>OZ005648.1:179823821-180479889 GCA_963930645.1 Salticus scenicus | reverse complement strand
AAAATACTTCTTCTTCCACCTGATTGACAATGATGCGATTATTCTGATTACATGAGTTAACGCTGACTGCATTTTAAAAGCCATTCAATAGAACGGATGCCTTCGAAAATTATTTTCCTCAGTTAGCTAATAAAAGACAAAAATGCAAGTGGAATTTCTTTGTTGAACTTGTTATCTCTCTGTCGTTGTTGAAATAGTTTTGAATAGTGCTTTTAAAAGAAACACAAGAATAGACAAACTCAACAGAATAGTTTTAATTTTTTTTTCTCTCTTTTGCAAGTTATTGAGGCAAAATGCTATTTTTAAAAATGTAGTTTTATTTAGGGCGATATTTTTTTTAAATTTATTTGAATATATTATTAAAGTAACTAAATGTAATATTAAACACATTATAACTGGATATCTATATGTTATACAATATGTAAATATTTTATGTACATTTTCTCCAATGTCTATATTTGCATGAAAATACATTTATTTAGATATTTGTAATCTTTATCTACTCTCAGCCATCAAAGCATTTGTACAGTTCTAGTCTTACTGGAATCATATAAACGGAGTTCGCATACAGCAATTGTACTGTTATAATTTTTATGTGAAAAAAATAAAAATAATAATAATAATAATAAGTGAAATTTTTTTTGAAATTGCTATTACTTTAAGGTGGCTTTTTTTTTTTACAACATAAGGAACACTTTTTTAATAAAATTTTTTCTCCTGAATTTACCAAGAGATAAAATTTGGGAAAAAAAATAAGATCATTCAAAATATTAAAATAAGAGAAGCACTTAATGTAATATTCTTTCACATTTATTGTCAATAGCAATTTCTTTTTTATCTACAATTTATTCTATTCAATTTCGGGGCGTAAACTACAAAAAAAAAAAAAAAAAAAAAAAAAAAAAAAAGCTTTTGTAATTTTTTTTTTTTTTTAATGGATGGGGTATAGGATGAAAGAAGCATAAAACAATATTATTTTAGTCTCATCGATAAAACCTGTACTGAATAAAAAAAAACCTGGAGTGACTCCACTCGACTTTCCGAACATTGAGTAACTAACAGTTTTGTAGATAAAATAAAGAAAGAGGAATTGCTAAACAAACAAAATAGAGAAAACCATAATAGAGTGTTTTTTTCTCCATATATCACACGAGGTTTTATTTAACGCTACTGAACTTTGAGCCCTTAGATCATAATGATAAAGAATTTTTCGTTTTGTCCCTGTAAAAATCTATAGATGATAGATTCACCAAAATGCTTATAGTTAGTGCAACAGTGATTTATAATATTCATACAAATTTTCAGCTCAATTGAATAAGGCGTTTAGATGCTATCGCACTTTTAAAAATTTGGTCTCATAGGCCATAATGATAAAGAATTTTTCTTTGTGTCCCTGTAAAAACACTGTAGTGCTAGATTCACCAAAATCTATACAGTTGGTGCAAATGCGACCTATAACATGTGTACAATTTTTTTGCTCAGATTAATAAGGCGTTTAGACGCTATCACACTTTTAAAAATTTGGCCCCATTGGCCTTAATGATAAAGAATTTTTCTTTGTGTCCCTGTAAAAAAACTATAAGTGCTAGATTCTCCAAAATCTACACAGATTGAGTATCTGTGACCTATAATATGGGTATAAAATGTTTGCTCAATTGAATAAGGCGTTTAGATGCTATCGCACTTTTAAGATTTTGGTCCCATAGGCCATAATGATAAAGAATTTTTCTTTGTGTCCCTGTAAAAAAACTATAAGTGCTAGATTCACCAAAATCTATAGGGTTCGTACTATGGTGACTTACAATATACGTACCAACTTTCAGGTTAATCGAACAAAGCCTTTAGACGCTAGCGTGTTCACAGACATACACACATACACACATACACACATACACACACACATACATACATCATCGTAAAAATAGTGAAAACGGACTCAGGGGACCTCAAAACGTATAGAAACATCAAAATCTCGAATTCGGATTTTTGACATGATTACAATACTTTCCTCACTATAGTGTTCGGAAAGTAATTAGGTAAATAATTTGCACAATTAAAATAATATATTCATTTTTACTTTCCGAACACTATAGTGAGGAAAGTATTGTAATCATGTCAAAAATCCGAATTCGAGATTTTGATGTTTCTATACGTTTTGAGGTCCCCTGAGTCCGTTTTCACTATTTTTACGATGATGTATGTATGTGTGTGTGTATGTGTGTATGTGTGTATGTGTGTATGTTTGTGAACACGCTAGCGTCTAAAGGCTTTGTTCGATTAACCTGAAAGTTGGTACGTATATTGTAAGTCACCATAGTACGAACCCTATAGATTTTGGTGAATCTAGCACTTATAGTTTTTTTACAGGGACACAAAGAAAAATTCTTTATCATTATGGCCTATGGGACCAAAATCTTAAAAGTGCGATAGCATCTAAACGCCTTATTCAATTGAGCAAAAATTTTATACCCATATTATAGGTCACAGATACTCAATCTGTATAGATTTTGGAGAATCTAGCACTTATAGTTTTTTTACAGGGACACAAAGAAAAATTCTTTATCATTAAGGCCAATGGGGCCAAATTTTTACAAGTGTGATAGCGTCTAAACGCCTTATTAATCTGAGCAAAAAAATTGTACACATGTTATAGGTCGCATTTGCACCAACTGTATAGATTTTGGTGAATCTAGCACTACAGTTTTTTTACAGGGACACAAAGAAAAATTCTTTATCATTATGGCCTATGAGACCAAATTTTTAAAAGTGCGATAGCATCTAAACGCCTTATTCAATTGAACTGAAAATTTGTATGAATATTATAAATCACTGTTGCACTAACTATAAGCATTTTGGTGAATCTAGCATCTATAGATTTTTACAGGGACAAAACGAAAAATTCTTTATCATTATGATCTAAGGGCTCAAAGTTCAGTAGCGTTAAATAAAACCTCGTGTGATATATGGAGAAAAAAACACTCTATTATGGTTTTCTCTCTTTTGTTTGTTTAGCAATTCCTCTTTCTTTATTTTATCTACAAAACTGTTAGTTACTCAATGTTCGGAAAGTCGAGTGGAGTCACTCCAGATTTTTTTAATTATATGTCAACTTTTACGATAAAAATGTACGCTTATTGTACAATAAATATTAAAACCACTTTAGAATACAATATTGTGGTTAATATTGAATCTGATTTTGGTTAGTATTGAATCTGATTTTCTGTTATAGTTTGCTATTTTATGGAATAAAAAGTCTAAGAAAAACTAAATCATTAAATTTTCACTACCAATAGAAATTCTTTTAAAATAAATTTCGTCATTCTGAATTTAAGTCATTTTTTTATCGCAGATGTAATAGCAAAATTTTATGTTCTAAATGTGATCAATGTGATAGCATAAATTATCCAAGTAATCTTAATTTATAAAAAAAAAAAACATTAAAATGCTAATAGTACTTCTGTTAATTAAACTACGTATTGAATGAGTATTTTTATTAATATTAGAGGTATATAAACTTTTAAAACATCAACTCTTTCCAAATTCCATATTGTGGATTTATAATGTCATTTGATAAATCACAATTTAAAGATATGGTTTTGATATTACGTGTATAATAAGAATTTCATTTTCTATCATTTTCTTTTCGTACTGTTACAAAATTTGTATTTCTTGGAAATAAACATCACCAATTTTTAATATCAAAAATTAGATTGAACATTTTTCAGATAGAAACAGCAACCATTGTGACAAAAAGTGATTTACTTCCTATAAGTACTTTCATTTCTGATAAAACTCTTTGTGTTTGCAAATACTTATTACTTTATTCTCCAATTATGCTTTTCCTAAGTGTCAGTTTAAATAATGTTACTAACAATGCTTCTGTGCCTCCGGGCAAATTATATAAATCTGTTGAACAATAAGGAAGACGATGGAAAAATACTTCACTGCTCGTAAACTTGTCAAGAGCAGCCGCCTAAAGATAAAAATCTAGTGATTTACCATGGTTGGTAATTGTTTTTGAAATCATCACAGAATCTTCTTTTTGATTTCAAGTTAATTTTGTCATCAAAGTTGTCATAAACAGACATTTTAAAGTTTATTTTTGAGATAAGTAAACAGCAGTCGAATGTTTCTTCTTATTTCAACTTTGTTTAAAGCATTTGAAGATCGAATTTCTTATTTATAAATAAAATCGCAAGCTTTCAAGTAAATAATAATCAGAGCATTGCAAAATATTGAAATATACAGGAAAATTTTATATAGAGATAATGTAAAATATATATATATATATAATTCTGTCCGGTGTGATAATACTGATATATATACATATATATATATGTGTGTGTGTGTGTGTGCGTGTGTGTGTGTGTGTGTGTGTGTGTGTGTGTGTGTGTGTGTGTGAGTGAGTGAGTGAGTGAGTGTAAAAGTTTTAAAAATAGAAGTTTTTTTTTTTTTTTTTTTTTTTTCTGTAGATATATTATAATAGTTTTTATAATTTTAATTTTTTTTTTGTTTAGATGAACACTGGCTGATTTACAAACACATTTCCATATTTTTCTTTTATTATGTATATATGCGTGTGTGCTTGTGTGTGTATGTATATATATGGGTACATGACACTTTGGTCCCGCCGTTTTGGTCCCGCCACTTTGGTCCCGTGGAAATTTTGGTCTCGCAGTTTTGGTCCAGCCGTTTTGGTCCCGCCAATTTGGTCCCGATATCACAAATAATCAATGTATTACAGCAAAAAAGCGAAATTATTTTTCATATTTCGAATTTTTGTCATTTGACTTGAAAACATGGGGGTAGAAAAATTATTATCATTATTATTATTATTAGGACTGAGGGCCTATTAGTCTCAATCTGGGATTTTTGCGTTGTCGATTTCGATAGTTGGACATTTGTCGAAATCTAAAATTTATCGAAAATATAATTGAATAATTTGAAAGCGATGTTATAATTTGAAAAAAGAAAAAAAAAAACTAATAATCCTCCGTCCTAAACTAAATTCTGCTTTTGCCAAAATTTCATCAAAATCTTTTTATTATTATTATTATTATTATTGAAAGAAAAAGAAAAGAAAATTAATAATAATCAGTATCGTTACAAGCGATATCGAAAAAGATTTTTTTTTTTTATAATTTTGAATTAGGAAATAAAAAGTGCGCGTGAAATAACATGAAATAAAAATAAGTAAAAAAAATGAATTTAATGATTTAATGTTTTTGTTTTTCGGGGGCTGCTCATGCATATAAAAAAATGCGTATTAAAACGAGTCGAAGAAGGAAGCGAAATAAGTATTGAGTTATATTACGATAAATACGATATATAGTATGATACGATATATTAGGGGTTAGTAGGCATTTTCGTTGAAAGAAATTGTTTGTTCGTTCGGTGCAACTTGCACATTAGTCCCGTGAGGTACAACTTTCACATTAGTCCCTTGAGGTACAACTTTCACTTTAGTCCCGTCAGGTACAACTTGCACATCAGTCCCCTTTTTATTTATTTATTTATTTATTTTTAATTAATTGTAAAAAAAAAAATACTCATCTTAAATAAAGGGAAAATATGCGAAATATGAATATTTTAAAAATACATGATTTTTATTATTATTATTTTCCAACAGAAAGTTGTAGTAACAAATAAAACTGTAAAAAAAGTCTAAAATTTTGAGATTTAGATTTTTTCTTAGTACGATTGAGGAAAAAGGACAGCAAATACATGAGGAAACTTCGGGCAAAAGAGGTTTTAGACGAATGTTTTCAATTGGAGTGTTGAATATCTACAACCTTTGTTCAAAATGATGTAACTATAGGACACATAGAACAGAAAATTTATTATTTCGGATCGAATTTTAAATGATAAAGGTATTAGTTATCAGCGCATGGCTTTGCAGCCAACATAGAATTTCGACTAAATCAATTTATGCATTTCGAATTAGGGTTGATTAAATTTATAATCTCGGATTAAGGATTTCGAACGAGTTTATTTAAATTCAAATTTGCAACTTTTACTTAAAGACAAATCAGCATAATTAAATGAGAATAAGTTTAAATCTACTTACCCCTCTGCCAGAAGTCCGGGATTAGTAAAACTAGAACTGCCAATACATAGACTCTGAAACCTACGATATCCTTGAAACTACACTTTATTTGATACATGACTGATTTAATATTGATTATTAATATTTAAGAATGATGAATGGAAATATTATGAATACGATTATAAGATTTTTAATAGTTTAGATTCTATTGTTCCGAGATACCTTGTACCTCGTCCGGATTCGAAAACCGACTGAAACAAAACTGCTCAGCGCCGTTCTAAATCAGTTCCTATGTGCGCACCTTCTCCTTCTCCTCCTCCCCGACATCCTCCGGGGGGGGGGCTGAGCATGGCAGACTGGCGACTCTATTCACCGGTCGTTTGATGACTCCAGATGGTGTCTTCAGAGTGACGATTCTTACGATGCCATCATCTCCAGGATGGACTTCCAGAATTCGGGCAAGGGTCCAGTGTGCTGGCTGAATAGAAGGTTCCAAGACCAGGACTAGCTGACCAGGTTGCAGATGTGTATTGCCGCTCGTCCACTTTTCTCTTGATTGGAGTGACGTCAAATAAGACTTGGCCCATGTACTCCAAAATTGCTTCTTAATCTGCTGGACGAGTTTCCACCTGGAAGAAAAACTGGTACACAATGGATTAGTTTGGTTAAAAGAGTGTTCAGGAAGCTGGAGAAGCGGAGCCCCAATTAAGAAATGTCCCGGTGTAAGCACTAAGAAATTATTGGGCTCGGTGGAAAGTGGGACTAAGGGGCGAGAATTTAAGCAGGCTTCAATGTTAGTTAGAATCGTAGCACACTCCTCAAACGATAGGCAACTGCCTTTACATGTTTTAAGTAAATGGCGTTTAGCCAATTTAACGGAAGATTCCCATAGGCCGCCAAAGTTAGGCCCGTAAGGTGGCATAAAATGCCAATGAATTTGTCTATTTGCTACAAATTCCTGAATAGTGTTGGTTTTTGAAAGTGTCACGAGTTTCTTCAAATGGGCATGGGCACCAACAAAGTTGCGTCCGTTGTCAGAATAAATGTCAGTAGGATAGCCTCGACGCGCTATGAATCTTTGTAGGGCATATAAAAAATGTTCAGTTGCTAAGTTCGTGACTAATTCGAGATGAATTGCCTTGGTGCTCATGCAGATGAATAGACAAATATAGGACTTAAATTTTGTTTTTGTTCGTTTATGTTCACACTTTGTTTGAATAGGGCCTGCATAATCAAGGCCAACATGTTGAAATGGTCTACAAGGGTTGACTCTTGCACTGGGAAGGTCACCCATCATTTGTTGAATTGGGGTCGGTTGGACTTTGGCACATGTGACACATTTACGAAGCTCCTTTTTCACAGTGGATCTACCATCAGGAATCCAGTAAGACTGGCGAATGAGATTTAATACTAGGTCGACACCTCCATGAAGACTATACGTGTGAAAATGTCTTATTAATGTCGATGTAAAAGGGTGATTCTTAGGTATGAGTATTGTATGTTTAGTATCATAGGGCAGAGTGATGTTTCTATCAATTCTACCTCCCACTCTCAATAGATTTTCTGAATCAAGAAACACATTGAGATTTTTTAGTTTACTGCTGTTTGCCACGGGTTGGCCGCGCTGCAAAAGGGCGATTTCTGAAGCAAAGGACCTTTGTTGGACGAATTTAATAACAATTTTTCTAGCTTCTGAAATTTCTTGTACTGAGACTGGTCCTTTCAATTTTGTAGCATTTCTAATATTATTTATAAATCGCTTCATAAATGCAATTACACGAAAAAGTTTATTACTTGATGAAAATTTTGAAACCAAATCCTCTATAACGGATTCTTGCTTTGGAATTGACTCTATTAGTCCAGGAATTCCCACAATTGTACATGGGACTGAGGTAGCAACCTTGGACTCATGATCTGAGACCGGAATCTTTGACCAATCAGGTCCAGACCACCACAAGTTAAAGTGGTGTAATTTGTCGGGTAACAGCCCACGGGTTGCACAGTCTGCTGGGTTAAGTTTGCTTGGTAAGTGATGCCATGATGTGGGGTCTGTGAGAGCCCTAATTTTGGTTACTCGGTGTAGGACATATGTGTTGCCCTTTAAGGGTGGATTTAAGATCCAACTACGGGCGATTGTTGAGTCTGTCCATAGGAGAATGTCCTCAACCTGATAATCCAGCGAGCTCTGGACGACTGCCAAAAGTTCCGAGAGTAATACAGCCGCGCATAGCTCCAACCTAGGCAAGGTAATGGGTTTTAAAGGAGCTACACGGGTTTTAGCTGCAATCAATTTTAAAGATGAGTTCTGACTTGGGCGTATATAAATTACGGCAGCATATGCCTTTGTGGACGCATCACAAAATCCCAGAATCTGGAAAATAGGTTCAGACTTCAGGTCTAAAAATCTGGGTACTGACATGGCCTTAAAGGAAGCAATTTTTTCATAAAATTCGTTCCACCTGGTTTGAATGTCTGGTGGTAAAGGATCATCCCAACCAAGTTTTAGCTTCCAAACATCTTGTAGAAGCAATTTTAAAAGAATAGTGGCAGGGGATAACAGACCCAAAGGGTCGAAGATGCGTGCAATTACGGACAATAATTGTCGTTTAGTTTTAACGTTTTCTTCTGTGTTGACGCCAACCTGCAGTGTATCCGATGTTAAATTCCAGTTTAGTCCTAAAATACGTTGGGATTGATCGGGGTTTAAGGATAATTCCTGATTTGTTGATTTTAAAGGTTCTGGGACCTGAACTAGAGCTTCCACATAATTTGAAGCCCATTTTCGCAGCTTGAAGCCCCCAGCATTAAATAATGCCTGAAGGTCTGTGACCAATGATTGAACGGCTTCGATTGTTTCAGCACCTCCAAGGAAATCGTCCATATACAGGTTGTTGCGGGCAGCCTGCACAGCTACGGGAAAATTGGGTTCTTCATCGTTTAATAGCTGTAATATGGTACGCAGGGCTAAAAATGGAGCACAGGCTGTGCCATAAGTAACAGTGTTCAATTTATACACTCTGAGTGGATCTGAAACATTGGCCCTCCAAAATATTCTTTGAAAGTCTGTATCAGGCTCTGCGACTAGAACTTGCCTAAACATTTTCTCGATATCACTCGAGAGGGCGACTTTATTTAAACGAAATCTAATTAGATTGCTAAAAATACTGGATTGGAGTTTTGGCCCTTTGTACAAATAGGAGTTCAGGGATTTGCCATTTGTAGTTAAGGCCGACGCATTGAACACTACCCGTAGTTTTGTAGTGCTACTATTTTCATTTATAACTCCATGATGGGGCATATAATAATTGGGTTGGCGATTAAGCTCTTCAGCCCTTAGTAAAGTCATATGACCTAGATCGGAGTACTCACACATAAACTGAGCATACTCCTTTTTTAGTTTGGGATTCTGCGCAAATCGATTTTCCAGTTTCTTAAACATTTTTAGTGCACAGTTGGCACTTTCCCCCAAATCTATCTCATCATGGAGGGGTAATTTTACAACATAGCGACCTTCGGGGTTGCGCTTGGTGGAAGATTTATATAGTTCCTCTGCCGGATCGGCTTCGGTGTCACTCTTAGAAGATATTATGGGCTGATTGTCAAAAAAATCGTTCAAGTTAAGGCAGTGTAACGATGAGCTATATGTTGATTCTGGTTCCATTCCATCCCTTGAGAGGGGGCCACTGAGTAAATACCCAAGTGAACTGGGAATGGCAGATGGTTCTCCTGGCCTTCCCGATATCGGTGTGCCACAAATTAGTGACGCAAAAATATCTGCACCTAATAAAACTTCGATGGGTTGTTGCTTGAAGAAATTCATATCCGCTAATTGAAGATTGTTTGTATGTGGCCAAGACATCGTTTGCACCCGGAAATTCGGCAGAGGGGCAGTAACCCTATTTACTACTAGCGCTTTTAAGTTCCTATACTCGTTAGCGAAATATGGCGAGAATGAGAATTCCGTAAAATTTAAAACAGTTTCTGCGGAAAGACCGTTTATGCCTATAAGTCGATGAGAAGTGCCAAACAAAGGCAAATTTAGCTTCTCAACGCAGTCCTTAGTTATGAGACTATTTTGTGAGGCACTATCAACTAACGCCCGACATTGAATAATTTTACCGTTAGGTGACCTAACCTTTATAAGGGCAGTAGCCAATAGCACTTTTTGGTTATTAAAATTTGCATTAGATTGTGAACTGTTGGCCACCGACGTAGCAACAAGGCCGCCTCCCTGATCTGCAGAATTCTGTGCATAAATGTGCAGAAGAGTGTGATGTGAACCTGCACATACTTTACATTTAATATTAATTCTACATTGACGCACTTGATGATTAGTTCGCAAACAATTTTCACACAGTGATTTTGATTTAACTAAGTCCCATCGCTCCTGAACACTAATTCGATTGAATTTGGGACATTTAAACAATTGATGTACTTGAGAACAGGCGACGCATTTATTTTCTTTGACTAGGATTGAATTATTGACATAAGATTTTTTTACACTATTACCTTCAACTGGCTTCTTAAACATCCCTGGTTTATTTTCCAGTTTTGTTTGACTCGACGCCTCCCTTTCTATGAATGTACGAAACGAATTTAAATCGGGAATAGTTTGCGTATTCTCTAGACTGAGCTCCCACCTATGCCTAACGGATGAGTCCAATTTTGAAATCATGAAATTTATAAGAATAAGATCGCTAAGAGGATTAGATTCCAATCCGAGGGTCGATAAATTTCGCACCGCTTCGTTACAAGTATCTATTAAATTGAAAAATGATTTAGGATCATCCGCTTTGTTTACTTTTACTGAAAAGATTTTATTTATTTGAGTTATAGCTAATTGACGTTTATTTTCGTAGCGCTGAGTAAGAATTTCCCAACAGTGTTTAAGATTTTCCGATTGTAACGAAAATCCACGAATAAGTTTTGATGCACTACCTCTTACACACGATTGGAGGTATTGTAGCTTTTCAACCTCACTAAGGCTGTCATTATCCAGAATAGATGATTTAAATAAATTTTTAAATGACAACCAAGATTCATTATCCCCGTAAAAATAAGGAATTTCAAGTTTAGGGAGACTAATATGCGAATTAACAGAAGTCCCGGGTTTGGTACGTGCATCATTATTTACATTTGGAGTATTTGATTGCGATTTACTCTCTAATACAACGGATAATTCTAACAGAATGTCCCTATTCTTTAACACCTCTTCAGAGTTTTCATCGTTTTCCTCTTCGGAAAATTTTGTAACTATTTCCTCGAATTTAACCTCCAGTGCATTTACCTTATCTTTTAAGATTTTTAATCTGGCTTGATCGCCTTTATCACAATCATTGACTTTCGATTTTATAAATTCTATTTCTTTAATTACATTTTCAAATTTTATCACTTCATTAGATTTTGGGAACAACGCACTCTGTTCATCGTCATTCGCCCTTGTTTTTCCCTTTCTACCCATCTTATGAGCAAACTAATTACACACAATTAAATTTAAATATGAATTAATCGATTGAATTAAACTATTATTCTGCAGATCAGGAAGTAAAACAAAACAAAAAATATAAGAACAAATGAAAAGAAACACACATAATAGAATAGTTCTCTTTTTTTTTTTTTTTTTTTTTTTTTTTACTGAAATAAATAAACTAATAAAATATTAAATGCACCCCTTTCATTCTCCTACTCTCATTTATTCAACAATTACTTAACATGAAAGTTTATTTCTGAAATTCCAAACCAAAACTTTCGGTTTGAAACCCAAACTATTTTGAATCACGTTTTCTCTCAAAACAAAACTTTTAAGTATGCATGAAAACAAAACTACTTTCAATTACGTTTTATATCAAAACAATTTAACTTTGTATTAATGATTTATTTCAACAAATTAATTTTAATTTACTTTAAAGTTCTTATACAGATAATTTAATCCTACGTAAACAAAAGAATTTTTTTCAATTTTCAATTTCAATTTTTTTTTTTAATTTAACGAATTAAGATTAATTATCTAATTAATAGGTAATTAAACCTCCGGCTCGACGGACCACTATGGCTTTGCAGCCAACATAGAATTTCGACTAAATCAATTTATGCATTTCGAATTAGGGTTGATTAAATTTATAATCTCGGATTAAGGATTTCGAACGAGTTTATTTAAATTCAAATTTGCAACTTTTACTTAAAGACAAATCAGCATAATTAAATGAGAATAAGTTTAAATCTACTTACCCCTCTGCCAGAAGTCCGGGATTAGTAAAACTAGAACTGCCAATACATAGACTCTGAAACCTACGATATCCTTGAAACTACACTTTATTTGATACATGACTGATTTAATATTGATTATTAATATTTAAGAATGATGAATGGAAATATTATGAATACGATTATAAGATTTTTAATAGTTCAGATTCTATTGTTCCGAGATACCTTGTACCTCGTCCGGATTCGAAAACCGACTGAAACAAAACTGCTCAGCGCCGTTCTAAATCAGTTCCTATGTGCGCACCTTCTCCTTCTCCTCCTCCCCGACAGCGCAGATCTAAGCATTGTACATTTATCTAAGTCGGAATTTCAGTTTAAATGAAATACAAGGTTTTTAATATAAAACACTGTAATGCGGCTCTTAATTATCACATTCATATTTAGAGTGCTCGAATACAATATTTGTAGGAAATCAATGCTTTATCGAAGCACCTCTTAAATGTTAGAGTTTAATAATAAAATAAAATGCGAGGAACCTAAATAATGATCTCAGGAATAATTTGTACAGATGCTAAACTTAAGTCATTTTCTTCTCTGTCAATCCGGATATATTTGTCAAACACAGGAAATGGTTACATATTACATAGAATTGGAAAAGCATTTTTATTCCATTATAACCCTTTACAATATAGTTTAAGAAAATGTCCATTTAAAACCATTTAATTGAAAAAAAATCTGGAGTGACTCCACTCAACTTTCCGAACATTGAGTAACTAACAGTTTTGTAGATAAAATAAAGAAAGAGGAGTTGCTAAACAAACAAAAAAGAGAAAACCATAACAGAGTGTTTGAGTATTTTTCTCCATATATCACACGAGGTTTTATTTAAGGCTACTGAACTTTGAGCCCTTAGATCACAAGGATAAAGAATTTTTTGTTGTGTCCCTGTAAAAATCTATAAATGCTAGATTCACCAAAATGCTTATAATTAGTGCAACAGTGATTTATAATATTATACAAATTTTCAGCTCAATTGAATAAGGCGTTTAGATGCTATCGCTGGTCTCATAGGCCATAAAGATAAATAATTTTTCTTTGTGTCCCTGTAAAAAAACTGTAAGTGCTAGATTCACCAAAATCTATACAGTTGGTTCAAATGTGACCTATAACATGTGTACAAATTCTTTGCTGAGATTAATAAGGCGTTTAGACGCTATCACACTTTTAAAAATTTGGCAAAGAATTTTTCTTTGTGTCCCTGTAAAAAAACTATAAATGCTAGATTCTCCAAAATCTATACAGATTGAGTATCTGTGACCTATAATATGTGTATAAAGTTTTTGCTCAATTGAATAAGGCGTTTAGATGCTATCGCACTTTTAAGATTTTGGTCCCTTGGCCATAATGATAAAGAATTTTTCTTTGTGTCCCTGTAAAAAAACTATAAGTGCTAGATTCACCAAAATCTATAGGGTTCGTACTATGGTGACTTACAATATACGTACCAACTTTCAGCTTATTCGAGCGAAGCGTTTAGACGCTAGCGTGTTCACTCACAGACATACACACATACATACACACATACATACACACACACATACATACATCATCGTAAAAATAGTGAAAACGGACTCGTTGGACCTCGAAACGTATAGAAACATCAAAATCTCGAATTCGGATTTTTGACATGATTACAATACTTTCCTCACTATAGCGTTCGGAAAGTAAAAATAGCATTCTGCCACTAAAAGCAAATTATATTTAATATCGTAAGGAGAAAAATATCAATTAACCCCTTCTTTGAAGTACATCGTTGGAATATATATATATATATATATATATATATATATATATATATATATATTTTCCCCAAAAACCGAATTTCTTTCTTTCTTTTTCCCTTTATTTAAACAATTTTTTTTTTTTTTTTTTTGTATTTTATTATTTTTAAAATAATTCAAACTTTATCAATATATATAATCAAATGGGGATTCTTTTTTTAATAAGAAGGTACTGTTTTTATTGTTAACAATACTTTTAAAATCACAGAATTTTGTCACAGATAGTAAATTAAAAATCAAATTACAATTGAAGCAAGTTAAATCGAAATCAAATGAAAAAAATCTCAATTAAAAAAAAAAGCGCAATTGCATATATATATATATATATAATTTTCGTAAAAAAATTAGTACAAAATTCTCCGAATCTCAATAGCTAGGCAGAAATTGTAATGTCGAAAATTTATAAATGATTTTCCTTAATTAACGATATTCTAAGAGCTTTTCAATTTTCCCGTATCAATAAATATGTTATCATATTAAAAAACTGATATATATTTAAAAAATTGCAAAAAATTGGCGGGACCAAAATGTCTCGGGACCAAAATGGCCAGGGACCAAAATTTCCTCGGGACCAAAACGGCAGGACCAAAATGGCGGGACCAAAGTGGCGGCCTGCTTCGTATATATATATATATATATATATAATAAAAGCAAATATTTGAGAGGAATTTCAAAAACATTACGTTTTACATGGTATAGAATATTTTTTGCAAATTCAAGGAATTCCAATGCTTTTGCAAACATTTTTCTTTACATTTTTGAGAGAAAATTTAAAAACATTATGTTCTACAGATACATAAATGACATAATAGTAATTAACTGTGAAAATTTTGCAAAATATGCTATTGAAACCTATCCCTCCGACTTTATTTTAAACCAAACTGACACTGATGGCAAAACTTTTTTTTTTTTTTTTTTTTGATTTAAAAATTAGAAAAAACTAGTTGAAACTGGCCGATTGGTATTTATGATAAAAAACAGAATTTTTGCTTTTAGTTTTGTAATCTGACGAATTAACTTCCTGCGTTAGTTATAAAGTTATATATATATATATATATTATGTTTACACAAGTTAACAGCATTAAAATCATTTGCATAGCAATATAGACCTGAATATAACTCTTGAAAGCCTTAAAAACAGTTAAATCGTTAATCGCTACCCTTTTTCTTACTAAGTAAACATTTTAATCTACCTGACACAGGTCGACAATATTATTATTTTTTTTTTCTTCAAGGTGATATATTTTACTGGTGTATTTTTGGATTCTAATTAAGGAAAAGCAATTTAAAAACCTTCACCACTTACAGTTTTCATAAAAAATGGGATTATTCTAGTTACAAACTATAATTTTCCCCTCTGATTCAACTATTTCCTGGAAAATTTGGGTAATGCGAGAGAAGAACAAAGAGAGCTGTTCCATCAAGACATGAAAAAAGTACAGAAGAGGTGTCAGGGACAATGGAGTGTACATATGTTAGCAGATTTTTGTTGGATGCTACATAAAGAACCCCCCCCCCCTCCAATAAGACCCTTAAACTGTGCACAAGGTAAAATGCTGTAAATGAAGCTGCGATGTAAAGAAACACATTTAAAAGATAATGTGTAAATAATAGTATTTTTTAATATTTTTTAAACATAAATGTTCCGAATTTTCATAGCCTCTGGGTGGTTTCTTCCGATATTCATCCTTACTGTGTGGAAATTCCTTAAGTGATAGGAAGAACAAGTAATAATTTCTGAAACAAGCATATCAAAACACATTAGAGCCACCCAACGCAGTGGAAGAAAAATTTTAAAAGTGGGATTTCGTACGCCTGTGCAATCTAATCAAAGGATTTTCTTTTGTCGGGCGGCATTTAGGAGAAGGTAAGGGGACCTACCAACCGAAGAGTTTTCTCTCTTTTTGGAGTGGGGGGTTCAATTTATTTTTTATTTTTTTATTCTGCTTCTCCTATAAATTTTCTTTATAAATTTATATCGATGTATTATTACTTACTAAATACTAATATGCTTTATTTATAAATTTCTTTCTTTAGATTAATATTTTGTATTAATTCCTTTTTAATCTTGAATTCGATGCCTGTATATATTTTGCTTTCATCTTTGACAAGTCTGGGACTGGAAACGTATATTTTGGCATAAAGCACACGTTCCCTCACAACCTTCTCATTTTCAATTCCCTATATGGAGGGAGGGTTCACCTGAAGAAGGCTCCCATGTGTTCTGCGATTGCTTTTCATTTATTATCAGATTATCCATTTATTTTCGTATTATATTTCCTTTTGCTGCATTCTGAGCATTGGTTTATAAATACTTAGTTTTAAGTTTTTACAAAATAAAACAGGTTTTTTTTTTCTTTACTAATTTATTTCATATATATATATATATAGAAAGAAGCATACAGAAAATTTTCAGAATAAGAATTGATAAAAAATAATCAAATGCATGCGTATTTCCTAATTTCGTCAGGGGCACTGTAGGGCTTGTGCTTGAAAATTGTGGTTTTCGATAAATAAAGTGCATATTGCTTAAATTTCTTTACCTCAATGCCCTACCAATAATAATGGAGAAGATATTATGAAGAAGAACATAGATTTTAAGAGAAGACAGTACTTGCTTAATATCAAGATTCATGGGACATGTGAATAAATTTTAGCATGTTAAGGTAAATCGTTAATATTTTACTAATTTCCTATAAGTTTATATATATATATATATATATAGTAATATAATATTATCAGTGCAAACATTTGAAATTTAAAGATGATTTAATTTCAGTATTCAAACAATTATTCTGATCAAAAACGAAGACCATCTAAATCAAACCAAAAAAGAGATAATTTACAATCTAAATGAGTTATAGCAATATATATATATATACATTTATAGGAAAAATTTCTAAAAAAAAAAAAACCTCATAAAATCCAATCTAATTCCCAGCTTATCATAATTTTTTCATAAATATATCTTTATTCATTGTTGAGCTATGTTAATGAATTGATTAAAATTAATTCCTTCCTTTTTAAATTTGGGTTTTGTCGCATAATAGGAGCATGAACTGTATTTTTGGCTTGAATTAGCTATACAGTTTTCAGTAATATACAGATCTTTCTGCTCAAAGAAGGACATGTCCCATGACGAGTGAATCCTTCTACATTTGATTATTTCCAATTCCAATTCGTTTGTCCAGTTATCTTCTTTTCATATTTTTATAAAATTATTGGTTTCCGTTTGATAACTTTCTTGAATGTCGCATGATAGAAGTCACACCTTGTTGAATTAGTGTTATGTTCTATATTGCTAACATTAGCGCAAGTAACTTAAAATGAATTTATCTATTAATTTATATAATGTAAATGAAAATTAAAGAAAAAATGAGTGCTGACATTTAAATTGAATTAAAAAACATTTATTTGAGTGTTTTTTGTATTATCATGTATGTAGCATGGGTTAATTTTTATAAAATTAATAAATGATTTACTTTATATGTATTTATATTTATATTTATATATACATAACTTTTATTTTATTAAACTTCAATATTTTTAATTTCAAATCAACACGTACATTTAGTCTTTCGAGCGTATTTATAGTCTTCCAGTACGAGAGCTAATTTACTGCTTAGCAGCGAAACCAGTTGGATGATATGCACTTAAATTGAATAAGCATACTTTTTCTTACTTTTAAAGCTTCAAAATATACACTTCAGAAGCTGCAATATAGTATCCCCGTAAATATAGAAAATTGTACCATATCAGTGCCTCCTACTCGGCTATAAAAAATTCTATAATTAAGTCCATTGGTTTGTGAGATAGAGCCTTTGCCAAATTTCGATTTCTCGCACAAATAAATAAAAATTCATTTAAACGGTAAAATATTGTTCAGGACATCTCAAAATTCGTAATTCATTCGAAAACTTCAGATCAAAAATTGACCGATTCCAATGCTTTAACTAAATGCATTACTAAATCTTTTTATTTTCTTCCTCATGGATAGGAAGAAAGTGAAAAAGTTTAAGTTTATTTAATTGTTTAGCGGAAAAAATGTAATTAAATATCATTGAGGGATTTTAAAGAGGTTAAAAAATGCCTTGAAGAAATGTAAGTATGGGGAACTATAAACTAAACTAACAGATTTTTATCCACATTTCAGTCTATAAATATTTTATCGAATTTAAAGACTGTTTAAGGTTTATTTATTTATTTATTTATATATTTATTTATTTTTCTTATTGTCTAATTTAATAAACATTCATTAATATAAATTGAAATTAAAAAAAATATTTTAAACTTTCATTTATAAATACTTATTAAGCTTTAGTAAATAGTAGAATGAGCTGCCATTGATGAGTAAAATATTTTATTTATTTATTTTTTTGTTTTTGTTTTGAGGAATTGTAACTAATTTTTATTAATTATAATAAACATACACACGCAAAGAAAAAATATTTATATAAGAATATTACTTTCTTTATGTTCATCTATCGAAATTTCCCTATATGCAACATAAATTAATACAGATATTCTTAACCTTTTGAATCAAATTCGCGTAAATTTGCATCCATTTAGTTAATGAAAAACAATATTATAAAAAGCGCAAAAAAAAAAAATTATATTTTTAACGTGGATGACATTCTTCTAGGCTAGAAAATGCTATATATTTTTATTATTTTGAAAATAATGCGATCTTTTTAAATTTCGAACAATTTGGTGCTCATTCAATGTAAAAGTTAAATACTTGAAACTAACATTTATTAGTAAAATAATAACTTACTTTTATGATACGTCTTTATCTTAAAAAATATCTAAAAATTCCTTTTCACGCATAATTTGTTTGTGGAGTTATCTTAATATGCTCAAAAAAGAATAAATGCTCCAAAAAATAACAATAAAGATTTTGCTAAAATATAAAATGAAAAGAAAGTGTTAAGCGCAGAAATAAAATAAAGAAAAAAGAAAAAAAAAGCATAAATAAAAATCTGTATGGAAAGATTTAAGTGCAATTGGTTCTAAGTTTCTAAGAAACAAAACAAATGAGTATGTTTTTGTTAAAATTTGTATTAAGGCATTTTTATTTTGAAAAAAATAAAAATAATAATAATAATAATAATAATAATAATAATAATATATATATATATATATATATATATGTATATATATATATATATATATATATATATATATATATATATATATATATATATATATATATATATATATATATATATATATATATATATATATATATGAAAAATATTTTAAATTAAGAATTTTATAGTGAAACATTATACAACGTAAATTTTACATAAACCTTTTCTTTTTATTAATAGTCATTTTTATTTTCTAAAATATTTTCTGTAAAAATACTGCATTTCCTGGACATAAATGCAACACAGAAAATCTTTCTGTAAAAGCAATTAAAATCTGATTTTTTGTTTTATTGCAGAGTCTATTACGTGATTTGTTTTACGTATCACATGATTTATTAACCAATCACTGTCGATATGATACTTAAGTGTTGTTTTAACGCAAACAGCAGGCTGATTTTGTATACTCGATTATTTAATTGGTAGGAGCCTGTACTTGATCTGTACTTGAACAATTTAATGTGGAAGCAAGTCACAAAACGCTTCTTTCATCACTGAATGATAACGTTTTTGGCCTACAACCGGAGTTTCTTTTGTACAATTATCGCACAAATGCAATTATTTATTTACAATAGTTTTATAACTTCCAGTCTCCTTAGCTACAGTTTGAATAATCAACCATGATAACAAAAGAGCAACATTTTTTACTCTTTCAAATTCTACTAAATGCTTTATTCTGTGTATTATTATAGGCACAAAAAAGGAATGCTTAACCTCTTCGCTCCAGAGGTCCACATATGTGGACCTCCTTATATTTATTCCTTTTTATTCCTTATATTTATTCGTATTATTTCCTTTATAAAATCTATACGATTTAATATTTTTATATTTTGACTAAACTAAGAGAAAGATGAAAAATTTGGCTTTAAAAAGATACCGATATATGGCAGCATGAAACTAAATTTATTTCTGAAATATAATGTTAATTTGTCGACTTTCGTAAAACGACTTCAAAACAGTAGTCGACCACAGATTCGAAGAAAAGTACGCAATTTTCATGATTGCTGAAATTACTTAGACACTTTACCAGAATAAAATGAAAAACTGACATAGATTGGTTTATTTAAGGTCATCAATTTTTTAAATGTGTTACAGTTAGGCCGATTTTACTAACTTAGTAATTTAGAGTTTAGTTGTTTAAAGTCCTTATACTTGCACCGTATATTACTAGCCACCAGATAAATTTAAGAAAAATGCACATTTTTGTAATATATAATGCGAACATATGTACCTAAAATTCTTGAAATGTTATTTATATTGCTATTATAGCTTTGGGTCTCAAGAGGTTATAGATAATTACCTTCTAGAAACCTTCCAATTTTTATTCTAATCCAAAACATAAAATTTGTTTTAGGGCACAAAACAAATATATATATATATATATATATATATATATAAATACTAGTGGCTTTAATGTTTTTCACAATCAAAATAAGATACTTTTTTCATCTTGGACTAAATTTTAATGATAGTGCTTATTGATTAAAGATTATATTTATTGCAGTAATCCACTAAAGTTAGCAATAAAAACAATCCAATGTCAGCTTGAAGCGTTTTATTTTTCTTATTTAAGAAAATTGAGAACATTTTTAACTGACCTTTAAATTGTTACACGTACTGTATGTGTAAACAGAATTTGATGGAACAGGTAGTTCAGAGTTTATATTCTCTCGTAAAACATGAATACTTTCTTAAGTACTCATATGTCTATAAAAATGTGCAGTAATATCGGTTCAATATCACAGATATGGATTATTTGAGAGAGCACACTTTCCATGTTAGGTCTCAAAACTATACATGATAATAATAATAATAATAATAATAATAATAAAAATACTGAAACAGACGAAATTCCGTAATGTTTGTCCAAGGTTTTGAAATTATTCGGTTACTTTTGACAAATTTCGGACTAACACGAATTCGACCGTAAACTGCAAAATTTACAACCAACGTGAAAAGTAATGACTACAAATTTATTTTACACAACACTTTAAAAATACAGAACAATGAGACAGTGATAATTTTTACAAGCGGTAACTTTCTATGAAGAGTGTGCTAAAGAATACTCCCTTAGCTACTATACATACTGGCTATCCTCATGACAAATGGTTCCATGTGTACACAGCTGTTTCAGCAGAAAATTCAATTACAAATGCCGGGGCTGGAGCAATTTCAGTTATGTTCATTATTAGCTGTCTTGTAGAAAGATATTGCGACAACTTTGATTGTGAGATAGCAGACTCACGCAGTTGATAAACTGGTAAATTGCCTTGATAATAATATTGGGATTTTTATTCTCAGGCTGCTTTTTTGTCCTCTACCAGTTCGAATTATAATGATAACGCAAGGGTTCATTCTTGTGGAATGAAGGTTCATGATCTAAAGAAAACTAGGGCAAAAACTGCTCTTCAATGGATCCCGAAAACTTGTAACATTTATGGTAACGATCAAACAGACATCATTGCCAAAGCTGGATCTCTTATGGCGCAGCCTGATTCTCCCCTGCCTTTGCATAACATTAAAAGGATTATTTATAATAAAAGGAAAATTGTCATATTGTCGCCCTATGTTGATGCAGCTGTAGATAAGTGGAATGTTTTGATCAGCAAAAGAAATTAAATTCCTAATTACTCACCTCGTTCTATTGAAGCTGTCTGCTTTCGCATGAAAACTAGACATGACTACTTACAAAAGCAATTCGTATTGGTATCAAGGCTTCAGCTTGTTGCTTCTAGTGCCAATAGTATGATATGAATGCAGAACACATCAAGGATTGGCCTTTGGTTTTTAATTTTATCACTGACAATTTTTTGGTGGTTAATTTTTATTTCAATATTTTTCTCTTGCATTATATTGTTGGTCGGCTTATTAGATAACGACATAAATGCCGCAGACGGGCGTAGAATAACAACAACAACAACAATAATAATAATAATAATAACTTTTACAAGCATACTGTGCTTAAATCTACTGCATTAAAATTTTACATACATTCTGAGTTACTGAATAATAACATATTTATAGGAATGCTGATACTACAAAAACGAAAGAAAAATGGGCTATAAAAGAATTAAATAAATAAGGAAAATTATATTTCAGATTTTGTTTTATTGTAATAGAAACATTTTAAGTATATCTAATTAAATATTTATTTATCATCAAAATTCTTAATTAATAAATAAAATAAAATTGAAACTATTATTTTGAATATACGTATACATACAATGATACATATACATATAGTCCTTATATATATATATATAATCCTATGACATAATACTTTGAAAGAAGTGAAAGTCCGAAATGAGAGATAAAATGATAGAAAACTTTAAAACATAACAATGAACAATATTTTACCAGGGATATATTGTATTTTTGTTAGCAAATATATAGGTCATCTCAGTAAACCTGTTAAATATCAGCTTATAGCTAATATTTATATAATTTATATCACGATTGCATTTTATATATGCGTGTATATAACTACTATTATCAGTATTCTGAAGCTAGAACAGACAAACATAATATAGTAAACTCCCGATTATCCGCAGTGAACGGGGAATAGACAACCGCGGATAATCGAATCAGCGGATAATCTGCAAAATTGTCAAAAAGGGGATATAAATCAACACATAAAGCCTTTTGAGCAATACTATTTATTTAACAGTTAAGCATGACCTACATATACAATTTAACATACTAATAAAAATTTCTACTTAGATTTTGCTCTATTTTTTTTTTAATAAAAAAATCGGTCAAGCATTTTTTTTTTTTTTTTTTTTTTTTTTTTTTTTTGTACTAAAATACTTTTTCTTAATTTGCGATTGCAGTTTCTTTATCAGCATTTTGTCACAAAGTGATACGTCGTCCTGTTCCACGAGATATTTTATAAGTCCATCTGCATGTGCTAGGGCTGCGTCGTGGCTCCTCCTCTGCTGAGTTTCATCTCCTTCTTCCTCTTCTTCCCTATCTTCTGAAACTGGGTCTAATGCTTGGCCCACAATTTGTTCATCTGTAAGGTGTTCAATACCTGGATCATTGGCGTCACAATTAATCTACTCTTCAATGTTTCCTTCGTTGACTTTTTCTCCTCCAGTAACAGATTTAGATAAATTTGTCAAATCATGAGCAGAAATTTCTTCGTCCTCTATAAACTGTACCAAAGTATTTTCCACATTTGGTAAAATTTTTCTCCAAGACCTTACCAATGTAGACTGCTTATCTGTCTCCCAAGCAGTGTGTATACCATAAATGCTGTCAAGAATCGTGTAATATAATATCGTCTAAAAGCCTTGAAGGTCATTACTCTCTTCGATCTTTTTTTGTAAAAAGTTTGTTCTGTATTTTTAAATTCAGGCCCTTGAGGACCGCGGATAATCCGCAAAGTGGATAATCCGACCGCCGATAATCGGGAGTCTACTGTACTACTGAATTTTGTATTGGAACAATTCGTGAAATACTCTAAAAAGTAAATACATAAAAAATAGTGGAGCGTAAACGCTAGTTGCTGCGTTACATAGAAAAAGTAAAATATAACGAAATAAAAAATTCATGAGGGATTCTTAAATAAATTACACAATTATTGGTTAGTTTTAAAAAACAGGGACGTTCCTTCCAACTGCTCAAATTTTCAATATTTTCAATTTCCATTCACAGCACAACCTGATAGATATTTTTGAATTTTCTTAAATCTATTAAAAGCTTCCACATACCACTTTTACTGGCAATCTAGTTAAAACACTTGACTGCCGGATTATATATATTTAACTTTATAATAATTATTATCATTGTTTTGCATCTAGGATTCTGTCCATTATAATGATGATATATTATCACTATCATTATTATTATTATTATTATTATTATCGTTATTATTATTATTAATGCATATTTGAATGCACTGTTTAGAAAAATATTGGAATTGATACATAAATTTCATCGTCAATTAAATTGAAATATTATTTTGACGATTGAAAATAGTGTTTAAAACAATGTACAAGGTGGGTATAAATAACTTACTCTGTTTGGAGGCATCTGAATCTAAAATAAATGTACGGAGTAAAACTAAATTTCTTATACAGATTGTTAAATATATGGAGACATTTCCGCAAAGAAAATTTAAAATTGTCGCATATAAGGGAGATTTTGTCGTTGCTGTCATATACGCACTAAGAAATGTGCCCAATGCAGGTAAATTATGTAAACTTTTTAGTGAAACCTTCATTTTACACTGAGAAATAATATATATCGCCTACATCTAGAATAAATAAGTAGTCATTTTCTAAATCCCTTAACTAGAAATAGAGATTTCCGAGCTATGCGCATAAGGCACGCCAATAAACTGAACAGACGAAATGATTCTAGTTTACACGTTCCTAGATAGTGAAACATTATTTTGAATCTTATATATTGCGACAAAAGACAACTTTGGGAAAAAAAGAAAAAAAAAAAAAAAAAACAGTTACATTGATCACACGGAAAATTTATTAGATAAAATTTCATTTATAGTTCGAATAAATACACACAGTTTTGAGAATATCACTGCTACAGGTCATACAACTTACTACATTACTAGTTACAAGCGTCGGATAATGCTGAAAACTTCTATTATTCTTGAAGTACACTAAAAGCAAAGCTTGGACACAACAATTTGCATGCAAAATTACCCTATTTTTTTCATTCTACACACAGGTTTTTACATCTGTACTTTTGCAATGAAAGTGTCACGAGTCAATGTTTTCCGATATCCACCTTGTTCCCTGAACACTACCCCATGTGAATTTTATCCGTGGATTTAAATTAAATCATTTTTATTCGAACATAATTGAGACTTTACGTAATACCTTTTCCATCCATTCCGTGCAAATACATTTTTTCTTTTTTTTTTTTTTTTTTTTTTTTTCTTTAAAAAATATGTATACACTTGGAAAATTGCATAATTTGTATCAATTGCGAAAGTTTCATTCTGCGTACATAAAAGCTGCGCTAAAAATCTTCACTATAAGCAATTTTTTTTTCCGGAATTTGTCTCCCTTCTTTTCAATAGACGTGTATGAAATTTTATTTCGTGCCGTTTATTAGCTGCAATATGCCAATTAAAAGATTGCAATTAGCTGCAATCGTGCTGTTTATTAGCCAAACTGAGGAAGATATTCAATCGCTACAATGTATATGAATTAGAGAGTTATGCTTTTAAGTGTAACATTTAATATTTTCTTTTCCTCTTGTCTGATTTTCATTCCATTTCGAAAGATCATGCATAATTAATTTCACCTACAGATATTTCTTGGTGTTTTATTTATTTAATTTTGGTATTATTTATTCATATTTTTTCCTTATTTACTGCTAATATTATAACAGCTATTAGTAAATTATTTATTGATTACCTGTTGTCTTACAGATAAGCGAATTTGTTCTTTCTTTTATTTTTCAAATAACACTGCGTTGAGAAAAAAAAAAATCGAGCCCTGACATCATTTCTGCTGATTTCTATGTAAAATGACCTCCTGAATCCAAATATGACTCCCCTTTCGTCCCATCATCCACCTTTTTCTCGGGACGTCACCTCTTCTCCAATTTTTATCACTATTCGATATTTTTTATGGCCAAGAATTTGATTTGGAGAATGGGAAAAAAAATATTTTAACACTTAAAATCAATATATATATATAATGTATAATAAGTGATAATAATAATTGATTAATAAAATATAATAAATGTAACTTATGGTTTCAGTGGCAAATCCCTCCCTTCCCTAAATTTTTACCTTGCTGCAAATGTTGCCCGCAGAAAATATATTTAACAGTTAAAATGTTTCTTTCTCCTACAATTTCTGAAAAGTGATAAAAATAGGAGGCGTCCATAAAAAAATGGTGGGTGATAGGGCAAAATGGCAACCATATTCGGATTCAGGAGGTCGTTTTGCATAAGAATTTACCAAAATGGTGTTGGGGTAAATTTTCATACCGAGAATTTTTTTTTTTTCTTTTTTACGAAATATGAAAATCAATAGTCTTAGAAATTTAAAATTTCGAAATATTGCATCTCGAATAAAATATATAACATAAATTTCTCCAGTTACTATTGAGATATGAAGAATGCTGTACACGACATTTATGGATTCTAAAAGAAACATGTATGCCATAAATAATTATTCAGTTAAAAAATTTAAATATTATATCTACCAATAAAAGCAATACGACGAAAAATATATAAATAAAAATAAAAGTTTACTGTCTATGTACGACATATTTTTAAATAAGATGTATAAATATAGATAACGATATAAATAATTAACTCCAATTTATAAGTTTATATATATATATATATATATATATAAAGAAGAAAAATTATTAACATCAGTAACAAAAGTTTATTTTTCTAAACTGTATAATTTTACATTTAAAATAAGAAAATAAATGTTTAGTTATTTAGTAATTTAACTTTGAAAACTATATCATAAGCAATTATTGAATCATTTTTCGCCACTATACTAGAGATATTTTAGCTTTATCATTATGGAGTTACATTATGTAGTTTTGAGTAATTAATGTCAAGCTTAATATCTTATTATAAAGAGAATATTCTAAACGCTACGATCGAATTCTCTCATTTTAGTTTTATTACAAATATTTTGTTATTTATTTTTGTGTCTAGTTTGTAATTTATGTGTTTATGATTTGCTATTAGCGGATCGCATATACAGCAATAAAATGCGCAGATGATTAAAAAAATAAATAAATAAATAAATAAATCTTTTAAAATTTTTGATATTAGTAGAAGCAAATATTTTTATCGATATTAAACTTAGTTATAAAGTTCAGAATTAATAAATAGTATATACTGCTTTTAAATAAATAAATAAATATATATATATATATATACCTATAAGAATTAAGTACATGGAAGGAAGATGGGTGGCTTAAAATATTTAAGAGTGATGCTTTTCTTTCTTATACTGTTTCGCTTTGAAAAATTTAAAAGGTTCTGTATAATTATAAACGATAAACTTAAGTGCTATCTGAGAACTTTTATCTTTAAGACAGCTGGTGAAGACATTTACAAGCAACCATTTGCTTTCAAAGTTTCCAAACAGAATCGCTACATTCTACCTTCTTTTAAAAAGACCGAAAAAGAGCAAACTGTTAAGCTGAACTGAAAACTGTCTGAAAAGTAATGATTGTAATGATTACTTCTCCTGGGTTGAATGATCAATGTATGTGATCAAAATAAGCGATTTTTTTACAACTGTCAGCTGAACAGTGGTTTTGAAATATTGTTCATTTTGATTGCTGCGGTTATTTTTCTTTCAAATGAACCAAAAATAATATGAATCCGGGTTAAGGAAACATTATTTTAGATATTTTAGATATTTTATTTTTGCTACATGCATATCAAATTCTAAGCCAGTTTAAACAACAAAACATTTGTTAACAATTAATCAAGTAAAAACATACATAGAGTTAAATAATAACAATAAAAAACAATATTTTTTTTGAATAAATAATATAATTAGTTACTTTACTGAACGCTAAATATAAATTTATCGAAATAAAATATGGAAGTGCTGGTTATAGTTCAAGATTTAAGTTTATGAAAGTAAAAACATCTTAAACACTTTTGAAATATGTTATACAACAGTTGAGATTTTATCTCAAAACCTACAAAAGTCTTAATATTTATCAAAAGCATCCCCAATATATTTAGCCTTTAAAACAAATACATAAATAATGGTTACAGTTCAAGATTTAATTTTATGAAAGTAAAAACATCCTAAACACTTTTGAAATATACTATAAAACAGTTGAGATTTTACCTCAAAACCTACAAAAGTCTTAACATATATCAAAAGCATTCCCAATATGTTTAGCCCTTAAAATAAACAAATAAATAAAGCAAAAATAAATAAATAAATATTTAAAAAGAATAATTTACAATGTTTAAAGATGTTTTACTGATTATTGGCAAAGTCATTTATAATAATAGGCCTTGCAAACTGAAGTGCAGCTTGTATCATTGGCGTAATATGC
Organism: Salticus scenicus; assembly: GCA_963930645.1. Lineage (NCBI taxonomy): Eukaryota > Metazoa > Arthropoda > Arachnida > Araneae > Salticidae > Salticus > Salticus scenicus. The sequence continues at coordinate 180,451,622 of OZ005648.1, read as the reverse complement.
AAACTTTGCTTCTACGGTGTGTGAGGACTGACTACATTCTATAATTTAGCATCTAACTTTTTAAATAGTTAGGAAACTCCTAAACAAATGTAAGACTAGGCTACAACAAAATTTTTTACAATTTGGGATTTGGAGTCTGATGTCTCGATGTTTTTTTTTTTTTTTTTTTTTTTTTTTTGTACACTCTTACAGTACAACAGTGCGTTTTAAATTTCTGCACCCCATTGTGTTCCTTATTTTAATGAATTCCTACAGCTACATTCAAACATGATAATGCCCGGATGAAAACCACAAATCTTTTATAGACTGTCTTCGTGCTTCTTAATGCCGCACTGGAATAAGTGGTAGTCCTATCTCTCCTTAATAATGTAATGTTGGACCCTGAAAAGTATGCGTTTTGGAGCGTCCGTGCATCACGGCAATCTAAATCGTCGATTTAAAAATTTATAATAAGCGATCATGCGTGGGGTATCTACCAGATCTAAGTTAACATCTTATTCCAGGGCTATAATTGGTACAACGTATTATAGTTTTTCTCTTGTAGCTCTAACATTAAAATAATACGTTCGATTCCTATGATATAATGCGACCACGTTTCCTACGACTAGCAGTGAGAACGAGTCCAAAAGTTTGGAGGGATGCAAAAATAGCCGAGAGATAGTTATTTGGCAAACATCCAGTTATTCGGTGTTCCCTTATCGCTTGTTTTCTCTCAGTCACCCCTATTTTAACACTGGACTCGTTTAACCCGCACTTGCGCAGAGCCTTCCATGGTCGCAAGAAATGTGGTTAAAGAATACTTACCGTTTCGTTTGCACAACATATGCGGGTTCACTACAGCTACCAAAACTATTAAAAATGGTTTCTTAAAAATGTGCTAAATTGTCTCACAATAGCTCCTAAACAATATATACTTAAATTTTAAAACCCATGTACTCCTTTTTGAGTATATTGACATGTCAAACATAGGGATTTTGGAATTTTTATTGGTCAACCCCATTTTTGAGTGTGTCGGTATACTCAAAAATGAGTATATGGGTTTTCAAATTTAATTATGCATTGTTTCAGAGCTAGTTTTCGACTATTTAGCTGATTTTTAAAAAAATATTTTTTTTTACAGTGAATTTTCATCACATTCAAATTCGCATTCTATATTGCGTCGATTTATATGTTATAGTATTTGTATAACAGCATTATATTTAAAAGGTTACAAATCTGATTTAAATACTGCTTCTTTTTATTAAACCTTTTTGTTGAGTTCTGAAAGGTGGGACTGAAAAAAATTGCAGGAACTGGCAAACAGCAGTTAAACTAATAGTTTGATTAAACATATTTTATATCTTTATTCATTTATGTATCTTGGTAAATTATCGCGAATATACAACCAGTATGTAAAGCTCAACACTTGTAGTCTAAATACTTAAAATTCTTGTTTTTTTCTTATATTTTAAGGAAAATATCAGGAAAAGCATATTTTGGTAAATTCAAAATATCATCTTTTTTTTTTTTTTTTTTTTTTTTTTATTATTATTATTCCTTATCTCTGAAATAATGTAGTCATTACTTTGGAAGTAGAATATCAAAACTTTTATGTTTGCACCATTATTATAATTTTAATAAAGAATTATACATGTATTTCTATTATTAATATTATCTTTATTACTTTGGATTAATCAAACATTTAAAAATAAAAAAAAAGAAGATAAATGATATTTATGCTTTAATCATTATTATTGTTGATAATTTTCGGTATGAAAAACAATTCGTTTCTTCTTCTTCTTCTTTTTTTTTTTTTTTTTTTTTTTAAATTCAAAGCTAATTCTCCGAATTACGCAAAAGCAATAAAAAGTGAATCAATAATAAAAAATAAGTCGTTTATTTCCATAATATTTTTTTGATTTTTTGTATTAAAATTTCTCGAAGAAAAACACAGTCGGCAGTAAAATTTTTGAAGCACACATCCACAATTTTTCATATTTTATTTTAGTTTGATCGCTAATTTTTATCATCAACTTACTTTTTTATAAGCAGCATAAAGATTAAGAACATTATTCGACAAATATTTACTTAACAAAATAGTATTAGGTGCACAGCTTTAAAATACGAATTATTGCCGGAACTTCAATAATTTTGCTGCCGACTGTATATATACATTTTATACTTCTAAATAAAGCACTAAAAGGTTTTACTCAACCAGCTAATACTTTATTTGTTACGAGATGAACAGTATTTTCACAGACTTTTTTTTTTTCTTCTAACTTTAACTGTTTTAATATAATTAATTTTCAGACTTCTTTGAATTAGCTCAGGGATCTTTTACCATCACTAGATGAAGAAATGAATAAAAATATATTGTTTAAAGTTCTATGAATTTCCAATATAGAATACGGCTTACGTAGTTATTTTCATTTAAAAAGAATTAATTTAATTCTAAAAAAAATCAATTAACAATGAAACAGTTAAATTTTACTTTTTTTTTTTCTAACAAATTATTTAGCCGAAACATTCTGTTTAATGAATGTTGATTTCATGTGGGAATTTGTTTTTTCGTGTTTGAATAAACTGTGAAACTTAAAGAAATCATTTGCCTCTCATCTTTTTTTTTTTTTTTTTTTTCTAATGTGCGTGTGTTATTTGTTAGGAAACAGATTTTGCCAATTAAGAAGGAAAGCGGAAAATTTTCCATATACACTAATTAACGCGAAAAGCGAAATGACTTTAGAAGAAGTAAGATACATGTACTCTAGAGATTTGTTTGGTTTATTTAAGCTGAGATGTCTTAAAAGAAAGGAAAAAAACTGAAAAAGTATTTACGGAACAATCATACAAATATTTTTAGCAATAATTGATAAAATGTTTGCAATAAAAAATGCTGCTGAACATATCAAGATTAATCATATATTTGTATATAAAAGTTAAATAAAATTTTTGTTTATATTAAACAGTTTTTTTTTCGAAATATTCTTTCTAAATTAAATTTAAAATACATTTGATTTTTGTACGTTCTGAATATGATTTGGTTATTATTAAATATAGCTGTACAGATTTCATAAAATTTTAAAATATAATACGTATGATTGATTTAATTTATATAAATTTTGATTTACAAATAACAATAGTTAAAATCAAAAGTAGTTTATTTTCACGATTAGCGTAAAATATATATAATTAATATAGTCAAATATCATAAATAAGATTAAATAGATTTGACAAGCATTAATTTTCTTAATTATGTACAGTAATTTTAACTTTTGCTTGCTTGTTTTATTAATTTAAATTTAAATTTAATAATTAATTAATGTTTATATTATTTATTCCATTTCCAGTGGCTCTTATCATCCATTTAGGTTTTAGGTTGATTGCTTTAGAAATCGACCTCTTGTCAACTCTTCGTTTAACTATATATAAGGTAAAGCTAGGAGATATTGCGCACATAGGGGATCGGCAGGAAAGAGTACAATGGGCGCTCTGAGACTCTCTCGGAGAGCCGAAGAAGAGTACCGTCTACGTTATCCACATCGTCGTGCGCCCAACCGTGCTGTATTTGCCGCAATTCATCGATGGCTTAGTGGGGAGAGTGGGTCGTCCGGTAGGGTGGTCGCCGCTCCGCTACCGCTGAGGAGTCCGTTCTCGACCGAGTGGAGGAAAACCCAAATATGAGTTCACGCATACTTGCGAGAGAAAGTGGAATCTCCCAAAATAAAGTGATGAATGTTTTGCGCAAAAACCAGTATCATCCATACCACTTCACACCGGTACAAGAATTACGCCGCTCAGATTTCCAAACGCGGGTAACATTCTGCCGCTGACTTTTACAGCGAGATATTGAGGAACACCTTTTCCTTAGAACGATACTGTGGACAGATGAGTTACTTTTCACTCGGGATGGCATGCTATCTTTACATAACTGGCATCATTACGCTCATCAAAATCCATTTGTAACACGAAACTCGTTCCAGATGGGATTCAGCTTCAATGTTTGGCTTGGAGTGGCTGTCGATCGCTTGATAGGTCCACATGTGTTCCAAGGTCAACTGACAAGCAATTTATATTTGGAGTTTCTGGAACATCATCTTCCAGGATTACTTGATGTCATTTCTGTACCCCAACGAGCGGAAATCATTTTCTAACACGATGGGGCCCCTGCACATTCTTCCAATGCCGTTCGGAACTTCTTGAATCAGCAGTATCCGCGATGGATTGGTCGTAATGGACGAATTCCTTGGCCACCTAGATCGCCAGATCTCACTCCATTGGACTTCTAAGTTTGGGGTTTCCTGAAGCAAGAGGTTTACCGCACAGAAGTTTCCAGTTTGCAAGATTTAAGCAGCCGACTCGATGATGCAATAATAAAACTGAGCGATGAGCTTTCGCTAAGATCTGGTTTCCGTGGTTTCCGTTCGTAAGCGGGCAAGGGCATGTATCAGGTGTGAGGGTGACCAATTTCAGCAGCGGCACTAAATTTCACACATCCTTTCGAATGCATATGCGCTTTAAACGTGAAATACGTCTTTTTTTTTTTCATATTTCTTCGTGAAAGACGTGAGATGCGTCATTTTTTTTTTTTTTTTTTTTTTTTTTTTTTACATATCCTTTTGTGAAAGACGTGAGAAACGTCATACTTCTTTTGTTTCCATTCCATTGTGTTTGTAAATTTTATACAACTGCTACTTTTCTTCATTGTTTTTAAAACTTTCTTTTTTGCATCTGACAAAACAGCGGGCTAAAGGCGGACATGAAATCAGGAACGATCATGGCACCACGTGAGTCAACTTCTCGACGAGCGTCGAGTTCAGTGATGAATGTATTTCAAACAAAAGGCTAAATTTCTCCTGAACTAGAACACCGATATGGTTTATTGTGGGCCCATTCTAAAGCTTGGGGAATTGAGAAGGTTTTGGTAAATTTCACCGATTGTAGCTTGAACGGTGTTTGCCGGTTAAAGAATTTGGTGACAACTCGATTTTAAACTTCGCCAATGCTTTAGCGCGTGTAGCTCGCCGTCAAATTAAGGTATCCTGATGTAAATAGTGATACATACAAAATACATTTATAATTATTACCATACGTGTTGATCTATTCAATTATATACTGTAAATATATCAAGAATTTGCTCCTGGGAATTGTATAACTTCATTAGTTTAATAAATTTTTCTAACATTTTAAAATCAATTATCCTTATTAAATTGCTTTAGAATTCCATTGCTTGCATTTTTTTTTCTTTTTTTTGTTAAAAGAAACCTGCTATTAGATCAGTACACATAGTATAAAACATATTTTAATTGGCCTTCCATTTCACCCAGAAACATATGCTTCTTTATTTTTATATCCGTTATCCGTAGGTAACTTGTCTTTTTATAAACGTGTGTGAAAGAAACGAATTACGATATAAAAATAAAATTATAAATTAAATCTCAATTTGTGTGTATATATATATTATTTTGAATCCTGTTTTTACAAAAGACAATTTAAAATATTCTTATCATTGCATTTACTTTGATATAAGTAGCATCTATACATGCATATATATATATATATATATATATATATGTGTGTGTGTGTGTGTGTGTGTATCGCTTAAAAAAAGCTAAAAAATAATAATAAAAATAACTTTTTTTTTTTTTTTTTTTTTTTTTAATTGATATCAATAGATGGCATTTATGATGATATTCTTAATTCTTAGAATATTTTCTTACTTCATTAATATTTAAATAAGAAATATTTGGAGAAAATTGCATTAGATAAATTACCTTCAGGTAATCTTTTTAAATGAATGTGGAGCTGTATTATTCTGTAAAAATACAATTTTAATTTATTAATTACTCCTGAAACGATTTTAACCATAATATTTTGGCAATCACTATATTGCAAATTTTAAAGTGCAAGCAATTTAAAAAAAAACATTAAAAGAAACAAATTATGTTGGATAAGAATTTAAATAGATTAAAAAGTGAATGTTATGCTAGTGTGATCCGAAAAAGAAATTTCTGTTTCTTAATCGTTATAGTGCAGAAAACTTATTTATTTATTTATTTATTTATTTATAAGAATAATATTATAAAATAAATAAATAAATAAATTTAGCTAATTACTTTCAGTCGCTCATGAAATTAACAGAATTTTTACGTGCAGAAAATCGTCTTTTTTCATGACTATTTTTCAAAATATATATCACATAAAATTTTGAAACCGACTCGTTATAAACTGTTATGTTTATTATATCAAAGAAAAAAAAGTCCCAAATTAAAATGCCGTTACAGTTATAATATCATTGTTATGGAATTTCTTGGAAAAAAAAACGGTCATTGAGCCTTCTTTTTTTTCTTTTTTTTCACGTTTGACTGTGCACGTGTTTCACGTTTCGAACTTTCTTTCACAATGGAATTAAAATTACAGCACTTCCATTTTTTTTTTTCAAAACTCTGTCAAACCAGTCGATAAAAATGTTTTTGCATGTTTATTTTCCCTTTTTTTCTTTCTTAAAACTAACAAATTTTTCGAAGATTCAGTGGTGTACCATTTCTTCTATTGTTCCTTTTTTATTTGTGTATGACAAAAGGTGGAATTTTCTTTTAATCAGGCATAATTAATCCTAATCATATAATGTATTTGGATTAGTAATGTCTAAATTTTTTCATACACATTTTAGTAAAGTCCTCGGTAAAAATTAAACGAACGGTCAAGGTTACAACGGACAATCAGGCAGTAAATAATTTATGTCTAATCGGCTGCTTCAAAGTTTAACTTATGAGATAGCCAACAGTGTCTCATAAATTTCTTTTAGAGGCTATTCACCTTTATTTATAATTCTTTTAAATCTAAGGAAAAACATGTGCATGGAAAGCTTTTTACGACAATAACCGATATTTTCATGGAATTTTCCATATCAAAACGAAATTAACTGAGAAAAGTGTTTGTAATATTGAATGACTTTTTAATAATTACGTTTGTCCATATTAGTGAGGAAACTGAAATAAACAATCTTTGAAAGCTTTTCTTTACAGAACGAAATGTAGTAGTGTAGGGACTTTTACAAAGTAAGGGCTATTTGTACAATACTGATTTGTACAATACTGATTTGTACAATACAAACATATACTGAGAGTTTATTACAGTTGTCGTAAACTAATCACTCATCAAATATTATTTATAAAGATCCTGTCTACTTTGGTGTGCGCGCAGAGTAGATAAAAAAATTGATCTCATATTAGCCTGTTTCGTCAGAAGTATCTACATCTTACCGCGAACTCACCTGCTGTAATTGAAAATCTCAATGTTCATCACACTGCAACTGTTTGTAGGACGAACTGTTGTCCACTGTTTTCTGTTTTTTTAAAAGAATAATGCTCTTAAATATAGTCAATGTAATGTAACGAAGTGTGGATCTTTTTTTTTTTTTTTTTTTTTAATATTACTAAAGATTTAAAATTTTTTGAGATTATTCTTAATAATCCACAAATTTTAAAACATAATAAACATTTCACCATTTTGGTGATGTATGAGACTCTTAGGAAGTGCTATTCATTTTGTGTAGTAGAATAACATTTCTTACCGTGAAAACATAATATTTGATAGTAGAAACACCTATTTATTATTAAAACAGCTAAAAATACAGTACACAATTTATTTACACAAAACAATTATACCTATTGGCGACCATTTATTTTTTGACAGAAATACTTAAAAAGAGTTTCAAGCCAAAATGGTTTTGGTTGATGCTACATTCTACGTATTTCAAACACGAACTCTGCCAGATTTGGCGTATTTATTATCAACTGAACACATCAACAAAAACATAATAATTCTTTTGAGACTTTAAGGAATCTTTGTTTTGAAAGTGGATTCGAACTGTAGAAGTTAAAAATACAGATGAACATTTCAAAAAATTTAGTCACTTATTTATATATTTGCTTATTCCTATCCTTATCCTTATTTATTTTTTAATTATAATTAAAAATGTTATGTCATTTTTATTTTCATTATATCCAATTACTATCAAGCTTTTTTTTCCTCCTAGATATTTATTAAGAAAGGAATAAACCCTGCTTTTTCGTTAATGTAATATTTTTTTTTTTTTTTTACTCTCTGAAAAATATCGACCATAAAGTATATGTAAACCTTTTATTATATTTATTTATTTGGTAGAAAACACGTAGAAAAAAAGAAATAAAACTCAGTGTGTTTTCCGACTATTAAAGAAGTTAAATTTTCCATCTTATAAGATTAGTTTCAACATGCATTCGAATATTTTTTTTTTTTTTTCATTTGTCTAAAACAGACGTTATTTGAGATCCCTGACATAAAAAAGTTTCCCCAAACTATTTTCCAGAGTTTAACGAAAGAAATGGAATTAACGTTACAACAAACGCGTCTACTTTTTCATGAAAACGTGGTATTTCTTAATGAAAGGAAAGAGGAAGTAGGATTAGTGGTCATATAATTCGTTTAGTTTTTGTGTTCAGATGTATGATTCGGACCAAACCAAAGGCTTTAATCGTCGTAAAAGTAAGCTTTATGAGAGTGAATGAGGCAGTTTAATTTGCTAAAAGAGGAAAAGAAATGAAAGCTTGAATAAGAATAAATACAATTATCACAAAGAAATAAAGGAATAAAGTTTCCCAACACACAGATATATATAGCATCTTCAATATTGTCTAATACGGAAGAAGAAATGTATTTTCTTTTTATTTGTTGCACTGTTTCTATTGTTTTTGACAGAATCAATGCAATTAACTGAAGATTTTTTTTTTTTTTTTTTTTTTTTTTAGCTGGTGTTTTGATAAATTAAACAAATTCGAATTTCACTGTTTAATTAATCCACGTTTCTTGAATTTAAGTCCTTGATTTTTTTTAAAAATCGTTTTAGTTATTAAAACACAAAATAGTTATTAATCGTAAAATGATGGCTCTTAAATGTAAAAGGATCCTATTATACTTGGATTTTACATTCTTATTCACAAAACGAATATAATTGGAAAATACATTTTATTTTAAAATTTTTATTCTCCATTTATAATTTTATTTTATCACGAATAAAAATAAATAAAATAAATATTTATTTTAACTTTATTTACTATTTTATTTTAAAATATGAATTCTATTTTTTTTTTTTTTTTTTTTTTTTTTTTTTTACGAAATATGTGAAAGTATATAATTTAATATTACTTGAAATACCTCGGAGCGGATTTAGTTTTAAATACCAAATGATAAAACTTATTTTATCTTATTTAATTATTTTATTTATTTTTTATTTATTTTAAATTTTTGGAATTAGTTCAATTTTTATTATATTATAATTTTCTGAAGTATTTAAACATTTTAATATACATAAAATAGACTTAAAAATAAGATTTACACAAAGGTCTTATCTGTACTTGTAATAAAAAGAGACTCAGCACTTGATATTTATACTAAATAAAACATTTTCATCAAATAGAACGAAAAAGAAAAGAAAGAAAGAAAGAAAAATAAATAAATAAATAAATAAGAAATAAAAATTGAGACAGCTTTTTCGGTTTGCGGAGTTGCCAGTTCGCAACACTCCGGATTTCTAAATAGCAATATTTTCATACTTTATTTATTTTTTATCAAAAAATTCTTCCTTTCAATAAAATAAATGCAACTTTCCAAAAATAGTGGTATGAAACAATCCGTAAATTTGTCAAGAACTGGGCAAATCGTTATCACTGCTTAAAATACTATAGATAAAATATGTGCTTCACATATAAAAGAAGACCTGTGTCAACATTAAGTTATTTTCTAGATTTGATAGTTTTTATCTATTCAGAATTTCTCACGATCTTTCTCAAGCTCTTTATGATAAAGAGTACATAATTACAGAAGGATGTTCAGTAATATTACTGATCTATACTTGAGTAACATTCTATATTTTCACCGATATCACATAACACATTGTATTAAGTTTTAGGTCTATATTAATTATAATTTAGAAACTAATGTTGTCATCAGTATATTAGTAAATAATTTAAATTATATTTTTTACAGAAATTTCAACTAAAATAAAAAAGAAAGAAGTGCTAAGGTAATTGTAATGAAAAATATATAATAATGCAATTCCTTTAATAAATTACTTTTAAGCTAATTTATTATTCACTTTTATTAACAACAAAAAGTTTCTTTTTGAATAAATATACCTTTGATTTTTTTTTCTTTTAACCGTAATATTTACTGTCAAAAAGCGATGTATTATACATATACAATTATATATATATATATATATATATATATATATATATATATATTTTGATGAAAATACACTATATTAATAAAAAAAGAACATATTGTTAAACATAAATGTTATCTAAAGAACCTGTTTTTCAACTGAGGTAAATGAGATATTTATATGAAAAATACTATTCATTTGAAGTTATTCTTTTTAAAATATACATAAAATTTATTTAGAATGCAAATTCAATTTCGACGCAATATTGCAGAAGGTTTCATTTTTCTTAAAGTCTAGTTTATACGAGATAAAGCTAGTATATATCAAAATACATAAATGTTTCTCGCGAGACAGCGACGTAAATTTTATGTAAGAGCAAAATGTGCAAGGTTTAAAAATATGAAAAATAAAATAAAATAAAAAAGCTATAATATGATATCATCTGGGTTATGTTATATCAAAAGTGATTTGTTGAATATTTTTTTGAGAAAACTGCATGAAATGTCTTTTTTTTCTTTCTTCCTTTTTCTTCTATTTTTATTTTTACTTTTATTTATTTTTTATTTTTTTATAAAAAAAGTATGTTTATTGCGTGAATATTTCTATACAGAACTTTAGTTTGCAAGATCTGTATATTTATTAGGTATTATTTTGAAGGTAGCGATTTGTTTCATTTGGAGTTTAAATAATACCAATAAAGTGTTAAGATTTCGGCATGTATAAAAGAAAAAGATATTCACTCAGTAACATTTAAGAGAAATCTTACAAATATAAATTTTCACATATTTAGAGAAATAAAAGAAATGTTGGGTATCTCTCAGAATAAAATATTTAATAAGCTATTTTAAATATATATATATGTATATATATATATATATATGTGTGTGTGTGTGTACATATTTATTCTTTAATGCAAAGTGTACATAATTGGCTTAGAAGAACCCCAACTGGCATATTTCAACCAGATTCAATATTATAGTACATGAATGATATAATTATTAATAATCTACATGAAAAATGTTGAAAGTGACAAAAATAAATAAAATTAATTCCTGTAATGATGCAATTAACAGAAATATTTTTAATTAAGAATCGCAATTTTATAAGCTATTTTTAAACATTTACGAAATGTTAACTAATAAGTTAATTTAAGAGCCTTTTTTTAGCACTATATATATATATATTTCAAATTTTTGCACTGATAATATTGTATTACTATATATATATATATATATTTCATAAGATTTATATATATGAATGTATTTTAATATTAAGATATGATTGAAATAATACATTGTTGTGAGGTTTTCGAGAACTAGTAAATATAGGCATTGGTTTATTTTATTTTATTATTTGAATTTCTACAATGTATATACAAATCAGAAGAAAAAGAAAACGAGCCTTGATAACATTCCTGCTGATTCTCATGTAAAACGACCTCCTGAATCCAAATATTACCCCCCATTTTGCCCAATCACCCACCATGGGGACTCCACCCCATTTTTTTTTTTTTTTTTTTTTTTAATCACTGTTCGGTAATTTTATACCCATGAATTTGATTTGGAGAATGAAAACGAATTATTTTAATACTTAAAACAAATATATAATGTATAATAAATAAAAATAAGGAAAATGACTGACTAAAAAAATATAATACATGTAATTCCTAATTTCAGTGGCAAATCCCCACCTAAATTTTCTCGTTGCTGCAAATGTTCATGTTTTAGAATTTTTTACTTCGGTATATCCTCAGAAGATATTTAACAGTTAAAAAATCCTTTCCTCCACTACAAATCAAATTTATATCCATAAAATTGCCGAAATTTGATAAAATTATTGGGGAGTCCCCCCAAAAAGGCGGGTGTTATATACGGATTCAGGATGTCATTTTACATAAGAATTTTCAAAAGTGGTGTTTGGGCCGATTTTCGTGCAGAGCAATCTTATAAAAAATTTTTAATTAAAGAAATAAAGAAAAAAACGTGTTACAAATATATATATATAGCGGTTTCTAAAATGCGGTGCACATGTAATCTATGATTAAATGCTCATAATGCTTCGTAATCAATGTGGTTGATTAAATACTGTACAGTCTAATGCGTAAAAATTTGCTAAGAATATTAATGTAAGTTGTTTTACGTATAAATTAACTTTATTTATTTTGAAAATCAACAATTGGAACGAAAGGATAAAATGGATGTGCATTAATGTTTAAAACTGTTTTTCTTAAAAAAAAAAAAAAAAAAAAAAAAAAAAAAAAAGACTAATAAATAAATAAATAAAAACAATGTTTTTCCAAACTTTACCCAATTTCCTGAAATTCGGAAGAAAGGAAAACTGAACTTTTCTTTAATCTTGAAATTCGATTACTTGGAAAAAAGATCAATACATTGCTGGTCTTCCAATATTTCTTTGATAAAATCAATGTAAACAAGTTTAATAAAGTTTCGTAAGATAAAGACATTTTTAAGAATATTTAGAATAAAGTATCAGATGGTGTATAATAAAGTTTGAAGAAAAGTTTTTATAAGATAGAAAATTTTTTAAAGACTAGCATTTTTATTCCGCGTTTTTATCGAAACGGATACGTTGTTATATCCTGTATTGATGTTATATTATTTTATTGTATAAGAATACGTTTTATCAGAAACACTTTTGCTTAGTCGGTTTTAAAGTATATATTATCATTTTTAAACTGAAGTGGTTTTGTTACTATAATGTAAAAACTTCACTGACAGAATTATTCTGAAAACCTTGACTAATTTTATGGCATACTGGAAAAAACATTTGTACACATTTCATACCATACCTTTTTGTAACCATGCATTGTAATTTTCAGAGCATTATTAGAAGGTCAGATACACCTGTTTTACACCAAAAATTTTATCTAATAAATAATAATCATTTAATGTCTTAAACTAACTATATCTCATGAATAATATTTTTAACTCAAAATGGGTTTTTTCAACAATTTGTAAGAACGTCTCCTACATTTTCTCCCATGTTCAAAGGCCGAAGTCCCCTCATTTTTAGAACGCTTTACCACTATTTTATGCAATAATGTTTAAGTCCTATTTTTTTACAATACATTTCTAAAAATTTACTTTTTTTTTTTTTTTTTTTAATTAATATAATGGTAGTAAGAAAGGCAAAAATTCCTCATCCCTGAAAGTGCCTTACAAAAGGTGGGGGCACCGACCCCTTCCAATATTAATTGAAGAAAAATCTTTTCCTGTCCTTCATTTCTCTCCTCTGTTCAGTATTCGATTTTTTCTTCTTTTTATCAATATCCCCCATTAATTTTTAGCTGTAACCTTTGCCTAATTACTTCGAAGGTTATTCGTCTGTTATTTATATCAAATATCACTCCTCAAAATTGCCGCTAAACGTTGAATAAAAGAGTCCCTCAATTTGGCAAAACTGTTTAGAGCGCTTGGGATGGCAAAAGGTTAAACTTAGACGGGGGGGGGGAATTATATTAAAACAGTATTTCATTAACACTTAATGGACGGGTTGAATCTGTTTGTCTTTCTCGGTTTCCGGGGATTTTAAACTCCATGTTTGTGTAATGCATTTACAAATAACTCCACCTGCAGGCGTGCCACCTGCAAATGTGCCGAGATTTAGTATTTGTACTACAAGATTAATATGCATTTAAATACTTCGACAAGAAACAATATAATTTCTATAGGCATTTATTTTTACTGATATGACGATTTCCAAACGTGCACTTACTTCTTTATTAAAACATATGTTTTCTATTAAAAACAAGAAAAAACATCGTCTCGAATGTGTTGAAAAAGCAACCTAAATGCCTGCGCAGTCGGAACAACAAACAGATAACATTATATCTAATAGTAGCAAGTAAAAAAATAACACGGAGTGCATAAAATGAAAAACTAGCGCGGCGTACTAAAATTTCAAACAAAAATGTAAATCTATGTGCCCGTCCTAGAAAGAGTGAAAAACGTCAATTTACGTCACCCGTCCGTTAATTGTTAAAGATAAAATGAAAAAAAAATGCGGTAAGAGACTTTAAACTCACGTTTTATTTTGCTTTAGGTATAGCATAGAGAATGGATTTATTCAATGTATTTAATTTGACACTCCAATAACTTCATAAACTTGATAATCTGCAGGATGGAACGCACTTAGCAACGATAGTGTATTCTCTCAAAAGAAACCCTGAAGATTTACTGAGATTTATTTAAATAATTTGACTTTATATGTACTTCACTTCATTCAACTTAAAACATCTCAATTGAAATTATGGCCAAAGAAGTGTACTTTAAAATTCATTTTTATATGGTATTGTATATTTCTTACATTTCTTACAAGGCAACGCAAAAGTTTATGCACAAGCTAAATTTTTTAAGAAAATGAAATATATACACCGGAATGCTTCGAAATTTTAACCGTATCTGAACAATTGGATTACAAATTCGTGTTTTGAATTCTGAAATAATTAATTGAAAGGAAAATAATAAATAATAAAAAATCCGAAATTGTGATGTCGCAAAAGTTTGAGCGCAAATGAGGTTTTATACAAATATCGCTTCCAAATGTCTCTAAACAGATCTGGTGGAGAATCAATGAAAATTATCTCCTAAATTATAATGTACAGTGCTCGCTGTACGAGTTATCAAATTGCTAAAATCGCTGCAATCTTCGACTGAAGAAGCTGCGGAAGTGTGGAAGCTGAAAGTTAAAATTAAATCAATTTTGAAAATGTCGCTTATTTTAAATCTGGTCAAACTTGGTATTTACATTGTTTTGCAACAGGGAAAGCGATTCAAAATTGCGTAACGCTTTGAAACTTTAAGAAAAACCACATTTCAGGAGGATAGAAAAATTAAAAGAAAGGCTTTAACTGAGAATTTTTCTCTTAGCCAGATAAAAAAAATCGACTTGGATCAAAACTATAGCGTGACACCATACGCAGACAAATAAACGAATCAGGATTCATCATAAAACAAAAATTAGCTCGAAAGCTTTTCTTTGAAAAAGTGTCACAAACAAAAATGACTCCAGTAAGGAACAAAGCACATGTATTACCCTGACGAATGGATTATTGTTATTTTCTCTGAGACAAAAATTGAATTTCGATGATCCAAATGGGTTCTCATTCTATTGGCGTGACTTGAGGAAAGCTCCGAAGAGCGTATTCAGCAGGAAAGAAGATGGTGGTTCACGTTTGGCTACAATGGTTTAGTGGCGCTGGACAAACGTCTCTTTGCTTCATAAATGGCAGACAAAATTGAAAGAAGTTTTAGGAAATTCTGAGTGAATATTTATTACCGTTTTGTGAACTCCTAGGTGGTCCCAACAGGACCTTTCAGCAGGGCAAAGCATCGATACACACTTCCCGTTGTGCAAAACTATGACTTAGATCTCAGAATATCAGTGTGATAAACTGGCCAGCACTCACCCAGATCTGAATTTTTTAGAGAACATTTGTGGAATCTTCTCACGTGACATCTACAAAAATGGATAGCAATATTACTCAGTGCAAGAGCTTAAATCATCGATCGAGGAAACCTGTTACAAACTCGAACTCTAAACCTTCCATACACTCGTGTTATTAATGAAAAATTTCGTATTTGATCTCACCAGGTGCAATATAAACACCATAGACTGTAATGGACTTTTATGCGTGTGAAATATAAATATTTCGGTTTTGTGCATAAACTTTTGCGACATCACAATTTTGATTTTTATATAATGTATTATTTTCATTCCAGTCAATTGTTTTCGAATTCGAAACGTAGATTTCTAATCCAATTGTTTAGATACAGTAAATATTTCGAAGCACTCCGGTGTATATTTTTTATTTTATTAAAAATTTTGCTTGTGCTTAAACTTTTGCGCTGCACTATATAAGTTACATACACACCACATTGTCTAAATTTAGCAGAAAATTAAAAACAACTAACAGAACTTGAAATTTATATTCAGCAATTTCCATATATTGGCCTTCTATATCCGAATTACTTTGTGGCAAACTGTAAGCGAAAGGTGGAGGATATTCATACCTATACTAAAACTTATCCTATACTAAACATGTTTTGATGAATACAAAAATATATTTTTATTTCTTTATGTTAGGTGAAGCCAAAGGTGATATACTGTACCTATCAGAAATGCCGTTCATGGCCATAATTTATAGGAATTTTTTGAATGTCACTGTAGACGAACCAGTAGGTGAATTTGTCGATTTCAATGAAAAAATTCAAGTAGCATAACCATAGGATACATATTTAAAATTCTTATAAGTTCTTCCTTCGTGCAAACGTGTGAGTGTGAATTGGGCTAATAACAAACTCACACACTGACTAACGGATAAAGACATTTATTTCAGATTCGGAGGCCCTCAAAATGTTGTAAATAAAGCAAAATTCATTTTCGAATAACAATACATTCTCACCTATTATAGGTTTACAATATATATATAGGTGAAAAGAGAGGAAAATACTGACAAAATAACTTTAAAAAGCCATTCTTCAGGCCCATAAAGTTATACAAATTACAATAAATTAATAAAATAGGTTGAAGTTGAATAAGGTATTATTATTCCAAGTGGCAGAGAATCTTAGAGATTCGGTGCGCTAATGCTTGATATTAGAGGAATTCCTATTATTATTCAAGATCAGGCTGTTAGAATTAAAAAAGGTATTAGAGCGTCTTTTAAATTCAGTAAATTAGAGAGCCATTCTTCAGGCCCATAAAGTTATACAAATTACAATAAATTAATAAAATATGTTGAAGTTGAATAAAAACGTATTATTATTCCAAGTGGCAGAGAATCTTAGAGATTCGGTGCGCTAATGCTTGATATTAGAGGAATTCCTATTATTATTAAAGATCAGGCTGTTAGAATTAAAAAGGGTATTAGAGCGTCTTTTAAATTCAGTAAATTAGAGATTTTTACTGAGATATGATTTTTTTTTTTTAAGTTAAAGGATAGTTTCATTAAGTTCACCTGGTTTTAACTGAGTTTTAAAGGACATTTTTTTTAAGTTTTGGGGTTAGTATTATTAGAACGATTTTTAGCAAGGTTGTTTGATTTGTTAGAGTTATTAATTAAAATAAATGTTTGTTTGTGTTCATAACCATATCTAATAATTTTAGATGTTATGTTAAATTTAATGAATGATTTATGTTATTTGAAGAATGTATTTATTTTAACTTTCTTTAGGTTCGTTTAACAACCGTGTTATTAGTGCTTTGGTTTTTACCACAACTCCCTTATTTAATATTGGATTTTTATAAAGCATGTACAAGTGAATGAACCAACATACGCATAACATAAACTAGGGAAAAGGAGAAGAAGATTAAAGGGTATTAGAATCATTCACAAATGTTAGAATAGTTAGGCCGTATAAGTCTGTAAACATTTGTAGAGAAAACGAAAGTTTTGTGATTTGCAAAATAGGTTTGGAAGTTTCATTTGCGAAGATGGTAGTCAGAAAAATAAGTAGGTGTTTTGGATTTAAATAGTATCTAATGAGAGAATTTTTAAACTTTAAAATTGCTTTATAATAACAGTTTTAATTTGGTTGTAAAGGGATATTTCTTTGGGATGCTTATTGTATAATCTGATTATATCTAACGTTTTAAGCTCCATGCCAGAGAACTCAACAGAGCTTAGTTTATGTATATCTATCTCTCTATCTATCTATCTATCTCTCTATCTATCTATCTATCTCTCTATCTATCTATCTATCTATCTATCTATCTATCTATCTATCTCTCTCTCTCTCTATATATATATTATAAATAGTTTGTAAGTGGCTTTTTTAATAACGAAGTTAAATACTTTTCACGTTTTCTTATATTACGCACTTATATAATCGTTGATAAATTACAAAGTTTTTCTGAATAAAAACAGTAATAATAGCACCTTCGGAGAACACGGTGTACATTTAGGCTGATATTTATATTTTATTTAGTGCTGAAACCAAAAATTAAGCTGGATTTTCTCTATCACGTAATTTTATTTTAAACACAGTTAAAAATCCCTGAATTCTGTTTAAAAAAATCCAATGTTTCTTACTAGAATTTTTGCTTGGAATAATTCGGTAATGTCATTTTAAGCGAATACTGAATTTTATACCTTATATATAGTACATATTCAGAAGTATATTGGAGTAAAGTGTATGATCATTAATCCCATCCAGATTTAAATTTCCGAAGCTAAAATTTGTCCCAGAAATCCAGAAATGTAAAACAAAAATTTTACTCTTCTTAGTGTCCAAGGAAAAGAGAAGCTAATTCTTAAAAAAAAAAAAAAAAAAAAAAAAAAAAAAGTTAAAATATCCGGCGACATTCGAAAATTAAATGAAAATAATTGCTCCTCCCACAAAGATTTAATTTCTAATTCATATTGCAAGTGGTCTACTGAAAAAAAGTCACTTAATTAATGATGGAAACATATTATAAAAGTTACCACAAAATTACAATTATTGAAAAATGTGGAAGAAATAGTGTCGGTAGACTTCCTGTACTGGCAGAAACCTATAAGGTGGTAGTAAAAAATTGGCTTCATTTTCGGTTTCAGCACACCAAAAGCAAATGTAACAGGTAAAATTGTCGAATAAAATTTTGCCAGTGTTATTTTTGTAGATCTGTGTAATGATTATATTTTCATGTTTTTTTTTCAATAACTATTACATTGTTATTTATGGATAAATACGCCGTTAAAAAATTTAGTTAAAATACAGGAATCCAAATCAACTAAAATAAATAAATAAAAATCAAAAAATTAAAAGTTTTGATACACGAAGAAGAAGATATTTTTAAAACTATAATCAAATTATGTATTTATATATGAATGTATATATTATGTTTTTGTCGGATTTAATATCTGTATCTATATCAATATATATATGTATTGTTTACGGGGTTTGTATAGCTATGTATTATTTTAAATAATCTTAGAACACTATTTATATATATATTTATATGCATGTATCTATAATTATAATCATCACTTTCATAACAAAAACTGCTCGACTGTACGAATACTGCATTTTATTTTATAGTATTTACATAAATATATCTTCGCATTTGGTTTACACCAGTGTTTTCTATCAATAATCATTACTCTATTCATGCACAAAAATTACTGCTGAAAATGGTTTCTGTATGAGAATAGTTACATGAAATCTGTGAAAATCACTTTCCTATAGTATTTTTTTAATATTTTGCTATAGTATGTTTTATACTCTAATAAAACTACATGAATAACTAACATATAATTATATGCTCAGTGTTATTGTTAAAGATAAAAATGTACCAAAATAACTTTTTTAACTATTAATTATTAATAAATTTTGATTGCATGTTTCAGTCATTTACATAAAATTTGGAATATGATACTATTTTTAGATATACTTAACTAGAAATAACTAAATGCGACCTTCTTTTATCCCTCTTAAAAAAAAAAAAAAAAAAAAAAAAAAAAACGTAATCTTTACACAAAAACTAGTTTCTGTAACACCAAATATAAACTGCGTCAAAAATTTTGTATTATCGAATTCTTAATAAATAATTTTTCTAAAGAAATCATTTAGGAGCACAATTCCATTATTATATAAATATTTTCAAAAATTTAATTATATTGTCATTAAAAACTTTATTAAAATTTCCACACTAAAATATAATTTAAACAATTGTTGTTATAAGTAATCAATCTTTAAAACAATGGACCTCTGCGGAACTGTAACAGAAGTGAAAATTCAATTACGCTTTACTATCATCAACATACTATAAACAAGGTAGAAAAATTCTGGTTAAAGGGAAAGTTACAGACCATTAGTTACGAAATTAATTTCAGATAATTGTGAAAAAATTTAATTACATCCTATTTTTCTATTTCATATATCAAATTTACGGAACAAGAAAAACTGCTTTAATCAAATGTTCGTTTAAAGTTTACCAAGAATAATACAATTAACACTGTCGGATGAGGATCAACAATTTATACGCGCCATTACAAAATTTAATTTCTTTCAGAACACATCTTTTGGGATTTATAAAACTGAACGCCTAATTTAATGGAGTTTAATTGATTTTTAATGATATACAGCGTAGAAGCATTTTCCAAAATTAATTTTCGCTATAGTTTAGGTTATAGATATATCTTCAATCATTACTGTTAAGCAATAGAATTTAACATTACAATATAAACATTTTGTTTTTCGTTAAAAAAAAAAAAATAATATAGTAAAATTAATTATTATTATTATTTGTTAATACGAATGTTTCAATTTTGTTTCTATATATGCATATATATATATATATGTGTGTGTGTGTGTGTGTGTATTAAGAAAATTGTATTTAAAAAAATAAAAACATTGTAAATGTTTAATAATAATATTTTAAATCAAATTAAATGAATTTATTAGAATGCATTCAAGTAAATTCAGTCCTAAAAACTATCAAGATATCAAAAAAAAAAAAAAACATTTTTACATACACACACACACACATATATATATATATATATATATATATATATATATATATATAATTTAAATAATTTAATACATTTGTAACACTCAGCAAACAAAAGATAGATAAAAATACCAACATATAATTAAATTTTAAATTAGATTTTTTTTTTTTTTTTTTTTGAATAAAATTATTGTCACAGTGATAATTTAATTTGAGTACCATTGATTAGTAAAAACAAGTTAAAGTACTTACGCATAAGAGAAATGACACAAACATAACACATAAGCCTAACGATGAGATAATAGTTTGCAAAAAGCGTTAAAGTAATAGAAACAGTCAACATTTTATAGAAAAGAGAAATGGATAAAATTACCAAAGAGATCCGATAAAAGAATACATGATTTGAAATTTGGATTTTTAAATGCTGAAAAATACACTAAGCGACAAAATAAATAAATAAATAAATAAAAATAAAACGCACGTGGATATTTTTCATCGTGGATATTTTACTTCTGTAACCACTAATTTTATTGTTTCAAAGGTAAATTTTTGAACAAATTTTATTACGTTGCGTTTCGCATGCAATTTAGGATTGAGCCAAGTGTTAAAAAAAAGAAGCAATTGTTCGGAAAATTGTAATTTTAGAAAGTATTTCAAAAATGGCAAGATTAAGGCAATTAACGATACCATAAAAAATATTAATTTTAGAGCAAAAAAAAAAAAAAAAAAAAAAAAGTTAATACGTGGGATGACAAAATGATTAAATGTTAACAAATTATTAGTGCTCTAGTTTTTAGAAAATTATAATATTTTTTGGCTGTTTAAACGGCACATTTTCCTTAGGCGGCCACGTTACTCATCCAGTCGAGGTGACCGTAAGTTAAAAAGTCAGCGCTTAAAAAATTAGCATGTATTACATGTAGAACATAGCAGGAATTCAGAAAAAGTGTTTATTAACGAAATGTATCTAAATACAGTGAAACAACAATTAAACAAAGAAAGTTTAATTACCAGAAAATCTGAAAAAAAAATCATTCTTAACGAAAAGAATTAGAAAACTAAGACATTAGACGGTTAAAAAAAAAAAAAAAAAATATTATTAATTAATTATGAGACTAAAGTTGTTCCCTCTGATGTGTCAAGTTCAACTTATTTCGAACTGGCGGAAACAAGCAGATCTGATCACAAAAGGGGGACTGACTTAATGAAAATCGTACTTTTAAAATAATGACATATTCCCCGTACATTATGATATGAAAATGCATAATTTTCCGGCGAGTCTGGCAAATTTCCATGTTCAAGGTATCAATTAACCCTAAATAAAGCTTTTCCATTAAAAATTTGATACCTGACAGACTACTTTATGGGTATTTCAGACTCTTCCATAATCAGCATTTCAAGATGATAATGCACCTCGTTATATGGCGCTTGTGATACATTTATTTTGTTCAAGTTCTTAAAATTACTTATCCATTCTCATGCGCATCTATAATTTTGTAAATTATCTTAACTTTTTTTACTTAAAATTAAATACCACAAAGAATATCGCAGGATTACTTCTTTATTAGACCTGAAAATTGTCCGAATCTCAATCAGCTCGAAAATGTTTAGCCTATAAAAGTGGGTGGGGATTAGAAATTTGTAGCCTACAACTTTGAAAGAACTAGAAAAAAATATTTATAATATTTGGCACAGTGAAATTTCTGAGTTTCATGTTAAAAAACTGTAAAATATTATGCACTTGCGCATTAAAACAGTAATTCCATATAAAGGCGGGATTATCCAATCCAGAATACATATTTGATTTAAATAATTGTTTAGATCTAACAAATAAATAGTTTTATTTCATACATTAAAATAGCACTTGTTTATTTCATATTAAAAATCATGATAGAATACAAAGTATATGTTTATTATAATACGTTTAAAAAGAAATTTTTTTCTGTTAAATGCTTCGTAGAGTGTAATAAAACGAATCATTAAATCGAAAATGTACATAGGCATCATGTTATGACTTCCGTTTTATACAAACATAACAATTTTATTAGTTGCAATCATTAGTTTTTAAATTATTACAAACGCAAAAGGTATAAGTCAATTTTTCTGCAGTGCGGCTCTTTTTTTTTTTTTTTTTTTTTTTTTTTTTTTGTCGCTTAGTGTAGATATGTTCACTCATCAAGAAACTTGGATTTCTATCAGCAGAGTATATATCTATATAAATAAAGAGAAGTGTCTGTGTCTGTGTGTGTATCTGCGCTCTGGTGCTCACACTACTAATCGCAGAGCCTCCAAATTTGGCATATAGGTACCTGGGACCCTGCAGGTGTGCACCTCATCGAGATTTTTTCGAATTTCGAATTTGAATTTTTTAAATTAATGTTTTTTCGAATTTAAATATTGGCTTCAATGTTTCATTTTTCAGAAATTTGTTTCGTTTCAAAAGTCTGCGTATCTTAGCAACGGCTATTAAACTAATTATTTATTTAAATTCATTTGAGGAAGAAATCTTTTTTATTATATTTATTGAAATCAAATAGTTATACAGATACAGTAGAAAAAATTAAACAGATTAAATTTTTAGATTTTTGTCCATTGATCCTCCTAGCAACAGCTATTATATTTTTTATTATTTTTGGGTCTTCGAATTTAATTTTTTAAAATTATTATTATTATTATTAATATTATTTTAGATTTTATTCTTTGATTTTATTTTGTTTCATTTTCCTAAACTTACAATCGTCTGCGTATCTTAGCAACGGCTATTACACTAATTATTTATTTAAATTCGTTTAAAAGCGAAATCTTTTATTTTATTTTATTTAGTTTTATTTATTTATTTTTTAAATTCATTTTATTTATTGAAATCAAATAGTAGTATGCATGCAATAGAAAAAAATTAAACATATTAAATTTTTAGATTTTGTCCATTAATTTCTCTAGCAACAGCTATTATACTTTTTATTATTTTTTGAATTGTGGAATTTAAGTTTTTTAATCTTTTTAGAATTTATCCGTTGATTTTTCTGCTTTTTTTTCGAAACTTATTCTTTTCTTTTAATCGTCTGCGTATCTAAGCAACGGCTATATAACTTTTTTGTTAGTTATGATTAATTAATTAAATTAAACTTATTTATTTTTAAATTTAGTTAAAATAATTATGGATTGAACTTTTAAATATTTACTTTAGTTAAAATTTATGATAGTGCAGTTTTTCTATATATTATTCACTTTTTATTTATTTAATTAATGCAATGAATAATTTTTTTAAGACAGCTGTATATATGGAACAATAAAAATTCGTTACAAAGGGAAATATCGTTTGCTCCCATAGCAACGGTTACTATAGATATATATTTTTCTTTTTGCGTTTTAACTCGGTGTTCTATTTACAAACGTTCTTTCATTCTAATTGACTGCATGTCGTTTTCATACGCACTTCTTATAAATACTTCGATTTTATCGTTTATAATTTAATTTAAATTACTAAAATGCCTCCCACGAAGAAAAAAAAAAGTCTGAGAAATAAAAGAACTGAAGATCGAGAAAGACATCGAAGGATAAGAGAAGAAGAGACAGATGAACAGAGACAAGAAAGATTAGAACGTAATAGAATTTCAACATTCCAGTCAAGAGAAATGGAGACAGATGAACAGAGAAAAGGAAGATTACAGCGTAATAGAATTTCAACATTACAGTCAAGAGAAATAGAGACAGATGAACAGAGGCAAGGAAGACTGGATCGTGATAGAATTTCAACGTTTCGATCAAGAGAAATTGAGACAGATGAACAGAGACAAGGAAGATTACAGCGTAATAGAATTTCAACATTCCTGTCAAGAGAAATGGAGACAGATGAACAGAGACAAGGAAGATTAGAGCGTGATAAGATTTCAAGAGTGCAATCTAGGTGGACTGACTGGGGAGATAAAGAAAATGCAGCATTTTCTTATAATCCATTAATAGATAACACCTCAGATTCATCATGCACAATTGGTACTATGACTACAGATTGCACATTTTGTCAAGCTTTGAAATGGAAAGATGAATGTCCAGGTATGTGTTGCAGTGGAGGTAAAATCCAACTGCCACCACTCTCTGACCCTCCAGAACCGCTTCATACTTTGTTATCTACAGATTCCTCAGATGCAAAGCATTTTCAGTGTAACATAAGAGCTTATAATTCATGTTTCCAAATGACATCTTTTGGAACAACAAAGCAAATACGAGAACCAGGATACATGCCTACATTCAAGATACAAGGACAGGTATATAATAAAATTGGAAGCCTTCAATCTTTAGGGAAAGAACAACCAAAGTTTCTACAGATTTATTTTGTCGAAGACAGCATTCTACAAGCTGAAAAACGTTGCGTAAAGAATCAAAATACAAAATTTGAATTGGTATTGCAGCTGCAAGAAATGTTTCATCGAGAAAACATCTATATCAACAGTTTTAAATTAGCTATGGAAAATATTACACCAACAATATCTTTGCGTATTTTAGCAGATAAAACTCCACCTGGTGAGCACGATAGACGTTTCAACACGCCAATGACATCAGAAGTTGCAATAATTATGTCAGGAGAACAAAGTGGAAGCAGAGATATAATACTAGAAACTAGAAGTCATACTATTCAGAAGATTGCTGAAACTCACAGATCCTACGATGCCTTACAATATCCAATATTGTTTCCAAGAGGAGAAGATGGATATCATTTTGCACTATTTCAGACTAACCCAGCTACACGAACGCTCACTGGAAAAAAAATTTCAGCGATGGATTTTTATGCATTCAGAATGATGGTCCGTTCTTCAAATTTCAATTTACTCTTGCGAGGAAAACAACTTTTTCAACAGTTCGTAGTGGACATGTTTGCTAAAATTAAGTCTGAAAAACTCAGGTATATTCGAATGAATCAGAAATCTCTGAGGGTAGACAATTATGTTCATTTGAGGGATGCTATTCTCAATGATGGCAATACTGCTGACATTGGACAACTGATCATATTGCCTTCAAGCTTTACTGGTAGTCCCCGGTATATGCATGAACGTACACAGGATGCTATGGCATACGTTAGGAATTATGGTCGTCCTGACCTTTTCATAACTTTTACATGCAATCCATGTTGGTCAGAAATTAGTGATGAACTATTTTCTGGACAGAAGCCTCACGACCATCACGATTTATTAGCTAGAGTGTTTAATTTAAAACTAAAAGTTTTCATGAATCTAATCACAAAAGCAAAAATTTTTGGTAAAGTTAGGTGTTTTATATATACCATAGAATGGCAAAAGCGGGGACTTCCTCATGCTCACATTTTAATATGGCTAGAAAATATTTTACATGCTGACAAAGTTGATAGCTTTATCAGTGCAGAAATTCCAAATCCCGATGAAGACCCGAGCTTATTTAGTGTTGTAACAACGCAGATGGTACATGGTCCATGCGGAAATATTAATCCACGTTCTCCTTGCATGAAAAATTGAAAATGCACGAAGAGATATCCACGTCAGTTCTTAAAAGAAACACAAACGGGGCAAGATGGATACCCATTGTATCGACGCCGAAGTATAGAAGACGGTGGTTTTACAGCCAACACGACTATTCGAGGCTCATCCGTTGTGGTTGATAATACATGGATTGTTCCATATTTTCCACTGTTATCAAAAATTTTCAGTGCCCATATCAATGTCGAATTCTGCAATTCTGTTAAATCCATTAAGTATATTTGCAAATATGTGCACAAAGGAGCGGACATGGCTGTTTACGAAGTAGCCAATAATGAAAATGTTCAAGATGAGGTTCGTCAGTATGAAATAGGGAGATATATAAGTAGTAATGAGGCTGTTTGGAGAATACTTGATTTTCCAATACACAAGCACCAACCAGCAGTTATGCACTTATGTGTCCATCTCGAAAACGGACAGAGAGTCTTTTTTAATACAGAAAATGCAGCTGAACGTGCAAGAATACCTCCACAAACAACACTAACAGCTTTTTTCGGGTTGTGTTCAGAAGACGAGTTTGCACGAACACTATTGTACCATCAAGTGCCAAGATATTATACATGGAACAGCACAAACAAGAAATGGAATCGTCGTAGAATAGGACAAACAGTGGCAGGTCATCCAGGAATTCATTCCAGCGATGCTCTTGGACGAGTGTATACTATTCACCTGAACAATTCTGAGTGTTTTCACCTGCGATTGTTATTGCATGAAGTTCAGGGTCCAACTTCTATTAAAAATCTGAGAACGGTTGGTGACACGGTTTGCGCAATCTACAAAGAAGCTTGCCAACTTAGAGGACTTCTTCAAAATGATGACCACTGGAATATAACTCTACAAGAAGAAGCTTTAACTCGGTCACCAAAAATGTTACGTAACCTTTTTTCTATTATGTTGTTAACATGCTCAATGTCTAATCCTCTACAGTTATGGAATAACCATAAAGAAAGTATGTCTGAAGATGTACTTCATGAAATTCGACTTCAACAAGATAACAGAAATCTTAATTATACTGATTCTATCTTCAATAAAATCCTAATCATGATTGAGGACAAGATACTATCTTTAGGCGGATGTAGTTTAGAAACTTATGGCTTGCCAGAATGTACACGAGACCAATTCTCAGTATTACATAATGAACTGCACGGAGAATCAAAGTACAACAGAGAACAGCTTGCACAATATTTAGAACAAAATGAATCAAATTTGGTTCCGGATCAAAAAGAAGCATATGAAAAAATTATGACAGCAGTTTGTACACAGAATGGCGGTATATTTTTCTTGGATGCTCCTGGTGGTACAGGAAAAACGTTTCTCATTAACCTACTTTTGGCCAAAGTACGTTTCAGAAATGAAATTGCTTTGGCTGTTGCTTCATCCGGTATTGCAGCTACGCTCTTGACGGGAGGTACAACAGCTCATTCTGCCTTTAAATTACCTCTGAATCTATCTAGCAATTTCAGAGACACCTACTTGCAATATATCGAGGGGATCAAATAAGGCGAAATTCCTTCAGAAATGCAAGCTTATTATATGGGATGAGTGTACCATGTCTCATAAAGCTGCATTTGAAGCCTTAGATATCACTTTAAGAGATCTCAGACGCAGCAACATAATAATGGGAGGTATCGTATTGGTATTATCTGGTGATTTTCGACAAACATTGCCAGTTATTCCCCGAGGAACAAGAGCTGATGAAATAAAGGCATGTGTAAAATCTTCTTATATTTGGGATAGCATAAAAAGGCTAAAATTAACAACGAATATGAGAGTTTATCTTAATACAGATCCTTCATCGCAAGACTTTTCTGATATACTTCTAAAGATTGGTAATGGCACTATTATTTGCAATGAAGATCAGTTTTATATCAGTTGAAAATATTGGAAGAGCTGTACAGAACCAAGAAGAACTGAAACGAGCAGTTTTTCCAAATTTAGCTCAGTACTTTACAAACCCTACTTGGCTGAGTGAACGAGCCATACTTGCTGCAACCAAGGATGCTGTAAATTCCACCAACCAGCAACTGCTATTACAATTACCAGGTAAAATGCATATTTACAAGTCTATGGACACAACATGCGATAGAGATCAAGTTATCCATTATCCAACTGAGTTCTTGAACTCGCTTGAATTACCTGGAGTACCATCACATATGTTACAACTCAAAGTTGTCGCACCCATCATGCTTCTAAGAAATTTAGATCCACCTTCATTGTGTAACGGAACTAGATTAATTATTAAGGAATTATTGCCAAATGTTATTAAAGCCACTGTTACGACAGGATTCTGTGCTGGTCAAGACGTCTTCATATCGAAAATACCCATTATACCTTCAGATGTACCATTTAACTTTAAACGCATTCAGTTCCCCATTCGTTTGTGTTTTGCAATGACAATAAATAAAGCACAAGGACAGTCTCTAAAAACTGTTGGACTTAATATACAAAATCCATGTTTCTCGCATGAACAATTGTATGTTGGATGCTCTCGAGTTGGAAATAAAGAAAATCTTTATATTTTAGCTCCGAACAGAAAGACCATCAATATTGTATACCCAGAGGCTCTCCAAGGACAAATATTATGAGTAAATATCTTTTGAAATTGTGCTTGATTTTTTTTTAAATTAAAAGTGTTTATTTATTATTTAACTTCAACTTTTATTTTTCAATGTAAATATGGTTTTTACGCATACATACATTTGATACTATATTTATATATTGTATATATATATGTATTGCACATATTTTTTTGTGTTGTATATCATATCCTACTACGTATTATATATATATTATTATTTATTGCAAATGTACATACCATATTTATATATTGTACATATATGGTTTACACATATCATTTTTGTATTGTATATCATATCATACTATGTATTGTATATATATATTATAATTTATTTATTGCAATGGTATATATATCAGTACAAAAACCCTTATCGGGTTAAAAGTTTGTGACGCAGCTACTTTATCGCTATAAAATTTTGAAATATGGGTCTTAAAAATAATGATATAAATTTTAAGTGACGCTTTACTATTAGTTAAAATATACGTAGATTTTCTTATTTGATCATTTGCTTTTTTCTTTTATTTATATTTACAATGCAAACATAATATTTTTAACTTCAAGATAAGACAAATATATTAAATATACTCACTGATACTTTTTCATTTGCACTTCAATTTCAAAATAACAGTTTTAAAAGGAATGATATAAAAATTCCAGTGACTCCTCGGTGTCATTTTAAAAGATTTGTTTTTAGATTCCATTAAAATTACCTTTGTTTTGTCTATTAAAGTATATTTACACATTGAAACAGTGCTTTTAATTTTCAAATATACTGTCAAATAATCACACTTTCACTGAGTTTGCATTATAAATTGAAATTATTTATTTCAATAAATTAATTTGTCTTTTGCGTCACGCTATCCAAAACTGCAAACAAAATTTGTGCAAATGTATTCTTTGCATCACACTATCTCTTTGCACAAATTTTCACTTAGTTGTATACTATGATACAAAGTAACATATTTACATAAATTTTATTCACAGTTTTGGATAGCGTGACGCAAAAGACAAATCAATTTATTGAAATAAATAATTTCAATTTATAATGCAAACTCAGTGAAAGTGTGATTATTTGACAGTATATTTGAAAATTAAAAGCACTGTTTCAATGTGTAAATATACTTTAATAGACAAAACAAAGGTAATTTTAATGGAATCTAAAAACAAATCTTTTAAAATGACACCGAGGAGTCACTGGAATTTTTATATCATTCCTTTTAAAACTGTTATTTTGAAATTGAAGTGCAAATGAAAAAGTATCAGTGAGTATATTTAATATATTTGTCTTATCTTGAAGTTAAAAATATTATGTTTGCATTGTAAATATAAATAAAAGAAAAAAGCAAATGATCAAATAAGAAAATCTACGTATATTTTAACTAATAGTAAAGCGTCACTTAAAATTTATATCATTATTTTTAAGACCCATATTTCAAAATTTTATAGCGATAAAGTAGCTGCGTCACAAACTTTTAACCCTATAAGGGTTTTTGTACTGATATCATTACTTTTTAGAGGTTATTGATCAAAAAATTAAAACAAGTCCTTCCGGCTCATAGGAAGGTTAGGTTGATTTATCTTTTCTTAAGAAGTTGCCACCATTTTTTCAAAATGGCAGCTACATTTTATTAATGAATTTGATGGATTTATTAATGAGGGCTATGTATATATGGAGTTTTAAGCAAATCGGTTGAAGGGTTATTGTGATAATTTTCAAGTGGCCACCATTTTGAAACAAAAGGACAGAGTGACTGAGATGCCCAGTGAACTTATCAAAGGTACTTGAATGATATGTCAACTGTGCAAACGTGATTCGAACTGATTCAGTATTACAAAAGTTATTGTAATAAAAAAAAAATTTAAGTGGCCGCCACTTGGAAACAAAATGGTGGAGCAAGTTGCCTAGCAAACTTATCCAAGATATTTGAATTGTAAGTTCACTTCCCAACTTTCATTTGAACCAGTTTAGTATTCTTAAAGTTACTATGGTGGCGCATTTTCAAGTAGCAGCCTGATTTCATGCGGCTGCAACTTGGAAACTAAATATTGGTACAAAATTCATCCAAGATATTGGTGTGATAAGTTCAATGTCCAACTTGAACTGATTCAGTATTTCAAAAGGTATTCTGATGATAAATTTACAAGTGGTATCCTGATTTGAAATGGCCGTACTAAAGATATCGGTCATTTTGTTAAAAATGGCAGATAAAATTCATTAATAAATACTTGGTTGAGACCTTTATGTGGTCAATGTAAACATCAAAATTCAAAATGTGGATTTGAAATTTTCACGTAGCTGCCACTTGAAAACAAACTGCAGAGCAACTTAGTTAACGAACTCATCTAAGATATTTGTACGATAAGTTTGCTGTATAACTTTGGTTCAATTCAATTTTGAGTATTATGTCAAGTTATCGTAATCACAAAATTTCCATTACAAAAAAACCCAATTTATACATCTTTTACATTTATACGACCTTTTAGTGAAGTCCTGATTCATTCCTATTCATTTGAATGAAAAATTTCTTTGTTTATAAGTCACACAATATTAGTTATGTCTTTTAAACTTTTCTAAAATTCACAAAATTTCTTGACTGGTCATTATTTTACCATTCTAAATATAAATTTTGATGAGTATGTGAACTTTGATATTATATCATGACTTTGGAGTTATTCACAATCTATTAACTAATTAAAAACAAATTGTCTGATGCTAATTTAAGTGATAATGATGTAGAATGTGAAGAAGTTATTCTTAAGAGAGGACAATACCTAATCTTGGCAACAGCTATGGCCTATCTTATGGGAAGATCTATTTTCATAACTAGGGGGCTCTGCCCCCAGCTCGCTCCGCTCACCAACCCCTGAGGGAGGCTTCGCCTTCCCCCGACTCACTTTACTTGTTAACACATGCAGAGCTCTGCCCGCCTATCCGCTGCTTTCCTTTCACTGAATAGGAATGTTAATAGCGCATAACACAAGACAAAAGCAGAAAATTATTATATAAATCCCCATATTCAATGTCAAATTGAAATATGTAATATTTAATAGCACATTATTTTATTTTTATAAAAATCATGCTTAAAATCAGTTTTTTTTTTTTTTAATAGAAAGAAATCCGTAATATCCAGACTATTTTCTATTATAGCTTTAGTATATCACCTTTGTTTTTTAACTATAGATCAGGACCACGGCACCCCAGTCGATAGCACGCCGACCTCGTAATTGGAAGATTGCGGGTTCGGTACTCCAGCTGGCCAAAGACCGTTGTGTACACTAATGGTGGCTGGTGCATGTAAAATCTGTTGTGGCGACAATATCCTCCATATTCCCATCAAAACTATACCTTTTTGGGTCACCGAAGCGGGGGAGCCATCTCTTCCGTGTAGGATAAAAAATGTGATGGCATGTCTCCGAAACATACTTAGGGGTATGCCCCAGATCGTCGCCAATTATCCATAGTGCAGTAATGGCCAATGTCATATCCAACCTATCTACCTACCTACCTACCTACAACCATGGATATTTTAATTTTCCCATGTAAGAAAATTTACTTTCTAAAAGTAGAGAAAAAAAGTTATTAATAGCAACACTGACATTTATTTTTTACAACCATGGTTCCGAGCAGCGGTATAGCCAGTCCATAAAGCACCGAGCTCATAATTGGAAGATTGCTGATTCGATACTTGAGCCGGTCAAAGACCGTCGTGTTCACTAATGGTGTCTGGTGCACATAAAATCTGTCGTGGCCACAAAGTCCTCCATGTTCCCATCAAAAATATACGTCTGGGGAATCTCCTCCATGGAGGATCAAAATTATGATGTCTCTGGAACATCCCTAGAAGTGCTTCCCAGACAGTCACCAATTACCCATAGCGCAGTACTTGGGCGATGTTAAATCCAACCTACCTACCTACAACCATGGATCGTATTTTATTTTTCCCGTGTAAAATGACTTCATGACAGAAGACCAACGTCACTGGGAGAAACTTTTTTCAAGGTGGCAAATAGAGTACTTTCATAAATTTGTCGTTTATAGCTAATAACTTCTTTAATTAAAATGATAGAAATTTCTAAGCAGCTGAAATGTCTTCCTTGAAGTATTCGGAACACACTGATACCTCTCATGATGCGAAGGACCCTGCCCTCCGCGAGAAGATGCTGTCGCAGACAAAAAAAAATTGACGCCAGCGACAGTAATTTTTTTTTTTTTTTATTATATAGAGATTACTCATTACCAAATGTAGTTTTTAAATTCCGTTTTCACTTTCAGAAAATTCACAATTATTAAATTGGTACTCATTTTCGAAGAAATTGATTTTTAAAAATTTTTATATATTTTTTTCGTTCAAAAATGCAAATTTTCACACAAATTGCTTTTTTTAACCACAAAATGAAATACTAAAAATTTAAAAAATAAATTTTTGGAAAATGGGTACTAATTTAACGACTTTGAATTTTCTGAATATATTTCTTATTTTAATTTTGTAAAAAAAATTATTACTTGGTAATAGAAATTCCAGATGAAAAAAATACAAAATTAAATTTTACTTCCACATAGAAAAGTTATTTATTTATTTTTCACAAAAGTAATGTCTTTAATAATATAAATGTGACATGTGTATAACTGTATATATATATATATAATCAATTTGATAAATATGCAGAAACTTAAAGAGAAATAATAAAAATGTTGAGTGACTCCAGTCGACTTTCTGAACATGAAAGTAATTCACTGTTGTTTAAATAAAATAACGTAAGAGAAGTCATTAAATAAACAATCGAGAAAATTATTTGATTATTTGCTCACAAATAATATATTGTTTAATGGAATGGAATGCATCCAAATTATTTTGTGTATATCTGTAAAAGAACTAATAGTGTTAGATTCACCAAAATGTATATAGTTTGTGTGACATATACTTATAATTTGTATATGAATTCAAAGCTCAATCAAATGAGGCTTCAGACGCCATCACATTTTAAATAAATTCAGACTATAGGCCATAATATTACAGAATTTTTCGTTATTTCCCTGTAAAAAAAAACTATAAATGCTAGATTCAGCAAAATATATCTATACGATTCATTCAACAATGACTGATAACATGTATATAAAAGTTTCAGCTGAACTGAATAAGGAATTCAGATGCTATCACACTTTAAATTATTTGAGCCCATAGACTATAATGATAAAGAATTTATCTTTGTGTCCTGGTTAAAATAAATAAATAAAATTGTGCTAGATTCTCCAAGATGTATACAGTTTGTACTACGATAACCTATAACATATGCACCAACTTTTAGCTCATTTGAACAAAGCATTTAGACAATATTGTGTTCACTCTACTCAGATATGTACATACATTATCGTAAAACAGCAAAAATGAACTCATGGAACTTCAAACATGTAGATACACCAACTTCACGTCAAATTTTTGTTATAATGACAATACTTTCCTTACCTATGTATTTTCAGAAAGTAAAAAATTCCATGAAATATATGTGAATCATTCATTTCATCATGCTTAATAACAAATTTTTTAAAGGTGTTTACGACTATGAGGGAGGAAATGATAATGTAGTTGAAAGCAGTGGGGAGGGGGGGGGAGGAGGGGAATTAAAATTGAAACTATAAACTATACTTTTGCACCCAATTCACCCTTAGAAATAGATATATTTATTTATTAAATATTGTTAAATTTGCATGCCTATTTCAATCATTTATGTCTATTTTGAAATATTTAAATTGATTTTATTTACATACACAGGTTTAACCTGGCAAAAAAATTACTTTAGCATTTTAGCGAAAATAGGCAAGCACTATTTTAGCTTTTTCGAAAGTTAATTAATTCTTTGGATACCATTGATTTCTTTTACTTTCAAGGAACATCACCCAAGCGTCCGGCTCAGATTTCAATGAGAGAGAGGCGTTTCTTTCATATTTGATATGCTATCAAATTTTACTCAAAAATATGCGAAAAATTTGTATTTATACAGCAAGTGAATACTCAAATGAATAATTCAGTTGAAATAATTTTCAGTACTACTATAAATTTTCATTTGTAACTTAAACATGAAAGCGCAAAATCATTTAGTATTTTTAAGTCACACCCAAAGGCGGAGCTTACTGTTGATATGTGGCTGATGTGGTTTTTAACATTTTAAAAATTCAATAAATAGAGAAAACATGGATGATAGCAAAAATTTCTGTGATAAAAAATATTTGGTACATGCCCTCTATCAGAAATTAAAGTTTCATTAAAATCACAGCCAGACACGGTGTTCCTTGTTAGCTTTGTTATCCTCAGTTTTGTTTTCTATTCCTTTTGTTCATTGATGATTTTAACCAAGCATCTATATTTGTGACTTTAAAAATATGAATCAGGAAAACTATGTTTTGATTTCAACAATAGAAAAAGAGGTACTCATATCATACATGTAAAATGAAAAAGCAATTTAAAAATTAAATAAAGTGTAGTGGTAGATATTACTATACAAATAATGATTCCCAAAAATTTCAGTTCTTTCGTAGTTTTTGCCTGCAAATATTACAAAAAAAAATCTGAGTTATTATATAGAGATATTTTATATAGTTATCCAGTTTTAGCTTTTTAGTGAAATTCTGACCAACAAGTTTTAGCAAAATGCTAAAAAAACTTATGGCAGTTTAAACCCTGCACAGGGTTCAGGAATTTATTAAAAAATATGGTCGCCAACAAAAAATTATGGTAGCCCATAAAAAAATATTCTCCAACATTTTCTTTCTTTCTTTTTTTTTTCTTTTTATTCAGTTTCAAAATTTACTTGAATATAGCAGGGGTGCAGAATATGTCCGAATGTGCGAACGATGTTCGGGGGAAATTCTGGCTGTCTGGGGAAATTTTGAATAATTATTATCTTAGAATAAAATAAAAATGAAAACGGAAGTAAGAAAAAATTACTGAAAAAAACAAATTTTCGAATATTAAACTACAAATTAACAGCTGTATTCTTCTTTTACAAGTGTATTCCCTTTAAATACCCGTTACTCCCTCCCCCCCACCCCCCCACCCCCCCCCCCCAAAAAAAAAAAAGAAACTTTCAGATAATAGGTTGATGTGTTATTTTTGGGGGAAATTTCAGAGGTCTGAACATTTTCTGCACCCCTGGAATATAGAAATTAAGATTCTATATACCAATTATTATACCAACTAAAAATCAATTATTTATTAGGCTGGAATGATTTATTTTTTACATCAGGAAACACATGTTTAAATTAAACATGATGAAACTGGTTTTATTATTTTCTCTAAATAAATACACCATCGGCAATGGTACATCATTACACAGGTACAAAAATTCAGCACCAGATCGATAGCATGCACAGACAGGAGCAGTGTAAACCAATTCCCTAAAACGGTGCAATAATTTAACACAGAGTTGTGAAACATGCACGGAGATGTGTAAATTCCCTAATTCAACACAGTGTCTCAAAAAGTGGTGAGGGCAAAACAGCGAAAGTAGAATTGGAGCCCGATTTCGGGACCAATTCTTTCACCAAAATATATATATTAAAAAAAAAAAAAAATCCTTAAAGTTGAAAACATTATTACTAGTTTTAAAAAATATTGGTCGCCAATGGCGACCGTATTTCACAAGCTCTCACATACACATAATGATAAAGAATTGTTTTATATACATGGAAAGAATAAATGTAATTTTTAATTTAGGACTCGCAAATAATTAATAGTGGACAAAACGGTATTTTGTCCGGGGCGATTTTAACCAGGTTTTTTCCACTATGGAAAAAACCGAACAACCCTGACCCAAAGTACCCCATGTTTTAAAATCATTAATTACATTAAAACTATTAAAACATAAACGAGGAGCAAACATTCAAACCATGTTTTCACCTTTAGATACAATTTTTCAGACAAAAAAAAAAAAAAAAAAAAAAAAAAAACTAATAAATTAAAAAAATAACTCTTTTTTTTTTTTTTTTTTCTTTTTTAAGAAAAAACTTGATTTGAACATTTGCTCCCCAAATGTTTCAATTCGATAAAATGTTAAAGTAAACATATATAATGTGCAGTATATACCTAAATTTGGAAAATATATAGCAGCATGTTAATTAGCTGCACTGTTTGAAAGTACTTGTTTTGATTGAATTGCCATCTTCAAAAACTAAAATATTTTTTGTGTCAATTTCAATGTTGCTAATATATTTTCAGTATATAATTATAGGTAATGATGATGTATATAAATGTGAATTCTTGTAGGCATATGAAATTATTAGTTTTCATTTTATTTCATGAAATATAATTCATACCCAAATCCAAAATTATCCCTATTCTATTAGCAATTCATGAAATGCATAAGATTTGCAGCTACAAGGAAAATAAATTACAAATATACACTTCCATTACTATGATTTAGAGGCAAGTGTTTTATAGTTTTATTTTCTAAAATGTAGTTATTCATATTTCCGAAAAGTAAATAAATGTCTGTTGATCTGTTGGCTAAAACAAAAATATCTTCAAGTATAAACAAATCACTTGTAACCTCTATTTTTCGAATATGCCTGTTTTAAAGTTCCACACTTCAATATTTAAACATTTACTTGAGAAATTAATCTTCTAAAATACAAAATATTAATTTAAACTAAATGTAATTTAATTCACTTTAATTAATAGTAAATTCTGTTTCTAAACAAAAAAGAAAATGCAGACAACTTATTCATGCACTATGTTCCAGTGGCGGATCTAAAACTTTTTTTTTTTTTTTTTTTTTTGGGGGGGGGGGGGCTAAGATTTTTCAAGATGTTATTCCATATTAATGAAAAATTTCTAATTGTAATATTCAATTATGAATGTCAGTACTTTTAGCCTAGCCCCCCCCCCCCCTAGATCCGGCGCTGCTATGTTCTTGCATGCATGAGCATACCACAGTTAAAAAGAAAAAAGTGGCAGAATGGCTCTTTTTGCAATGTTTACCGCAAGAGAGTTTTCTGTTTTCAGTGGTGTTCAGAATGAAATTCAAGAGGAAAAGAAAAAGTAAAGATATTAACAGACATGTTACTTTTCAGCCTTTTTAAGCTTGAAAATTATTATTCTTGGGATCAATGCAAATCTGCATTAAAACTTTTTGGACATGTGTAGGGGGGGGGGGGGGTCAGCCTGAATTTGTGCAATATATTATTAGCAATTTCTATGTGATTGGCTTCCAAGAAATGTCAAATTCAAACTTTGAGAAAATGAAAAAGAAATAGCTCTTCAACTGCATTTTCCTAATAAACTAGAACTACATTATTCTGCTAATCAATTGCCCGAGCAAACAATGCTTCTACAGAATAAACTTATTTTCAAGTATACGTAATAAGTTTGTCTGTTTTTTAAGCACTTAGAACTATTTTAATTATAATTAATATGATATTCAATATGAGATTTATTGTTCTGATTTTGTTTATTGTGTGTGCATGTATGCAATCAAATTTAACATTATTTTTATTATTGAAAAATTTATATTGTGTCAGTTGCCTGATACCACTTTTGAGGGGGGGGGGATCGGGAAAAGTTCAGCCTTTTTTTCTGTAAGATTGTACCATGTCTGTATTAATTAAAACTTTAGCTCTACGAAAATAATCAGTTTTAGACACTTTT
Organism: Salticus scenicus; assembly: GCA_963930645.1. Taxonomy (NCBI): domain Eukaryota; kingdom Metazoa; phylum Arthropoda; class Arachnida; order Araneae; family Salticidae; genus Salticus; species Salticus scenicus. The sequence continues at coordinate 180,413,258 of OZ005648.1, read as the reverse complement.
CATGGTTAATCTGTTTATTTAATGATTTTGGCCGAATGCCGAATATTTGGCCAGCTAATTACTGACAATCAGCTGTCAACTTCCTAATTTTTTTCGAACTATTTAAATAGTACCATTTACATTTAGTAATATTTTACTTTTTTAATTATGAGAAATTAACATAAAAAATTCCTTTTCAGAAATGGTGATTGATTTAAATGTAGAAAATTACTAGAAAATATTACAATACACAGTGGCATGATGCTGAGCTCACAGCAAAGAAAGTTATTAACTGTTAGATTCCTCAATAAATACTTAAACTTTCTTAGATGACAACATCATGTTGCACCCCAGTAATAAAAAATAATCTTTGAGAAAAATCAACTTAAAGATAACAATAAAGCATTGACTAGCTTACAATAAAACTAACAAAAATGCCTCTCACTCAGGTGGATAAACTGCATGATATAGCTTAGGTGGGACACTTTTCATCCCAGTGACATAAAATTTTGTAGCTGTCTGCGACAGGTTTTTAAAATTTCGTAATCTGTACTCAAAAAGCCTGAAAGGGGCAATCTGGGAGGAGGGGGGGGGGGTTAACAACCGTGGTGATCTCGTGCAACAATACACAATACAATTTTACTACAAAATAATATAGTATAAACAATTATAAAATAATAAGTTTAACTCATTCAATTAAATATTTCATAGCAATGTTTGAGATAACACAATATAAATAATTATAAATAATAAAATTTTAGTTTTGATACAGAAATTTTTATAAGTGAATTTTGAAGTGGAGGAGAATTTTTGGAGCAGTTTTAAATGAAATTAGCACTTTCCTACATTCCCGTAGAATCTCAGTAACAGGTAACAGGAGAAAAAGAATACATGCATAACACTGCCTATCAAGGGAGATCTAGGCTCCTAGGTCGCCCTTGTTAAGCACTGTTTTGTGTGTTCCTTCCAAGGCACCTATAGGGAGCTCTAGAGTTCCTACCACAGAGCGTCTAAGACATCATACATCAGTAGTGCATTGTCGTGGGCAAAAATATCTAAATTGCAGACAATTTTTTATGACTGCAGACAAAAACTGTCTTAAAGTTGTGGGAAATTTTTTTTTTTTAGTAGTACAGACAAAGAGTGTCTGAAAGTTAGGGTCAATTTTTTTTATTAGTGCAGACAAAAACTGTCTGCAAGCCGTTTTTCTGTGTCCGTGACTATGTCGCCGTGTCGCGGCGTTTCTGCCACTGGGCTTTTCATATGACAAACTCAAATTCACTATTTTTTTACTTGTATCATGTATCACCTTTTTTAACGGGGGTGGACATAATATTTGTTTGATCTCCTAAAATGTCCTAGATGGCAACATTATCTAAAATACGTGCACTCCTTGTTAAATCGATTTTAAAGATATAATCTTTATTTAAGTACTGTTGTTAAGAAAAACAACTTTTGTTAGATATTAGTGCTACACCAAATAGCACTTTGACCGAGTAGTTGCTGAGTGCTTGGACGAGCACCGAATACCGAGTAGTTGCAAGAAAGAATAATTGAAGCATATATGAAAATTTGCACATCTTAAAATTACAAAAAAAAAAGCTTTTGAACATAAAATTTAGTTAAATGGTAAACAGCACGCTTTCATGCAGAACTTTTGTAGTGTATATACATAATTAGGTTCATTGCTACATTTTGATACTTACAGCATAGTGAATTACTAAAACCAAAACTGATAACTTTATTCTTAACATCTTTTTTAGCTGCGAAATTATCATCCTCAGATAATTCTTAGAGAATATAAAAGTTATTATGCTCTATGATTTAATTTAAGATACATGAAATTTACATATGAAAGGGAAACATTAAAATATTTTATAATTTCAAACATTAATCTTCAGATCGTAGAAATGGCCATAATTGGCAAAATAGCAGATTTAATTATGCAAATACGTTTTAGATAACGTTTTAGTGTATTTACCTATTTTATATATACCGTAAAATACCATAAAATCCTTTACTCAGTTAAATGCCCCTCCTCTTTTCACATTTTTTTTGTCCTTAAAATACTAAATAAGCACACCTTTTGCTCGACGGTTGACTGTATCTGAATAGATGATAGTTTTTTACATTATTTATTTTATAGTATAAAATTCAAATTCAATCTTTAGATTCATCTAGCCAAATAATTTCATATTCAGCATTACGGTCGAATATCGAATATATATACTGAATATTCAGTACATTCCTAATAACTAGCTAATTATTTTGTAAAAGCAAATTTAGTTCTGCATTTTGGGGTAAAATTCTGTTATGCTTGATTTCATAAATAATGCCTGCCTTGAACTGTTAGCGGCAAAATGCTTGTGCATTTTAATAACAGATTACAAAATTATTGCATATTTTGGTAAACAGAACTGAACAAAAAAAAAAAAAAAAAATTTATTGATAGGCAACAAAATAATGATGAATTTTGGCAATTATTTATATTATTAAACATAAAATTTGATGATAGATACAGAAAATACAAATGATTCTGTATTTCAATAACAGGCCACAAAATTATCATGGATTTTGAGAAATAGCTTTGGTGGAAAAAAAAAAATAATTTTATCAATTTGCAACAAAATACTCTATTCTTAGTAATTATTTGTATTGTGAAAAATAAAGTTTCTCAATAAGCAGCAATATGATTCCATATTTTATTAACAAGCTGTGAAATTATCGCTCAATTCAAAATAGTTTTCAAAAAATCGCAGACTTTATAGATAAAAAATAAAAATAATTGTGTATTATGGCAAAATGTAAGCAAAAAATATTTCAGGAATAGCTTGAAAAAGAAAAAAAAAAGTGCAAATTTTATTGATAAGCAGCGAAATAACAGCATGTAAGCAATTGTGATTAAACTATTAAACTGGTAATCCAAAAAGCATACTTTACTGCTGTCCATAATAAGTTTATCGGAATAATCTGCAGCGCTTGCTGCTAGAAAGCTCCTTCTTATATTTTATTATTATCATATTACAGAGTGATTTGAAAATCTTTAATTTTGGTATTTACCCAATCACATCTATAGTTATTTTACAATTGTTCTATTTTTATCATATGTAATTGTATTTCAAAATTATTTTGTACATGTCGGTAATAAATTGTTCAGAGCATTTTTTATTTTCACAAACTGTAAAAATTATAAGTGGGTTACCATTCTCAAAAACCTAGATTGACCTCTGCTGAAAATAAGAAAGAAATTTACTTTTAGGTTACATAACATATATATTTTGCTTTGTTTTTAAATTTTAATGTTTAATTATTTTTAAAGTTATATTTTTATTCTGAAATTTTATTTATTTATTGAAATTATTCTATTATTCAAACAAATTTCTTGGGTAGGAATGTCTGAATATTGAAACAGGTTACCGAGCAATACATAAACATGGAACTAAAAAACAGGCATATTTTGAAAATTACAGGCGATTATGAGTAATAATTTGTTTAGGCTTGGCAGTGCAAACAGATCAAAGATAAGATATATAAACACATTTATTGACTAATCGAAAAAAAATATGTAACCATAATAAAACACGTACCTCTAGATGCAAACATAATATTAAGTTTTGCTTTTCTGAAATCATTTATTTAAACCTTCCCATATTAATTAATTTAGGGTTTTCAACTAGAATATCTTCTAATTAAATAATGCACTTCGAAGTAATCACGGATTAGGATACAATAAAATAGAAAAACGTAATGAAAGATGAAACTGAAAGCTTGGGATTGGCGGAATGGGCGGAATAATACAGTGCAAACCTCGATGGTAAACAATTAGCGCCTGTCTACAGCGAGTCAGCGAGCGCCAAAAATTTTGGATGTACGCATGCGCTCCAAAGATCATGAACCATGGTATAAATTTGTGTGCATGAGTGATAAACTTTTTCGCTTTAAAAAGAAATTAATTCATTATAAATAACGATGAAATAGAATATCTATGATTACAAAATACTTCTTTTACTTTAAATATTATCTAAATAATTTTTTGACGAAATGGGAAATTTTAAAATTAAAAATATTTTCTTCATAACAAAAAGTTATTGACTGCATTCACGTTGGTCAGCCAACCAACAAAGTCTTGGAAGCAAGAAGTAAGAACCGATTTACGGCCATTTTCGCCGAAGAAAAGCATGCAATTGGCGGAGTAATATAGTTCTATTTTTAAAACAACTTTTATAAAAAACAAGAGTTTTCCTGAAAAAAACGAAGACGTTACTAGATTAAGAAAGATCCTATTAACAGCATATATTAATTATATGAAAATCCTTCGAGCCGTTTTAGAGATATTTTTCAGAATTTAGTCCATTACACCAATCGTTTTCCCTTTTTGGCTTTAAATTGAGATTCAGATCTCAAAACATACTGCATGTAGAAATGTAAAATTTTAAGGATAGATTAAGACCGTAGATAAAAGACTATTTTGAAAAGATCAGAACAAAATATGGCATATTTGCTGAGATATTAAGTGTCGACTTTTACAAATCTCTCTGATGTCAAACTAGCCGTATATATGAGTTCGCAGCGTTCAGTTTGGGCTTCCGCTTGCGTCACTCGAAAAACTGCCGTTTTTCATGATTATTATTTATTGCAAATATAGCAAATGTACTATGTATTGCAAATGCCAATACAAAATGGGTACTGGATGACAGTGTGTAGTAATTCACGTGTTGCTTTGTCACATGATCTACACTGTAAAAAGTACGAAGTTTTCTCTTCTATTTGTTGTAGAGGGTCTGCTCAGCTAGGCGGGCAAAGCCCGGCTAGTATATTTATATATATTATATACCAATCCCATAATTTTGTAGTTATTTTTAAAATTCATAAAAATTGAAGTAAACGGTAAAATTGAAGGCGGTTTGCGAAAAAGTTATTCGCGTGAAGGGGGATTTTTTGTCGGAAAGAAAAAATAATAATTAAAATTTTCATAGAGATAGAGCAAAAAAAAAAAAAAAAAAAATCACATATTTTTGTGAAAAACTTTATTTATTTGCATTTAAGTGTTAACAGGTATTATTCGACCACATTTGATGAAACCATGGAAGCATCTGCACATTTCCTAACTCAACGAGTCCAATGCTCATAGGGGTGACCGTCATCTGACTCAGGAAAAATGAGCAATAACAGAGCGCAGAATTACTGGATGTTTTCCAAATTTCAAATTGCCAGACAAGCTCGCATCCCTCCAACATTTTGGAGGTGTCTTCACTGCCAGTTTTCAAATATGTGGCTGCACTGTATAATAAATCATATCCTATGCGGCCGCCCTCATCACAAACTTCAGTTTGGAAACGAGTTACTGCACCACTAACTGTAGATACAATCGGCGGATCTTATCTGAGAAAAATAATCTTCACCAGTATGGATTTATCCACCAAGTCAACATCGCAATTAAAACTTAAGTAAGAAGCAAAGTAAGAAATAAGCTGTGTGGATTGTAAAACCATGTAATTTATAGTACTCTGATTTGTATTTATATATATATATTGCTGGAGTTTATTTTCTTTTCCAAAATAAATAAATAAATAAATGAAATAAAATAAATAAAAAATCCCCTTTCCTGAGAATAATTGAATAATTTTTTTTTTTTTCACAAACCGCGTTCAATTCTACCAATTCCTTCAATCTTCATGAATTTTTTAAATGTGTACAGACGTAGGGGACACGCGGTATATATATATATATATATATATATATATATGTGTGTGTGTGTGTGTATGTGTATTTGATATAAGAAATGAATACATATATTTAATATAAGAACTGAAATCTTTGTGAAACAAGGATAAAATTCAACTGAATGAAACAGAAATAACAATAACATGGAGCATTTAACATCATAACATAAGACAGGCGGAGCGGGGGTAAATAGTGTGCTGGGCGCCTAACTTTCCCCAAGTTTAAGATCGTATGATAACAAAGAAAAAGTTTAAATGACGATATGTACATACATATGTGCATATATAAATACAAAATACTTTCTCATAAATGAAATAATGAAGACTGTTTTAATTATATAACAGAAATTTTGAATGTTAAACGTAAATATTAATTTTTGGTATTTTGTTTCTCTCAAACTAATACTTTTTTTTTTCACAATATCATGCAGATTTTATAGGAGGGATGTATAAAACTAAATGTTCAAAGAAAGTTAATTTTGTGCCCACATCTGATTTTTTTTTTTTTTCTAATTTTACTTCTTGTTATAAAATAAAACAGATCTATAAAATTGTTTTAATCTATCACCGATGTGTGGCTCAACTATTCGTTTAAAATTATTGACGAGTTACTTTTAAATATGTTAATATAAATAAATATATATATATCTGTATATATATAAAAATTACGTGTCACGATGTTTGTCCGCGATAAACTCCTAAACTAATGAACCGATTTTAATGAAATTTTGCACACTGTGTGCAGTTTGGTCCAACTTGAGAGATAGGATAGTTTTTATCTCAATTTATTGTCACAATATTGTTTTATTGCAATTATTTGTTAATTATAGACCTTTGTTAAAGTTGCTCCAAAATATCTGTGAGTTCCATAAGTTTAATTGTTGCCAAAAAGAAAAAATACGAATTCATTTTCTTTCGACATAAAAGTAAATACATTTAATCAAACGTGAACGTTAAAAAAATATAAAAAGTTAAATTATTCATCTCACGAAAATTGACGTCATAATCAATTTAAAGATTTTATTCGCATTGATAAAGTATGTAGTTATACACAAGCGAAGTGTGACGTCACTGACCGCCTGTGAAATCAAGAAAAATATTTCTTATGTTAATCACCCATTGTATTTTTTATAAAAAATTATTAAAAAACGAGGAAAATTATTTCCGGATTTTAATCCCCATATTTTTGTATAGATATGCATTATTTATCATGTGCATACGTTAGATTGAGTTATTTTGCTGTCAAATTGACAAAATTTTAATTTTAAATTTCAAAGCTCTGTCGTCCTTGGAGTTTTTCGTATTTGGCGATCAAAAACGTAACACGAAAATATACAAGCTAGATGTATATTTTCGTAATATGTATTGTGCGAAATATTGTTTCATATTATTTATTACTCTCTTAATATAAGTTGTTAAAATAACCATGATTTTTGAAAGGAATTAAATGTGTGCGCCAGATAATTTGGCGATATTATTTTTTTTCCGTCAAGGATGATAGATATGAAATTTATTCCGCTGCAACATGTTAATATCTTATGTCAGTTACATTATGTATATGCTACAATTTATTTCACGTGACACGTGTGTTAAAAATTTATTTACGACATAACCTTGCTTTTTCAATTTTTGTTGCATTATTCTAATCTGTATCACTTCGTTTTCTTCAAGAAATTTGTGATCTATACATAACGTTCTAAATAAAAAGTAATTATTTCAATATTTTAAAACTTATTTAAAAGTCTGTTTTATTTAACATTAAATTTTAAAAGTTAATTTAAAACTTATTTAAAAGTCTGGAAGAGTTTAAGACTGTTTATTTGTTTTGTAACGCTAATCTATATGATCGATGTTCGAAACTTTAGTTAATTATTTCTCTTATTTTTCTTTACTTTTTCTTTAATAACTTACCAATTTAACGTTCCTGATTAAATTTGTGATTTATATATGTATTTTGCATTAAATTTTGACTCATATTTATTGCTGAAAATGCGATCGTAAAATCTTGCAATTGTTTTATCTTAATCCTCAATGCTTTCCTTCTAGATTAACTTGAATTTACTATTAAAATTTTAACATACTCAGAATCTTCTTCTCACCACTTCGTTAAAATATATTAATCTTTTCAGTAATAAATTAATCAGTATATCCCCACAACGATATTTGGCGATTTTTTGTTGGCGATTATGGCTAAATCATAAATCTATAAATCATAAATGATAATCTAAATCATAAATCAAAAACATAAAATAATAAATCCAAAATAAACAATATATAGGCTGCCATATTATATCACAAACAGTCCAGAGCGACATCGTTATCGTTCAAAACGGCGCCAAAGAAAAATCGCCAAATTCAGCTGTGGGGATATACTGAAGTTATAATTATCCGAATATAATTACTGAAGTTATATTATAAGTTATAGTTGTGGGTAACAACTATAGTATTTCCCCACAACTGGATTTGGCGATTATGGCTAAATCATAAATCTAAAATAAAAGCATGCAGGTTAACATATTTCATTGCAAATAATCCAGAACGACTTCGTTATCGTTCAAAAAGGCGCAAAAAAAAAAAAAAAAAAAAAAAAAAAAATCGCCAAATCCAGTTGTGGGGAAATACTATATACCTTATCAAATTATCAACGTATTACTTAGCCGCAGCAACGCGTGGCCGGGTCTGCTAGTATATATATATATACCCGAGGGTAGAGGGAAACGATGCCTCTAGATACACAAACTTTTTCTCGTGGTTGTGTACAATAGAATATTAAAAAGTATTTTTTTTTTTTCCTTTCTTATAGAAAAGTTAAAAATAATTCTCATTATGTACATTTACACGAAATTTATTTTTCATACAGTAATATTTTAAATTTGGAAAATTTGGATGACAGCTCCGACATTCATTGATCTCTAAAAAAATGTAATCAGCATGTATTTAAATCAAGATAAGAATTAATACCCAGTTTTGATATATATTTTTTCTTTAATATTATTTGTTTCTTGAGATACAGCGTCCACAATTTTCTTTTTACATGTACGCAGAGAAATTTATAAAAAGACAGATATTCTCTATAAATGGTGACATTGGGATCAGGAAATCTCATAACATTCCTAATCTTTCGAAAGCTGTTGGTTGAAAACTTTTCCCAAATCCAATAATTCCTTGACGTATATGTAAGGTGGTTCAAAAAGTCATGCCCAAACAGCACATGTAGGTGTGTTAATGTCATGTGGAGTAAGAATTGCATAGGAATTGGTGGTCAGAAACTCCATAGTGAAAATCTAGAGACAGCTAAGCTCTAACCAACTTGCATGCACACAAACAAGACACGAGTCATAATGTAGGGCATGTATCGCGACTAATGGAGTACATTTTGAGAGCTTCTAATAAATTGCAATATTTTGCATTGTATTTTAGTCTTCAATTGCATTTCCTCTAAAATTTAAATCTTTTTACACCGTTTGTTATATTTTCATTGCATGACTGTCACGATCGAACTGCACTGTTACGATTGTGTTTCGACCCCAGTTCCTATGTTATTCTTACTGCTCATGGCTTGACACATCCACACGTGCTTTTTGGGCATGGCATTTTGAACCACCCTGTGTGAAAATAAGTAATGAACTATATTTTCTTTCTAATGACACAAACAGTAAAATGAAAATAAAAAGATTTAATTTTCAAAAATGATGTTTTTGAAACTAATCTAAGTTCATTTAGCTTACATTTCAAATTGAAATTTAAAATATTTTTGCATATCAAATAATTATAAAAATATTATAAAAAAAAAAAAAAAAAAAAAAAAAAAAAAAATACATTACTTATAAATTTTAAAATATGTTTTAAAATGGTGCATAGTGTAAAATTATGTGATAAATAACTGTATATATATATATACGCAAACAACATCTCAAAATGAACTTTAAGCGTGCTTAAGAAGAGAAGTGAGAGAAAGCTCTTTTCGAAGAGTATAAACGTATACTCAAAGGAAAAGTCTGAAGAAATAAATCTATTTTCAGCTTAAGTGCGATAAAGCTTAGAGCAATTTTAACTCCATTTTCAGGAAGGTTTTTAAAGATAAGAATAGGTTTGAAATGCAATACTTAGGGACAGTTTTTAAGTATAGAGACGCTTTGAATGTCTAAAAGATATTTGTATAATATTTTCTTTTAAACATATCTTCGTTTTTTTTGTTTTTTTTTCAATGAACAGAATCCATTTAGATAACCGAATGTAAACGAAAGAGAATTCACTTGAGATATAAAATCTTTTGTAAAATAAAAATCCTGATTTAAATAAGTCATCCTTACATTCATAAATTGACTCTACGTATCACAAGTAGTTTACGCTAGAGTTGTTTAATCCACAGAATACATTTTTAGCAAACGAAGTTGCACATACGTAGTAGGAGAAATAAAAATATTTCTTTACACAATATTTTAGTTTGTTATTGTTACTTCAGTTCTATATATATACATATACATATATATATATATATATATATATATACAGGGTGAACTTAAAAGATTAGAGTTTCAAGAGGTCGTAAAAAAAAAAAAAAAAAAAAAAAAAAAAAAAAAAAAAAAAATTGTAACTTTTTGAAAATTAATGAGACTGTCTTATCCCCAATATATATATATATATATAGATATATATAGATATATATATATACAATTTACATCGCTCAGTTACCTCTAATAGATAAGGAATAAAACCGCGTTTAAACTTTTTAGCACACCTTGTATATGTATATACTATGTGTGTGCATTTATGCACATATGTGTATGTGTGTGTGTGTGTAATTTTACCGCTAGTTTTAAAGGCTTACTTAAAATAGTCTACACTTAATAATCATTCTCCATTTTGTTGTATAACTGGAATAAAGTCCAAAGTTAGATTTATAAAAACTTTGATCTCGAATTTAATCAATTAATATTTTTCCATATAAACTGTAATATTTAGTTTAAGAATGTTTGTTCTAAAATTAGCAATGTCGATTCCGTGCTGTCATTCAATTCAATTAAATATTATTTTTCGCCAATTTTTAAACGAATCTTAGGAGTTTTTGGCGGTTGACTGAACATAAGACATACTTTTATTAATTTAACATTAGTTGGAAGTTGAAAAAGTGACAGCTCGCAATTTTTAAAGTATCATACCAAAGTGGACTAAAAATAGCCATTATTATATTAGGTTTAAAAATCGCAAGTGCTTCTTAAAAAAAAAAAAAAAACATAAATTTTAATGTCTTATGAATCGCGCGACGTACATGACTGACACATTAAAGAGAAAATACTTCCAGCACCCTCTAGTAATTATGCATTACCAATAATTAATGGACAATTATAAAGAAATTTATTAGATATAAATAAAATTAAAAAAACATACTGAATAATATACATTTAACTGAAACTCTTCAGAACTTTTATATTTTATTTTTCATCAACATTCTTTTCAACAATGGATATCGAAACTAATATATATTTTGCTTATATACAATGGCAACACAGTCATGTTTATTTTCAACCCAATCACATTTGCTTCGCGGCAAATTTGTGTTTAATAAAAATAAATAACTTTTATTTATAATATTAATGTTTCAGTAATACACGCATTGTTCTCATTTTTTAAAATATTGCAATATATATATAAGGAATCTTAAACATCATTTAATTTCTACTGTTCCCCGAAGAGAGTATTTTTTATCGTTTGCAATTTAGAAAAGATTGTTTATATTTCAAAGAAATTATCAGAATTAATAAATTTATTTATATTTCTACCTATGAAAAAAAAAAAAAAAAAAAAACTATTTCCTTTGAAATTCATTGCAACTCTTATTATAGAACATACATAGAAGTCAATTGCGGTTTAAATTTACATTTAATGTTTTATTTCCAGACTTACAAGGGAGGTTCACCAACTGTTCAAGAGGTATTTTAACATGTCATATATCCTCTTAAAGGTTTCACTGAGCTGATAATGAAAAAAAGGAAATTAAAGGGGACTAATGTGCAAGTTGTACCTGACGGGACTAAAGTGAAAGTTGTACCTCAAAGGACTAATGTGAAAGTTGTGCCTCACGGGACTAATGTGCAAGTTGCACCGAACGAACAAACGATTTCTTTCAACGAAAATGCCTACTAACCTCGGACGATAGGTCTAATATATCGTATCATATTATATATCGTATTTATCGTATTATAACTCAATACTTATTTCGCTTCCTTCTTCGACTCGTTTTAATACGCTTTTTTATATGCATGAGCAGCCCCCGAAAAACAAAAACATTAAATCATTAAATTCATTTTTTTACTTATTTTTATTTCATATTATTTCACGCGCACTTTTTATTTCCTAATTCAAAATTATTAAAAAAAAACTTTTTCGATATCGCTTGTAACGATACTGATTATTATTAATTTTCTTTTCTTTTTCTTTCAATAATAATAATAACAATAATAAAAAGATTTTGATGAAATTCTGGCAAAAGCAGAATTTAGTTTAGGACGGAGGACTATTAGTTTTTTTTTTTTTTTTTTTTTTTCTTCCCAATTATAACATCGCTTTCAAATTATTCAATTATATTTTCGATAAATTTTAGATTTCGATAAATGTCCATCTATCGAAAAATGATTTCGACAAATGTCCAAATATCGAAAACGACAACGCAAAAATCCCAGATTGAGACTAATAGGCCCTCAGTCCTAAAAAAGAAAAAAAAAAAAAAAGCTTTAACGACGAGATTGATCATCAGTCGTGAATTGGACAGTAACATTTTGTTAGAGTCAAAATTTTATCTAATATGATTCAGTATTTGAACGGTTAACAATTCGGAAATTAATATATATATATATATATATATATAATAAAGCAAATTCGTTCGAAAAAATCACATTTTAAATAATTTTTAAAGCAATCCATCAATACTATTTTTATAAAACATACTATTTTCTACGATTATTTAAAACATAATACAATACTTTTTCACCAACAAAACCAACCAGCCTAAATAACTTGAATTTCAGAGGAACAGAAAAAAGATATGAAAGATCTTTGATTTAAATTAATATTAAATGTATACTTTTTTTTTTTAATAACCTGCAATTAAAGCCAGTTCAAAATTTGTTGAAATACATGAAAAAAAAAAAGTGTATGTTTGCGAAAATGATGATGTTAGTAAATCAGAAATTTTTGTGAGTGATTTTAACCTTCAGTAAAAATAGTTAGCACTGGAAAACTCTGAATGTTACCATGGAAATCTCGCATTTGCAGGTTACAATTATGACAGATTATAAACATTCTTGACCATTTAGAATAAAAATCTAGAAAATATGTGTTGGGGGGGATCTATCTAAAAGCTCGTCAATGGCGGGAAAATTAGTTATTACAAAATATTCCAACTTTCCTTTGGGAAAAAGTGAGATGCATAATCGGCTTTAACAATAATAATAATAATTTTTTTTGCGAATTAGAAATGGATTTCATAGGTTGTAACCTAAGTAAAAATCTATTTATTTCAAGAATGTTATTATTTGCCTAGAAATGAAATTACAGTATGAGAGATTTTCAACAATTTTAGAAAATATATAAGACCAAATGGCTTTTCTGCATGTATATAAATTTGACAATTTGTTATTTTAAAGAAAATTAGCTTTCGCGTGTGACCTGCCTTTCAGAATCGAAAATAAATGCAGACAGAAAGTGGCATTGACACTTGTGATAAAACGCTTGGATACATTTTTACACAATTTCAATAATAACAGCCACCTTATGATAAAATTCTTAGATGTCCAGCAGTGTTTATAAGTTGTCTCATATATATATATATATATATATATATATATATATATCAGTGGCGTAGCGTGGCATTTGAATAAGGGCATGCTCTGAAGCCAACTATGGAACGAACACTACTCATCAAGTCGATATCATTTCATCAAATTTAAGCGTGGAATTTTCCAATTTCTTTCTTGGTTGGTTGATTGATTGTAGGATTCAAGTTTGATTGGCTACATTGGGTCCTAGGCCTATGAGAGAAATGCCGTACGTGGGGGGGTCTTTCTAAGGGGTCCTAGCCCGTATTTACGCGAGTTTTGGAGAAAACTACGGAAATCTTCGAAAGACTAGGTCGATGAGCGCAACCTTGGATCGAACCCGACACTTTCCATCTACCAAATTTGAACACAGAACCACTCGGCCGCTGGTGGGCCTCCAATTTTTCGGAATCATATCTAAAATTTTACATACAATTTTTGTCTCAGTAACTTTAAAGCATATATCTAAAGGACTCTTATATGAACTTACTGCAGGTCGATTTGGTCGCTTCGTTGTTCAGTGTATTTAAATGAATTTTCAAAGAAATTTAATCACAATTTTTAATATTATAACTTTAGAAACAAAAACTTACAAAAAAAAAGGAAAAAAAAAAAAAGAATACTGAGAATTGGAAAGAAAATATTCTACTGAAATCGCTGAAAACTTGACTTCAGGTTCCTGCTGCTTTCTGCTGTGTCTTCCACAACCGCACTACCTCGGATGGAAGATCCCACTGCTAGTGGTAGCATCTTAATCAAGCACTTCAATGTAGGTGCTTATCTAACCTCTGATAATTCGTATACAAGAAGTTAATTGTTACAATTTTTAATAAAGTTAGAAATTTAATAAGTTTAATTCTTTCTATCATATTACCATTTGGTTTCGATAGAAACAACAGATTAAAAATAATAAACATTTCACTTTAAAAGGAGTCATTACGCCTTTATATAAACAATTATTTTTGAAAACGCAACTATTATGTGTATAAGAAAAAAAAAATGTTTCGTGAAGGAAAAGATATTACCAGATTGAGAATTTTTTTTTTTTAAATTCTAAACGTAACGTTAAAAATAAATAAATAAATGAACTGCTGTTTGTAAAAATTGCAACACCATGAAATAATGCGAATATCATAATGATATTTATTGAGTACATGCATTATAATAGGAAGAACAACTGATTAAAATTTCAGGAAATTTGGAGTAATATGTACTGAGAAAACAGTACATAAAACAGCGACCTCTGTGAGCAATAGCAGCAATTATCTGCCTAGGCATTGTATCAAACAGCTATTGGATGACATGTACGGGTAGAGCACTTCGTGAAGCTTCAACACGATGCCACAATTCTTCGATCGTAGTTACTGGTGAGTGGTGGAGGGCCACTCTCTTTCCAAAGATTAAACAGTCATTTTCATTGGTGCGAGATCAGGAGAACGCGCTGGCCGGAACAACGGTTAAACACATTCTGTATAAAGGAAGGTCCGGACAATACAGGCAACTTGCGGTCGTGCATTATCCTATTTAAATGTTGCGCCACGCAGAATTTGAATATAGGGCAGAGGGGCGGGCTTTAACTCACCAGAAATTGAATGGTTGCTGTTTAGAGTACCGGTAATGCGAACAAGAAGTAATCGAGACGTGTATCAAATGGGACCCCATAACATCACTTCAGCTGATAGACAGCGTGACGATGTCGAATCCCAGCTGGCAATGTGCATTATTCACGATGCCGTTAAATACGGATAAGGCAATCTTGGTGCTGTAAACCGGATTGTGATTTGTCTGGAAGGTGATTTCACGCCATTCCTGCGTCCAGTTTCGTCGTTGATCACACATTAAAGGCGCCCATATCCGTGATGCAGTTTTGAGGGAAATCAAAATTTTGGTAGTCGCATACTGTGTCACCACCTGGAGTGATCGTATGCGGTACCATCGGATACACGTCTCTATCATCTCTTGTTTTCATTCCCGCCACTCTGAATACCAGCCGTTACATTTCTGACGAGTTAAGGCCCGTCGCTCGGCCCTATATTAAAGGCCTCCGAAGAGCAAGATTTAAGCAGGACAACGGACATGTTGTTCGTATTGTCCGGACATTCCTTGATGCAGAATATGTTCGATTGTTGCTCTGGCCAGCGCGTTTCTTGATCTCGCACCAATGAAAATGGATGTTTAGTCGTTGAAAAGAGACTGGACCCCCCACCACTCACCAGTAACTACAATCGATGAATTATGGCATCGTGTTGAAGCTTCATGAAGTACATGTCATTCCCGTACATGTCACCCAATCGCTGTTTGATTCAATGCCGAGACAGATAAGTGCTGCTATTGCTCACAGAGGTCGCTGCTTTATGTAATGTTCTCTCAGTACATATTACTCCAAATTTCCAGAAAATTTAATCAATTGTTCTTCCTACTATAATGTATGTGCTCAATAAATATCATTCTGATATTCGCATTCTTCTATGGTGTTGCAATTTTTACAAACAACAGTGTATATTGGAAGCAGTATTAAAATCTTTATTATGTAAAAACTATTTGATCACATTACTTAATGCGAAAGAATGAAAAATAAATAGAATAGCAATCTTTATTAGGAATGCAGATGGATGAAAAGAAAAACACGCGAATTAAATAAAATTAGAAAATAAAGTAGAAAAATAACGGAACATTAAAAAATATATAAATAAATATAATAATTAATTTAAATAATTCAGATTTGAAAATTAAAAAAAGAAAAGAAACAAGGAAAGAAAAGAAAGAAAAAGAAAGAAAGAAAAAAAATCTGTGCAAATCTCCATGATCAAAGCTACGCATCTGCCAGTTTTTTGTAGATCTGTGTTCGGTAGCCTGACCTTCATAGCGCATACAGGCACACATGAAGAAGACATTTTGCTTTATTCATATTCTAGAATAAACAAAGTTTGCCGCATGTTTTTTTTTTTTTTTTTTTTTTTTTTTTTTTTCCTGGCAGAAGTCTTCGCTTGGGATAAGTTATTTAGATAAAAAAAAGAAAGAAAAACAATTTTTAGAAATTTATCCAAATCTTACTTTGCAATTTAAGCATTTTTTTTTTTTTTTTTAAACCATTTTTTTTTTCTTTTTAAGAAAGTTTTTTATTACATCATTTTAAAATTAAGTATAAGTTTTAATTTATCAATCTATTGGAGAAACCAGCTCTCCTCTATGCGAACATCTCTACCTAAGGTAACAAAATTCCTAAAGCGTTAAAAATACCCAAAATTCCAGAATATGCTCTGCAAGGATAGCATGCCTTAGATCGCTCACGCAGCGGAACTCCCCATGCACTTTATACGAGTAAAAATTAGAGAGACATTGAATATTCCCTCAAATAGCAAAAAATCCCTATATCAGGGCAGGCTTTGAAAGGCAGTATGACCTAAGCAATAACCGGTTAGCAGGGAAAGAGGGGGATGTTTATCTGGGACGATACTGGTCAGCAGACGTCTTCTAAACCATGGCTCCCTGCGATTCAATAGCGGCTGTTCAGACGCGAACTTGAACAATAGAAACACCGTACAAGGCATAGTTACCTTCTTCTACGCTTGGTGCGCTAGTTACGCGTCTCGTAGTTACGATATGTACTTACTTGCACACAAAGCTTTTTGACAATTTAACGAATTATTTTTATTACAACTGTCTTGTAATGCACAAAACTGTTTGTTATACATGCAGAATGTTTTAAGAAGATTATTTGTAGATAAATACTTATTTATTTCTGCGTTTATTCCAGAAAGTTCAGCTGTTGAATCGCAGGCAGCTATACTTAAACAAAGCGGGAGGGAAGTAGCGACAATAGTAAGAAAAAAAGCACTTGGTTTTTTCCAGGAATAATGTAACAAAAAGAAATTTCCTTTCACTATAATTTTTCAAAACTGAATGACGGATAATGTGTAAATGGAAGCAAGTATTTAAGAAAATTAATTCAAATAATTTATTTTTAAACAAATTCTGTTTAAAGTTTAGATAGTTTTTAGTGGGTATGCGGCGCATGCCTAGCATACCTAGAGAATACGCCACTGATGTATATATATATATATATATATATATATACATATTATGTATTTATTTTTAATTATTCATGCATTATTTCTTTTTATTATTATTTCATTGAATGTTTATGCAAAATACAAAAAAGAAACTTAATGTGTTTATACATGTGTGTGTTTGTAAGTATATGTGTATACAGATTTATATAATCGAATTTATTTTTTACTTTAAAATTCTTGATATATTTATTCTTTGATGTAATATACAACAAACAAATTTATAGAGTTTTAGCTTAGTAATCGACAGTAAATGCTAATCGACAGTAAATGCTAGCTTTTGTGACGTCGACTTAAAATGTTGTTGGATGGAAGTACTGTGCCAGTGACACACATCTTCTGCAGCTTAAGGATCTGCAGCTAAATGTTTGGAATGTTCCGAATTTAAATTGACTAACAAATAGGGAAGAAAATAAATAAAAGAACTCAAAAAATAAATAATTTTGTAGCTTATCAGAAATTTGATGTACAAATTGATAATTATTAGAGAGTTTAAGAAGAACATTACGCATCTTAGAGACTGTTTAGAGACAGCAACAACACTTTTTTAAATTTTAATCGAAACAATTTTCAAATTTATTTAGTCCAGTGTAGCTTATGAGGATATGTTACTTGCACGGTGTTGATTACATTTTAGGATTTTGATTTAATTCTTGAAAATATTTTTATTTAACTTCTATGTATTGATAGAATATGTACATTATTGAGTTCTGATAACATAGAAAAAAAAATGTGTGCAAAGATATCTTCCTAGAAATAAGTTGATTACATAAAGAATTTATAAATATATTACATATTATTTAATCTTATGTGAAGTATAAAAATCGAAAAAATGAGGTATAAAAAAACGGTCTTTGGACTGATTTATTTATATGAACTCATTTCTACATACGTTTTTACATTCTTTTTGTTTTAATATGAAATCTCATTAAGAAAATTTATCTCATACCTAACATTAATGTTGGTTCTATTTTTTACTTAAACAGTATAATAACAGAATGTTACGGCTCTAACTAATTGTGTCAATCACGTTTATATCATAAGAGTAAATATATATATTTTTTTTTTTTTAGTGTTTCTATAATACGTCTAAAAAATTAGAATTCTCATCTTCTATTCACATGTAAACCAATATTTTCAATTATATTTAAAAATATTTCATTTAGTTACTTTTTTATCATATTTACTTCAATTCAATGTATGAAGATTTAACAAATTATTTCAAAACATTGTGGAAATACATGACAGCCATAAATATTGATTAACACTACTATAATGTTGTCCAACGTCTATTTTAATTATAAATTACTTTTCGTGAAATTTAAAGTCTATTATACATTTAACAATATATGGAGTTTCATGAGTTAAGTTTACGACAAGAATGCTAAATTACTTTCTGAGATATGATTTAACCATGGCAATAAAGGAACTTCATAAAGCTATTTGCGAAATACACTGCCGCAGATTATGTCACTGCCATGAAAACGCTATATTCCATTGTTGAAAGTGGCAATAAAGTTTATTGTCAACCAACGCCCTTAAAATCTCTACTATCTACATTAAAAATAAGATGACACGCTATGTACTTTGAAGTTTCTTTTCTTTATATTTTAAGAATGAAATGTTATTATGCCTATAAAATACTTTTTTTTTTCTCGAAAAAGCTAAACATGTATAAGAACATAATTATAAATGTAATTCTGCATTTTAAATAACTAGCATAAAATTTAAAGTGCACACCCTCCTCTTTTCTTAAATAACAAAATTGGCTATAAGTAGCAATAGTTTAACATGAAGTACATTAAAATAAAAATTATAATTTTGTCAGAGAAAAAAGCATTAAAATAATTTATATTAGAGTAAAAAGTATTTTCTAATATTTTGCACATGTAATGAGTGTTTTACATCTATTAATTTTTTTTTTCATATTAAAAAAGTCAATGGTAAAAATAATAGACTTTATAGCCTAATACGGTTCAAACTTTTTAACGTGAATCAAAATATTGGTAATTATAAACTGAATCTAAATTACAATTTTACTTTATAACTTTTTTTTTTTTTTTTTTTTTTTTTTTTACTTACAAGGAAACATTCAAAAGTTGTCGTCTTTAAAAAATATTGGAAAAAATATATGTGATTCTAATCTTCATAAAACACCAGAAAGTGAATAAAATATCGGCTGAAATAAGTTACAGCGACCACAAAAAATTATCAAAGGTAAGCATATTTGGCTATTTCACACTGTTAGGTGATTCGTTTTGAGTACTTGGCGGAAAAGCAAAACACGGTTCTGTTCATACACGGCAATCTCGGTGCTGGCGAACTTATCGCCTAACAGCGCTAAATAGCCAAAATGCTTAATTTTGATAATTTTTGGTGGTCGCTGTAATTCATTTCAGCTGATTTTTTTTTTTTTTCACTCTCTGGTATTTTATGAAGGGTAGAATCATATATATATATATTCAATATTTTTTAAAGACGACACTTTTTGAATGTTTCCTTGTTAGTCAAAATCTATTCTATTTATTTATTTATTTCAAATTTCATTTAATAATAATACAATACAGAAATGGATAGATAGATGTATTTTCAGTATTTCAGTATAAAAATACAAAAAGATAAATTACTTTATAAAAATTTAAAATTGACAAAGGGCAAGTAATAATACTTATTATTCATACATGCGGCAAGCGGAACAAAAAAATAGCACTTAGTGTAGTTATACACCGTTTCAAAATGTTTACTGTTGAATGTACACTTAAATAGTGTTAATTAAAAATCAATGTTGATTTTCTGAATATTAATTATCGAAGATTCCTTTATTTTTTAGAAAAAAAAAAGTAATACGTTCATTTGTAATTAAACATCTTATTTTATCTGTATCCTAGAAAGAAAACAAATGATTTCAGTGAGTTCAAACTAATTCCCCGTGAAAACATGAATAATTTAATTACTTTACGAGAATATATTTGTGCAAGACAGTACTAAGTTGCATTCGACAAGAACGTAATTAGTTTTAATCGAAATTTCAGTAAGTATTTTTTTTTTATGTTTATTTTAGTTAGTTACTTTTTTTTTTTTTTTTTTAAGAAATCAATTAAAGTAAAAGAAATTTGAAAATTATATGCAATACAGATTACATTATATGATTATTAGAAAATATGTGTAGATATTGCTATAAAACTTTCTAATCAAGTTTATAATTTAAAAAGTCTTATCATTTAATAAATTGTATTTTTCTTAAACCTCATTACAGATTATTCCTTTCAGAACTATATTTAAAACATATTCACTATAAAATGATTTATTAATTTTTAAATATATATGTATATATATTAGGAAAATAATATATATTTAAATATATATTATTTTTCCGGACACTCTCAGAAAAAAAAAAATAATAATAATAAATACTGTTTTCATTGCAACTACTAATATAACGTTGAAATAATTTTGGTACATTCAAAGTAATATGTCATGAATATATAGGATAGAGACCCCCCTCAGAAATGTTTTTGTTTATGTAGCAAATCAATCGAATGCGTGATGCAAATAGGACGTTGGGTCTCCTGATCTGCAGATCCACTAGTTATTGTTATTACGATATACATAACCATAAAACTTACTACCATGTGCAAAATCACAACTTAATACTTTCATATTTATTAAGATATTTTTTTTTCCTTTATTTATTTATTTATTTATTTTTTCAAACTTATCACGCAAACAAAAAGATATATGATAATAATAACTACTCCACCCTAAAGATGTACGGTACATCCCAGATTAACGAACACACATGTCTCATGCAAATTATGCACAAATCTCTTTATTTATAAGTTATTAATATTTATATAAATTTAATTGCATTATTTTATACGAAATAACAAATTTCGTTTATTCTTTTTTACACAAACATATTTTAATCAACATTGTTATTTACGAAAAGTATTATAGTGATGGTTAGGAGTTTTAAAGAGGATTGTCTACTAATAAGACATAATTTTTAGTAGGATTCATTCTTTAAAGGAACTTTCTAAAGACTCTTATTCCATATTCAGAAGACTTTGGTAGAAAATTCTTCAAAAGATTGTATAACTTTTCTGACGAAAGCTAACTAGAACCAGGAAACTATCATTCGCCAGCTTGAAGAGCATATAAATTAGACTCAAATCTCGTTAACGTGAATTTGAAGGGAAAAAAATTGTTCGTGTTATCAGTAGTGCATGCCTCAGTAACGAATCTTCATATAATTAATCATTTAGACGGGGATTGTGGAAACAGTTCATGTTAAATGTAATTCTCGTTAAGCGTGTTCACGTTAACGAGGTTCTACTGTATTATGATTTTATATGGAATTAATCATATATATTGTGTATATTATATTATATAGGGTAATGTCTAATTAAAAACAACAACAACAAGAACATAAAAGAAAATCAAATGCAAAGCTATATTTTACTTTCAAAAACTGTAGTGAATATATATATATATATAATATACATATATAAGAAAATTTGCACTTATGCATAATATGGGTATTTTGAAGTAATATAAATTTAAAGAAAATAATTTAACTGCATATTTGATAAACAATTTGTTTATCCATACTAATTCGAAAAATTAAAGACAATACTGAAGTATGTAGCAGAGATATTTTTTTAAACTCGTTAAAAAATTACATTCTTTCAAAAAATTATCACATTTCGATTTAAGAAATTTGCCAATATTTCACAACTTTTTTTTTTTTTTTTTCAGATTACCCATTCATGTATTTACATAAAATTTAATTGAACGAAATTTAGTCAACAATTTATCTTTAATAAATAGTAAATTCGTTTTTATTGAAAAACAGTACATGGACAAGTAAAAAATCATTAATTCATTTTTTTTTATAAACAAACGTAATATATATATATATATATATATATATATATATACATATATAAACTTACAGAAAAAAAACAAAAATATATATATATGTATATATTTGCAGGATGTCCCAAAATTACAACAACAAACTTTAAGAGGAGATAGAGCAAATAGTAAGGATTCAGAATTGCATAGGAACACATGTCCGCAAATGTCATCTTAACCCTTTAAAAGCCGACTGTTTTGGAGTATTTATTTTATTTTATTATTATTATTTTTAATATAGAAGGTACAAACATAAAGCTACAAAATTTAAGTCTGACGACAACAGCGAAAGAATGCGGAAGACCCATGATCGCAAACATTATATTAATACTTTAAGGAGCGGATACATTCTTGTGTTTTTTAACACATGCTGCCATGCAGTAGTATTATCGTCTGCTCATGTGTAGTCTAAATTTTTGGGTTTTTTTAAATCCGCCTACATTGCAAAATTTAAAACTTATACGATTCATGATTGCCCAATTTTTTTGCACAACAATTGCATTATTACAATCAAAAATTTGAATACATAGATTAGAAACACCATTATTGCTATTTATGCCTTTTTATGCAATCATTAAACAAAAAAAAAAAAATAATGTTAAAATTTCAATATTTTTAAGCCACGCACACAGCTGTTAAAAAATACCCCAAAACACCCGATTCTTAAAAGATTAAGATGATATTGGTGATCATGGGTTTCTATTGCAATTCCGCATCCTTATGTTACACGTATCTGATCTTTAAGATTTTCGCTTTTTTTTTTTTTTGAACACTCCGTATATGTATCTATGTATGTAATCGCTAATAACGACATATACGCATTGTTAATTAACTTATATATACATATATATATATATACCTTGCGCGTTTTAAACATATTTGACAATTAGAAAGTATATCTAAATGAAATATATAATTAATAAGTGAGTAAATTACACTGCGCTGCAACAAAAAAAAAAAAAAAAAAAAAAAAAAAAGAAAGAAAGAAAGAAAGAAAAGAAATGTCGAGCCCTGATACCATTTTTGCTGATTCTTGTGTAAAATGCCTTCCTGAATGACCCCCATTTTGCCCAATCACCCAACGTTTTTCGGGACGCCAAACCCTAACCCAATTTTCATTACTGTTCCGTAATTTTGTTGCCATGAATTATATCTAGAGAATGGAAAATGATTATTTCAACTTTTAAACACACACACACCCACACATATATGTAATTTATAACAAATAATAATAATAATAATTGATTAACAAAATATAATAAATGTAACATACAATTTCAGTTGAAAATTCCCCCCAAAACTTTCTCTTTGTTGCAAATGTTCATGTTTTAAAATTTTCCAACTCTGTAGCCTCTCAGAAGATATTTATCAATTAAAATAATTCTTTTCTCCCCTACAAATCAAATTTATAGCCATAAAATTACCGAAAAGGGATAAAAATAGGCGGGCGCCCCTAAAAAGTGGTGGGTGATAGGGCAAAATATGAGTCATATTCGGATTTACGAGGTTGTTTTACATAAGAAATTACAAAAATGGTGTTGGTTTCATGCATAGCAGTGTTATTAATATAACCATGTATTACCTTTGTTTTTCTTATTGTGAATTTTAGTGCTGTTATGCAGGGATTGCAACATTCTTATGTATTTTTTTACGGAAGTTTGTATTAGTTTATCACCATTATTTCAAGAAAAAAAAATTCAGTGTTATAATGTTACATAAAAACTACTGTTCTGATATGGGGAGAACAAAATAATAAAACGCCCGTAAAAATTTATGAATGGTACCACTTCTGTGTAATTTTGTCTTCATAAAAAAGGGCGAAATTAAAAACGTGTGAAAAATCAGAAATTGCCTAGATTTCAAAATCTAAGAATAACGGGAAAAAGTACATGTTTGGAGTATAATACAATCATAAACGATTGTTGAAAGAGCTATAACAGTAAACAAATTCTAAATTTTTACTATCAAATCTTAAATTAAATACATTATAATTACCAAATTTTA
Organism: Salticus scenicus; assembly: GCA_963930645.1. NCBI lineage: Eukaryota > Metazoa > Arthropoda > Arachnida > Araneae > Salticidae > Salticus > Salticus scenicus. The sequence continues at coordinate 180,388,748 of OZ005648.1, read as the reverse complement.
TAAACATATTATAATTTTAATAATGACTAAAAATCTCTCTTTTAGTTTTTAAACTTAAATTGTTAATTAAATTAAGTTTACATTATTTAGATGAAAATATTTTTAATTCAAACTTTATAAATTTTTCTGATATTATTCTATTAGTATTAAAAAATTTAAAAAAATCTGTTTCACCTTACAAATCAAACATCTGTAGCTTGAATATTTGATAAGAATAATAAGAAAAGTTGTTGAAAAATATGCTTAAGCAATTTTTTTTCAAAAATTTTAGTTTCACTTTACTTAGTACTAAAATACGAACAGATGACTCATTATATAGGATTCTCTAGCAAATAGCATATGTTTGCTTTAATTAACCTTCAGTACAAGTTGTTAACATACCCAACGAACTAATACTTTTTAATTATTGTGATTTTCTTTTTTTTACTCCTCTCTCTCTCACTCTCTCTCTGTGTCTCTGTGTGTTTTTATTCAAGTTTAATGAATACTGAACCAAGGATTTTAGCTTTTATTGCATAATAAATATATGAATTTTCACCTAATTTCATGTTTAAATTTTAAAGAACTTAAATATTAAAAAAAAAAAAAAATCGAATAAATTAACCAACGTAAATTAAAATAAATCATTATTAATGCAAACTTTTTATTTTATTTTATTTTATTTTTTAAATTATTATTAAACTGCCATAAACATTATTTTTAAATAATGAAAATTGAACGCGTATTCGCGGATACTAAAATAAATTGAGTAATTTAGATTTCTTGTCATTAAAAATTTAAAACTATCTATATATTAATTTATTTTTTATTCTTATTAGAGAAATGAACATGTCTGTTTCAATTTTTTTTAGATTGTATTTTTACTTTTTCTTACAAACACGCACACACACACACACACATATATAAAATAAAGTATTGTTTTTGTTTCAATTTTTTTAAATTGAGTTTTTCAATATTTACACGCTTTGTGATTTCATGAACGCCACAATCAGCACTTTTATGGTTAACATTGGTCGTAAGGTTTTAGTTTTTGGTCTGTCTGCTTGGCTTTGTGTCTGTGCGTCTCTATGTGTTTGTTTGACTGCTTGTGCGTTTGACGAAATTCTTCCGACATCATTAGCTCATGAACAAATTCACATAACTCCATGTACATTTATAGGTACTTGCACATAGGCATAAAGATGTGGCTATCAACTTTTGGTGAAAATCGCCTAACAGTCAGAGCTCCCGTTAGATCAAAATTTCATATAAATACGAATAATAAGAATTACTTTTTAACATATCATTTCGATTTCCAAAAAGAATTGTCTGTATTAGTAATAGTAAACACATTTTATATATATATATATATATATATATATAGAAACATTGTTTCCCTACCTGTGTATATGGAGTGCGTGGGGTACCTCGACGTATGGAAAATTCCAAAATGTATATTAAAATAATTCGTCAATACCATTAAAGTGAATGGTTGACACAATAACCTCGTGACAATTTAAGAGAATTTTTTATTATTAATAAAAATAGAATAAAATAATAATAATAATAATAATAATAATAATAATAATAATAATAATATAAAAATAATATCGAAATTTTCTTCTCTTATTTTATTTACACACACACACACACACACACATATATATATATATATATATATATATATATATATTACTTAACATGCTTTTTGTAACACGGCAATTTCCTTTTTCCAATAATAAAAAGTTATAGGTATATTTTTAATAAGCAAAGAATTCTCATGTGACATTACATATAGAATAATTATAGATAACGTCAGTGCTAATTTATTTATATTTAAATTTCGCTTTTCTTTTTTTCTTTTTCATAGAAAGAATATAATATATAAATCCACACACACATATATATGTGTGTGTATATACATACATATGTACATACATATGATCATTAATTCTTCATTTGCAATACTATTAGTAATATACTATTAGTAGCATACTGTTAGTACTATTAGTAGAATATAATTCCATGTTTAATAAATACAGTTTTTTTTTTTTTTTTTTACTGTAAATAATAACATTTTGGAGTAAATTCGACAAATAAAATCGAGAACTTGATTAACCTTTCTCAAAAAAGCGTAGAACACCGAAAATTACCTACTAAAGCGCATGTGTATGAAACTGAGCAAGAATTAGATGCATTCTATACATTTAGCTTATAAATAAGTTTTCTATTAAATATTTATTGCGGGAATGTACATTTTGAAGTTTATTTTTAAAATATTTTTTAATGTTATAAGTAGTCAAACGTAATTAAAACATATTAGATATAAAATATTAGTTTTGCACATAATTGTCATTTTTTTAATTTATTCGCAAACGCTTTTTTCCCACTATTTTCTTTGAAGAGTAATTTTCTCCTTTTCAAATCGTATTTACATATTGTATAAAAGTGTTTGACGAAAAAAGTGGTGTAAAAAAAGTCGAATACTAACTATAATAAGGAATAACTTTCAAATATGGTAACTCTAGGTTGGTATTTTTTTTTATAAAAATAACCAAAAAATCGTTTTATATTATTTGTATTTTAATTTATTAATAGATATTAAAGATGTAAAGGAAGTTTAAGTTTCAGAGACAAATCGAAGAAATATCGAAATTGTTATGTGGAAAATTGCTTGAACGCTAACTATTTGGCAAAAACTTGTAAGCGAGTTAAACGTAACTTTAAAAATAACATTGCATATAGTATAGAACCAAGTACTTTTGTTAAACATTTCGCATTTAAAGTTTCTATTATTCTTATTTTTAGTTATTTTTTATTAGGTAATTTTATTGTAGGTACTTTAATTTTACGTATATATTAAATGATATTTTCTTTTCTATCCATTTTATTACAACGTTGAATTTTACTTAAATTTAACTGTATGACTTGAATTTTTAAGCTTACATCAATTGAAAATCTTACATTTTGTTAAGGAAAGCGGAATAATTCTAAAGCGAGAGACCTATACAGTCATGAATATTTATTCGGAAAATCGAAATTTATTTTAATAAGAAAGTAAGGGGAATCCTCACTCTCTTTAATGAATTGAACTCTAAATTCGCATTATGATTCCGAGTAGAATTTCTAAAGATGTAATATTACTCGGTTACCTTTATGTAAAGACTTGGATAATTACGTTATTTAGTAGAACACATAATACGGCATTGTGGCTATAAGATTAATTGAGTGATTCCATTTAGGGTGATTCAATGGTGGTATTATCATGATGAGTTCTGTTCTTAGCGAAAGAGAGTGGAAAGTGCTTTATTCATTATTTAATAATGCGAAATGAAATGCTAATAGTAGTTTTTAGAAAAATAATTTCATTTTAAGTAATATTTATTCAGTCTTTTTAATTATTAAAAATTGGACAAGCGACAGGATTTAATCGAAAAAATATTGTGGAAAAATCATTATTTTATATCGACTGGTGGTATTTCTATTTTCTTTTATCTTGTGATAGTTAGTTTTACACTAATTAAATGAAATATATTTTAATACATTATTATTATTATTATTATTATTATTATTATTATTATTTTTTTTTTTTTTTACATTTGAGAAAAACTAAATTAGATTTGACTAATCTAAAATGATAAGTATACTTTAAATATAAGATTTCACAGTCTCATTGCACTTAAATTTCTTGCATGTTATAATAATACTTACGAAATATCTATTTTTCAAAAAAATTGTTATTAATATCATTTCATAGAATCACTTATTGTGATTCCTTAGACTTGCTAGAAAGAGAAAAGTAATTAAATATTAAATGTGCTACTTATTAAACATTACGCACTGAAATACTTTTTTTTTCTTGTTCTAATCTTTAAAATGATGTTTGATCCTTTCCAAATCTTGTCATATACCACTTAAAAAATTACAAATGAATAACCTTAGAATTTCATGCAGTTTAGATGACTAGCAAGTTGCATAAAAATATTATAAACTGCCCGAGTACTTCACTTAAATATACAAATACAAGAGGTGTGTTTAGGGAATGAGCCCGTGATATTATTTTACCCAGTTGTTTAGTTGCTTAGTTTAGTTTCATTATTTTTGCTACAATTTGTTAGCAAATAATAAAAGTAAATATTTATTTTATTGTGATTACTATTACGTAAATTTTGGGCTTCTTATCAGTAGTAGAGTTAATACAGTCACATGGTGTAACATTTACGTCTGCTAATGTTTTAAGATGTAATATTCCGATGACACTAACCGAATGCCTCTAGTAAAACTTCGAACATTGGTAGTAATTTAGAAAAATAATCTTTCGTCTATTTTTAACATGTACAAAAAATTTTAGAGGAATTGACATACACAGAAAATCATGAAGTCAAAATTATAATTGCAAGAGCCATGAAGGACTCATCACTAGATAATAATTTTATAGACTCAATATGGATTCAAGAAAATAAATTCTTATCCTTGGTTTGGAGTAATTAATAAAATAATGGAAGAAAGGTAATTTAGCAGAAAAAATTGGCGTCCTGATTGCAACAATGTACAGAGAAAAAATGAATTTTTTTCTGTGATTTGAAATAAATAAAATATATCAAAAAGATAGTTTAAGAGAAAAGATATACTATTATGTAAAGACCGCACTTTTGGTGATTTAGCGGCTTTCTTTTTCTGTCCCCGCTAAAAATTACCTCATTATGTTCAAAACATTAGGATAAAGTACACGAAATTACCTAAAAATTAAGTAAAATTATAAAAGATATTAATTGATAAAATAATAATAATAGTAATAATGATATTTTGAACTATCTACCTCTAGGATTGTGGAACTCGAACAGTCATAATATAGTTGCTGAACTGCAGCTTGAAAATATAGCTTATGCATTTGTACTTTATTTTTAATTGACTATGGCAATCTACCACTCCAAAAAAAGCTCGTTTAGATGCGTTTATCTCGATAATTTGAAAGCAAAAGTAATAAATAAAATTATGATTAAATAATGCATACAAGTATTTTAAATAACGCATAATAAAGATTATCTTTTTTTTTAAACAAAATTTACATTTAAATTTGATTGCTCGTACATCTCTACTCAGTTATCCAGTATTTTTTAATGTCTTATTTTTAATATATATAATGTTCCTTTAAATTATGTTGATTACCATTTATTCACGACAACCGAATACATCCACCTGGATCTTTTACTCGATTTAGATCTACAACTAAGTGCAAATTAGATATAAATGTACAAAGTTTTGGATAATGCACTTCGCACCATTCACTTAAAAACTATGCAAAGCTTGCCGCTATATAAAAAAATTTTCTTGTATGATTTCTAAATTGTTTTGAATTGATGGCATCAGCTGTGTAGACAATAACAGCAGAAATTAAATGCTTTTAAAAGATTTTTCTTTTGCCTTTTTCTTTTCTTTTCTTTTTTTTCTTTATTTACTTCATGTTACATATTTGATACTATAACACTTTAATTTAGACTTAATCGTTGTTTGATGACTACTATTTATTTATTTATTTATTTATTTTTATTTTAGAAATTATATTTTTAAAAATTCGTGGCTTACTAATTATCACTTTTTAATGAACATTACAGATTGCATTGTTTATGTTGTTTCTGGAAAATTACGCTATTAATTTTAAAACACACTTTACTAATTACTTATTAAATCTCATTATGTTAGTATTTGTTATAAGATATACTTAATTAAGTATTTCGTAATTTATTATCAAAAATTATAATTAGTTAAAAAATAAACTGTTTATGACTAATACAAATGTAAAATTTCTTACAAGATTAATATTTTCATTTCAAAACTGGCATTACTTTAATTTTTTACTGATTACATAGAATGATATTTAAAGAGAGATTCTTAAAAATAAGCGTTCAATCTAACATATTGCAAATAAAACAGAATTTCTATAAAATTTAATGTTAACCTAAAACTTTGTTCTCTTTATATTTTAAATTTCCAAAATTCTTCGAACATCCTCCATTAAGTATCTGACAAGGATCATTATTAAGTGTTGATTTAAAATTTAAATTTAACAAGATATGAACTTTATAAGTACCAGTTTAAATTGTCACGGCTACTCGTTAAAACTTCAAAAGGTCGATTGAATTCTTAGCATAAGTTTAGAAGTGATTTTGATAATTATGCATAATAAAGATGCACGTCTGATATATTGGCGAATAATAAAATTTGTGTAAATAGAATAAAACGTTCAGTGCAAATAATGCTGTTTAAAGTATTGATAATTATTTATAATTATATCATAACTATATTTATTTTATTTGTTTAAGCTATCTTTAACGCAGATTATTAATGATGATTAAGTTATAAATTTATATCACATACCAACACTTACATTTAGTGATAAATTAACTGTATGTAATTTTTTACTTATTAATATGAACAATGTAAAATAATAATAATAATAATAAAGATTCCTAATATTAAACGGTAAATATAAAAATTTTAAATAAAGTATAATTTAAATAGAACTTAAAGTTATATTAAAGCTCTGTTCTGTCTCTATTTTAAATTTCCGAAATTCTTCAAACATATTTTAAAATTATGACAAGTATTATTATTTTAGTGTTTATTTAAAATTTAACTTAACAAAACCGAGACTTAATAAATAAAAGTTTAAACTGTTACGGCTGCTCTTTAAAACATTAAGAAACGTTTGCATTCTTAGCATAACTTTAAAAGTGATGTTGATATAAAATCATAATAAAGTTGCACTTCTGCCATATTAGTGAACAATAATTTTTATATAAATGGAATAAAACACTGAGTACAATTAACGTTGTTTAAAATAATAATAATTATATAAGAGTTAATTTTAATTACTTTTCGTATTTTAACCTATTTATAATATACAGAATGTTCGAATGAAGTATCCCGAATTTGGAGATGCCGGTATAATTAACAGCAAGGTAAAAATGATAATATTAGACAACAAGATCTCAAATGTTTTAGAAAAAAATCAGTGAACTTCCCTTTACAAGTCCAGTAGGTTTTATAGGCAATTTCTCTGCAACTCTAATACATTTTCTGTTTATTTCCAGTTTCTGGAAAAGTTTTCGCCATTTTTTTACTGCTCAGAGCATCGGGTGGATTTATTTTATAAACTTGTTTTATGATGTCTCTATATGAGATGTTATTTTATAAATTGTTGGAAACAATTATTCTTTGCACTATCTTTACACATTTCTCGACACACCGGAGAAGTGCTCGTCATTTCTTCTGGGGAAAACTCCATGTTTTGTTTTGAGGACTTATGTTATGTGCTCAACGCATGTGCACGTACATCACACGCGAAAAAAATAAGAATATTGTCTTCAAAATATTAGAATTCAACAGACAATTTTGCCTAATATCGCCTATGCATCACGAATACCCTTTCTTTAGATGCAAGGTTGAATTTAAGGACATTTGATTCAGGCACATTATATATTTTTAAAGACAATTAATATAGGTAATGTCATATTTTCGTTTGACGGCTCGCGGCGTGTGCCATACGCAGAAAAACAAGAATTGTCGTGAAAAATCTTAGAATTCACTAGCCAATTTTGCATAATATTGTCCACGCATTACTAATGATTTTTTAACACACTGTTGTAATTAAGGACTTTCGATTCGGACACATTATATATTCTTAATATCAATAAATTTGGGTAAAGCCATGTTTTTGTTTTAGGGCTCGTGACGTATGCTATCTGCAAAAAGCAAGACTTGTCATGAAAATATTATAATTCAGCAGCCAAATGTGGCTGATTATCCAACGCATCACTAATACTTTATTATTATTTTTTTAACTCACTGTTAAAATTAAGGACTTTTGATTGGGATACATTGTATAAACTTAATGACGACTAAGTTATACATTTATCGCATATCATACTTTTATTTAAATATGTCAATATTTTTATCTGATATAAAATTTATTAAATTATAAATTTCAAGCTAAGTTTTTTTAAGTATTTCACGCATCATTTAAAATATTTTACTACTATTAATTAATGTATTTTTAAACAATTTAAAAGTTATAATAATATAATATCAGCTCTGTTTAATTTCGGCGGTTTTAACATCGGAAAAAAGTGTTTCTCAATGACACATTCATATATATATATATATATATATATATACAGTAAGACCCCGCTTAACGCTGTTTCATTTAGCGCTCTTTTATTTCCCCTGTGGATTCCCCGAAATTGCTCGCAACAGTACGGAGATTCCCTGAAATTGTGCGCGCGCTGTTTCGCATAACGCTCAACTTTGATGGAACGTATCCCCCGCGTTAAGCGGTGTCTTACTGTATATATATATATACATATATATATATATATATATATATATATATATATATATATATATATATATATATATATATATATATATATATATATATATTAGCCTGAAAAATATCTTTACTTTTTCTTTTCTTCTTTTTTTCCCCTGATTATTATTAAAATATACAAAATTTCAAAAATAAAGTTAAATAATTTATCAATGTATTATAAAAGTACGAACTAGAACACAGTTAATATAGTATTAAAAAAAATCGACTTATATTATTTTATTGAAAATATTTTATTTTTGTCTTGCCTTTAAAAGGAATTTTAGTGCAAATACTTCCTGTTTTATTTTCAGGAAATTTGTTTGATAATCCCTACCTATTTTTCTGCCTACGCAATTCCGCAATATTAGTAATGGTAAACAAAACATAGGAATATATCAAATACATTCATAATACAATTCATATAATGATAACCTGCTTAAAAGGCTATTCTGGAGATAAACTAATATGTTTCTGGTCATCACAAATCATTTTTCGCTACATATTCCTATGCAGATTTCTGCAGTAAAAATTATTTATTGTAATAATTATTTATTAAAACTATATTTCATTATGAATATTGACTATTTTTCTCTCAGAGAAATATGACGTTAAATGTCGGAAGAAAGTCAGTTTTGGGCCATCTAGGCCAGATTTAAGGAGATGCTTTTTTTATATTATTATTATTATCACATTTTAAAAAAAATCGATATTATTATTACTATTATTATTATTATTTAACGATTTGTACAGAGCCTATTAATGACATTTTAAATGAGGAACGTTCCCAAATGAACGTGAATAGCATAAACCATTTTTAAGAAATTTTGAAAATATTTACAAACGCTGGAGGCGGGTAGACGAACAGATAGACTGCGGGAGAGTCCAACAGACAGATAAACTAATTCAAAACATATTCAATCTTCAAAATTGTTAGAAAGTGTTAAAAACACTTAATGTAAATCTGAATGCAATTCCAGCAAATTGTCAATGCTTTTGTGTGACATTGTAAATCTTAATGCTAATTATATTATATTACATACAATCATTCTGTTGTACATATGAATAATGCATTTCAATTTCATTAAGATTTATGATAAGTGAACTTATTAAAATGTGGTTTATAGAAATACCTCTCATAGAACGAAATGCTTTGAAAAACTGTCGATTGTCCTTGTACAAAAACCAGTGGTAGTAGATCGTTCATGGAAATAGCTCTCATAGATCGTAGTGTTTTGGAATATTTTCGTACGTCCCTGTGCACAAACGTTATGCACGCGGATTTTTTGTTTCAAATAAAGCTGTTCTGAAGTCTAATTATTATTATTATTTAACATACGTTTATACAATAGTACTCGTTATCTTACCCCTTAATCTCCAAGCCGCATTTATATTACAGAATTTCAGGGTAAGAGGATGTCGTGTGTTTGCTGCACCAGATGTTTTTTAATACTGCATTTTTTATTTCTTCAAGGTAATGTTTTGATCTCTTAGTAGTATTTGTTTATGTTACGTTTGTCACTCTCTGTTTAAAAAAATAAAAATAAAAATAAAATAAAATAAAAATTGCTCCTTTGAAAAAAAAAAAAAAAAAATCCTACTATCCTTAAACTTTCTCGTAACTTTTCTAATGCTATCCTTAAACTTTCTAAAATTATATTTTGTTGCTTCCTATTTCTCTAAATTATGTTTTTCTGTTTAAGCGTTCCTTTTATGCTGTTTACCCCCTCTCTCCTTTGCAGTGAACGTAATTTTTCAGGACTCACACCATGTAAGCAAACACCCTTATACACTGGAAGATGTGTGACTTCGGTCCAATGTATTTCCATCCCACGGCATACGAAGATCCGAAGACTCAAAGTTAAGGTGTAATTTAGCAGAATAATAGTCTCCTTCCAAACATTATAAACAGTAAGAAAATTTATTCATTAATAGGAATTATAAAGTTATATTACGAAATGTTATTTCGTTTCGTAAAATCTCTGGTTGTACGCAAAATAGGGGAATGATCAGAGACGACCATTAGAAAAAGCAAACATACCGATCACAAAAATGTTGTAAATGGAAGATATATTAAAATTTCATATTAGCTTACGCAAAGAAATTATCAAGCTGTCTATGAAATGCCTGTCATGACACATGAATTGAAATAATTTCCGTCCTATTTAGTAACTAATACATGATTAATATATGATATTTGATACAGATTTTCAAACATTCATATACAGAAGTTTTTTTTTTTCATTTTTCTTTCTTTGTTTTTAACAATTGGTATTTTTTATAACTTACTTCAATTTTATCCCACATATAAATTAAAAAATTACTCTGTATGTTATTTAAAGCTATTTAAAGCATAAAAATAAAGTATTAAAAATAAAGCAATTATTACTGAAATATGGACACGTGAGGAATCTGCAGATAAATTAAGGGTCTATACGTTTTAAGTGATTAACGCATATATACATCAGAGTGTCTTTGCAAATCGTGAATTAATTCTATACGATTAAAAAAAAATAAAAAAATAATATTTTAAATACCAACGTAACACGAGTTTAAATAATAAGGGAAAGGAAAGTAATATTTTCTAATAAATTACTATAATTTTTGAATGTTAATTATTCATAAAGTTTTTGTTTACATTCTAAAACATCAAATTTATAATCTTTTCAATAAAGTTAGTGTTTGGAACAAGATATATACATATGTATGTGTGTGTGTTCTAATAAAATTAATATACATATATATATATATATATACAATCGATAACAAAAGTATCCGAACACTAGCAAAAATTCCTATATAAAAAAAGTAGAGTTAATACTGTTTTGTTAACTAATTCTTTGTAGAATCATGTTCTTAGACTGACTAAGAACATGATTCTACAAGGATTTAATTAGCGAAACAGTATTAACTCTACTTTTTTTTTTTTTTTTTTTTTTTTTTTATATAGGAATTTTTGCTAGTGTTCGGATACTTTTGTTACCGACTGTATATATATCTTGAACTCGAAAGCCTCTCGACGTACTATACCTCTCTGGCAAAATTATTTATCTTCCGAATGAAATTATTTATTTTCCGAAGAATGGAAATTGTGTACGAAACTAAAACCTCGAAAAGGGAATTTGAAAAAAGGGGACCATCAAAATTATATCCACATGGGGGAAATTGTTTCCCTGCATTAGTAGCCCGATGAACAGCCTGTCTAACGAGGATAAAGACCAACACACAGGCGGTCCTTTGCATTACAAAGATAAAATAAACTTTAATTTAATTTAATATAAAAAACAGTAATAAAGACGGAATTAATATTTATTTCATTAGCAACCATTCTTCAGGTAATTATTCAATTCTAATTTACTTAACGGCATATACGTGCGAAAATATTATAATAAAATATCTTTTTAGTAAAATAAAACATCTGATTTTATTTTATTTTTAATCATTAATTTGTATTTTGTATTATTGATACTTTCTATTTTTTTTATTTAGTTCTTTATCATACTTTGTACGCCGAGTGCACCGCAGAAACTGGTGCATTCAGTGAAATATTTATATGTAGAAAATATGTTTACAATTTTATGAAAATCTTATAGTAAAACTCTATTATCAAATAATAATTAAAAATTACTCATAAATAACACGCTGTTGCAAATACGCATTTGCTAACATTTACGCATTTCGTATACTCTATTTGAAAATAAGTCTTAACTCCAACCTCTTTAATTAGAGGACATTATTTTTTAAATAAAGAAAAAATTATGATATGTAAAACTTAGTAACAATAGAAAAATTAAAACAAACACATAAAAAAATAACAGCTATTTATAAGTGTTTTCATTTTACACGAAACATGACAATTCATGATAAAATTTGTTTTTAGTGTGACAGGTAAAGAAAAGAAACAACAGTCATTAAGAATGGATCGTTTATTTCGTTTAGTTTATTCTGGTTTTTATTGGTTCGTCGGTGAATACTGATATTGTAAACCAGGTATTGCAAAATATTTTTCTTTTCTTCAAATCATTTCTTAAGAAATTATATATATTATTAAGAAGGGAATATATATATATATATATATATATATTTAAAAAATAATAATCCAAAATGTTAATTGTTTAATTAGGAAACTTATCATACTTATAAATAACACGTATATAAATGGAACAAGAAAAATATGTTGTGGTATATTTAAATTAAATTTATCTTGCTCCAAATAAAAATATTAACCAATTAGTGTTTCTTAATAAATATATTATGGTTCAAGACAAAATTACTGTAATATTCATTTAAAAAGAGGTATGGTAGCTTAAGTCAACTGGGATTTATGGTGACAATTTCTGGAATGATTATTTTTACACTTCGATAGATGACTAAAATGCATGGAGAAAAGACTTATTTTCTTTGCGCAGATATAAATTTCTGTAAATGTAAATCCTCTATTTAATGAAAGCAATAAAACTTTCTGACAACTGAGTTTGAATCAAAATTTTTACCAATGCAGTAAGGTTAAAATATGCTGGCATAGAGGAAAAGTCAAAATTATAAATAAAAGTAGCGTACTACAAAACTCGTATACTTGTTTTTCATTTTAGAGTTTCTGACAAAAAAAAAAAAAAAAAAAAAAAAAAAAAAAAAAATAGTGCAGTATTGAACAGTTTCAAAATTATAAATATTAATCATGAGTAAATCTGGAATGATTGGATAACGCAATTACACAGATAAGAATTAAATTAAAATAATTAGAATACAACATAATTACGATAAATAATTTAAAGGATAAAAAGTAACTAATAACAGAACAAACTTTTGTTCCACGTAGAGTCACTGAATTAGAGTATAAATTAAACACAGGAATAAAGAACAACACCTAGAACGTCAAAGAAAGTAATTAAATATCAGACAACTGTTTCGGTAACATTTGACGTACCGTCTTCAACGCCTTAATTATTTTGCTTATCTTTTAATAGCTTACTATAGTGATGAAAACAAAGAAAAAATAAAGGAAATAAATTTCGGATAAAAAAGAAAAAGAAAAAAGAGGTTGTTCGACTATTTAATGTGTATATAAATCTAATGTGAAATTCCATATTGCATGCGTTAATTTAACTAAAAATATAAATAATGAGCACAGAATCATATAATTGTAAGCTAAAAGAAGCGTAAAGTTTAAGTTGCTCTGTAATTTTCAAAACTGTTAAAATTTACATTCGCAAATGAAACTTTCGACAACATCTTATAAAGTGCGATCAAGTGTGACGTTTATTCTATTTATTTAACTTACGAATAATTTTTAATAGTGATATTTGTGAATATGAGTTTTAGAAAAGAATATTTCAGAATGAATTTTACTGTTTAAGAATGTGATGGATTTTTATTAAAACATGATACTAGATCTGTTATCATTTTCTTAGAAAGATCTCAAAAGACTTCGGGCATTCATCATCAGACATAGGAGCGTCGGGTCGTAAATTTTCTTTAACCCTAACATATGCCATCAGCACTAACACCTGTCGTTCGTCTTATTAAATATGATGTCATAATAATAATAATAATATAAAAAAACAGTAAAAATACTATCGATGGTTTATTTATTCTTATTTAAATAAAATATATTAAATTAATAAAGATATTTATATAAAAATTTATTTCTAAATTCTCTTTTCAGTTTAAGGTTAAGTAATGAGTTTAACGTCGCACTAGAGCTATGCTATGAAGTTATTTTTAAAAAGAATTTAATAATTTAGAATTTAATTTAGCACATACGTATAATAATGAAAAACATAGTGAAATGTATGAATAAAGACAAATTCCACTCGCGCTAAACCGGTATTATTTTAATTTAAAAAATTAGTTTGGTTTAATTACATGAAATAATAATAAAATAAAAAAAAATGTAGAATTGTTTCTTTCAAACATGATGCTGAAAACTACAACTATACTAAATATGTATATAAGCGATACGTTTTATATTAACTCTAAATGATTGTGCTAATTCAAATAGCTAAGATTATAACACACACACTTTTTTGTAAATAAAAATTTAATAAATATTTGAATATTGGTTTAAAATGGATTAAGTACATCACAATCTGTGGATTATTTTTAAACGATTTGAGTCAATTTTGATCATATTATCTTATGTTTCTACCGATATTTTAATTGTTCTTCAGTTGAAATCTTTAAATAAAGAATATTACAATATGATTACTGTTATTATTATTATTAAAATGTATATACAAATAATTTTCTATATATAATTATTCAAGTAAAAATTTTATTATTATTATTATTATTATTATTATTATTTATTTATTTATTTATTTATTTATTTTTTTAATTTTATTTATTTATTTTTTATTTTTTACATAATAACCAGTTTGATGAAAGATTTTCTTTTTTTAAATGAAATATATATATATATATATATATATATATTTCTGGATAGTGATTATTTTGTTAAAAAATACATTACTTGTTATTAATCATTTTTCCTCAGTGTGTAAAGCGACAGTTCTATCACGCAAAACTTATTATACAGACTATATATGTTAAATATTGCCCTATAATAAAGTAAGTTTTTGAATGAAAATTTTAATTAATAAACAGATTTGCATATAATTCAAGTGAGATATAAAATTGTATTCTTTTATTGTATGGTACTTAATTTGCTATTATATATTTATTATTATTTGATATTATTATCAGTAAATTTATCGGTTTAGGACAACGTATTATTAATAATTAAATAACATTATAAATAAATTGAACGTTTAATTCTACTGGATGTCAGTTTATCTGTATGATATTTATAATAGAATATATATATATATTTTTTTTTACAGAAATTATTTGTACACCCAATCATAAAGTAAAAAACGCACGTATACTTCAAAAAGAAGACAATCTCCTCTGAAATGAAAAAAAAAAAAAAGATAGAGAATAAAATTAAAAAGTAATGTTTGCATGCACTCATTATGTATACGTATAAACCTTTACAGTAGTTAGAAATTTCTTTTAAAATATTGTATGTAATATATGGCTTTAAAAGAATTCTGAATAATACTTTAAAATAGTTCAAAATGCAATATTATTTGTAACACTTACGTAATGTTAAATTGAGAATTTTTTTAAATATCATGAAATTATTTAAAGCAATTCTGAGTACATTTGAAATAAACTTTATACTAAAAATAAATAACTAAAACTAAATAATTAATAAAAAAATATATATAATAAAAGCAAGATTATTACAATAAATGATTTACATTGACGCTGATATACTGAAATTCGTTTTCTGTAATATATAACTTGAATAAAATTAAATTAAAAAACATAAAAAATTACGTACCAAGTCCACTGACTGTCACATCATAGCACAGGTTAAGAAGTAAACAGATACAAAAAGGAAGATGCAGTGCCATTGAATAAATCTTTTTCATCAAATTGTAAAAATGTTAATGTTTTTAAATGTAGCTTTCCATGAGTTAATTATTGTCACTTACTTTCACACAATACATGTACAGTCAATGTACATAAGTATAATCCATCTTTTTAGTTATATTTTGTGTTGATTAATAAGCTCCCTTAATACTTCCTCAAGTGTACTTGTAAACTTTGAAAATTTTATACTTTGAAAAATATAACAAAAAATAATATAGTGTTCTAAAACATTTCAGAACCTTTCTTTATATTAAATATTTTACAACCTAATTCAATACTAATAAAGATATAATTATTTTTTTCATTAATTTATGCAAACAGTTCACATACTGTTTGTTACTTATTTGCTTTTTTTAATTTTATAATTAAATAGTTGATTTCCAGTCTTAAATTTCAGTTGACACATATGTCTATTTGTCATTTATTTGCGAGATTATTTTATTTTGAAGCTTCTTTATTGATGTCAAAAGCTTATATTCCCACGCTCCAATAAAACTAAAAAAAATGCGATTCGATCGTTAAATCTTCCCGCTGATGGACAGCGCCACTCTAAAGCAAATGTAGCTGTTACTTTTGGGTTCTCTTACTGTTGAATCGATCTTGTGGTCGTAGAGACTCGTCTTTTATGCAAGACTGTGACGTGACGTCACTGTGAATCGACCAATAGAGAAGGAGATGAAGTTGATTCGATCCAGGGGCGATTTTCAAGTTGTTCCGAAAGCAAGACGAGTTTCGCTTCGTATTTGAGGAAGAAACTTTCTTGTAAGAGGTAAGGTAGTAGCGAAGATCCGGAAAATTTATTTTTGTTTTCACTTGCTAGGTAAAAATAATTTGATGCTTCACAGATATTTTTAATATAAAATTAAAATATATTTTGTAGAATTTATCGTTCGCTGTGGTTTTAAAAATGTATGTATGAAATAATAATTAAAATTAAATTAATGTAATGATAAAGAGAGAAAAATTAAAACAATTTTCTTAATTAGTTTTAATAAAATACTATTAAAAATTTTTGGCGAAATACTTAAAAAATTAAATTTATGAAACGTATTTTGCAACACAGCTAATTAAATTTCCGTGTCACTTTAAATTAAATAAATTTAGTGTAATATGCATTAACATTCTAAATTATCGAAATAAAACTATAGTTTTAAAAAATTAGAAATGCTTTTCTTTCTTTATATGTTATAAATTAGGAGCAGCTTAAATGGAAGTTAATTTATGTGGACTGTTTATACATTTCAGTGTAAGAAACATATAGACTAATTATTTTATGTGTAAAGGTTTTTAGCCACAATGCATACATTTTTCTTTCAGTGTGAATTCATCTAATTCTTTGTTCCATATGGAGACAAAGAAATATTTCAATATCACCGCGCGAGGTTATAAGTAACAAAACACGTGCTCTAGAATTATATATATATATATATATATATATATATTTAAAAAAAAAAAAAAAAAAAAAAAAATGTAATGCAAAATAAGTAGATTATTGAATTGCCAAAACAATTTACAAAAGCCTAATAGTTTACTAAGTAACTAAATTAAAATTGTTTAAATAATATGATTATTTTAATTTAGGTATGAAAAGAAGATTGGTACGAATGCATGAAGGATCTAGTTAACATAATACCGATGAGAATACAAACCATATACAAACATAACAACATACTTGCCAACCTTATACGGAAAATTGTTAGTTCCGGTCCCTTTTTGTACACCACTTAATTTTTAAAGTAATTCTCTTCAAATGCATTTACGATAAAACAAGTAGAAAAGTACTCTAAAAAAAAAAGACTGGTGTGGAAAAATAGGGGTAAAGGGGCGGGACTAACAATCTTCCGGGTTAGGTTGGGCAAGTATGTGAAAAGAAGGAGCTTTTAAAGAATGTAAAAAATAATTTTTCATCCAACTAATAATAGCAAAAAGAGTCAAAAGAAACGTGGAAAAAGTTTAATTTCATGGAACAGAACACAAATAAATGAATAAAAAAGTATGTAATAACAAAAAATACTTTGAATATAGAGATAAATCTGAAGGGATCATGATCTGTACAATGAGATAAAAAATTCATGGTTTCATTTTGTGGAAAGCTCTATTCAGCAAAATACCAGAAGTGAATATACAATTAACAACAAATATTTCGTTTTAAACTGACATTATTTATTTATTTATTTATTAATTCGTTCATTTATTTTCTTTTTAGTTAATAACAAATTAATTTACTGTATCAAACTAACATTATTTATTTATTTTATTTTATTTATTATGATTATTTATTTTATTTTTTGTAGTTAATAGTTTAAAATCTTATAATATATCGAATGAGTTTTCTGTCATATATGTAATCTTATTATGATTTTATTTAAATACTACCATGTGCAATCATCATAAATGACAGAAAATTACTGTTATAAGTTTAGAAAGCAAACTCAGACTATTAAAACATTAGTTTATTTGGTACTTATCAATTATACTTCTATCTAGCACCTTATACACATGTCGTTTATTTGAAATCATATTTGTTTATAATTAATAAATACGTTAAAACTTGTAGAGTTGGCACAATCAACAGAATAATATGAAAAATCCAAATATTAATATTTTGATAAACTCTTGTTAAATAATTTTGAATTCATTCTTTTTTATGGGTTTCCATTGCTATATTATTATTATGCTTTGATTTTATGCAATAATATGGTTTGTGTGATTGAGGATATGAGCATATGAGATTGTTATTAATAAATATAATAAAATTTTTAACTATACTAATTTCAATTAAATGACATTATTTTAATGCTTTAGTAAACAAACATTATTGTATTGGGGTTGGGGGGGAAGTATTTCAACCTGTTAATTAAAGAATTCGAAAAAAGTAAAGAATTTCAATAAGAATTAAAAAATAATAATAATAATTAAAGATTTTTTTTTTATTTCCAATGGCTAGGCAAATGTTACAGAGGACTATAAAGATACGAATCAAATTATAGACAGTATAACATAAAAGACCGAAGTCATTGCATAAGGAGCGATCTTGCCTCCCAATATCTCGACTCTTCTGTAGAACATCGAAGAGCCCTACAACGGGACAGATGGTCCCGGTCCATTACTTCTCCAGAATTACAAAGTGGGCAAGTGGGCAAGTAGGGTCGTTTAAGATACCTATGCGCTTCAAATGAGCGGCAAGGCAGTCATATCCTGTAGATAGGCGGAAAGTCGCAACTGCATTACGTCTTGGTTTATCAGGAATTAGAGTAGGATTTAAATTCTTCCATTTCTTTAGAGCTGTACGATTCTCAAGATCTCGTAAAGCATTAGATGCAGATAAATTCTTTAAAAACAGTTTAACCCTCCAGTAAGAAATGGCTGTATTGGGATGTTGTAGTAAGGTGGCACCTCTTTTTGCAAGAAAGTCCGCTTGTTCATTGCCCCAAAGGCCACAATGGCCGGGCACCCAATGGAGAACAATTTGTTTCCCCTTTAAAGTGAGAGTTCTTAATGATTCTTGACATTGGGATACTTCCGGTGTTAATGGATGATCAACAGCGCTTATTGACTGGATGGCTGCCTGAGAGTAATTAAAGAAAAAAATAATAATCAGAAAAAAATCTAGCGAAGATAAATTTACAAAATAATATTAGGTTATTAGACAGCACGTTCAACATAAAATCATTTCTTTTATTTTTCATTGTGTTTGCTTACCTAAGTTGACGTTACCCATAATCGATGTATTTATTGTTGTAAATGCTGCAGATTTTTTTCGCAACCACATACCAGAAATAACACATTTAATCCAGTTCAGTCACTTTTTGAAGCTATCTCGTGGTATAGTTTCAAGCATTCAATGCACTCATAATTATTGTCTTACCTACAAGCTGTGTAATCTCTTCTAGCGTGAAAATCAATAGGAACAAAGAACAATCTCTTTAAGTTGCAAATACGCAAACTTACCCACTTCGGTGGGTGAGTTTGTGCAACCTTTTATTTAATAATTATTAATTTTTTCAGGGAATTGTTTGTGTTCGTGCCGTCAGATTAGGTTGGTAACTTATGAGAAATCGTTTAGTTAAAAACATATTGTTTTACTGCAATTGTACAGAAATTCATGAAAGTAAATATGAAAAATCAAGCATTTTTTTCGGGGAATGAAACAAAATAACCATGTTTTATCCTATGAGCTTTAAACCATCAATATGCACATTTAAGTATGCAAGTCACTCTTTCTATTATACAGCTGTCTGAAGTCTCTGCGTACTAACTCTACTCTAGTATTCTCGTTAACTTAATTTATGTTTTTTTTTTTTTTTTTTTCGTAATAACAAGTTGCCTAATGAGTACTTGATAACCAATTTGGTAATTTTTTATGGAATTTCTTGCAATATTAGTGATAATCAAGATATGCTTTAATCTGTAAACTACGAAAAAAAAAAAAAGGTGCCATATATAAGTTATAAAGCGTTTTATGCGGCGAGTAATTCTAATGATACTAGAGATTATATGTTTTTGTTTTTTAATTAAAGACAATTTTACGTATTAAGTGAGAATCTTAATAATCGTCGGAATATTAATATGATTTAGTTTTTTTCTTTTTATTTTGAGAACTTGTTTTCCGACTTCTTTACTTTCGGAAACTTTGGTGACTGTTAGACATCCTGGAATGATATAAATGAAAGGTACTCTTCTGTCTGAGGTCCGCCAGTTGGAATTTTAGCGGGTTACTTTTACGTTCGCACGATAAATCGCCAAATTATGTTCAAAACAATTACCTAAATTAATTTCAAATCTAAAAAAAAGTAAAATATTTATAACAAGTTTTAATAAACAATTAAACTGCATCAATGATATTTATACATAATAAATAATTCAAATATAATAAATATGCAAATAATTTATTATTGAATTTCTTATTTCTTATTTATTACTAACAAGCAGGCTTTGCCCGCTTTGCTGGACATTATATTTAAATGAGTTGTTAAAATTTCATACCATTATTAATAACCCAAATTCTCGCTGTGTTCGGTAGAGTTTTTTCTCGCTCGAAGCGGGAAGAGTACGGATCTCCATAGTCTTCGGCAGAAATTTACCTGCTTCTTACTGTTCCTTCCCCAGCGGGTAAATTCGAAGTTTTGCGAAATCCCACCACAGTGCATATGCGTACACTTAACCAACATTCATGACTGCCGATCCCATAGATTTCCCAATGCAAATTTAGCGCTAAAAGTGGGGGGAGAGGGTCTCGAATCTGCTGCTTCGTAATCTCCCCCCCCCCCCAAAAAAAAAAAAAAAAAAAAAAAAAAAGGAAAAATAAAATGTGTGTTTGGAAATATCCTAATGAAGTTTTCAATAACTTTTGTGCTATTTTTAGTAGAGCTCTACTCAAATATCCGGATTTTCTGAAAATTCCTCTCGAAAATGATTTTTCTCCTCTCTCCTTTAAGAATCAAGAATTCCAAAATCGTACATATTTTATTTATACTCAAGTCTATAGTCTCCTCATGTGCAGTTTCTTCACCGTGAAGTAATTTGGGGCCGAGTTGTGCTTACAAACTTTTTTTTTTTGTTTCCTGCCTCGAGGGGGTAAGGGGAGGAATTTCGATAAATCCTGTTACTTTAGCTTTCGGAAGCTTTTTCTTCTTTGTGACCGCAGCTCTCATAAATTTCTCTGGACAAACTTAGCGCTGGAAGGTATATCTCGAATTTGCCCTTCGTAACCCATATCCCATCCCCCCTCCCTCCAAAAAAATAAATAAATAAATAAATAAAAATAAAATAAAATAAAATAAAATAGATAGATAAATAAATAAATAAAAATTGAAAATCACCAAAAATCAAAATCGTGTTCTGGAGATATCCTAAAAGAAACGCACATCTGTTTTCAATATCTTTATTCCATTTTTGATAGAGTTCTACTCAAAAATCTGAAACTAACGAAATGTCCAGCCAAAAATCGATTTTCCCCCTCCCTCCCATGAAAAATCGAAAATTAATAAATCACAGATAATGTTTTATTTGTACTCATGTGTAGTCTCCCCATGAGGTATTTCTCCACTGTGAAGTAAATTGGATCCGAGTTATGCTTATAAAGGTGTTTTTGTCTTCTCTTCCACCCCAAGGACCGTAACAGGGTTATTTCGATAAATACCATTACTTTAGGTGTCGGATATATATAAACAACACAAGCACCAAAATTCGCAATTGCAATTCCCACAGACTTCTGAGAACAAATTTAGCGTTAAAAGGGATGCCTCGATTTTGCCCGCCTCATACCCCCCCCCCCCCCAAAAAAAAAAAAAAAAAAAAAAAAAAAAAAATGCAAATCACAAAAAAATTAAAAATGTGTTTTTGGAAATATCCTAAGAAAGTCGCATAGCCTTTTTCAACATCTTTGAGATAGAGATCTACTAAAAAATCCGAAATTTGCGGAATTTCCCGAAAAATTCGATTTTCCCCCTCCCTTTAAAAATAGAAAAAATAATTAAATTGCAGATAACTTTTTATTTGTACTCTTGACTAGTCTCCCCCATGTACAATTTATTTACTGTGGAGTAATTTGGAGCCGAGTTACGCCTACAAACGTGTTTTTGACCATTGGTCCCCCATGGGGGGAACGGAGGGTAGTTTCTAAAAAGTTTATACATATAAGTTTAAATTGTGTAAATATCTAAATTTCTGCCAAGCGCCGTTGAGTTCCGTCCAGCCGTTCTCTACATACATACAGACACGATGACACACATACACAGACAAACTTTTCTGAAGTCAGTTTTGGCTGTGATGGCGCGTGAAACGTGAAGATTACGCAAAATGCTTTGATTTTGTCAAATTTACCGACAAAAGTCTAATTTTATTAATATAGATAGGTT
This sequence comes from Salticus scenicus, assembly GCA_963930645.1. Classification (NCBI taxonomy): domain Eukaryota; kingdom Metazoa; phylum Arthropoda; class Arachnida; order Araneae; family Salticidae; genus Salticus; species Salticus scenicus. Next base: position 180,366,101 of record OZ005648.1, on the reverse strand, counting down.
AAATTACTCAAGAGAAAATAATCTGTGAAGGTTTTGTCCTCACTTATTCACTATCACTATGTCTTGCCGTATGTATGAGTTGCCAAATACGCCAGTTAATACGGTAGTTCCCAAAAGAAGAAAGAAAAACTGCCAAAACGCTAAGTGGCAATGCAACAGTAGTAATTAAATGAAAGTAAGCAGGCAAAGAACTAGCGATTAGTGTGCAGAGACCCACAAATGAACTCTAATATTGCAGCCTTTAACAGAATCTTTAATCATACTTTTACGTTACTAAACATAAAGAAATACGCTTTTAAGATACAAAATAGCATTAGTTCTGTAGAAATAAATGTGGACAGAATTGATATTTTGTCTTACGGGTTATATAAAAAATTCAGATTCAATATCAGTTATCGACAAATGTCCTTAAAAATGTGTTTTCAGTTGTGTTACGGCGTCTTTCTTAATATACTAAATGTATATACAGTGTATAAATAATGTAAAAGGTTACATAAATTCAGTAAATAGTTCATTGATCATTCGGTAAATTATTCATTGTTTTCGCTTTGATGTAATTGGTTTGAACGCTATTTGAATCATACTGTTATATACATTGATCCGTTAACTTTCTTAAATATTCGACTTACAATGTATTTTTAAATGAAATTTAATATGTATTATTATATGTTAGAACAGAGGCCGCCAACTTTTTTGAGTACACAGACTTGATAATTTAATATACCGTGGACCACTAATATGCTTGCTGAAGAAATGTTAATATATCTCTAAAATACTGATCAGAGAACCCCGTTTTATCAATATTCAAAAAACTTATTTAAGGTAAAAAAATAGAAAAAATTATTATATTATAAGATAAATTTTATTATAAAATAAATACATTTTTAATCATAACAACGATGCTTAAAAATGCTTTGATTAAGACACAAGAATTATAGAGTAATCATTACCACATTCTTATTGTTTTCAAATTATAAAAAAATTGAGACGAGAGATTAAATCACCGTGATGATTTTTATGTTTATGTATAAAACTGTATTTACTAAATCTAGTAGTATGTATGTATATTTTTAGATAATTAAAATTAATGTAAAATAAAATTTTAACGTATAGTTGAATGTTTTGAAAAATTCGAATAATATGATAAATTAGAACAATTGTAACTAGGTATCAAATATAGGTAAGAAATTCAAAGAGATTTCTAAGCCTGATATAAAATTCAAATTTTTGTGATAAATTATTAAAAAAATATTCCATTCAACTTCTCGCTCATCCAGAAAATTCTGAAGTATAATGCTGTGTGTATGAATGATTTAGAAAAAAATTAAGTTAAAATTAACATAAGTATATTGAAATTTTTTAATTTTCCGACTGAGTGAAAATAATGCCTGGACCGGGAGTCGAACCCCGGATCTTTGTCTTACAAGGTCAAGGCTCTACCAATTGAACTATCCAGGCCGACAACCGGTCGGCATTACTCACTCAGACAACCTTTAGGCAGAAACATCTGGTCTATCATGTAGATAGCTCGACAGAAATAAGCCGCAGGTAAAGGAAAACACCGTTAAACAATGGGAGAAATAAATACAATTTTTTATTAAAATCACACAATCGACTGATTGGAAGAAAATCGTATTTTTAATGATTTTTTTTATTTTTCCAACTGAGTGAAAATAATGCCTGGAACGGGAGTCGAACCCCGGATCTTTGACTTACAAGGTCAAGGTTCTACCAATTGAGCTATCCAGGCCGACAACCGGCCGACATTACTCACTCAGACAACCTTTAGGCAGAAACATCTGGTCTATCATGTAGATAGCTCGACAGAAATAGGACGCAGGTAGAGCTATTCTGTCGAGCTATCTACATGATAGACCAGATGTTTCATTATTTTCACTCAATCGGAAAAATAAAATTTCAATATGATTTTCTTCCCAATCAGTTGATTGTGTGATTTTAATGAAAAATTGTATTTCTTTCTCCCATTGTTTAATGACGTTTTCCTTTACCTGCGGCTTATTTCTGTCGAGCTATCTGCATGATAGACCAGATGTTTCTGCCCAAATGTTGTCTGGGTGAGTATGCCGACCGGTTGTCGGCCTGGATAGCTCAAGTGGTAGGGCCTTGACCTTGTAAGTCAAAGATCCGGGGTTCAACTCCCGGTCCAAGCATCATTTTCACTCAGTTGGAAAAATAAAAAAAATCATTAAAAATACGATTTTCTTCCAATCAGTCGATTGTGCGATTCAAAAAAAAAAAAAAAAAGAAAAAAAGAAAAAAAAAGTATTTAAGTGTAATTTCTAGTAAAACATTAAAAAGTGAAAACAATCCATGAGAAAATTAAATTAATCAGTGATAAGCCGCAAAAATTTCCGTGTGACTTGTACCATTTTGCTTCTATTTCTTCTTATACCTACAATTTTCCATAATATCCGTTTGACATATCAAATTTGTGGCATTTATATTATACAGAAACTAAGATATAGCTTTCCTGCAAACAGGGAAAATTTCAGTTTAACGCCGTTTATACCATTATATTAAGTATATTTAAAGTCATTCTATCTAATAATATATAAGAAAAGATCCAATGTATTAAATTTTAAATTTAATTAAAATTTATTTAAATAAAGGATAAAATTTTGAAAGAAAATTAAGACTAAAATAGTCTTTTATTATTTTTGTTTTCTTTTGGAGGTGAAGAATCCATTATGCACAATTTCAAACTCTAAAAATAATAGAAATAGAAATAGGTAGCAGATATTTATTGGAGCTTGGGTTTGAAAATCTGTATTACTAGGCTTCTGAGACGGTGAGGAATAGATTGTATAATTTCGAATCCGTAAAATTATTAATAGGGATATAAGTATTAGCAGAAAATTTAATTTTACTTTTATTATTACTTGTTATTATTTTGAGGCCAAGGATGGGCCCTCTGCAAACAAATATAATGCTCATAATTTTAAGAGCTATAATATTGGCGCTTTTGCATAATTTAAGATACACAGGTAAAAAAACAAATAGAATATGAAGAATCAAAACCATCATCCAGAAAAATTCAGGATTGAGAGTTTTTCCTGAGAGCTTTTTATTTATTTATTTATTTATTTATTTATTTATTTTTATTTTTTTTGGGGGGGGGGGAGGGACACCTCTCATTATCATTTTTGTAGGAGGTCTCGTTTTTTTGTTGAATTCCTTATTGGATGTCTTTATTTTGTTGTATCCTCCTGCTTCTTTCATTTGGTTTTCTCTTCTCCAATTCTCTTGCTTCTAGATCTCCTGTTATATGTTTCGTCTTCAGTGGCGGGAATCCCGAGGTTTCATCTGGGAATTCCATCTGTGTGGTCCTTGATCGGATTCGTAAACAATATCATAAATTCATCGTGTAAATTTTATGGCTTTTCTTTGGCTTATACCTTTTATGCTTTCTTCTTTTTCTTAAGAAGAAATAATGGCTGCGCTTTGTCCAAAAGCACAATGGGCAACATATTCGGATTCAGGAGGTCATTTTTCTTAAGAATTTGCAAAAATGATCATGGGGTTGATTTTCACGCAGAGTAGTGTTATTGCATATATGCCAAAATATTGTGATACAGTCATATCTAAATTTGCAACTTTAACGTATTTTTTTTTACTTTCTCTTACCCATAAGGTAGAGAAAGTATTGTTTTTGGCTCAAATTTTCGAACGCGAGATTTTGTTATATTTACACGTTTTGAGGTGCCCTGAATACGAAAATCATGTTTTTAGCAAATGGTCTGTGTGTATGTCTGCGTGTCTGTCTGTCTGTCTGTCTGTGTGTCTGTCTGTGTGTCTGTGTGTCTGACTGTTATCAGCATATCTCAAAAACAAATTATGGCAGAAAGTTCAAACTTGGTATTCTAAATGTGTATCATATAGGCAGGGCGCGAAATTTCCGCTCGCCAGCTCGCCATTGGCGAGTGGAAATTTTACTGTGGCGAGTAAAATTTCTGTTTAATTTCAGATAGAATTCTTACAGTATATGGTGTTACCAAAAGAAGAAAAAAAATTATCGGTTTAAAAACGTAAAGTCATGCTAATCTCAGGTAAGGTGCCCCGATAATCTCTTTTTAAGAGGACAGTCTTCTTTTCCAACGCTTTGCCTTCTTGAACGAAAAAAGCATTACACGATTAAAAAGTCCTCTTTATTATGTTTTTTGTCCTCTGTCCTCTTTTTCAAATGAAAAGATTTCGTCCTTAATTTGAAAATTTTCGCAAAACTGGGAAGCTCAATGGGCTGTTGGCTGTATCGAAGAGTGAACACTAACTTTTTTCTACGTGAGGTTCGCGAAAGTGCAATTTTCTAATAAACTTGCCAAAGCATATTATGGTTTATGTCTATTCAGATTCTTCGAATCAAAAAGAAGTAAAAATGTTCCCTATATTTGTACGGTTCTTTGATCCAGAACATGGAATTACTATTGAAATTGTCATGAAATCATTATAAGGTGGTGCTCCGGTTGATACGCGGTGGGTTGACGTTTGTTGTCACTTTTGCATGAATAATATTCTTCATAAAAATAGGCTCACCAGTGGCCGAGAGGTTCTGTCCTCGAAGCTGGTATACGTGAGGCGTTGGGTTCGATACCTGGTCGCGCTCGTTTTCTTAGCCGTTAGAATATTTCGTAATTTCCTGCAAAACTAGCGGGCTAGGACCTCTTAGAATGACCCCACAGAGGACTCTCCTACTCAGGGCGAGAGCCCTAGTGCAAACAATTGTCCTTAATGATAACACTACCACCACTTCACAAAAATGTGCAATAGTTAGTTGAATTCATTTTATGTCCTCCTGGCAAAAACGAACTCACAAAGCAACTGTTTTCTTCAATGAACAAAATTTAGACATGTGAAAAAAATCACCTTTATATACCTTCTTAAAAAAATTGTTTACTACTAAGACTAGTTTAGGTTATTCACAAATTCTATTTTCTATTAAAATAAAAGACATTGCGTAATATCGCCTCTTTTTTCTATAAAAAATTCTGGTTACCTTATACGTAAAAAATAGAGTAAGTTAATCATATTTTATGGCGAGTAACTTTTGTTTTAGCGAGTGTAATCTAAGTTGAAATTTCGGGCCCTGATATAGGGATGCTACAGTAAACTTTTCGTTAAGATCAAACAAATGGTTCGTGTACACGTACAGGGACAATCAAGATAATTCTAATACATTACGTCTATGGGGGAAATTGCAGGTAAGTAGAGTTTAACGTCTATAGACTGCACTAAACCAAATGAAACGAATATATATTTTTTAGAGATAGAGATACTTAACTGAGGAAAAAAAAAATTGTGTATGTAGGAGCCTCGCCTCCACCCCTGGGGGGGAAGTCTCCCCTTGAGGGGAGTAAATTTTCATAATGGGTATCTTTCAAAAGAGCTCGCCAATACCTTTAAAACGAATGGTTGAACCATCGATCTGCGATAATTTAAAACAAAGTTATCGATTTTTTTCACTTCTAACGAAAAAAAACTTAGAAAAAAAAATCTTTTTTTTTTTTTTTTTTTTTTTTTTTTTTTTTTTTAATATTGAGAATAAAATGGACTTTTTTTTGGATATTTAGTGTTACACTACTTCTCTAATATGGAAATCGTCTGCATTATCATAAAAGATAATTTTTTCAAATAATAATTTTAATAAATTATTTTTTTAAAAGAGAATTATTTTTTATTAACCGAATTAAATTCTATGTAAATGTAGATGCATTAATGAAACGGGGAGTTGAGGGGGGCGGTAGCCCCCCTCACACAGAATTAATTATCATATGAAACTCTTCCGAAGCCTAATTTGATTTGTTTAACATAGGTTTACATAACATGGTTATCTTACCTCTTAATCTCCAACCTATATTTATAGTATTAAATTTCAGGGTAAGAGAAAGTCGTGTGAGTGACACACCAGATTATTTCTGGTATTTTAAAAATCCGTTTGACTAATGCTTCTATATTGAACTTGATTTGTAGGATCTTGAATTTCCTTGATTTTCTCCGTCACTTATTATGGATAGCAATTTTTATTTAAAAAAAATATATATATTTTTGTGGAGAGTCCTTTAAAAAAAAGTAGATCCTTAAGATTTTTTTTATTATTATTGTTTTTTTTTTTGTTTTTTTTACAAATATATATAATTAATCATCCACACTCCTTTAATTTTATTTTTGAATAACGACATAATAACAGATTTAAACTTTAAAAATATCATATGATAATTATTTTTTAGGCTCTTGTAAAAATAAATAAATAAATAAATAAAAACTCACACCTGCAAGATGAAAACCTCATATTTATTTTATTTTTCTACCAAAAAAAATACATGGAAATAATCCGGTGGTATTTTTTTAGTTAATCCGATTAAAATAATCTGTCTTTATCATTAATATTCATTTAATTATTATTTTTTGCACCAAGTTTTTTGAAAGAATATAAACTTATTTTGAATTAAACATAGTTGAAAAAAAAAATGCAGATTACATTTTTTTAGCTGCAATTAAAATCTATATATATATAATTTAATTCTAATTATATAGGCTAAATGATTTTAAATTGCTTACTGGAGTAACGTAAGTTTGTGACGTGGCCGTCTTACTTTAAAATCAAATGAAAAATTATTGAAGTCGAAATTTAAAAGTATTTACCAAAGTCAATTATATCCAGTTTTATTTATTCTTAAAGTTTATCTTACTAAACGCAGTTCATTTTTAATTACTGGATATCTAATAAATATTTATTTAAATTGAAAAAAAAAAAAAGGTTTTAAACTTTTCGCATAAACATTTTAATACACCAACTATTATAATAATAAATACATGTTAGGCGTAGCCATTTATTGAGAAAGAAAATAGAATCATGACAAGAAATCCAAAACTATCATAAAAACTATATTTTTAGTAATACTCATTTTCAAAATTATCTAATGAATCCTTTGAGATAATATCTGTGTAAACAATTTTATATCTATATAACAAAATCCGACTTTTACCATAAATTTCTCAGAATCGAAAAGATTTCTAATAACTTCACTTATCACACATCACTTAAGCCTTCAGGATATTTTGTGTGCGTGTGTGATTACGTGGTTTTGTTTGTATATGTGTGAAGTTTATTTTTTTCTTTTTGTCATAGGTATTATGTAAAAATGGCTAGATGGAATTCAATGATACTTGACTGACACTTAGGCCTATACCCAACTTAGAATTATACCTGTCGAACATTCGAAAATTTTTGTTAGATTTATGTATATGGACAAAAATCTCTTGCAAACGTCCAATAAGCCTTTTGTGCAAACAATAAAGATTTTTGTAGAATGGAGAAAAACTGATCGGAGGAAAACCGAAATTTTTAATATTCAAACCTGAAAGATTCCAAGTGTGCCTTCAGAATCTTTTATGTGTGTTGAAGGATATGGCCGTTGGTTTCTAGAAAGCTTTTGTTTGTCCGGGTGTCAGGTGAAACAAACTGGTCAGATTTTAATGACGATTGTAGGGGTTCAGGTATATCCAAGTTAATATTATATGTAATTACCATTTGAAAATTGTTATTGGATTTAGATGTTTGAGCTAGAAAAGTGCTTGCATATGCACAGGTTTAGTCAATAGAATGCGTGTAATGGAAGAATGTTTGTGATATTACGTTTTACACCTCAAAGAAGCCAAAAAATGAGTTCAGAATATTCTCTGTGGAAAGGAAAGAGGAGAAACGTGTTTAGATTTTTTTTTTTTTTGGATATCATTGGGAAATGGATATATCGAACTGAATGAAACGTTCCGCCTGCCCACAATATAAACTTTTTTATATGGGCCAATTCGATACTTTTTGATTTATTTGGACCATTTCTATTTAGTTATTTGGGTAGAAAATATTTGTGCATGTACAATGAAACTTTCTGCGTAAAATGTGAAGAACGGAAGAATGTTGTGATATCTTTACGTTTCAGGCCGCCTAAAAAAAGTCGAAAACGATTTGCTTTATGACGACTAGAATATTCTTTTTTTTTGGAACGGATATTAGTTAAAAGTGGTTGGAGGGAATAGAATGCAGTTCGTTGAATTTTAGCCATATAAAATGTCTAACATTATATCTATGAAACATTTCAAAGTTTTAATTTGTTTTAGAGATATTTGCGAAAAATTTTGCGCAAGCGCAATAAGTCTTTTGTCACTAAACTCGTAGAAGGGTGAACATTTTTCAATATCTTCACGTTTCAGGCATCATGGAAAAAAGCCTCAAAACATTTTTGTGCGTATTTGTATTGGAAAAGTTTCTAGAAAGCAATTATTTTTGTTCCGTTATCATGCGAAAAATCACTGGATGGAATTGAATGATACTTGACAGAGTTGTATCCCTGCAAACAACTAAATACGATATCTAATCTAGCATAACTTAGGCTTTGTTAGGTGGGATGTTTTGTCATAAGCTGACATTCTGCTACTGCCATCAGCTACACGTTACTACATGAAACTTAAGTAGTGGGCTGCTTATTGTACCACCAGGGATAAAAATAGACAATAAAAATGTCGGTGGCCCCATAGTGGCATAAATACAACTGGATTTATGCAGGCTATCAACACACAGTCAGGACCATGTTTGCGTTATATCTATAATTCATAAGGCCAGTAAACGACTGATTACTTACAATTTGTATGCATAAATATGATAGAGAACGCTGCGATTCATTTTTTATTGATCTAAAATTCCCTATTATTTCGCCATTTCCGCGTGAAATTTGTTGTAGGCGAACGAGGAAGAGTCTCAGAAATATATATGAATAATATGTATGAGTAAGTAATTCAATTTAATTTAGTTTTGTATTCTTTTTATATTTTATCTTTAAAAATTTTGATTCTAAGACAACGATTGTAATTCAGAAACAATGTGTAAAAATTATTTATTTCGTCGCTTTTCATTCCAAGTAATTTTTATATGACAAGATTGATTTTTTATTTCTAATTAATATTACATTCTTTTGAAAGAAGACGAGTATATACATATATATATATATATATATATATATATATATATATATATATATATATAATGAAATAATACAGTTCAGTAAGATTGCGACGCTTTATTAAATTACTAGCAGGTTTTATCCGCTTCGCTGCTCACTATATTTAAATGAATAAAAAGGAATAACTATTTTTATACTGCTTTATAAATAAAAACTAAACGCAAAATCAAAACCTTGCGTCCGGTCCTCGCTGTCTTCGTGAGCGCGTCTTCCTCGCTCTCAAAATCTCGGGTTCATATTCTTATTAATTTCCTCGGGTTCATATTCCGGGCGACAACCCATGGGTTAATTTGGATGTTTATCAGATGACATAATATTATGCAATTTCACACCAAATAGAATATTACAATATGCTATGAGTGCTACTTTAATTACATAAGACAACTATATATATTTTTTAAATATATACATTTCCCATTTTAAAATATTTTATTAGTACAACAGGTCGTACTATTTCTTTCAGTCGACTGTTTTCGCGCCGTTACCAACTTTAATCTATTACCTTGAATGGACGTGCAAACCTTTTCATTTTCATTCTAAATATATAAAACTGAAAGTTTGTTATTGTGTCGGTCCGAAATATTAGAATTATTAGATTATAATCACGACAAAATTTAGCTAAAGCCGCATTTTTAGTTCAATCGGAAAAATATATTAATCAAAAGATATTAAATAAAACCCCGTTTTAACCTTATTTTTATTTCATTTTTTAAATGATGCCAAAAATTAATGAATAAATAAGTAAATATATTTACTTTTATGTCAAGAAAAAAATTACCGTGCATTATATATATATATATATATATAATTAATATAAAATTAAGAAAAATCGTGGTACTGAAATGGAAATCTTTAACCCTCCTACTGCCATTGGGTCAAATATGACCCCAACACAAGTTTCACGTTTTACTATATATAAAGTACTTAACCTAAAATTCAGAAAAAAGTTTCACTGCAAATAAAGGTGTCTTAAAGTAAGACAAAAATATGTCTGAAAATACATTTCAGACACGTAAATGTCTTAATATGAAGTGCAGACATAATAGATATCTTAATTTAAGACACTTTTGTGTCTTAATAAAATTTGGGGCAAATGCACTGATATAAAGTGTCTTAAAATGGAAATATGTCTAAAAGTAAGACATTTAAAATAAATCATTTTACATTTCATCGTTACTTATTAGTAGTGGCGCCATCTATCAATGAAAATCAAAATCATCTTCGTCGCCTCGTTTTTTTTTTTTTTTTTTTTTTTTATCAAGATACTATTTTAAAACAATCATAATTACTTTTAAGAATTTTTTAACTTAGCAGCAAACAATTTTTTTTCTTTTTTTAATTGAAATTATAAAGCAAATATCAAAAAATTAAATCTCTCTCTCTATATATATCTCTCTCTCTCTCTATTTTTTTTTTTTTTTTTATAAATAAAAAAAAAATTTTAGTAAGTATTTTTATTTGTGAGATTTTTCTGAAAATCATGTCAAGTGAGAAAGGCTGATCACTCTGATTTTACTTTTAGTTTGAGATTTTTTCAATTCCCTTAAATAAAATAATTTAAATATATCAAATTTCAATAAATAATAGATAAAAATACTTATATTAATTACTTTTATTTAATTAAATATACCATCAACTTTTCTTTTTTTTTTTTTTTAAATAAAGCTTAAAATAATAAAATAAATTACAAAAATCGCCTTATTTAAAACGTTTATTTGTGAAATTTAAGTAAGCATATTAAAAAAGTTTTATATTTAACATAACAAATATGCATAAATGGTAAACGACGTTATCTTATTTGCGTGGAATTATGCTTGAAATACTTAATAAAAAACATTTTTCGGAGGAAAAATAATTTGGTTACAAAATAAATAACTATGTAAATAAAAAATGTTACTTTTTATTTAAAGCTCGTTCATTTACTGAATGAAAAAACAGTAAGATGAACTTGTAGCGAAGAATAACTCATTGCTTAAGAATAACTCATTGCTTAAGAATAACTTGTAGCTAAGAAAGTGAATTTCAAACTAATCTTACACAATTTGTAAATAGCTCCTTTTTTAAAAAATCTTTTTCGATTTAAAACTCTTTTTTTTTTTTTTTTTTTTTTTTTTTTTTAACATTTTTACCTGTACCTGGAAGTAAAACAAAACTTTTCTGTTTTTTTCATAATCATATGCATTTCTTTTTTTTCTTCCAAATAGCAGTTTATAAAAAGAAATCATTTTTAAAACATCACAGTCTGAGGTTTTGATATATTATTCATTTATACTTTACGAAATTCTAAATTTCTACACATAAAATTTAATAGAATTAATATATATTGAGCTTTAGATTTAATCTCGATAGTTTTAAGAAAAAAATACTGATTATAACACTATAATTTATTTCGCGCATATTAAAGTGTATATTATCAAACATTTCTGTGTGACATCGTGGCGTGATTGGCAAGTACGCTTCTCTGTGGTAACGAAGATAGTGAGTTCAACCCCAGGGACCAGTAGTTTTTTTTTTTTTTTTTAAATAATTATTATATTTTATTAGTGCTCTAGATATTTCTAAAATATATTTTAAACAGAAAAGCAGAATCATACGCCACCTTTATTTATTTATTTATTTATTAAAAAGGCCTTAAAAATGGCAGATTTTTTAAGCCTAACATGACGGTTTTAAACCTAAAAAAGATGGCGGTGTTTTAAGACATTTGCGGTGTCTTAATTTCAGATGCAGAAAATTGTCTTAAAATGTAAGACATATTTTTTTCGCTTAAAAAATGACCATCCGTTTAAGACACTTCATTAACTGAATTTAAGACGTTTGCATTTGCAGTGTTGGCATTGTTCATTTAGTTATATTATTTATGATAATTAACAGTAAAATTAATATCTAAGAAATTTTTTTGGTATTTTTTCTCATTTATGCCACTGAATAAGCAAAGGGGTAAAAAATGATCCCATTGACATTTTGTAGGGAAAAAAAAAAAAAAAAAAAAAAAAAAAGATAAATTAACCGGAAAATAGCTATGTATTTTTGAATAAACATAAATGATGAGTGATCCCATTTAAAAAGTACGCTTTGTAAATTCATATTAAAATACTAGTTTGTTGTAGAGCAACTAAGGTGCCCGTTGAAAAATAATCGTTTTATTTTATTTATTTTCCACTCTCACTTTAACCCTTTGCGGCGCAAGACAATTCGCATCACTTAAATTATTCTGCCACCGGAATTCATGAAAAAAATTAACTAAAAGAAATTTTAAATTTTAAGGTTAAAAAAAACTGACTTTTTCCGATATGTTATAAACGTAAATTTTTGCTAAAAAATTTCCGGAATGAATTTTTACAGCTGGATCTTAAATTTTGCGTCCTCGTTGCGAGGACAGCGTGCGTTAAGGTGTTAAATAATTCATTTGCTAGCCCGTGCGAAATTTTTTTACTTTGTCTCTTCTTTACCTTTAAAATTATTATTATATAGGCGTCCTTTTTTCATATGCATGAGCAAATTTATTTTTATTTTTATTTTTATTTTATTTTATTTTATTTTATTACGGGAAAGCATATTTCATTTTATACTAAAAAAAATGTTAACAACTAAAAATTTAAAATGTATTTAAAGTTTTTATTTTCATATTTTAATTCATTTAAAAAATATATAATTATATATTCGTTACAAATAAGGTACCAAATAAAAGGCGTGTTTTTCTGAATCCGTTGGTTTAAACAGCTTATCGATCGGACAATCAAGTTTTTTTTTTTTTTTTTAATTAACTAAAGTATAAACATCAGGAGACAGATTCCAAGGAAATCGCTTAAGCCTAAAGTCTGACAGAATCAGCCACGGATGAGGATAACTATATACGCTGATTATTGTTAAATGATTTATTTTTACACTATTATCTCTTTTTAAACAAGTTGAAAAAGAAGCATAATTCATCTTAAATAATATTAAAAAAAGTTCAAAACACGACGTTCTGTGATTTTTCTATTAAAAAAATGCAACTTGTATACAATTTGAGTATAAATTTAAAATACATTGAACATTTATTTTGTATATAGGTCGAAAACTGAATAGTAATTATGCTATGACATTTTACTAAGCAACTCATGAAAAATTCAAACCAAGTCTGAGCCGTTAGCAACAGGTCCTAGAAGTTATATTATGAGAACTAAGGATATAATACTATCCGCATATGAATATTTTGTAAAACCTAATGAATTATAATAAAATAATTAGTACATGAATAAAGTAAAAAAAAAAAAAATATATATATATAGAAAGAAGCATAAATTTCTCATTAATGACAGTGTCCTGTGAAAAGGGTGGAGAATTTGAGCTCTGCTAAACCATTCTATGACAGAAGAATGGATATAATGCTTAATTTGCAAAATGGAAGCACACATTAAAGGCATGAGGGGGAACAAAATATCATTTGCTTGAATTCATTTCAATTCTGACTAAGATTGATATCTATGTTGCTTTTATATTTAATTTTATCTTTATTTTACTATAATCCATTTGATATAATTCATTGTTACTATACCAAGAAGGTTATAATTTAATATTAGTCATTAATTGCCTATTTTAATAAATTAATAAATGATTGATGACCAAAAACATTTTGAAATATTGTCGTTTTTATTGTTAGGGTTCCATTTGTATCCGTAACAATTTGCCCTTTGTGCGTTGCAATTTGCCCCAAACCCGGGGCAAATTGTAACAGGCAAATAATTTTGCAAAAATATTTTTTGCGCTAAAATTAGCAAAACTAACGAAAGTTTTTTTATGAATATGATAGATGAATATGTATGCTATAGAAAACAGCAATTAGAAACAGGAAAACGCAAATCTATTTCAAAATACACTTAATGTTCTTCCAACCCACCCCACGTTCCCCTACAGTGTAACATCTACAGATTTTTGTAAACAAAATGGAATAAACTTATTTTTCTATATGCGTAAAAGCATGTTTTGCGTAAATTGTTGTATGGAAATAATTCATTATTTGTTTATAGTACTATCCGAAATACTTTGATACATTGGGGCTGTACTTGGAAATTGCTGAAATTATATTTTATTTTATAATTGGTGTTTTTCACATTAGATTAAATTTAAGTACATTATGTAATGTACATACAGTCTATAGACAGTATACAAGGATGCCCAAAATTAAACTAAAAGCTCTTTTTCTATTCAATGTAATTGATGGAAGTGCTTTGCTACGTTTTACTATGTCGACGAATATTGATCAGGAAGGAAACTTAATTTTTCATACCCATTCTGTAAAAGAAGTATTTTTGAAGTTCTATTTTATTCTCCGGTTCTTGTATAATATCGCGTTTCCAAGTTCCCTGAATACGAAGATCCAATTATTGCATTTGATCTGTGTGCGGTTGATTAGTTATCAGTTTATTAGTTACTTAAAAAAAAAAAAAAAAAAAAATCCTGCAGGAAATTTAAATTTCGTATTTTGAAGTTTTTCTGATGTTGCCACATGAAAAATTTGATTAAGATTGGCAAGTTTGAAGACAAATTAATAACAGTCTTGAATTTAAAAAAGACAGTGTATTTGAACGTGGTTTGAGGGGGCGGCAAGCTCCCCCCACATAATTATATTCAAACAAAACTGTTCATAAACCTATATTATTATTATTATTATTATTATTATTATTATTATTATTATTATTATTATTATATATTTTTTAAGGTAGACTGAAGTTTATTACCTTACATTGTTGATCGTATGACTTAATCTGCGATATATCTTTTTAGTATTGAAATGCATGTTAAGAGAAAGTCGTGTCAGTTACATGCCAGATTTAAATTTTTTAAATTTCTTCTGAAGTCATGCAAAGTGTCTTTTCCAATCATGTTTTTCTTTGGGATTAAAATTTCCAATTCTGTTCTAAATCATCCTTCCTAGTTTGTACATGAAGCTATGGGACATCGTGTATACTTTATACTAATTTTAATTTTGTGTGTGTGAGTGCTTTCATGTAAATTTTGAAAATATGTTTTAGCGAAAACAGAAGTCTAAGAAATCAATTTGAAAGATATCGTCTAATGTACAGGTAAGTAGAAGCTGTGAAGTGAGTTAAGAAGAAAATATACATTTCCTTTAGTATTATTAACTGACATTGCGTTGCTAAATTTTGTGAATTTAACCCAAAAGTTTCACCCAGGTTCTCAATTCTTTGCGAAGTGTAAAAGGTACTATAAAAATACTTTACTTCAATAAGAGTTAAGAGTTAATCATACATTATTAATTACTATTTCCTTCTCGATACCTTATTAACAAATAAATAATTGAAATATTTCACATATTAAAAATATTTCCAAAAAGTATAATGACAGTCTCTCCTATTCTAAATAATCACTTTTATTTACATTTTTTAAAAAAGACTTATGATTTTCAAACTGATTTACATTTCTTCAAAATGATTAAAGACATTGCATTATTATTCTCTGAATAAAAGGGTTTTATCAAAAATTTAATAACGCTTAACATATTATCTAATATTTAAAACATTCAGAGATTTCTATTAAAACATATTCATTGTCTAACGCACTTACTAAACTTCATCAGACTTTACGTAGTACCTTATATTCTGATTCAGGTACATATCAAATTAAATTTCTTTTAAGAGTCTAATTGTTATAAATTCAAGTATTTCGCTTATAATACTAATAACAGTTGACAATGAAATGGAGAAGACGTGTTTTTAAAATGATTTAAATCAAGCAATCTTGGTTTGCATCATGTGGGAGTGCAGCGGTAGGACGGCAGATAGTGGCAAGCTCATTTACAGTAATTTCTTGCAGTTTTCGGTGGGTCATATAGATGCGAGTTTTTTCTGAAAAATGTCCCTGGCCAAGTCTTTTCTTCGTTTTTGCTTCAGGAAAAGGTGTAGTCGTAGAAGGACATCGAGAGAATACAGATCCTTTTCAAGTTTTCACTGGTTAGTTTGTTTACGTATCGTTGAATCTTAGGCTCACACATTGAGAAAGTGTACCCGGTTCAACCTTAACTTTCCAGTACTCTATAGCATATATACTAATATCACCATTTTCAGCCAGAAGTCAGGCGTGCGTTTTATTAATTTCAGATCAGCTCTTTTTATTTCGGCTAACATTTTATTCCCCATGACAGCCCATTCTAAACTAATGAATACTCTCGTTCTAAAAAGTTTTCATGAGTTACTGAATACCTCCTCTCGTTTATATATTTATATATTTATTTATTTTTTTTCTCAAGACTTGTTGATTCTTCTTTCTCAAAACTGCTACATCTATGTGTTGCTCTTTTCAATGGATTATTCCTTTTTTGCACTTTCCCTTACCCATAAGTTAGAGAAAGTATTGTTTTAGGATAAAATTTACGAACGTCAGTTTTTGTTATATTTACACGTTTTGAGGTCTCCTGAAACCCAAAATCATGTTTTTAGTAGTTGGTCTGTGTGTGTGTCTGTCAGTATGTGTGTGTTAGCAGCATATCTCAAGAACAAATAGAAGCAGAAATTCTAAACTTGGTATTCTAAATCTGTATTATATAGGAGTGCTACACTAAGCTTTTCGTTGAGATGAAACAAATGGTTCGCGTACAGAGACACACAAGAGTACTCAATTACATTACGTCTATACAGGAAATTTCAGGTAAGTAGAATTTAATATCTATAGACTGCACTAATCCAAATGAAATGAACATATATATATATATAAATATATATATATTTGTCATAAAAACATGCCTCATGTAGAATATGGCAGGGAAATATTTCACTGTTCGTTTACAGGACTACACAAAATAGGTAGATTATAGTGCGACAATATCTGAAAATTCATGGAAGTACATTTCAAGTTGTGCCGCATATTAATACTATGGGATTGTATTTGGGTGCACTATGTGTTTTATACATATTATTCAAAAGATATACAGGGTTGCAAATAATTGAGCGATAACATTTTTTTTTCTTGTTAGTGGAAGTGCTTTACTGTAATATTTTACCATGTCCAGGAAACCTGCTCAGGAATGGAAATGAATTCTTCATTGACATATGATAAATAATGCAAGTTTTTAAGCTAAATATTCATCGCTTTTTTGCGTATTTATACTTTTTGAGGTTTCCTGATTACCAAAGTCAAGTTTTTAAAAGTTTGATTACTGTCAGTGTCCTTTAGAGTAGAACCAAATAGTGTCAGGAGATCCAAAAGTTGTATTTTCAAATTAATAATAATTTGTTGCTGGAAAAGTTTGAACAAGATTGGTAAGTTTCAAGGAGTGTCGCATGTGAAAGTTGTCTGAATAATTTTAAGTGAACTTTTAATTTTAATAACAGATTTAAATTCTATATAAATGTAGATGCAGTAGTACCCCTCACATAGAACTAATTATCATATAAAACTCATCCGAAGCCTAATTTGAATTATTTTAACATAGGTTTACATAACAGTACTCGTTATGTTACCTATTAATTTCCAACCTGTACTTATAGTATTAAATTTCAGGGTAAGAGAAAGTCGTGTGTGTGACACCAGATTATTTCACTTCCATACGTCGTATTCCTTTTCTATACACCAGTATCTCTTTTCCATTACTGCATTTACAAAACAAACCAGAAATTTTTATTACCCATCTTAAATTTTCTTAGTGGTGCATTCTTCTATAGTGTTAACCTTGCTTCCACCTCGTCTGAAAATATTATCTACCCGTTCTCTGCCATTTGGTCTCATTATATATGCAATACATGCACTTATATTTACATACTATGTTATGTTCTCATTCTCCACAACTTCATCTTATTATATTTTCAATACATACACTTATATTTTCAAATCAACTTTCGTTCTTAATACATGCATTAAGTAATATTCCATTACTAGTATCTTTATATATATTCTTAAATTCCATTTTCAAATATAAACATTGAATTATAAATAAATAATTAAACATCATTACTATTAATAACATTGTTCATAAATCATATACGCTAAAATATATATATATATATATATATATATATATAATATTTCATTTTATATGCTTGGATGTTCTGCAACAAACTGCAAGAAATAATGACAAATTAGAAATCGAAATACAGAGAATATATAAATGGAAAAAAAAAAAAAAAAAAAAAAAAAAAACTTATCATATTTCGTAAGTCCGCACAGAATTTTCGTAGGAAAATTGTGAATTGAGAATTCCAAAGATGTGGAGTTTCTTTAATGTCTTATCTCTGATTTATAAATGTACTCTGGAAGGGGACAGCTATGCACTGCGCGAAGGAAAACACTGGGTTTATTCAAAATCTAGCTAATAATTAGAACTGAGTACGTTTGTTGGAAAGTAGGTAGCAAACTGAACCTTTACGTACGAATGTGAACTGATTCTCCAGTCTATAAAACCAAGTTTAAAGCATACTTCAGATTCAGTTTGGGTTGCATCATAGTTCCTGTGCAGTTTTGCTGAGTTTCGTGCTGTTGCTAGCTAGTTCAAGGTAGTTATGTCTCCAGTTACGTCGCCTGCAGTTTAGTGGTAATATATCAACATTTATTATCTCAAATTTAAGATCGTATTGACGCCAAGTATTTTCACAATACACTGAGTGTATTCTTATTCTTCCCCTATCTAAATGCTTCACTTTTTTTTTTTTTTTTTTTTTTTTTTTTTTATAGTCTCTGCATCTTTTTTTTTACTCAAATAGACAGCAAGAATGGATACAGTTAAATTAAACGCCCTAAGACAAACTTTACATTTTTATACGTTCAACATTATTCAATTCAAATTTTAATTAAAAAATATATATAAATATTATTTGTATCATTACAATCAAATTCATCACAAATTTTTGTCTTTGAAAAGTAGTTAACTTTTATAACGTTTAAATATATTTATCTAAAGTTTCTAAACAAATATTAATTATTTTTCTCGCCAAAAATTTGATACATCGCCGAATGTATCTACCGATAGTGACCAGCCTAGACGTTTGTAATGTAATGCAATATTTTAATATTAAAGAATTAGTGGGTCCACCAGCGTTGCCAGATCTAGCCTTTTTTTTAATTCAATAGTCACCAATAACTTTTAGAAGTGACATTTGATAAACATAATAGAGTTTCAATCTTCGAAGTGATTTGCCAAACGTCACAAATACAAATTATTGGTGACTATTGAATAAAAAAAGGCCAAATCTGGCAACCCTGGGGTCCACAATACTAAACCCATATTAAGAATAAATTATGTTTCCTAGACGTTTGTAATGTAATGCAATATTTTAATATTAAAGAATTAGTGGGTCCACCAGCGTTGCCAGATCTAGCCTTTTTTTTAATTCAATAGTCACCAATAACTTTTAGAAATGACATTTGATAACATAATAGAGTTTCAATCTTCGAAGTGATTTGCCAAACGTCACAAATAAAAATTATTGGTGACTATTGAATAAAAAAAGGCCAAATCTGGCAACCCTGGGGTCCACAATACTAAACCCATATTAAGAATAAATTATGTTTCTTACTATATATCTTATGTACTATACATCTTTGGTGTGTTTGGAGAGTTCTTTTAATGAATATGTTCGAATAAAGTTTCCATCATGTTGCATCATTTCTGTTCAGAAGAGAGATGTGCCTATTTAAATTTAATCTTTCAATTCTTGTATTCCTTTTTTCCGTTAATTCCGTTAGTAAATTTGTAAGAAGAAAATGCGAAATATTGCATCTTACATGAGTTACATGATAAATATATAGAGATTGAAATAACATAGAATTATAAGTATTATATTTCTATGACTTTTAGTATGTAATATGTTGCACATAAACAAATTAAATAAAATTTGTTTATGTTCTTCTTAAATCTCATGTTATGTCGTACAATATATATACAAATATAAATGTATATATTTTTTTTCAATTTTCAATTTTATGAGATATTCATTTTTATACTCAAACACTCACTGTATTCAGAAATTGAAACATGCATTTTACTTCAATTTATTTTCTATTAGAAAACGGATGAATAAATCACGACAGAAAATATAAAGTGAATAACAATTACTGTAATACTAATCATTTAAATAAGTGTCACATTAAATATTCACGCATAAAATGCTTCAATATAAAACCTTTTGCTATATTTTAACTCAATTACTATTTTATTAAATAGAAATTGTATGCTATCAATCTTAAACAATGACATTTTAAAATTTATTGCAAAGATTCCCCATGAATAAAATTTGAAAAAAAAATGTTTAAAGCTTTAAAGTTTCTATTTAAAAGAACAAGCTTTGTCATCAGAATCGAAGATGAATTGTTCCGTGAAAGTATATTGATAGAATTTATCCTCCAAAGTAATCATCTAAATTCAAAAGGGCGGTCCGTAACTTGGCCCAGCCTGCCCTGCTATCGATAAGGTGTCAACACCAGATGCTTTTAGAACTGTTTATTTTTTCTGCCATCTGAACAAAAGAAATATCTTTTTTAACAATGTTATGTTTCCATATCATTTTAAATGTAAGATTTTATCACTTTTCGATTTGATGCTTCTTATCAGAAAATATTGAGGATTTATTATAAATATAACACATAAACCGACTTAAAATATTTAATAAACGTTAGAATAATCAGAAGTAAAATAAAATAATTATAATAATAACAAAATAAGTAAGGATAATCAGCTTTTTTACTTGTGTTATTTTTTTTTTCTAGTTTATTAAATTCTTTACTGCATAAAATAATTTAATTTCATAAATCGAAAACAAAATGATAATTGATGAAAAGACCCACGATATTTAGTGCGTACCAAACAGAAAGATTCTTTCACAGATAAAATATAAATACATTTACTATTATTATTATTATTATTATTATTATTATTATTATTATTATTATTATTATTCATATAATGTTAGAATTTCAGATTCATTGTATAATCACTTGTTATGTATCAAATTAAAGCCAATTATGTGTAGAATACGATTTATTATTATTATTATTATCATTATTATTTTAATGTAATTACAAAATTTTCACGTATAACTTTGAAAAAATTAAAATTTATAATGCTTTAAAGTCAGTGGAATTCAAAAATAAAGGTTACTACATGGAAAATTCAATTCGGGAGAAAATTACGAAATATTGTAGCATACTACAAAGGTAATAACATATAAAGCAGTAGCACGCATTAAACAATCTCGAGAGAAAAAAAAAAACTTTCAATAATAACTTAAGTACAAGTTATTTCGGCATAGAGTTAAAGCTCCAGTGGCTTACTTGATAGTGTCAGTGGCTGAAAGATGATGGTCTCCAGTTCGATGCTGCCTAAAGGATTTTTTTTTTTTTTTTTTTTTTTTTTTATAAATAATTATTTCTCTCTCTCTCTCTCTCTCTCTCTCTCTCTCTCTCTATATATATATATATATATATATATATATATATATATATATATATATATATATATTTAAACAAAGTTAAACTTTATTTTAAAAATTATAAATATATAAAAATATTCTAGAGAAATAAGGCTTTTAACGGTAAAGTATACAACAGATATAATATTTATCCAAAGAAATTAAATAACTACTTCTCCAATCAATGCAGCTCTTTGATGCAGCAAACTATAGTACAAGATTAATAAGGTATTAAGTTATTTCGGGCAAGCAAATGTTCGAAATCGCAAAGCATCTTTATATCTAGAATTCAAATTATTTTAAATTTTAATCAACAGATTTTTTTCTTCGACATTTATTTATTTATTTATTTATTTATTTATTATTTTTAGAAAAGCCCTTTGAACGAAATGAAATTTCAACTCTTGTAAAATAAAAATAATAAAATCCAATCAAAAGGCGCAAATCAAGAGTTAAGTATCCCTGGCTAACTATTTTACCCATCGCCCCCCCCCCTCCTCTTTTTTTATTTATTTTTAAATTTTTTCTGCTTTTTCTATATTTCCATATTTATAATTCAGGGTTTGTTTATCTCTTTTATAACTTTTTTGTTATTATTCAATTACGAGTAGGCTTTGCTCGCTTCCCTGGTTACTATATTTTAGTAAATTCTCAAAATTCCATATCATTATTATAAAATCTCAAGAGGAAAAAAAAGAGAACTGAAATCAGTCGAAATCTAAGTTAATGTTCCCACTTCATTCAGTAATGGTTTAACACTCGCAACATGCGAGGCCCGGTTCGCAGCTGTCTTCGGCAGAGTCTTACCCATTTTTTACTCCTTCCCTCCCCCAGGGGTAAATTAGAAGTTTTGTGAAATCCCATTAAAGTGCATGTTGTGTACACTTAATCTTTATCCACATACCGAAATTCTGCATTCTAAGGTAATTTTAAGTTGATTTAATCTTGAAAACGGGTTTTTTTGCGCCGACCGTCTTTAGGGGTACAGTGGATAATTTCGCAAAATCCCTTTATAGTGCGTTTTGCATACACATAACCAATCACCACATCAATAAATTGCTTTTCTGAGATAATTTGGAGCAGAATTGTATTTGAAAACGTGTTTTTGCTGACGACACCCAAAGGGTCGAAAGAGTGGGAGGGAGCTGAATAACTTATACTACTTGCTAGATACGTATAACCAACACATGCTTCAAAAGTCACTTTTCTAAGATAATTTGGAGCAGATTTAAACTAGAAATGTTTTTTTTTTTTGTTCCAGGTAAAAAGTATTCGTATAACCCCTCTTTGGTGTGTGTAATGGATACACATAACCAATCGACAAATCAAAAAATTGCTTTCCTGAGATAATCTTGAGCAAAGTTAGTTTGAAAAACTTGTTTGAATTCCCACGCTTTTAAGAGGGGGGAAGGGAAAATGTTCACAAAATCTATTTAAAGTGCTCATTGGGTACCATAGTCAACCCACACATATAAAAATAGTTTTACTGAGATAATATGGAGCAAGGTTATGCTTGAAAACGTGTTTATTGCCCCCTCCCTCTCCTAAGGGGGAAATGGAAGAATTTTTATAAAATCTTGTTACAATGGGTGTCAGTTACACGTAATGAATCCACGCACCAAATTTTGCGACCGCAGCTCTCATAGATTTCCCATGACAAATTTAGCGTTAAAATGGGAGTATCTAATTCGCCCCCTCGTAACACACCCAAAATCGAAAATGAAAAAAGTATCAAAAGTTAGTTTTTAGAAATATTCTGAAGAAGACGCTCATTTTTGTTCTATTTTTGGTACAGTTTTACTCAAAACTCCGAAATTTGCAAAATTTCAACCCGAAAATAAATTTTCTCCTCCCCCCCTCCCTTAAAAAGTGAAAATCCTAAAATCGCAGAAAATGTTTCTTTGTACTGACGTCTAGTCTAATTATGAGCAATGTCTTCACTGTAAAGTAATTTGGAGCTGAGTTATGTTTACTAACGTGCTTTTCCATCCTGCCCACCCTAAGGAAGGGAATGGGGGGAATTTCGAAAAAGACGATAGATAATTTTAAGTTGGATACAGACCTAAATTACTACCAAATTTCGTTGAATTATGTGCAGCCGTTCTTCCGTGATACCCGGACAAAAAATATTATTACAGACATACAAACATAATGAACCCCTCTTTCGCACAAACACGCAGAATTTTTTTCCTGAAATCCTTTTTGGCTTTGACGGTGTGTTAAACGTGTAAATATCGCAAATGTTTTTGACTCTGAAAAACTTACTGACAAAGTCTGATTTTACTAATATAGATTTAGATAGTTATTAAAGCTGTGGTTGAACGATTTTAAGGATGAACTGTTATAAAATTTTATAACCCTGTACTGCAGCCGCTTACTCTACCAAATAGGCCACTGAAGCATTGACTCTTTCTCGAAAAACTTGTATTTAAGCAATTACTGAAAAACTCATTTTTCTCAATATTGTTTGTCTAGTGCGTGCTACAGCTTAATATGCTGTTACCTTCAGAATATACAAATATTCTGCGCAATTTCATCCCAATCCGAATTTCCCATGTCGTAAATTCTCCTTGCCAGTGTCAAAAGTCGTACCATTTTGATAAGTAGAATATAGCTAAATTTTGTACAATTTTAATCGCAAATAATTAAAAATATTGCATTTTATTACTATAGATGAAGACAGCTAAAAATGTGTAATGCTATTCTTGCCTCTGTTTAAAAGAGCTCCCCTTAATAAAAACTTAAAACTTCCAAGAGTAATATGAAATTACACACGTTATACCTCAAGAGAGGAAAAAAGGTATTCTAGAAATAATATGACGAATGATATCAAGTAATTAGCGCCCTATATTTTAAATACCACAATTTTTTTAAAGTCGCTTTTCTTTAATTAATCACAGAAAATCGACAGTTAATTAAACAAAGTTTACTTAAAAGTTATAATGCTATCTAAAGTACAGGGTGCTGTAACCTCAGTTAAAATAAATATTCAGTAATCTCAGTGATACGCGGCTTTTTTTTTTTATCTAATACATAACATTTCCGTAAAAGGTCGGATACTTTTGATTTCAGACTTTTTTTTTTTTTTAATATCTTAAAAAATATCTGAAGCGTCACTTTGAAACTTCAAAAGTGTGGATAACATGTTACACGTCATATATTTCAGTAAAAGTTTTGTTCCGAAAATGAAAGGGGGGCAGTAAAAAATTAAATAAAAAAGGAAAAAGTTTGGGATCGCCCGGAAAAAATAATGCTTGAAAGGGAATCTGGCTATGGTATGTGAATATGGCGTCCATTTTTATTCTCTGTATAATATTTTATGAGGCTACCACATATATTCATGAAAATATAACGGTTTCCTTAAAACTTGCAAAATTATTTATAATTTTCTTAACTAAAACACGCAAGGTATTAAGTTCAGTGCAAAGCCATTTTTAGGAAAATTGGTGCATTACATTAGACACAGCATACTGCAATCGGAATTCAAAATTTTTAAATATCTAATGAAATATGAGCATTTTTATATAACTTTTAATTGCATATGCGCAAGCTTTAGCGAAATCTTATTTGCATAATATAACAGCTGATAGTATTCAACTACTTATATGGAAATTCCAAACAAATATCACGTAAGTTCAAAAAGTTGAACTGATTTTTCATGAAGTTCTTGAAATGTTCATGAAAAGTTCATGAACTGAATTTCAGTTCTTCTCAAAAATATGTGAAATGATAAGGGGTTTTCTCAATATATATTTACAGTTAACGAACATCGTATTGACAATGACTGAATTAAAATAAAAATATGAGTTAAACCCCTTAGAGTTTAGCTGATTTTTTGAGAGGAACTGAAAAGTAGTTGATTCTATCGTGTAAAACATTTTGAATTTACACGATAACTGTTTGGGACTTTTTGTATAGGTAGCTCAATACATTTTACTATTAAATTGTGCAAATGAAATTTTTGTAAAAATGCTTATATTTCATTAGATTTTTAATATTTTTGTATTGTGATCACAGTAAGCTGTGTCTAATGTTGAGTGTCAAGTTCCCCGAAAATAAATTTGAATTAGGTTTCATTTCTTCTGTGTTATGATTTAAAAAGTGACAAGTTTTTTTAGAAGTTTTTAAGGAAACTGCTATATCTCCATGAATATATGTGGTAGCTTCATAAAATATTATACAGAGAATACGAAGGAGCCTCATAATCACATACAACGGCCATATTACTCGTACATTTCAAGAATTACTTTTTACAACGCGGTCCCAAACCTTTTCATTTTAATTTACTTTTTTACTGGTTCACCTTTTATTTTCGGGGCAAAACTTTCACTGAAATAGAGGTGTAATATTTTATTCATGCTCCTGAATTTTCAAGTACTTTTTGAGATTTTCAAAAAAATATCTGAAATCAAAAGTGTCCGGTCAATTATGGAAAGGTAGTGTAAAAGAAAATCTATACAATTTTTATTAAAATCACACAATCAACTGTGGAAGAAAATCATATTTATTGAAATTTTATTTTTCCGACTGAGTGAAAATAATGCCTGGACCGGGAGTCGAACCCCCGATCTTTGACTTACAAGGTCAATGCTCTACCAATTGAGCTATCTAGGACGACATCCGGATCTAGGACGACATCCGGTCAGCATTACTCACTCAGACAACCTTTAGGCAGAAACATCCCATGTCTATCATGTAGATAGCTCAACAGAAATAAGCCGCAGGAAATGGAAAACACCATTAAACAATGGGAGAAAGAAATACAATTTTTATTAAAATCACACAATCAACTGTGAAAGAAAATCATATTTATTGAAATTTTATTTTTCCGACTGAGTGAAAATAATGCCTGGACCTGGAGTCGAACCCCGGATCATTGACTTACAATGTCAAGGCTCTACCAATTGAGCTATCCAGGCCGACACCCGGTCAGCATTACTCACTCAGACAACCTTTAGGCAGAAACCTCCAAGCTTTATTTTCACTCAGTCGGAAAAATAAAATTTCAATAAATAGAAAATCTATAATTATTCTTCGTAATTATGTTTTCTTAATTTATTTTTCCTTGCATTATTCCAACTTTGAAGAACTGACGACGATAAAAATATATAAAGAGAAGCACAAATTAAATCATTACATCTAGAAAACTAGTATATTGTGGCTACCACATGACTTTCTTCGATATTTTCTCATACAAATACTGTTGGTAAAAATTATTTATATTGAAATTATCTCCCGTGATAAATGCAGACGATTTTCATTCTAGAGAAGTATCTTAATATATATAAATCTCGTGTCACAATGTTTGTCCTCAATGGACTCCTAAACCACTTAACCGATTATAATAAAATTCGCACACCATGTGCAGTTCGATCCAACTTGAGAGATAGGATAGTTTAAATCTCAAATTATAGTCGCAATTTTAATTTATTGCTAATTATTTGTCTGTTATTATTTGACAGTCACAATTATCTGTTAACTCCAAATGATTCTAACAGATGTCGATACCTTTCGACTGGGTTGAAATGAAAGCTGAAATATATTTGGTGCTGCCATCTACACAAAGAATCTTCAACTTTTTAACCTATTAATAAATTTCGTATAATTCAATTATTTCCACTTTTTAAATTTTTGGTGTTAGCATAGCCGGCCACGTGTTACTTAGACTGAAGTGTAAATTGAATTCATATTATAATGAAGATAATACAGTGAAATTAATCCTGTTTTTTACTTATTTGTGCTTCATTGATCAAAACTTTATAATTTAATCTGTATATATATATAAATTACGTGTCACGATGTTTGTCCGGGGTAAACTCCTAAACTAAGGAACTGATTTTGATGAAATTTTGCACACTGTGTGCAGTTTGATCCAACTTGAGAGATAGGATAGTTTTTATCTCAATTTATTGTCACAATATTGTTTTATTGCAATTATTTGTTAATTATAGACCTTTATTAAAGTTGCTCCAAAATATCTGTGAGTTCCATTAATTTAATTGTTGCCAAAAAAAAAAAAAAAAAAAAAAAAAAAAAAAATACGAGTTCATTTTCTTTCGACATAAAAATAAATACATTTAATCAAACGTGAACGTTAAAAAATTATAAAAAGTTAAATTATGCATCTCACGAAAATTGACGTCATAATCAATTTAAAGATTTTATACACATTGATAAAGTGCTAATGTAGTTCTATCATAGATATAGTAATATATATAGATCTCTCATCCCCATGTTATCGTAGAAAGAGTTTTGATGCCGAAAAAAGATAAAAAATAAAAGCTTTGGAAACAGCCATTAAGTGGTATTGAAAAAAAAAAAAAAAAAAAAAAAAAGAAAGAAAAGAAAGAAAGAAATATGAATTTGAAACTGTATCTGGAGTCTTCCATTCCCCTTTAGCAAATAAATTCTTCATAAATTTCATTTGCTAAAATATTAGTATGTATTCCCGTGTGTATTCACTCGGAGAAAGACGGCCATATTTTGGTAAAAACGTCGTCTTTTCCCAAATGAAAAGGAATAACTTTTTTCTCCCCAATGATCACTCTATTCTATATATGCTATACTATATCTATGAATTCTATACGCAAGCGAAGTGTGACTCACTGACCGTCTGTGCAGCCAAGAAAAAGATTTCCTATGTTAATTGCCCACTGGATTTTTTGTAAGAAATTATTAAAAATCGAGGAAATTTATTTCCCGATTTTAATCCTTATATTTGGGTATAGATATGTATTAGTTATCGCGGGTGTTAGATTGAATTATTTTGCTGTCAAATTGACAAAATTTTAATTTTAAATTTTTAAACTCTGTCGCCCTTGGCTTTTTTTATTATTATTATTATTATTTGGCGATCAAAAGCGTAACACGAAAATATACATGCCAGATGTATGCATTGTACGAAATGTAATATGTATTATTCATTGTACGTATGTATGACATGTAATATGTATTGTACGAAATATTGTTTCATATTATTCATTACTCTTTTAATATAAGTTGTTAAAATAACCATGATTTTTGAAAGGAATTAAATATTTTCTCCAGATAATTTGGCGATATTATTTTTTTTTCGCCAAGGATGACAGAAATGAAATCTATTCCGCTGCAAAATATTAGTATCTTACATCAGATATTTTATTTAGACATTTGAAAACAAATTTGACTTCAAACTATGATAGAATATTTATCATTTTCCTTTTAATTTGTATATTATTAGTATATTAAAATTTAAAAGCATGGTATATAAAAAGTTTTTTTTTTTTTTTAATGTTATAATTATTCTTATCTTAATCCTCAATGTTTCCCATCTTTATTAACTTGAATTTACTATTAAAATTTTAACATACTCAAAAACTTCTTATCACTTCGTTAAAATACACTAAACTTTTCCAAAATCTTTTTGTATTTAAAATGATACATGTATTTACTTTAAATGTCCAATATTTCATAAGATTTCCAATTTTAAAGTTTTAAAATATTTATCAAATTTACTTATTTTTCTGGTTTAGCCTTATTGTTTTCCCTTTTATAACTACAGCTGTTGCCCTCTTTAAAATATTTAAAATGATGAGGTCATTTAATAGTAAAATTATCCATTATAGCATATATTATATTTCACTCCTCCATAAAAATTGATTTTAAAATCGTCTGTTTCTTTTATACTTTTATTTTAATAGAATTTTAATAGAATTTAATTTATATATTAGTCATTTTAGCAATTTTATCCAAAGTAGCATTAGAAATAATATATATCACTTCTCCATTAAAATTTATAGGACCCTAGAATAAAATTAATTTGTGCTTAATATCAACACTACGAAAATTTTTATCAATCGCTTCCAAATTTTGACCTAAGTTTCAAATCTCAACCCTGTGGGTTTTTACATCGGCTACAACGTTTTCGTCTTTGTTCGTAAATAATAATTTAACTGTACTAAATAGTTTACAGCCGTATAATTCAACGTATAACTTAGTCACAGCAACGCGTGGCCGGGTCTGCTAGTAACACTATAAATATCTAAACAAAGTCAATTTTATTCTCTGTATAACGACTTAATATAATACACTTATTTTATGAATGTATATATAAATTTATTTTAAATTCTCATAGACAGATGGTTCAAGCGTTCGTTTTAAAAGTCCAGGGAGGTTAGCGATTCTCTTACACACACACACACACACACACATATATATATATATATATATATATATATATATATATATATATATATATATATATATATATGCCAGTGGACTATCCTTATTATAAATAGTTCTTTTTAATTTCATAACGATTTTTAAAAAATAATTCTCTTTATGTACATTTATACGAAATTTTGTCCCATATAGGCAAGTTAAAAATTTAAAAATACGGAATAACAATGCCACCTGCTGTACGATTTTCAGCAAAA
The DNA here is from genome assembly GCA_963930645.1 of Salticus scenicus. NCBI lineage: Eukaryota > Metazoa > Arthropoda > Arachnida > Araneae > Salticidae > Salticus > Salticus scenicus. The sequence goes on along the minus strand of OZ005648.1, from coordinate 180,336,254 downwards.
GTTGGTATGCACTAATTATAAACGTCTCCCAAATCGTGAAATAATAATTTTTAAAATGAAAGTGGAAGAAAACTTTCTCCTGTATCTCCATTAATATTTCTCAATTGTGGCCAGATATTTCATGAAATTGTGTTCCGAGTTGAGTTCCGCGTGTAGCCAGGCAAACTGATTTTACCTGAAATCGACTTGATCCGCGGATCGCTTACAGTATTATTACCTTATTAATATTAATATTAATATTATTCTGCGGATTGAAGTCAATTTTTTTTTTCAAATTTTGGTTTAGCTTTTAACTTGTATAATCAATTTGTTTAAATTTTGTTAGCTATAAATTTAACTGCATAATTGATAAACGCATACTAAATATAACCATATCATTAAACTTTCATATTGATACATTAAACTTTCGTATTAGTTAACTTCAAATGGCAGAAATACCTGTTTAACTAACGCATTTAAAATTTTCAATTTAAATATTTTTTGTTTCATCACCTCTCACAAAACTGCGAATACATTAAAAAAAATTGAAGGTGTGGTTTTTTTCCTCGTGTTAATACATTAGAAATTAAGTTAGTAAGCAAAAGAATACATTAAGTTTTATATGACTTAACATTTTTTTTTTTGTTTGTTTGTTTGTTTAATTGAAAATTAGAAAATAAAATAAATAAATAAATGTTTCCATGAACAAAGAATAATTAAGAATTTTGAAACTTAATTTAACTTTAAAAATTAAATATTTTAACAGAGAATATTTTCCAACTAGTATGCTTAAAATAAAAATAAAATATTTCAAATATTTGAGCGAAGAATAAATGTTATATTTCTTACGGTATTCTGTATCGTGCATATAACTATGACTGGTATATTACGGAAACCATGAAATTTTATTTTGTATCTTCCTATTCAAATTCAGGCAGTATATATTATTTATTAAAGTATTGCTGAAACGTCAGTGGAGGCCTTCCTGTTGAGACTCAAAAACATTTTGGGTTCCGGATGTGTGTCTGTTTGTCTCTATGTTTGTCGCTCGATATCAGCCGCAAAAATCACGCTACTGACTTGCAATTTGATACACATGTTTATAATACCAACAGAATTAGATGTGTAGTTTTAGATGTGTATTTCATTTGCAGTTCGTGTACAGGAACACTCCAAAGTTTCCTTTATCATTACAGCCTACGAGAAGAATTTGTATGTATTGCGATAGCGGCCGCAAATTCACACTATTGACTTGGTATTTAGTACACATGTTCATGAGCCGTATGGAATTAGCTGTATAGTTTTAGGCGTGTTTGTATATGTAGTTCGTGTACAGGGGCAAGCCAAAGTTTTTCTTATCGTTAAAGCCTATGGAAAGAATTTGTGTGTACCGCGATAGCGCCCGCAAAAATCTCGCTATTGACTTGCAATTTGATACACATATTTATGAGTCACACAGAATTAGATGTATAGTTTTATGTGTGTATTCCATTTGTAGTTTGTATACAGGGATACACCAAAATATTTCTTATCATTACGGCCTATGGGCAGGATCTGTATGTCCCGCTAGAGCGGCCACAAAAATCCTCCCATTGGCTTGAAAATTAGCACACACGTTAAGGCGCTATATAGAAATAGCTGTATAACTTTTTCTGCCTATATTGCGTATGGATTGTGTACAGGGATACGCCAAATTTTATTATTATCGCATATCAAGTGAATTTCGTTTAAACGTATTTTAACATCATTACTTTGCAAATAATAATAATAAGAAGAAGAAAAATAATAATAAAATAGTATACATTACTGAGATGCTTAAACTTATGTTTTCTGCAGAAAATATTTGCTCTTAGGCTTTCTAATTAACGTTCAGGACCTTACAATATCGTTCTGACAATGCCACACGTAATCATCCAAATTATGTCAAATTTCGAACAATTATCCATGGAAAACGTAGAAGAAGCTGAATAGTTTTTACTGGTGTATACAATGTTTATGATTCGTTTACGGAGGCACACAAAAGGATTTCGTGACATTAGAGCGTATGGGCAAATGTTTATTTAAGCGCACTTCAATGCGTTTATGCTGCACTAAACATAATGGAATTAACATACAATATAAAGACAATTAAATGCATGTTTATTCGAAAAAAGGATACGTATTGATTAGATAATTTATTTACGGGACCAAACAAAAAAAGTGTTCCGACGACCTACTGTAATCATCAAATGATGTCAAATTCGGTTGAAATACTAATGAGTTATAATTAATTAGTTAGCTTTTTTTTGTGTGTGTATAATTACTGCTCCTTTTCCGTGATACATAAAATAATTTCGCACAATTACGGTCTATAGTCGGTATTTCTTAAAAGTGTATTTTAAAATGTTTACACCCCATTAAGTATAAGGCAATTTTATTAAAATTTTTAAAAGAATGTTTTTAGTAGAATAGTGTGGGCATAGAAATGGTAATTCATTTACAGGTTTACACAAAATAATTCCGATATGGAGTGTAATCATTCTGCATGAAACTTTGTACAAGTATTAATGAATTACAGGTAATTAATACAGGACAATCAGTTATTAGGAACACATATACATACATATACGTACAGATAGTTGTAGAAAGAGTGATACAGCGGTGGGTTTTAGGGGACGGCAGCCCCCCTCAGAAACGTTTGTGTTTATGTAGGAAGTCAATCGAACCAATATATATATATATATATATATATATATATATATATACACAAATATATTATATAAGAAAGAAAAAATTTAAATGATCTGTTGAATAATGCGTAATGCAAACAGGAGATTGAGGCTCCTGATCTGCAGATCCACTAGTTATTTATTAAAATAATATTCCATGACGAATGTAGACGATTTTTACCCCAGATAAGTAACTGTTAAAAGAATGCCAATTTTTTGCCAGCGTCTTAGGAAATGTTTTTTTTTTTTTTTCTTTTTTTAATAAAATAATAATAATAATAATAAATAAATAACATTGTTTTTATATATCTTTGATCTACAGTTCGAACATTCGCTTAAAATGTATTTACAAGTTTTTTAAAGATACTTATATTGAAAATTTACAGTCTCGAGATTACTACCCCACCATCGAGACGATGCTCCTAAAGAGACATATTTTTTTCTTAGCTTAATATTACAATTATGAATAGTTCTTATAAATTACACAATCTTTCGTTAAAAATAATTCTGAATATGTGCATTTATAGGAAGTTTTATCCTACTGACGTATAAAAAATTTTGGAAATATGATGTGACATCGTCATCTAATTATCCGTTTTTCACCAAATGTAATTACCAACAATTTATTTTAAGGTACAACTAAATAACCAGTTTACTTAAATTTCGTCCATCATTTCGTGAGATACAGTTTCCTTTTGGGTAATATTGCAGGCACACATACTTACGCCAGCACAGACAGACATTTTCTAAAATGGTCCAATTGCGTTTAAGACCTCCTAAACATAAAATTCATTTAAGTTACTAAACATGAATAATCATTTTTTTTTCTTATTGTTTCATATAACAGGTTTATGGGTCAGAGATTGAAATCATGTTTCATTCATAATTAACACGAGGACAAGTCAGTAAGTTGCAAAACGTAATGAGTGGTTGGAAATTACTATGAAATTGTTTTGCAATCTGCCAGTAGGTGGAAATACTATCTTACTGTAAGGTATTTGTTTCGAATTTATGTGACAATAGTTGTACAAGATGAGCAGCAGCATTTGAAAATTGCGACTACCTCTATAAGTGTTCACTAGAAAAGTTCTTTTTTGTTTCTTTTCTTTCTTTCTTTCTTTTTTTTATGTTGTTGCTGTTTCATTTACAGAAATTGCAGAATGCACAAAGTTACAGAAACTTCCAAAGAGAGTGACTACTAGTAATAATACATACTTGCCATCTGTGGTGTAGCGAGCGGCGCACATTAGCCAAAACACACAGAATTTCTTGGACAATGATGGAAGTAACAGCAATCCTTGCAACAAGGTTTTTTTTTTTTTTTCCGGATTCGATGATGCCCTCGTAGTTGAGACATTTCTTATGGCCTCATAAGAAAACAAGAAGTTGGGAGAAATCAAGCGACAGAATAATCCGAGTTACGGGACCACGTCGAACAATCCAACGCTTTGGAATGGAGCGTCTAAGCTGATTCCGATCAATCTAGCGGTTTACTACTTGCGACTTAGATTTGTACGATAAATTTGCTCTTTTAGAAGGGTTCTGTCACATTTAAAAAATTTTACCAAAAGTTCTGAAACAACCTGAATATTGAAGTAAACATTGAAAATGAAATCAGGCAAAAATAAACTGTTTAAATAAAAACTGAAAACTAAAAGAAGACAGAGAATGTTTTGATAATGTATTGTTTAATTTAATTTTGATATACCAAATGCTCTGCATATATGTGCATATATATATATATATATATATTGGGTAGTAGTTTTAAACTTATTTTAAACTTATATATATATATATTACGTTCATTTGTCAATATTGAGAGATTGGCAAAAGACAGTTAGTACTACACACACACACACACACACACAAATATATATATATATATATATATATATATATATATATATATATATATATATACACATTCGATATTTATACTAAATTTAGTGTTTTCATCTTGTAGAAAATTTGAAATTACTTTAAACTTAATTTGATAGACTATTTGATAAAATAATAAGATAATCTCCTTTATTTAAGTTTCCTTCGTCAGTTCTCATATAAATTCTAAAAGCACATTCCCTTATATCATTTCATTGAAGCTTTATTCTACGAATCTTTTATTCATCCCACAAATACGTGCCTAATAGATCCACTTCTTTTTTGGAGCATTAAGGAAAATACCTTTATATATCTCTTTAATGTCTGCGATTTAAAGTACATTATTTTATCTATTTATTTCTGTTGAAAAAGAAATCCATAAGATTTTAACTCTAATGAAATAAAGTGAACTTATGCTTTGGAAATTCCATGACCGAAACGGCAGTCATAAATTGTAATTGAAATTGAAAAAAAAAAAGAAATGAGGTTGATAACGTTGAAGCTATTTTAAAATGTATGCTTTTCAATTTCATATCAGATACTTGAATCTCGTATGAATGTTGAAAAGCTGCAACATAATACAGATAATGGGATTAGAGACCATATAAATGTCTTCCTAAAATATGCGTACGAAAAAAAATTATTTATAATTATTTTCTCTAAGTCATTGTAGATAAATTTTAAATATTGATGCATTCTACTTTTCTAAAGATCTTATGTAATTGAGAAAACTATAACTAAATTTCACAAATGTAGTATTCATGTATTCCAAAGATTTTGTTTAGATTACAATTTTATTTTATTTATATTACATACACGCTTGAAAAATAATTTCACTTGTCATTAAAAAGACTTTTGTACTAAATATTGAAATATACTCCATTTAATCTATATATATGAATAAGAAAGCGTGCATTTAAAAATAGCTGAATAACAATATTTGTTCTTAATAAAAGTACTTGAACGTAGTACTTTTGGAATATTAATTGTACACTTTGGAATATTGACATGTAGTTGCAACCATTGATTAGTTGTATCAAAAGTAAATAAAAAACAAAAATATAAATAACATCCCCCCCCCCCTCAAGAGAAAGTTGAAAATGTTAAACTTCATGTCGAAAGCGATCTCTGCCCCAGTAGAATTCCTTCAGAATTTATACAAAGTAAAAATTATTCAAAGTTAGAAAATTCCATGCAGGATGTAACAAAAAACTAATCTTTTACAAATGAATGATTACATAATGATACATAAATGATAATGATACATAAATCTATAAATTACGACTGTGCCAAAAAAAAGAAAAGAAAAATTAGTTGAAGATAAAGTTCAAAAGGAATTACGCTAGGCCAATTTAGCTTAATATTTTAACCATAATTTGGCAGTTTTCACCGGGAGCCAGGAAAGAAAACCGCCAAACTACCAAGGGACGGTGCTTACATATTTTTGCCTCTAATCATTTAAATTATCTTTATTTATTAAATTCACGGTTAAAATTATTCTTTTATCAATATTTTGTTGCGATTGTGTCATCATATTTTACTACTAATTCACCCTACTGCTACTTTTTTTTTTCAATTTATTTATTCCTTCAAACCATGGACTTTTTTTTTTTTTTTCAATGCGTTTTTGTAGCAATGACAGCAATTTTGAGAGTTAGTTTCAAGAAACTTCGGGTTTTATTATTAAGAAGATGATTTCTGCAGTGTAAAGTTACTTAATTGTGATTTATAATAATTTCTTTCATAAAACGCTATGTATTACCATTAATTAGATTGTCTCTTTCAACAAACAATTCGTTTAAACGTCGAATTTAAACAAACAATTGAGATATTGTCTCTTTGACAGTTTGTTTAAATAGAGATTGTCTCTTTAAACAAACAATTCGTCGAACGTTATTCATTTTCTGATCTGCATCAAGTGTGGATATTTATGCTATACAATTCATTAATTTGTGCTATTTTCAATAGAGAACATGATATAGTACATTTGAATAACATATATCAGTTTTAAGAAATTTTGAAAATATCTACGAACGTTAGAACGCGGACACACAAACAATCCGAAGTCAAATATTTTTCATCTTTCTTACAAGGTGTTAAAAACTACTGTATTGATTTACGCGTGGTTTTCCTCAAAATTATCCTTATTTTCGGTGAAGGTTTAAAACTAATAAAATCCTCTGTCTTACCAGCAATGAAAATCAGGGACATATACGTGTTTGTTATAGAAATCCATTCAAGCCGCCATTTTGTTTCTTATATTACCTGGGCCTATCTCATATCGTACTCGTCGTATCACTATGAAATTTTGTCAAATGGTTCCTTTTCTCGCTTTATCATAGTAATGACATTTTTTTTATGCCAGTTTTTTTTTTTTTTTTTTAAATTCTCTATGCCTACCTTACATTCTAATAAACCTATCATTTGGGATTTTGTCCAAAGTCTACCTATTCATTATAGTAACGCCTTCTTTTAGCCACGATTTCCATCTACTGACATACTCGCGGTAGTGAAATGGGAGAAAAAGCTGCGGGAAGTCAGTTCGGAACTGAACTGAGGCTCCTTAAAGTTTTTTTTTTTTTTTTTTTTTTTTTTTTCCCTTAGGCGCACAGCGATCGCGGATATGGCGATACAGCAGGTTTGGGGAATTCGGATCCCACATATTGTTTGCAGGGAAGACGTTTTTGAAAAAAAAAAAACGGCATTCCGTATCGAGGATTGGACCCAATTTATTGGAATATCGTTTCCGAATTATATATTTTTAAGATTTTATATTTATAAGTGATTCATATAAACACATTGACGAGCGATTCGAGCAATCTTCGTTGGTAAAAAAGATTTTAAAAAAAATATTGATAGTCATTTCAAAGTTTTAATTAATATTTATATTTGAAATATTTTAGTAATATTGGTAATTACTGAATATTAGTTTATAATACATTTTTATGACTATCAATACCAGTATTGGTGCTACATTAATACATATATATTAAATTAATACAAGCATATATTGCCTAATGATACAGGTTTCTTTCTGCCTTATTGCTGTTTTTACCAAGACAGGGATTATCCTTAGGTATAACTTCTTTCTCAGGAATTTAAGAAAATGCTCGTTATGTGAGATATGCAATCACTTATACTTGAATATTTTAAATGTTCAAGTAATTCATGCAATAATAAAAACAAACAAAATTGACGACAGATCAGAAATTTCAACGTTGCAAGAGTTGAAATTTAACGTATTCTTTCAAAGGACTCTATTTTAAAACACAATCAACAAGTATTTCTGAATATAATTAAGATAAATCAGACAATAACTTTATAATAAATGAAACATAAAACAAACATACTCTGTAAGGCTTCATCAAAAATAGTTTCATCCACGTTAAAGAACCAGCCATGTTTTTTTTTTGGGACATCTCTTTGCGAATTTAAGTTTTTCAGCATCTTTACAAGTTCACCTTCCAAAAATCAATAAATTCATTTGTAAAATTAGATATTTCAAAGAAAAGAAAATATAATTAACCAAATCTAATTCCAACACTACATCGAAAGTTTGTAATTTGCGAGCTAGCGTTTCTTTTAACTCAAAATTATAGATTTTATAGAAAAGCATTATTTAATAATATTCAAGGTTAGGGATTTATGGGTCTGGTACGATTTCCCGACACTCAGTTTCCCGACAACTCAGTTTCCCGACGCCACTTTCCCGACAGGTACGGTTTCCCGATAGCTCACATTCCCGACAACTCATTTTCCCGACAGGTACGGTTTCCCGACAACTCACTCTCCCGACAGGTACGGATTCCCGACAACTCACTTTCCCGACAGGTACGTTTTCCCGACAACTCATTTTCCCGACAGGTACGTTTTCCCGACAGCTCATGTTCCCGACAGGTACGGTTTCCTGACAGCTCACATTCCCGACAGGTACGTTTTCCCGACAGCTCACTTTCCCGACAGGTACGGTTTCCCGACAACTCACTTTCCCGACAGGTACGTTTTCCCGACAGCTCACTTTCCAGACAACTCACTTTCCCGACAGGTACGTTTTCCCGACAACTCACTTTCCCGACAACCCACTTTCCCGACAGCTCACTTTCCTGACAGGTACGTTTTCCTGACAGCTCACTTTCCCGACAACTCACTTTCCCGACAGGTATGTTTTCCCGACAGCTCACTTTCCCGACAACTCACTTTTCCGACAGTTACGTTTTCTCGACAACTGACTTTTCCGACAGCTGATTTTTCTGACAACTCACTTCCCCGACAGTTCACATTCTCGACAGCTCACTTTCCTACAACACACTTTCCCAACAGCTGACTTTCTCCAATGACTTATTTCTCGGTATTCCGCTTGTTTACAGATTTTTCTTAATAAGAAAGAGGATGGATTAAAAAATAATAAAAAAAATGCTGAATACGTAATTCTATTTCATTATTATTCGAAATGAATTTTAAATAATACTTTAATTTTTATTCAAGTAGAAAAAAATCGGATAAATAAATAAAAATAAAATTAATAATTAAATAATAATAAAATTAAAAAAATAAATAAATAAAAATAAATTAAATAAATTAAAGTAAGTAAGTAATTGCCGAAACGTCAGTGGAGGCCCTCAGTTGAGACTGAAAACGGTTTTGGGCTCTGTCTGTGTGCTTGTCTGTCTGTCTGTCGTGCGATAGCGGCCGCAAGAATTCCGCTATTGACTTGTAATTTGGTACACATGTCCATGTGCCCCACGGAATCAGCTGTAAAATTTTGGGTGTATATTCCTGTTGTAATTTGTGTACAGGGACACGCCAAAGTTTTTCTTATCATTGCGCCCTATGGGAGGAATTTGTATATGTACCGCGATAGCGGCCACAAAAATCCCGCTATTGACTTGTAATTTGGTACACGTATTCCTAAGCCCAACGGAATAAGTTGTATAGTGTTAGGTGTGTATTCCATTTGTCGTTCGTGTACAGGGACACGCCAAAGTGTTTCTTATCCTTACGGCCTATGGGAAGAATTTGTATGTACCGCAATAGTGGCCACAAAAATCACGCTATTGACTTGCAATTTGGTACACATATTCATGAGCCCAACGGAATTAGCCGTATAGTTTTAGGTGTGTATTCCATTCGTAGTTCGTGTACAGAGACACGCCAAATTTTTTCTATCATTACGACTTATGGGAAGAATCTGTATGTACCGCGATAGCCACCGCAAAAATCAAGCTATTGACTTCCAATTTTTGCCGAAACGTCAGTTGAGGCCCTCTGTTGAGACTCAAAAAGATCTTTTGTTCCGTCTCTCCGTCTGTCTGTCTGTCTGTCGTGCGATAGAGGCCGCAAAAATCACGCTATTGACTTGAAATTTGGTACACATGTTCATGATCTCCACGAAATTAGCTGTATAGTTTTAGGTGTGCATTCCGTTTGTAGTTCATGTACAGGGGCACGCCAAAGTTTTTTTTATCATTACGGCCTATTTGAAGAATTTGTATGTACCGCGATAGCGGCCCCAAAAATCACGCTATTGACTTGCAGTTTGGTACACTTGTTCATGAGCCCAACGGAATTAGTTGTATAGTGTTAGGTGTGTATTCCATTTGTCGTTCGTGCACAGGGACACGCCAAAGTGTTCCTTATCCTTACGGCCTATGGGAAGAATTTGTATGTACCGCAATAGCGACCGCAAAAAATCCTTCGATTGACTTGCAAATTGGCGCACACGTTCCAGCTTTGCATATAAGTAGCAGTATAATTTTTATTGCAATATTGTTTATAAACTGTGTACAGGGACTTGCCAAAAATCTTAACATTACGGCGTATGGGGTGAATTTCGTTTAAACGCATTTTAATATCATTACTTTGCAATGAAGAAAATGAAACTAGCGTATGTGAGTAAGATGCTTAAACTTATGTTGTTTGAAGGAAATATGTGCTCTTAAGCTTTCTAATTAATGTACAGGACCTTACAAAAGTGTTCTGACAATGTCACGTAGTTACGCCAAACGATGTTAAATTTGAAACAATTATTAATTTTAAACGTAAAATAAGCTGAATAGTTTTTACTGATGTATATAATGTTTATTGTTTGTTTACAGAGACACACAAAAGAACTTCGTAACATTAGAGCCTATGGAGAAATTTTTATTTAAGCGCGCACTTTAATGCGTTTATGCTGAATTGAACTTAATAAAATTAACATACATTATAAAGATGCTTAAAATCATGTTTACTCTTAAAAAACATTATGTATAGACTAAATAATTTATGGGATCACCCAAAATAATTCCGAGTATGTACTGTAATGATCCAAATGATGTCAAATTAGTTGAAAAATTAACGAGTTATAATTAAGTAGGTTTATTCTTATTATTGGCGTTTATAATGACTGTGGCTACTTTTCCGGGATACATAAAAGAATTTCGTACTATTACGGTCTATAGTCGGTATTTCTTAAAACGTTATTTTAACTTGGTTACACCCCATCAAATTTAATGAAATTTTATTAGAATTTTAAAAGCATGATTTCCTGTTGAAAATTGTGGGCATATAGAATTGGAAATTAGTTTAAAGATTACGCAAAATATTTCCGATATGCTATGTAATTTTTTTTGTATGAAATTTGGTATTTATGAATTTCAGGGAAATAATTCAAGATCGTCGTTTATTAAGAATACATATTGTTGCGTACTTGGACGTTCGTAAGTTGTCAGAGAATGAAAGGTGAAACTTGCAAAAATTCAGTGATTTATTCACAAAAAGTTCCGGAAAAATACATGTCTATAAACCAAGTATCAGCTTCAATTCAACCAGTAAACACAGCCTAAACAACAGCCGTTAACAGCAAAATATCAGTACAAACTGTTTAGCAATAACGCATAAAGCAAGTCTCATCCAAAGAGGCAGAAAGTAAAGAAAGCATTTGACAAAACACACAGATCTGAGACTGACCGCCTTGGCGAAAAAAATGCTCCTTTTATACTTTTCTATCGAACACAGACTGTTCTGGAAAATTCTCGTATCTCATCAGCCAATGAGATTAGAGCTTCCATATTTAGTATATTCCTAATAACGATTTTATCGCCAAGGTCGCCAAAAAAATTGCCAAGAGGGGAAACAGTCGCCAAATTTGGCGCCAAATTCATTTCTTTCTTTATTGAAGCTTTTTAATGCGTTTTTAAGGAAAAATTAGGCTATTTTAACGTTAAAACGACTAGAAATGCACAAAATTAGCATCTCATTTATTTACTAAACCTCTTTGAAAGAATTTATATAAAAGAATATGCAATTATTTACAATTCCGTTACACTTTATATGATATACAAGTAGGTATACAAAGAGAGGTATAGCGGGGGGGGTTGAGGGGTGCGGCAGCCCCCCCTCTGGAATGTATCTGATTACGGTAACAAGTCGATCGAATCAATATATACTATTATATAATAAGGAATAAATAAAAATGACCTTTTGAAGAATGTCTGATGCAAATAGGACGTTGAGGCTCCTGATCTACAGATCCACAAGTTAAATAAATTAGTTATTTATTTTTTGAAGATTGTTGGTAGATTATTGTTAGAGAATAAGAATTGGGGCTTAATAAGTACTGTAGTCTAAGTAAGAGGAAGCTGAGTGGATGGTAGCTTTTTGAATCAGTGGGTTCTTATTTTACTGCCCGAGTTGCTATCTCAACGACAAGAGAGTACAGTTTTTTTGTTTACTGAATTTTTTAGATCATGTGTACTTAATTTTCTGCTAAGTTTTTAAGCTAAATTCGTTAAGTAAAGGAAAGCAAGGAATTAATTAATTAATTAGAATTAAGCAAGTAAATAAAAATTGGTGCGGGTCAAAACTTGATGAGTACTAAAAAGAAAAGTGACAGGAAATAGTTCAAGGCTTAACAAGTAAAGTATTACCCCCACAATTGAGAATAGAAGTGCGTGTCAAAACTAGATGAGTACCAAAAAGACTAAGTTGCCGGGAATTGTATGCTGTGCGACCTGTTATGTCCTGCACTCTGGACAATATTGTATAAATTCAGTAAAGGTAATTAACATTATTGTTGCTTTTTGACACGCATTCAAACCTGTGACATTAAAAGAAGGTATTACTATACTTCCTTTGAAACCTTTGGACGGCCCCTGCCTCCCTGGGCTCGGCCAAGCTTAACGGGTTGGATGCCGTCCGCCGGAGCGAATAAATCGACAGATCACCGCGTGGAAGTTGCTGGGCAGCAATGTAACTAGAACGCCAAAGCTCAGGAATTGCAGCACGCTCCAGATGTTAAGGAATTTGGAATAAGTGCACTAACTAGCTGAGAGTCGAAATAACCGGAATTATACAAAATTAAAACAATTTTGAATATAGGCAGGGAGGGAAAAAAAAAAAACGCTGGGGGAGCCGCTAAAGTTAGTTGTGCACACAATAACTAAAGCCGAAAGAGGAGGCCATTTGGAAAGGGGAAGGGGACAACACTTATAATTTGAGAAAGACAAGCTGAACGAGGGAGGAACAATGAGATTATAATAATAATAATAATAATAAAAATAATTACGTGAAGCCACTGGGGGATGGAAGATAGTTTTGGGCGCATAGCGAAAATTTTGAAGTTTTTGAAGTGGCAAGGCCTAATCCTAATTGGGAGGGAAATTACTATGCGCAGGGAGGCCGAATGGAGAAGAGAAAGAAGGGCCATCGCAATTTTGATCCACCACGGGGGGATGGTTCCCCGCGTTGGTAGCCCGACGACTGCTAAACGACCCCATCGAGCACTTGACGGTGCAGCACAGATTAACGAGGACCAAACACCGCCACACCCTCGTAAAAAAAAAAAAAAAAAAAAAAAAAAAAACCTTATACTTTGTATAAGGAAGAAAAATTTTAAAAAGTGCATTTTCACCGTGTTCTGAGCTTTTTTGAACATGGCATCATATTGCCACTTATTGAGAAACTTTATGCTTCATGATAATTAATTTCAGAAGTAAGAGTTTATTTTATCGCTCTAATCAATATATATATATTTTCCCCCCTAATTTATTTCTTAAATCCATGATAATTTTGTAGCTTATTATTGAAATGCAGAACCATTTTCCACAAACTGACAACTTTTATGTTTAATAACACAATAATTTAAAAATTCACAATTCTCTGCCAATCAAAAAAATGTGCTTTATTCAAAGAGGTTTACCAAAGTATGCAATAATTTCCTAACCTGTTACTGAAATGTAGAAGTATTTTGCCGCTAACAGTCCAAACATATGTTTGATGAAGCAAAATTTCAGAAATATTCTTATTTTGCTGCAAATCGATGAAACTCAACCATTTTTTCAAGGTTATTTACATTTAAATATGTCATTTTGCGGCCTAATATTGATATATCAAATTATTTTACTGCTAATTAAAAATATTTAAAAAATATTTTCCATAATGCAAAATTATTTCTCCGCAAAACAAAATAATTCAATTTTATGGCTTTCTTTAAAGGCTATTTACCAAATTGCACGCTAATTTTGCAGCTCATCACTGAAATATGAAACTATTCATTGTTCCTATAGCCAGATAAAATTGAAAACTGTCTGCAGACATAAGTATTTGACCAAACACTTTCTGCAAAAAATCTGTGGGGTTATACAAATACATACAAGGGTTAAGGAAATTTTAGAAATTTTGGTTAATATCCGCGTTTGACCGAGGCTTTGAAAAAATAAACACATGCGAAAGGGTACAGTGTAAACAACTAGCGTCTGGCGAGCGCCGAAAGTTTTGGATCTGGATGCACTCCACATAATAAATTCGTGTGCATGAGGGATTTAAACTTTTTAGCTTTAATTTTTTTTTTAATTTATTATGAATAACGATAAAATAGAATATCTATAATTACAAAATACTTCTTTTATTTTAAATATTATCTAAATACTTTTTTGACGAAATGGGAAACTTTAAAAATAAAAATATTTTCTTCAAAAAAATAACAAATATATATATATATATATATATATATATATATATATTGACGCTGGTTGGCTGACCAACGTGAGCAATTCAAGCCTTGCAAGTAAGAAGTAAAAACCGCATCACGGCATTTTGGCCGAAGAAAAGCATGCAATTGGCGGAGTAATATAGTTCTATATTTAAAACAACTTTTATAAAAAAATAAGATTTTCCTGAAAAAAAAAACGAAGACATTACTAGAATAAAAAAGATCCCATTAACAACATATATTAATTAAAATAAAATCGTTCGTGCCGTTTTAGAAGTATTTTTCATGATTTTATACCATTACACAATCGTTTTTCCCCATTTAGCTTTTGAGATTTCATATTTCAAAACATACTGTACGTTGAAATGTAAAAATTTCAGGATAGATTAAGACTGAAGATAAAAGACTATTTTGAAAAGATTAGAACTAAATATCGCATATTTGCTGAGATATTAAGTGTCGGCTTTTACAAATCTCTTTGATGTCATACTAGCCGTATATATGAGTTCGCAGCGTTCCGTTCGTCCTTCCGCTTGCGTCACTCGAAAAACTGCCTTTTTTCATGATCAAATCTTCAAAAATTGTTCAAAAGTCAATAATTTCCCTACCATAGCAACGCATGGAAAAGAGAAGATAAACGTGGAGGACGAAGAAACAAATAATTTCCGTAAATCAAAATCCGAAAGATGCCCTAATTTTCAAATCAGTGTAAGATATACTCATTTTCAAATATGCCTAGAATTGAATAACATCAAATAGGATTTAGTTGATGAATTGCATTTATGATTCATTCGGTCGTAAAATAAGAATTAAAAACTTTAAAAACACACTTTAATTTGAAAAACAGTTGTTTTCGGGCACTAGCCGGTTCGCGATGCTTGAAAAACTGTCCGAATTAAAATCCGATTCGGTGGCGCCCTCTCCTTAACAGTTTCAGAACCTACAACAGACTGTTTGATACAAACACCTTTTAAATATCGGACCGTAGCAATCCCTCGTGTGAAGGTGACTGCGAGCCTTCATCCGTTTCATAACCTGGAACAATCTGTCCACCCACGATACAAAGAACATTTGAAAATTCTGACCACTGGAAAGTCCTCGATGGAGATTGCGGCGTCCTTATCAGATTTGCCAGTGACTTTGCACATTTGTAAGTATGCGCAATCGATTCGTCACACTCCAAAAAAAAAAAAAAAAAAAAAAAAAAAAATTGCCGCCTCCCTATCTATCCTGTAATTTTTTCAGAGGTGAATGAGGAGGCGGCAAAAATTTTATACATTTGAAATTAAAGCACCGTTTACACGTCTTTCAAGGGGCTGTCGTAAAAGGTCGTATTAATGAAAATACGAAAAAGGGAAATTAAAATAATTACAAGGTAAAAAGAACTTTTTATATACCATGTTTTTAAAATGTTCCGTTGAATCATATAAACGCTTCCGATATCTGCAGGGAGCAGAAATAATTAGCTACAAGTATTAAAAAAATGCATTGTCATCGTGTTCTGAGCTATTCTAAAAGTATCAAATGCCTACCTAGTCGAGAAGTTAGCTAAATAAATTTTCTTTTGAATTACATAAACGCTGCCGAATGCAGCAGGAACCCAAAACATTTGGCTAAAAGTATTAAAAAATGCATTATCACCGTGTTCTGAGCTATTCGGAAAGTTTCAAGTGTCTAGCTAGTCGGGAAGTTATATGATTCTTGAATCATATAAACTCTACCTAAGGCAGCGGGGACCCGAAACAATTGAGTAAAAGTATTAAAAAAATGCAATGTCACCGTGTTCTTGGCTATTCTGAAAGTTTCAAATGTTTAAATGTCTAGCTAGTCGGGAAATTATATGATTTTTGAATCATATAAACGTTACCGAAGGCTACAGGGACCCGAAACAATTGGCGGAAAGTGTTAAAAAATGGATTATTATCGTATTTTGAGCTATTTTAGCTTCTAAGTTTCAAATGTCTAGCTAGTCGGAAAGTTAATTAAATAAATTTTGTGTTGAGTCATATAAACGCTACCGAAGGCAGCAAGTACCCGAAATAATTGTCTAAAAGTATTAAAAATGCATTACCTTGTTTTGAGCTATTCTAAAAGTTTCAGATATCTAGCTAGTCGGCAAGTTAGTTTAAAAAGTTAGTTCTGTTAAATCATATAAACACAGTCGAAGGCAGCAGAAACATAAAACAGATAACTAAAAGTATTAAAAAATGCATTGTCACTATGTTCTGAGCTATTCTGAAAGTTTCAAATGTCTGGCTTTTCGGGAAGTTAGTTAAAAATCGATTGCAATATTTGTACTGGACACACAAACAAAACAAGAATCGAAGTTACTAAAATCATAGCAAAAATATTTCTTCAAATTTAATAACACTGTAGCAAAATTTATGTGGAACATTGATTAACAAATTTTTTAAAGATACTAATATATATTAAATTGTAGTAGAATTCATAGTTAAAAAGAATAAAAAATAAAACAAATAAAATAATGAAAAACTGAGTTTCCGGCAAATGAGTTGGCAGGAAAGTAGGCTGTCAGGAAAGAGAGCAGTCTGGAAAGAAAACTCTGTGTAAAACGCACCTGTCGGGAAAGTGAGTTCTTGGGCCGTTTTGTACCTGTAGGGAAAGTGAACTGTCATGAAAGTGAGTTGTCGGAAAACTGTCGGGAAAGTGAGTTGTTGGGCAAACGTACCTGTCGGGAAAGTGAGCTATCGGGAAAGTGAGTTGTCGGGAAAGTGAGCTGTCGGGAAAGTGAGTTGTCGGGAAAGTGAGCTGTCGGGAAAACGTACCTGTCGGGAAAGTGAGCTGTCGGGAAACCGTACCTGTCGGGAAAGTGAGCTGTCGGGAAAGTGAGTTGTCGGGAAAGTGAGTTGTCGGGAAACCGTACCTGTCGGGAAAGTGAGCTGTCGGACAACCGTACCTGTCGGGAAAGTGAGTTGTCGGGAAACCGTACCTGTCGGGAAAGTGAGCTGTCGGGAAACCGTACCTGTCGGGAAAGTGAGCTGTCGGGAAAGTGAGTTGTCGGGAAAACGTACCTGTCGGGAAAGTGAGTTGTCGGGAAAACGTACCTGTCGGGAAAGTGAGCTGTCGGGAAACCGTACCTGTTGGGAAAGTGAGCTGTCGGGAAACCGTACCTGTCGGGAAAGTGAATTGTCGGGAAACCGTACCTGTCGGGAAAGTGAGTTGTCGGAAAACCGTACCTGTCGGGAAAGTGAGTTGTCGGGAAAACGTATCTGTCGGGAAAGTGAGCTGTCGGGAAAACGTACCTGTCGGGAAAGTGGCGTCGGGAAACTGACTTGTCGGGAAAGTGAGTGTCGGGAAATCGACCTGATCCCGGGATTTATACAAACGTAGCTTTACATTTATTTCGCCCATTCTTTTTAATTATTTATTTGCTTTAATAGAGATTATTTGAGTACTATGAGTTTATCAACGGCGTAGAGATTCGAACGAAGGTATTTTTTAGTGTTTGACTGAAACACATATTTTTAAAAAAAACAGTCATTTTGTTAAGAACGTTTTTTTTTTTTTTTTTTTTCATTGGATGAATGTTATAATCATTAGAAAATAAGGAGCGTTCCTCTATTCGATTACGGAAGCAAATATTCCTCTAAAATTGAAATTTTTATTTTTCGAATTCACATATACTATATGATATTTCAATGGTAAATAGTTGTATATTATAAAAGTGTAATTTGTTTTTAAATAATAAACTGAACAAAATTACAAATATTTTTTAATGATGTAATTAGAAAATATACTCTACAAATGCCAGTAATGATATCATTCAAAAAGTATTAATACAGTTCGCGATAAAGAATACAAATTCGCATGAATATTTATCTTGTTATTTTTTTAATTAATTGTAAGCATTAAAAAAAAGCGAAAATACTGAAGAAAATTTGTTTGACATAACGAATCCTTTAAAGATAAATATTTATCAAAATAGATATATTAAAATAGTAAATAAGCCAAACAACTTAGTAACAAATTTTGCATATTGTATTTGTTTTATATATATATATATATATATATATATATATATATATATATATATATATATATATATAATAGATATCATAATAAAATTTAATCTTAAAATTTAGCAATTAATAGAACTAAAGCAATAACAGCACACTAAAATTTAGAACTGAATTTAACATAGAGGAAAGAATTACACAAAAAGTTGCAATATAGATTAAGAACCAATGAGTCACGATAGTAACATGAAAAACTTACACCGACCTGAATGATAATAAAAAAGGACCATTATACTTATGAGAGAGAAAAACATATAAAAAATCACAGAATTAATAGTTGGATGTAAATGCTTAAAGTTAGAAGCATAAATTTTAAGGGGCGCATACTTCATAAAGCTGTGAAAACTGCAACGATTTCGTAAAACGATATTGCTATTCATAGCAATTTATATCATTTCACGCCCCGATCGATGCAGTCAGAACAATAAAGAATGAGAAATATGTGAAATATTAAATTAAAACAAAGATTAAATAAAGATTAATATATATATATATATATACACAATATATATGTAACATACATTCTATGCCCTTGATAAGTAAGGATGTTTTATGTTTTAATCTCAGTTTGCTCATTTTTTCATCATGTTTATTCAATTTTTATACTTCTTCAAGTGATACTTGGTTAAAAATATTGTAATGTTTGAGGATATTTTCAATATGTATATATATATTACTTACAAACTTTGAATAAACACCATAAAATGCAATAAACTCGCAACAATTGTTTCGGGTCGAAAAAACACACGACCCTTCATCAGGCGAATAAAGTAAGCACGAGTGCTGCAGTCAAAGCGGCAACGCACGTTGCCGCTTTGACTGCAGCACTCGTGCTTACTTTATTCGCCTGATGAAGGGTCGTGTGTTTTTTCGACCCGAAACAATTGTTGCGAGTTTATTGCATTTTATGGTGTTTATTCAAAGTTTGTAAGTAATATTTTTACAACGCCAGTTTATTGATGCTTCTTTATTAATGTATATATATATACAACATTCATTTTACAAAGATTATATTGGTCAAATATATTAATTGAGAAAGTTTTGTTAAAAGCTTTTAATATCCCATATACTTCATGTGGTAAATGTTAACTTAGAAAACTTTAAATAAAAATATTTATCAGGGAAATGAAAAAAAAAGAAAACACTTTAAAAAATGAAAAGCATTTAAAATACATTTTCTAATGGAAAGCCTTTTCCCTTAATCACATGATGGAAGACAATTGCATTTCCATGAAAATGGATCTAAAAACGACTTTAAACGATGAAATATTGAATAAATGAAGTGAAAAATATTCTCATAAAAACACCAGAAACACATCCTCCTTTTTTTCCCCGAAGTCTTTTTACTTTTTTTTGTTCCGGACAAGTGTGCATTTATCGATTCATTCAGTCTTTAGAACTTTGAAGAGAGAATGTCTCAAACTGTCCCTAAGTGTCTTTGATTTCACAAAGCATTATTTTCTCCATTTACGCTTCAGCCTTACAGAAATATATAGGATTTTTGTCTCAGAGAACTAAAAGCATCTTTTATTTTAGAAAATCAATAGAAAATACCTCTTAAAAAAATAAATAAATAAAATAGAAGAAATATTATCTATATCTTTATTTCCGATATTATTTGCTTTACAAAGAAATGTAATTTTAACGGTAAACTGTTGTTTTAGAAAAAATAAAATGAAGGAAAAAAAAAAAAGTTGTCTCCAAACAACACTAGATTACTGAAGCAGTCACGATATTCCTACATCTTCCAAATTACTGTCAATATCATTTAATAATTTCTTAAAAATGAATGTATCAGGAGGTAATTCCTAATTTCTTCATATAATTTTATTTAAAAGTATTTAAGCATACATTTTCCAGTATTAATTATATATAGTAGAGCACCGATTATCCGCGAAATTGGGTGAGAATCGCGGATAACCTGAAAAACAGAGTAAAATGGGGTGCAAACATGGAAAAAAATCTGGAGTGACTCCACTCGACTTTCCGAACATTGAGTAACTAACAGTTTTATAGATAAAATAAAGAAAGAGGAGTTGCTAAACAAACAAAAAAGAGAAAACCATTACAGAGTGTTTGAGTATTTTTCTCCATATATCACACGAGGTTTTATTTAACGATACTGAACTTTGAGCCCTTAGATCATAATGATAAAGAATTTTTCGTTGTGTCCCTGTAAAAATCTATAAATGCTAGATTCACCAAAATGCTTATAGTTAGTGCAACAGTGATTTATAATATTCATACAAATTTTCAGCTCAATTGAATAAGGCGTTTAGATGCTATCGCTGGTCTCATAGGCCATAAAGATAAAGAATTTTTCTTTGTGTCCCTGTAGAAAAACTGTAAGTGCTAGATTCATCAAAATCGATACAGTTGGTTCAAATATGACCTATAACATGTGTACAAATTCTTTGCTGAGATTAATAAGGCGTTTAGACGCTATCACACTTTTAAAAATTTGGCAAAGAATTTTTCTTTGTGTCCCTGTAAAAAAAACTATAAGTGCTAGATTCTCCAAAATCTATACAGATTGAGTATCTGTGACCTATAATAGGTGTATAAAGTTTTTGCTCAATTGAATAAGGCGTTTAGATGCTATCGCACTTTTAAGATTTTGGTCCCTTGGCCATAATGATAAAGAATTTTTTTTGTGTCCCTGTAAAAAAACTATAAGTGCTAGATTCACCAAAATCTATAGGGTTCGTACTATGGTGACTTACAATATACGTACCAACTTTCAGCTTATTCGAACAAAGCGTTTAGACGCTAGCGTGTTCACTCACAGACATACACACATACATACACACATACATAAACACATACATACACACATACATACACACACACATACATACATCATCGTAAAAATAGTGAAAACGGACTCGTTGGACCTCGAAACGTATAGAAACATCAAAATCTCGAATTCGGATTTTTGACACGATTACAATACTTTCCTCACTATAGTGTTCGGAAAGTAAAAATACGCGGTAGAACAGTATAACCGCTGTTTCTAAAGTAAAAAAAATCCATTACCTCCTAAAACCATTAAAAAAAAAATCGAAGTAGGCCTATAGCATTTTGATGCACAATAAACGTGTAGGTAATTTTTGACCTTCGCACTGTAGAACCTATTCTATCTTCCTTGTTGTTGGCTTGAATTAACACTGGGTTTTTGGGAGGTTAGTAATTTAAATTGTTTTTCGAGGCTCTTGCACTTGCGGATAATTTGCTCCACGGATAATCGGTGCTCCACTGTATATACTGATTCATTGTATTTAAAGTTTAAAAGAAATTTATATGTAAACGAGAGAGGGACAGAGAGAGAAAGTACGAGAGAGGGAGGGGGATTACAGTACGTAAAAGTATAAAAAAGGTAAAAACGTTATTCGCTAAAATATAATTTAATATTTAGTCTTTAAGTAACTCAATAAGAAACTTCTATATACATGGTGAGTCAAAATTCACTAGTATTTTTAACCGACTTCAAAAAAAGAAGGAAGGTTCTCAATTCAAACCGTATGTTTTTTTTATGTTTGTTAGCTCATAACTTCTGAACAGATGCTCCGATTTTGATACTTTTTGTTTTGTTGAAAAGGTCTTGGTCTACAATAGGTCCCATTGTAATATCTTTACGATCTAAAGAAAATACAGGGTGCCCCAAAAAATCAGTCCCAACTCTTTTAACTGCTAAACGGCTGCAGCTATAGTGATAAAAATGGTATGTAAGTATAGCAAATTGGCCATGCTGTACAAGGTTAAACCGCTTGCAGCGCCACCTGGTGGAAAATAGCGGAGTTAGTGTTCCTATCTCGAAAACGGTGCTAAAAAAAAAAGTGAATTAGAAAGTTGAAGAGTATCATCGATAGTAGAAAAAGATAGTTTAGACATTCATGCTAGCGTTCCTATCTCGGAAACAGTTCAAGACAGGGGGAAAAAGTGAATTATAAAATTGCAGAGCATCATCGATTTAGTACGAAAAGATAGTTTAGTTACTGATGCTAAAAATACAATGCTAAAAACGTGCATTTTTTTGTTCGCAATTTCTTACACTATACATACTTCAGCTACATTGCTCACGTTGTAGCGTAGCTGGGGAGACATACGCTATATAGTTCAAAATACGGTTACTTGATACTTTTTGTTTTGTTGTAGAGATCTTGGTCTGAAGTAGGTCCCATTATAACTTCTTTACAATCTAAAGAAAATAAAGCGCCATCTGGTGAAAAACATCGGAATTAGCGCTCCTATCTCAAAAACGGTTCAAGATGGGAGAAAAGTTAATTACGAAGTTGCAGAGCATCTTCGATTTACTACAAAAATACAGTTTTAGACATTATTGCTAAAAATAGAACGCGTAAAACGTGCAGTTGTTTGTTCGCTATTTCCTACATTATGCACACTTGAACTACGTTGCACACGTTGCAGCGTAGCGGATGACACGTATACTCTGTCGTTCAAAGTTCTGTTACTGTAAGCGGTCACATCGATTAGCGCAAAGTCGTTTTCAGCCAACTTCAGAAAGGAGGGTGTTCTTAATTCAAGCTATGTGTTGTTGTTGGTGTTTGTAAGCTTATAACATCGTAAGAGATGCTCTAATTAACCGACTTCAAAAAGGAGGAGGTTCTCAATTCAAAGCATATGTTTTTTGTTTTTGTTTTTGTTTGTTAGCTCATAACTTCTGAACAGATGATCCGATTTTGATACTTTTTGTTTTATTGTAAAGGTCTTGGTCTGAAATAAATCCCATTGTAAGATCTTTGCGATCACAAAAAAATACAGGGTGCCCAAAAAAGTCAGTTAAGTGGACATGTGCTACGCGATTCAACCGCCTAAAGTGCAACCTGGTGGAATAGAGTGGAGTTAGCGATCCTATCTCGGAAACGTTTCAAGACAGGGGTAAAAAGTGAATTATAAATTGCAGAGCATCATCGATTTAGTACGCAAAGATAGTTTAGACATAATTGCTAAAAACAAATTGCTTAAAACGTGCATTTGTTTGTTCACAATTTCCTATTTTGTGCACACTTGAACGACATTGCATATGTTGTAGCGTAGCGGGTGACATTTATGCAATGTAAAATTCAATGTATGGTTATTGTAAGCGGTCACATCGATTAACACATAGACGTTTTAAACCGATTTCTTAAAGGAAGAGGTTCTCAATGCAAACCATGTTTCTCGTTGTTGCTGTTGAAATTTGTTAGCTTATAACTTCGTAAGAGATGATTTAATTTTAATACTTTTTTTTTGTCGTAATGATATTGGCCTGAAATAGGTTTCATTATGATTTCATTAAGATATAAACAAATTACAGGATACTCACAAAAGTCTGTTCTCACTCTAACTGCTGAACGCATGCAGCTACATTGGTAAAAGCAGTATGTAAGTATCGATGTTGAAAATTCTATCCGTCAGCTGCAATGCATATTTTGCTCTTTGTTTGAACTTTACGCTGCGCAATTTCTAGCGCAGAGGGTGACACGTATTCACTGTAAAGTTCAATATATATGCCAACAGAATTTTCGGTTACGAATACAGCGTATCCGTCCTTTACATTTCTAAAGACTTTTTAATTTAACGTATGTTCGTTCAACAGATAGTTTTTTGCTCATATCCGATAAAGGCAAGAAAAGTAACACAACTTAAAAATGCAGCATTTGAGAAAAATTAACTTAAAAATAACTTTACTATAAAACAACTGGCACAACTGTCTCTCGAGTGGATAACTTTCTAGATGGAGATGTAACTTTTTTGTTCACATTGGGTGCATTTCATGTATTTTTCAGTGACATAAACCATTTTTTGAGTAATGTCACTTTTCTTGAAACTTGTGATTTGTGAAACTTCCGTCGAACGTCTTCTGATGCTGTGCTATATAAATAAGTTTTCACTGAAAAGAGTAAAATAAAATCTTTTTGTAAAAAAATAGAACCGACTCCAAAAAGGAACTACTATTCAAACAACTAAAAATGAAAGAAAATTGGTAGAAAATATAACTGTAAATTGCGCCTAAAAGTATAAAATAATTTCCTTCGCCAAACAACCTATAACACTACAATTAATCATAACTTTTGAAGTCGGCGCAAAATTAAATAAAAATTTATACCTTTATTCAATACAAAAATGAAATCCTATTCAAAATATACATCTCACATTGTTACCTGCAAAATGCAACCGAGAACTAATTTGATTCAAGAAAACAAATAAGATTTCGTAAGTTGGCGAAGATGCTGGTATCTGACGTCCTTGGTGAAAGAAAAATCGCAAAATTATCTGGCAAACATATTTAATTTCTTTGGGATATCATGATTATTTTGATAAGGTATATCAAGAGAGAAATCTAGAATATGAAACAACACATCGTACAATATATATTATGAAAATATACATCTCTTGCGTGTATATTTTTGCCTTACGTTTTGATCACCAAATCCAAAAGCCGTCAAGGATGATAGTTATCAAAGTTATACCAAATTTGCAAAGGAAACTCTAACTTCGTAGAAACATAAATACCGCATTGTGAAGAATGTTCACTGTTCTATGTAGATGCTACTAATGGACCAATTGTATACAGTGATAAAAAAATAAAGGAAACATGAAAATGGATCATTCGAAACAACAGCATTTGTTGCTACCGATCTAAAGACAAACCTTTAAAAACTAATTAAATTTTATTTAATTTTGCGCCGACTTCAAAAGTTATGATTAATTGTAGTGTTATAGGTTGTTTGGCGAAGGAAATTATTTTATACTTTTAGGCGCAATTTACAGTTATATTTTCTACCAATTTTCTTTCATTTTTAGTTGTTTGAATAGTAGTTCCTTTTTGGAGTCGGTTCTATTTTTTTACAAAAAGATTTTATTAAGCTTTAGTACAGAATAAAATTAAAAAATAAATAGATAAACAATTTTGTCTCCGAACAACCCTATAATAATAAAATAATAAAGCACACGTAATATTTAAATGTGGTAAAAAATCCTTCTAATATCACATAAAATTTTGAAAAAATAAATACAAACTAATTGTTAATTTGTAAGTAACTTTTTATTTAAATAATGTTCAAAATACATTTTCAATATTGATTATGTATATACAGATTCATTGTAATAAAAGTTAAAAATAAAATAATATTTAAAACAAGAAAGTAAAATCATGCGAAACGCATTGATTATTAACACTTTCCAAATGTAAGTAATTGTTGTATCGTATGACTTTCAAAGCTCTTTGCCTACGTAATCACACAATGGATAGGAAGTAGTTCTGGAAGGCATACAGATAGACAAATTGAATTCCATATCCTTCTTAAACATTATTAGAAATTATTATAAATGCTTAACACAAAAGGAAACGTAGCTATTTTCTTCTAATTCCAGCCCTTAATGTAACTGAAAAATTTAGTGTAGCCCTGTAAATCTGTAGATTAACAAAATCAACAAAATATTATTTTAGCATTCAACACAAAGTATTATGTTAGCACATTAGCAATAAATGTCAAATTATTTATGGTTTTTACAACAGAAAGTTCTTTAAAGTGAATTTCTAAAAACGTTTGTCCTAAAACACGATGCATTGGCATTTTTTTGGGTATCCCTGTACTAAAACCAGTTGCAGAGGACCTATTAATGTCATTTAAAATAGGGAGAATTCCATAGTGAATTTGAATAATATATATATATATATATTAATTCCGAAAATATTTGCGGACGTTGGGGACAGACAGAAGGACGGTTGGACAGTCGGACAGATAGATACACAAATTTAAATCATATTCAGACTTAAAAAATGTTTAAAAATGTTTAAACCGCTTAATGTAAACGAAAATGCAATTCCAGCAAATGAAAAAAAAAAAAAAAAAACTCTTAATAGAACTAAATGTGTTTGCATGGTCCTGTAAATCTAATGCTAATAATACTACATTCTGTAGAAAGCATTTTTTTGTGCATATGAATAACATATTTAAAATGTAATTAAGATTTGTTCTAAGTAAAGTTATTAAGATTCTGTTTATGGAAATACCTCTCATTGATGGAATGCTTTGGAATACTTTCGAATGTCCCTGTTCACAAACCATTGGTAGTATTTACTCCATTTTCTAGAGTACATATCCGATAGTGAACTTGACTAGCATATTTCAATTTCATTGAAACCTATGTAAAATAAAGGAATTAAAATATAGTTTATAAAAACACCTCTCATAGAACAGAATGCTTTGTAATACTTTTGGGAATCCATGTACACAAGCCAGGAAAGCAATTCATTCCATTTTCAATAGCGAACATTCCATAGTGGACTTGAATATCGTATATAAGTTTCAAGAAATTCCATGAATATTTACGGGAGTTAGAGCGTAGATAGACCGATAGATAGAAAGACAGACAAACCGAAGTCATTAACACTTTTCAACCTTGTTGGAAAATGTTAAAAACATTTAGAAAGTGATAAAAGTTTTTAATATAAACAAAAATGTAATTCCCTCAAATTTCCAATAATACCTATTAATGTAAATGATTATTTTATGTGGCCCTATAAATCTAATGCTAATCATACTGTATTTTATGAAAAGCATTCTTTTGTGCATATGAATAATATATTTTAATTTTATTAAGATTTGTACAAAGTAAAGTACTTAAAATTTGGTTCATAGAAATACATCTTATATAACGCAATGTCTTGGAATACTTTCGAGTGTCCCTGTATACAAACCAGCGATGGTATTTACTCCATTTCCAATGGGAAACATCCGACAGTGGACTTGAGTATCATGTTTAAATTTCATTATGATTTGTGTAAAGTAACGACATTAAAATATGGTTTATAGAAATATTTCTCATAGACCACAATGCTTTGAAATACTTTCGGGTGTCCCTGTACACAAACCACTAAAGGTATGCACTCCATTTTCAATAGGAAACATCCAATAGTGAACTTGAATAGCATATATCAGTTTCAATAATGTCTAAGAATATTTACGGGAGTTAGAGCGCGGACAGATAGACAAACCGAAGTCATTAACACTTTTTAGCCTTGTTGGAAAGAGTTAAAAAGAGAGAGAGAAATTATAGTATGTAAAATTATGAAAAGGTTGTAAACGTTTTTCGATAAAAAATTAAGTCCCTGACAAAATTAAACTCTAATTTAAAGTCAAGTAAAATGCGTATATGAGTGCAATTGCATTACATCACTTGTTACTTTGAAAACATTTTGTATAAACGTATATAAAATTTTAATTCCAATTTTTTTTCTGAGATGAGTTTTCTTTCTCGTTTCTTATCTTGTAGGTTTGCTACGGCAACCTCGAACTTCTCGACTTAAAACTTCTTGTTTTCTTTTTGAGAGATTATGAGAAAGACAAAGTGGCATCCTGTGTAGCTGACATTTATAACTATCGGGAACTCAAACAATGCACGTAACACATTGTCTTCAATGTTGCCTGATTTTACAACTTTTTTATTCAAGAGTCACCAATAATTTTAAGAAGTAATATTAGGCATACAAAATTGGCAATTATTCTTCGAAATTACTCAGCTATTGTTGCATTTAAGATCTAGCTGTGAATTTTGAATAAAATGTCGCAAAATCTGGGAACACTGATTATCTTTCCCCATGAATGGTAGTGAACAAGTGAGTTAAATTTTATAACCGTTTGGATGTCGTTTCAGTAATAAAGGCTTCAGATTAAAAATTTTGGTAAAATTTCACCAATTTCTTGACTTTTCAATGTTTTCTTTCTTATTCTTCCATAAGGTAAAAAGCCATAGCATATTACGTAGTCGAATATAAGGCGAGACAAAACGATTTTAAAATATTACCTCTTTACCTTTACAATTTATGTGCATACTTATTTATTTTTAAACATACATTTTTTGGTGTCAGTTAAATTGTTTTATCATACCTGTGATGTGCTCCCCCCCCCCCCTCCCATGCTTTTTTTGTTGAATTTTTGAAATTTATATCCGTTTATCTCATGTAAATATTCGATGAGTACAAACCGCACTCTCGTACATAAATTACTTGATTTTACAATAATAAAAATTAAATTATGCCCGGGATTTTTTAACTACCTGTATTTTAAACATTTCATTGCGAAAAATATTTCTTTAATCATTTTTTAAAAACACCATATCTTTGCGTCACTAATTTTCAAAGTTTCAAAATTCATTTTACGAATGAATCAGTTTTTCACATAAAAAGTATGACTTTTTTTAAACATCAAAATTCCAAAACTTTAATCACTGTAGTTTCTTTTTATTGGTTAAAGAATAATTTTAAAATATGTATATATATATATATATATATATATATATTTACTTTTTTATTTATTTTTATTTTTCGGAAACATTAGAACGAAAAAAAAAAAAAAAAAATGGGACTAAACTAAAAACGAAACAAATTAAACATATAATTCAGCTGAAAAAGCCCATTAGAAAAAACGATTCTATGATATAGTCAACATTCCTTAAATTTTATTTTAAATTATTGTCAAATACATCTTTTACTTTAAACTATGCATATGTTTAGAAAGCTAATTCTTAACGTTCATTCATTAAAAATGAATTATTGAACATTATTTAAATACCAAATCATTCGGACACTAGTTAAAAATATTTCTACTGATTTTCTGATAATGAATTATAAAATTTACTTGAACTAAATACATCAATTCGTTAGAATCACGCTCACTCATTGGACACATATTTATAGAAAAGATATTCTCAATATACGAAAATATAATCACTAAAACCTGTAAACATAAATATTTATGTGGTAAGCAGGTATATGCAAAAAGTTTGTAAAATTACCAAAAAAGTGTAGACTTTTAAATAGAAAGTAATGAATAGGTGTAAAATTTTAAGGTTAGTTTAAAAGGGATAATTTAAAGGGATTAATAGGGTAAAAATTAAAGGGATTTAAAATCTAAATTTAGCATTTTCTATTTGATATAGTCATTTAAAACTCAATTATATTTTCTTTTGTAGTAATATACGGCAGCATTAAAGATATTTTGATAAATATATAAACAGTACTATGGCTGTAAAAAACATATTCATTATTTAATACGCTACAATGCTAATTTATGAAAGACATATTTCATTATTTTCTTGCAATTGAAAAATTCATTTTAAATAATATAAAATTAATGGCAATTTATTTAAAGCATGCTTAAAATTTCTTTTATAAGTATTAAAAAAATAATTATGAATAAACTAAAAAAAATTTTTTAATGTTCAAAATATTAAAGTATTTCTTTTAAAATCGTTTTTAACAATAAAAATACTATCATTATTTTATATTGTACTCAGAAATATAACAAATGTATTATTCCCCCCCCCCCTCTATCTCTCTTTCTTCATATATATATATATATATATATATATATATATAATCGTCCCCGAAGAAATTAAAGGTTATAGATAAAGTTAAATACATAATAGAAAAATGGAGAAAAAAAATTTCTCAGTGCTTTATTATGACTCATAGCATGTCTCAATCTAACTAAGAAACGAAAAGAAAAAAAAAAAAAATCCGGGGCTAATCAAAAGAAGATTGATATCAATTTAGTGCGTCGAAACGATGTATGAAGGATTTATCTTCGGCGGTTTAGGCGTTGTCCCTTAATACTGAAACCTATTTGTCCAGATGGGTGGAGCTGAAACGTTCATTAGACGTAAATCAAGAGATCTTTCAGGATACTCGCAATTAGGTGTGAAGCAGCATTCCAGTTTTATTATGATAGTTTTTTTCCATTTAAAGAAAAGGTAGCAAATTACCTTAAATACTTACGTTTAAGGGTTTTTTATGTGAATGATTTTCAATTCTGTAATTATTTTTCCTTCTTTTTTTTTTTTTTATTCCTTTCAGATAACAAATAGTTTAATTCTTAGGCACTGTATTATCTTAAAGTTTATTTTAATCTATTGAAGAGACAAATGGTTCGCGAGATTACATTAAATTTTAGAGTGATGTTTAGACAAATATTAATATAAAAGCTTTCAAATTATGAATTTTGATATCATTCATGAAACTACAGCTAAGTAGACATAACATGTACAAACATAAATTAACATGATAATTTTATTAATATATATATATATATATATATATATATATATATATATATATATATTGTACATACAAAATACGATTTTACACATTCAATTATTTTCAGAAAATTTTAAATTAAGTAAGATATAAACATATTAATTCAAGCAATAATAAGGTAACAATAAATAATAATAATAATAATAATAATAATTAACAGCAATTAAAAACAAGAAAGAAAAATCATGCAGTACGCATTGATTAGCAACACTTTCCAACTGTACACAATTGTTGCATCGAATAACTATTAATGCTATTTGCCTACGTTATCGCACAACAGACAGAAGGACTGAAAAACATACAGATAGACTAATTGATTTTAAAATTACTCTTAGGCATTTTGGAAAGTGTTAAAAAGGCTTAACGCAAAAGAAAATGCAGCCACTAGATTATAATTGCAGCTTTTGATCTCTCTCAATATTTTACTGTAGCCCTGTAAATCTGAAAGTTAATCATATCATATTCTATACAAAACAATATTTTAGAATATTAATGATACATGTCAATATTTTTAAGATCTTTGCAGTAGAAAGTTTTTTAAATATAACTTTTAAAAAATTCTGTCCTAAAACGTAATACATTGGCTTTTTTTTTTTTTGTTTTTTTGTTTTTTTTTGTTTTGTTTTTTGTTGTTGTTGTTGCTGTCCCTGTAAACAAACTAGTTGTACAGGACCTATTAATGACATTTTAAATAGGGAACATTCCATAGGGAACTTGAGTGTATCATTTTTAAAAAATTCTCAAAATATTCACGAATGATATGAGCCGGAGACAAACATATAGAAAGGTAGACAATCGGACAGACAGATGCACAAATTGAAATCATATTCTCACTAAAATTATAAGAAAGTGTTAAAACGCTCATGTAAACAAAAGTGCAATTCCAGCAAATTTTTATTAATACCTCTTAATGTAACTGATTATTTTTGTGTGGCCCTGTAAATCTAATGCTAGCAATACTGTATTACATAGAAGGCACACTAGTTTGTGTATACGGATAATATATATCAATTGCATTATACTTTGTGGAAAATAAAATGATTAAAATTTGGTTTATAAAAATAACTCTCATACAACACAATGCTCTGGAGTACTTTCAAGTGCCCCTGTACCCAAACCAGTTAGAAATGTACTCTATTTTACATAGGAAACATCCGATAGGGAATTGAATAACATATTAAAATTTCGTTAAAGTTTCTATAGATTAAAGGTATTAAAATATGATTTATAGAAACTCCTCTCATAGATCACAATGCTTTCGAATACTTTTGGGTGTCCCTGTGCACAAACCAGAAGAGGTATCCATTCCATTTTCAATAGGGAACATTCGATAGTGAACTTCAATAAAATATATCGGTTTAAAGCAATTCCATAAATATTTACTAGAATTAGAGCGCAGAAAAACAGACAAAGAGACGAACAGAAGAACAGTCAGACATATACACAAATTCAAATTATATTCACACTAAAAAAAAATGATAGAAAATGTCAAAAACGCTTAATGTAAATGATAGTACAATTCTAGCAATTTTTTATTAATAGCTCTGAATAAAACTGAATATTTTTGTGTCCCCCTGTAAATCTAATGGTAACCATGCTATATTCTATGCAAAGCATTCTTTTGTGCATATAAATAACGTATTTCAATTTCCTAAAACTTCGTGGAAAGTAAAGTTATTAAAATTTGATTTATAGAAATATCTCACAAAGAACGCAATGCTTTGGAGTACTTTTGAGTGTCCCTGTACATAAACTAGCGGTAGTATGAAATCTATTTTATATAGAAAACATCGAATAGTGAACTTGAATAACATATTTCAATTTCATGAAGATATTGTACAGTAAAGATATGAAAATATGGTTTAAAGAAATACTCTCATAGAACACAATTCTTTGAAATATTTTCGGGTGTCCCTGTACACAACCCGGTAGAGTTTATACAACTCCATTTTCAATAGGAAACATTCGATAGTGAACTTGAATAACATATATCAGTTTCAAAAAATTCCATAAATATTTACGGGTGTTAGAGCGCGGGCAGACGGACAGACGGACAGATGCACAAATTGATTGCACAAATTGATTGCATATTCACACTTAAAAAAAATGCTTGGAAGTGTTAAAAACGCTTAATGTAAAAAAAGTGGAATTCTAGCAAACTTTTAATAATAACCCTTAATATAAAAGTATATTTTTGTGTCACCCTGTAAATCTAATGCTAATCATTCTATATTCTATGTAAAGCATACTTTTGTGCATATAAATAACATATTTCAATATCCTAAATCTTCGTGTAAAGTAAAGTTATTAAAATTTGATTTATAGAAATATCTCTCATAGAACGCAATGCTTTAGAATACTTTTGAGTGTCCTTGTATATAAAACAGAGTTGGTATTTAATCCATTTTATACAGAAAAAATCCAATAATGAACTTGAATAACTTATTTCAATTTAATTAAGATATGTGTACAGTAAAGGTATGAAAATATGATTTATAGAAATACCTCTCATAGAACACGATGCTTTGAAATACTTTCGTGTGCCCCTGTACACATACCAGTAGAGGTATAAACCCCATTTTCAACAGGGAACATCCGATAGTGAACTTCAATAACATATATCAGTTTCAAGAAATTCCACAAATATTTACGGGAATTAGAGTGCAGAGAGACAGACAGACGGACAGACAGACAAACCGAAGTCATTAACACTTTTCAACCTTGTTGGGAAGTGTTAAAAGTGTTAGAAAAGGTTAAAAACGCTTAATGTAAACGAAAGTACACTTTTAGCAAATGTTTATTAATAGCTCTTTATATAACTGAATATTTTTGTGTCACCCTGTAAATCTAATGCTAATCATGCTATATTCTATGCAAAGCATTTTCTTTTGTGCTTATAAATAACACATTTCAATTTCATAAATCTTCGTGCAAAGTAATGTTATTAAAATTTAGTTTATAGAAATATCTCTCATAAAACGCAATGCTTTGGAATACTTTTGTGTGCCCCTGTAGTGGTGGTATTTGCTCCAATTTATACAGGAAACATCCGATAGTGAACTTGAATAACATATTTCAATTTCATTAAGATTTGTGTGCAGTAAGGGTATGGAAATATGGTTTATAGAATGGCCTCTTATAGAACACAATGCTTTGAAATATTTTCGGGGGTCCCTGTACACAAACCAGTAGAGGTATAAACTCCATTTTCAATAGGGAACATCCGATAGTGAACTTGAATAACATATATCAGTTTCAAGAAATTCCATAAATATTTACAGAAGTTAGAGCGCGGACAGCCAGACAGCCAGACAGACAGACGGACAGACAGACAGACAAACCCAATGCATAAACACTTTTCAACCTTGTTGGAAAGTGTTAAAAATCAGATATGAAACATACATTCATAATATTTAAGTATAAATATTTCATTTTTGATCTAATGCAAAATCATTTTATGATTATAAAGATATGTAATTAATAGTATCAATACCTGTAGTGAGATAATCTAAAATCATATAAAAAAAACAAGAAAGAAAAATCATGCAGTACGCATTGATTAGTAACACTTTCCAACTGTACGTAATTGTTGTATCGAATAACTTTTAATATTATTTGCCTACGTTATCACACAACAGACAGAAGGACTGAAAAGTATACAGATAGACTAATTCATTTTAAAATTACTCTTAGGCATTTTGGAAAGAGTTAAAAAGGCTTAACTCAAAAGAAAATGCAGACGTTACATGATTTAGTGTAGCCCTGTAAATCAGAGAGGTAATCATCTCATATTCCATACAAAGCATTATTTTAGATTATTAACAATATGTTTCAATATTTTTATGATTTTTACAGTAGAAAGATTTTTAAATATAACTTTCAAAAAATTCTGTCCTAAAACGTAATGCAGTGTTTTTTTTTTTTTTTTTTTTTTTTTTTTTTTTGTCCCTGTAAACAAACTAGTTATACAGGACCTATTAATGTCATTTTAAATGGGGAACATTCTATAGGGAAAATATTTATAAAAATAACACTCATAGAACACAATGCTTTCAAATGCTTTTGGGTGTCCCTGTACACAAACCAGAAGAGATATTCACTCAATTTTGAATATGGAACATCCGATAGTGAACTTCAATAAAACATATCAGTTTCGAGAAATTCAATAAATATTCACAGGAGTTAGAGCGCGGGCAGAAAGACAGACAGACAGACAGATGCAGAGATACACAAACTGAAAACATATTCACACTTAAAAATGTTAGAAAGTGTTAAAAACGCTTAATGTAAACGAAAGTACAACTCTAGCAATTTTTTATTAATAGCTCTTAATATAAATGGATATTTTTGTATCACCCTGTAAATCTAATGCCAATCATGCTATATTCTATGCAAAGCTTTTTTTTTTTTTTTTTTTTTTTTTTTTTGTGCATATAAATAACATATTTCAATTTCCTAAAACTTCGTGGAAAGTAAAGATATTAAAATTTGATTTATAGAAATATCTCTCATAGAGCGCAATGCTTTGGAATACTTTTAAGTGTCTCTGTACATAAATCAGTAATGGTATTTCCTCCATTTTATACAGGAAACATCCAATAGTGAACCTGAATAACATATTTCAATTTAATTGAGATATGTCTAATAAAGGTATGAATATATGGTTTATCGAAACACCTCTCATACAACATAATGCTTTGAAATACTTTCGGGTGTACCTGTACACAAACCAGTAGAGGTACAAACTCCATTTTCAATAGCGAACATCCAATCGTAAACTTAAATAACATATATCAGTTTCAAAAAATTCCATAGATATTTACGGGAGTTAGAGCTCGAACAAACCGACAGGCAGACAGACAGACGGGCAGGCAGATACACAAAACTGAAATCATATTCACACTTAAAAAAATGTTAGAAAGTGTTATAAACGCTTAACGTAAACGAAAGTACAATTCTAGCAATTGTTTACTAATAGCTCTTAATGTAACTGGATATTTTTTTTCCACCCTGTAAATCTAATGCTAATCATACTATATTCTGCGCAAAGCATTCTTTTGTGCATATAAATAACATACTTAAATTTCCAAAAACTTTGTGGAAAGTAAAGTTATTATAGTTTGATTTATAGAATATTTCTCATAGAACACAATGCTTTGGAATACTTTTGAGTATCCCTGTACATAAACCGATGGTGGTAATTCATCCATTTTATACAGGAAACATCCAATAGCGAACTTGAATAACATATTTCAATTTCATTCAGATATGTCTACAGTAAAGGTATGAAAATATGGTTTATAGAAATACCTCTCATAGAACACAATGCTTTGAGATACTTTCGGGTGATCCTGTACACAATTTAGTAGAGGTATAAACTCCATTTTCAATAAGGAAGATCCGATAGTGAACTTGAATAACATTTATCAGTTTCAAGAAATTCCATAAATATTTACGGGGTTAGAGCGCGGACAGAAAAAACGAAGTCATAAATACTTTTCAATCTTGTTGGAAAGTGTTAAAAATGTTAGAAAGTGTTAAAAACGCTTAACGTGAACGAGAGTACATATCTAGCAATTTTTTTACTAATAGCTCTTAATTTAACTGGATATTTTTGCGGCACCCTGTAAATATAATGCTAATTATGCTATATTCTACTCAAAGCATTCTTTTTTGCATATAAATAACATATTTCAATTTCCTAAAATTTCGTGGAAACTAAAGTTTTTAAAATTTCATTTATAGAAATATCTCTCATAGAACGCAATGCTTTGGAATACTTTTGAGTGTCCCTGTGTATAACCCAATGGTGGCATTGCCTCCATTTTATGCAGGAAACATCCAATAGTGAACTTGAATAACGTATTTCAATTTCATTAAGATATGTCTACACTAAAGGTATAAAAATATGGTTTATAGAAATACCTCTCATAGAACACAATGCTTTGAAATACTTTCGGGTGTCCCTGTACACAAACCAGTAGAGGTACAAACTCCATTTTAAATAGGGAACGTCCGATAGTGAACTTGAATAACATATTTCAATTTCATTAAGATATGTCTAGAGTAAAGGTATGAAAATATGGTTTATAAAAATACCTCTCATAGAACACAATGCTTTGAAATACTTTCGGGTGTCCCTGTACACAAACCAGTAGAGGTATAAACTCCATTTTCAATAGGGACCGTCCGACAGTGAACTTGAATAACATATGTCAGTTTCAAGAAATTCCATAAATATTTACGGGAGTTAGAGCGCGGACAGACAGACAGACAGACAGACAGACAAACCGAAGTCATAAACACTTTTCAACCTTGTTGGAAAGTGTTAATAATTCATTGCAATAATTTAAATTTATAAGAATTGGTAATCATGCATATGAAACGAATATTTGTGTAATTATGGTGATTATGAGTGTATTAAACATAATTGTAGCGCATACAATTTCAAACATTTTTATATCAAATTATCGACAAAATGTTATTTAAAAACTAGTAGTTATGAAGAAACAGAAATGTAATTATTTTTCTTTTTCTTGCAAAAAGTTCTTATATATATATATATATATATATATATATATATATATATACTTTTTTTTCTAAAACATCCTTTAAAAATGTAGTTTGCTATCTAAAAAAAATATTTTCGAAAATCAAACTTAACCCTTTCAGGGGAGGTGGTATATATTTTATATCACCTAATTTCAGTTCTCAACTGCAAAAATTCATCCCAGAAATTTTCTAGAAAATTTTACTTTTTTATCTTATCTAAAACCATTTATTTAATACTTTTCCTCTAATCTTGATCTCAGACTCTGGTGGCATTTGATTTTAAATGAACTTAAATTCATTGCCCCTGAAGGGGTTAAATCTCAGTGAGGAAAGGTTTTGTGAATAAAATTGTAATTTTTACTTTATACAATTGATTTTTGCATACAAAATTATCCATTAAAAAGAAATTACGTGATATATATATATATATATATATATATATATATGTTATTTCGTACTATTGTTAAAGTATAGTTTAACTAAGGGTGAATATTCAAGGTTCTGAGGAGTTTTAATCCTAAAATAATTGTCATTTTGAAAAAGAACAGTTTTAAACAGTTCTTTTTTTATGAACAGTTTTGAACATTTTAATTCTTCATTTAGTATTCTACGTAGTTTGGTTCAATGGTTTTGAGCAAAAGTATACCTGGTGTCAAGACAGAATTCTATTTATTTCCAAATGCTTTACACTTCTTTTCTCAAAAGTTCATTTTTGCCACTTATATCTTACCATGATCTTACTAATATCTTTTCGTAAAATGAATAAAATATTTTTACAAACATATTTCCTAAAATAAATTAAGATTTTAGACATCATTCTGAATTTACCATTTTAAAAAATATGTAAAACATAAAAACTTGAAAATTTTTGAAAAATTCAAACATTTTTGAGAAAAAAAAAAAAAATATATATATATATATATATATATATATATATTACTAAATATTAGTTATCTTTATTCAGTTATCTTTATTCAATATTAATTATTTTTTTTTTAGATTTCTTTTGAATAAATATATGTGCAAAACTTTATAGCAACAAATAATTTTTTTTTTCAAAATCTTAAAGATAGTGGCAAGAAAATCTTTTGAGAAAAAAAGTGTTGACATTTAATAATACAATGCCAGAGTTTTCAACTTTATAACCTATTCCAAAACATTTTTAGCTCCACCTTCTGTTCCATATCACTACATTTTTTGAGTAATTTTCTTCTTATTTAACCGAAGTTTCATTATCATGAAATTTACTCTAAAGAATATATGATAGGAATAAAGGGCGGTGCTAACAATGCTTCGGAAAAAAAGTATAAGAGTCATACTTGCCAACCATCTCATTAATAAACGTACAATTGTTAACGCCCCCTGAAAAAACGCCCCTTTTCTCACACCACTATATTTTTAGAGTTATTCTCTCCAAATGATGTTACGATTAAATAAGACTAAAATTACTCTAAATAATTATTTTTGTGAAAAACAAGGCGGGTACTAAAAATTGTACGGTTCATAATGAGATGGTTGGCACGTATGAAATGTTGTCAACTCTACAATGGCATACTTGCTAACCATCTCATTATGAACCGTTCAATTTTTATTAACCGCCTTGTTTTTCACACCAATAATTTTTTAGAGTAATTTCAGTTTTATTTAATCGTAACAACATTTGGAGAGAAATTCTAAAATATAGTGAAATTAAAAATATGTAATTAAAAATAATAAATAATGTAATTAAAAATATAGTGATGTGAGAAAAGGGGCGTTTTTTCAGGGGGCGTTAACAATTGTACGGTTATTAATGAGATAGTTGGCAAGTATGCAATGGAGTTCAATGTTAACATCAGTTACACTTTTGCTCATAGCTTCTGAACCAAAATTCATGGAACATAAATGAAGCATCAATAACAAAATATTCCCAATTACTCATATTTCTTTCAACGTATACCTTTTTTTTAAAAAAGTTGATTTTATTAGGTCTACCGGAATGTTCTGTCCTTTTGAAGTAAAATACTGACATCGTAAATTTATCCTGGATGACAATATTTAAGATGTTCTTGGGCAACTTGTAAGAT
Source organism: Salticus scenicus (assembly GCA_963930645.1). NCBI lineage: Eukaryota > Metazoa > Arthropoda > Arachnida > Araneae > Salticidae > Salticus > Salticus scenicus. The sequence continues at coordinate 180,296,961 of OZ005648.1, read as the reverse complement.
GATAATTGATAAAGTACCATATAAATATTGTTAAACAGAAATTTCCGGTGTCATTTTATTAATACAAAAAGACAGAACCTTCCAGTGGATCTAATATTTAAAGTCAAACGTTTCTAGATCCCTTAAAGAAACGTTGAAAGTCATTTACAGAGCTAAAGAAAAGACGTATTTGAAATTCTGATTTCTGAATTATGCAGATAATAAGAATATGCATATAATTTGTACCAAAAAAAAAAAATCGAGCTGGAATTATGTACCTCTTCTTTGTTTTATCATGCTTTTTAATTTTATAATTTTTATTTTTATTTTGGGTATTATAGTGTTGAAGTATTTTTTTTCTAGTAATATATGTCATTCCACTCTAAAGCATAATTTTCTTTATTTTACATTATGCGCATATAAAAGATACCGATGACAAGTCTCCCATTTCTTCAAAAGAGACTTCATACCGGAATTTTTGTGCAGTTGTCTTCATTTTGTTTAATCGTAAAAAAATAAATATAACAGATTCCTTTAAAAAGATAATGGTAATAATTCTAATTTAAAAATTAGAAAGTTTGGCAATTATGGTAATGTCATCATAATTTTAATATATGTCTACAGAGCATTTCCCAAATAAGGGTACTAACTAAAATGAGAGGCGTGGCATGTAATATTAGTTGATAATATCATAAAAACATTCGACCAGGAACTTCATGGAAAAGAGGTAGTACGCCTACAAGAAATTAATATAGGTATGTGGCGAGATTGCGAAAATTCTTCGTTTCACATAATGCCAATTTTGCAATATATTATTTCATTTTAAACAATCCAGAATGTATTCAAATATTTCATTCTTAGACGGACAAACCGTAATTTCTTACATAATACAAATCCTTAGTAAATAATAGATTTTGATTCCCTATCCGCATATACTTGAGTGTTCTTACAATCAAATTATTTTATAATGCACAGATGTTTCATCACAAGAGATTTATATGTGCCCTAATAAAGTAAATTGAAAGGACGAAAGAGCCATCAAAAAACTAACAACTAAGAAATCAGTCAACCATGCTCAATTCTTCTCTTACCAAATGGTTTTAAAATGTTTCCATACCTTGGGATTAATTAAGTCTTGTTTTTATTAAATATTACGCATCGTTTTGTAACAAAGGGCGAAGAATGGCAGTTAGAACTTGTTTTAAAAGTATACAAAATTTCGGTAATTGTCGGTCTGTCGACACTGTTCATTTCTTTAATAACCAAATGCCACTCAAATGTCTCTAAATGAGCTTTTAAGAGCATTAAATTTGTTCGAAACAAATGCTGCGTCCCACATTTTGTAGCGATGGGTAAAAAAGGCAGAACACTTTCTTGAAAAATCTTATATTTGACAATGTCATAAGTAGCTGCATGATATAGAACAAAAGTTAATACCATTGTTTTTTATTTCAATGAAATTTATTATTATTAATTACGTATAAGCGTGCAAAATGTATTTTACCAAAAACATTTACATATTTTTATTATTTTGCATATACAATTTTTGATATATAAATGTATTTTAATACATATTTTTATTTACGAAAGGTTTAAAATTCATTAAAAACAATTAAAAATACCTTACATTAAATCCTTAAAAAGATGAGCTTTATATATTCGGTTCCGACCGGAACCATCCTCAGAGCTCTTACGACGACTACTGCCCGGTGGTTTATTTTCTTTCTTCATCGCTTTCGTCCATCATCTCTTCACTTCTTTTCTTAGTCTTGAAAGCTGTTGCCACACAGGTGGGATCAAACTGTGCTTGACGTCATTTACTGAATTACTGGTTGCCAAAATTTCCAGGGCTTCTCTTTTTATTGCATATTTATGTGAGTTGAAAGGTACAACTTTATGGAATTTAATTGAATCAATATTAATGGGTTTAGTGTTGTTAGTTCTTGAGAAATTAGTAGATGTTTTGTTGTGTTTAAGATCAGCAAGGTGATCAGAAATCTGCCTCTAATTTTGCGTTTAGTCATACCAATATAGCTAGCTTTATTTTTATCATAGTCTTGAAAATCAATTTTGTATATGTAGTCGGTTTGACTAAAATGAATAGGGTCTTTCATTACGGATACGTTGGTAGATATTTTTATTTGGTCTAATCGGAATATTAACGTTATGTTTTTTAGCTTCATTTTTGATTTTGATAGAGGCGCCTTTATAATATGGAATATTAAAGACCGGATTTCTGAACACCTTGCTGACCTTAAACACAACAAACCACCTACTACTTTCTCAAGAACAAACAACGCTAAACCCATTAATATTGATTCAATTAAATTTCATAAAGTTGCTCCTTTCAACTCACATAAATATGCAATAAAAAGAGAAGCCCTGGAAATTTTGACAACCAGTAATTCAGTAAATGACGTCGAGCACAGTTTGATCCCGCCTGATTGGCAACAGCTTATCAAGACTAAGAAAAGAAGTAAAGAGATGATGGACGAAAGCAGTGAAGAAAGAAAATAAACCACCCGGCAGTAGCCGTCGTAAGAGCTCTGAGGATGGTTCCGGTCGGAACCGAATATATAAAGCTCATCTTTTTAAGGATTTGATTTAAGGTATTTTTAATTGTTTTTAATGTATTTTAATAATTTCATACATGTTAATTTTTTAAGTGGTAGTAATACAATGGTAACTCATTAATTCGCTAGTTTTTGTAAGAGAATTTAAAATAAAATATATTTTAACATGTATGATATTATAATAAGTAAAATAGCACGAATGTGTTAAAACATTTCTCCTTGTCTATTCGAATGTTTTAATTTCATTAAGTTGGTACAACTTTTTATATATATATTGTACGCAAAAAGTAACATTATTTTAAATTGATATGCAAATATTTTGGAACTATGCTAAACATAAAAATTTATTTTCATTTTTTTTTTTTTTTTTTTTTTTTTTTTTTTTTGTATGTATGTATATATATATATATATATGTTGTATCATAATTCTACTCAAGCTAATTAAATTTTGGTTAGTAGTTTATAAATATCTAATTCATATTGGATAAAAATATGAAGAGGAATTAATGAAAGCAGAAATTTTCGTCAAGCAAAATTGAAATTAAGCAAAACAGTCTGACCTAATCATAATTTTGTGGGTTATTTTTAAAAGGATTATTGATTGTTAATAAAAACATAAATAAAGAAAAGAAAACATAAAAAAAAAAAAAAAATGTAAATTATTTATAGACTAGCAGGCTACGCCCGCTTCGCTGGTAATGAATTCGCTATTTAAATGAATTTTCGAAAGAATCGAATTTATATTTATTTTTTTTTACACCGCATTATAGACAAAAAAGAAAAACAAATAAATAAATAAATAAATAAATAAATAAAATAAACTGAAATTGCTCCAAACCTCGCTTCGGGTACCCGCTGTCTACGGCAGCTCTTTTCCCGCCCGCATTGCATGAGGTCTAGGTTTCCCATGCCTGCAGGAAGATCTTTCCCGGGCACTTCAATCTGGATATTTATCAATGACAGGTGGGATCTGCTACTATTTAAGAACTAAGATTTTAAAGATGACTGTATCTCAGCATCTATTCAATATTTTAGTTTTGAACCATGTATTTTATACCCCATGCTATTTACACTATATTACGATTTGATTCCTAATAAAATAAAATAAAATAAAAAGTAGATTAAATATATATATAAACAAATAAATTTTAATCAGTTTAATCCTGTTTACTATGTATATACTACCATTTTTCCCGATAAATACAGTAAATAATAAAAAAAAAAAATGAATAAATAAAAGTTTTTTCTTTTAAAGGAATTAACTAAAAAATGAAAAATAAGGAGTTGTTCTAAAAATTAAACATAACTGTTATAAATACGTTTTTAAATTTAAAACTAATTATACTTAATTTTTTCTACTGCATTACGATTTTATTTTCAATAAATATAACAAATAAAAAAAAATAAAAAAAAGTTCGCCTTCAAATGAATGAATTAAATAAAAATAAGTCGCGTAATAGCCGTTGCTAAGATACGCAGACGATTGAAGCAAAATAATTAAATTTATGAAAAATGAAGCATTAAAGCCAATATTTAAAATCGAAAAAACATTAATTTAAAAAATTCAAATTCTAAATTCGAAAAAATCTCGATGAGGAGCACACCTGCAGGGTCCCAGGTACCTATATGCCAAATTTGGAAGCTCTGCGATCAGTAGTGTGAGCACCGGAGAGCAGACAAATACACACACACACACACAGAGATACACAGACACTTCTCTTTATTTATATAGATGAACTATTTACATTGTTTATTTGAAAGGTAAAGTTTGTTATTAAAAACTAAACAAGTGGTTTTAACATATATTTAAACGGTTCATTCAAAACTCGCGAGAGTTTTAATTATTCATAACTGATTACTTTGAATTATTTACAAGGTAATTATACACAATATGTAAATAATTCTATGAGAGGTAATATGCATCTCGTTAAAATACTCCTATAATATTTCTGTATGCATCACGTATCCTGAAAGCGTGTGGAAATGCGACATACGCTGTCATTATTTCCGTTTGCTTATGTTAAAATTATTACTGAGAAAATCGATCCGAATATAGAACAAATGAAGAATTATAAGCGGGGAGTTGAATGTTTTGGATTTTAAGTTCTAATCAGTTTTCATTAACGCAGGAAATAATTAATTTCATCCTTCGAGATAACATTTATTTCCAAGCACCAATCCCAGCATCTGGTAGTGACGTTCACTTTCTCTCGGGGCATGTTTCATCAGAATTGCTTGCTTTGTTAAAAGGGAATGCTAGACAGTTTAGGAAATAGTAACAGAGGAATAAATCTAATAAACATAGTAAAATTTAGAATATTTGACACGAAGAATCCTTGTATTGTTTTGTTTCGCACATGTCTGTAACTTTTGATAATTCATTAACAAAAATGTTATCCGGCTTAATTAGTGATTTGAACCAAATTTTAAAATCAAAACATTGTAATTTAATAAACATAACAAAGTTGAAATTTTCAGTTTCAGCTGTTAAATATGAATAAATTAAATAAATATGTGATTTCAATGGAGTTTTTCCTTACTTTAAAACAAAACTATTTTTTAAATACTTGAGGGAATATCTGGAATACTATAAAAATAATTCGTAGAGGCAAAAACTTAATATACGGTATTTTGTTTTTGTCTATTTTTATCTATTTAAAATTATTAAGTCATACATATATATCTTCCAAGTCAAACAGGTAATCATCATAAAAAATAATATTGATTATCTTTACAATGCACTTAATGTAGCAATATTTCAATTATATTTTATGTAATAACTAGCAGGCTTTGGCCGCTTCACTAGTCACTATATTTAAAGGAATAAAAAACAGACACACTATTTTTACATCGCCTTATTGAAAAAAGAAAAAAAAAAAAAATCCATTGAAATTGCTCTAAAGCTTGTTGTGGGTCCCTACTACATTCAGCAGCGTCTTCCGCACCCACATATTCTCGGCTACATGTTGCACTGCCTGCGACAATATCCTACCTGTGGACTTCCATTTAATTGCTTAACGGATGACAGTTTCGTAACGAACAGTGTAAAAAATCTATTAAAAAAAACTTTTAAAACCCAAATTCTTAATGTATCATATCACATAAATCTTTCAGAAGTTATTATTTTACGATTTTTTTTTTTTTTTTTTTTTTTTTTTTTGTATTAACTTGAATTGATAAATTTCAGCGGAAGATCATTAAGCGATAATCCGACCGGTCGTGGATCAATGCGTCCAGTCTCGTAAACCGGTCTGGATCAAAGTCTTTCAGCGTAATGTAACACGTGAACCGGTCGGGGATCAAATCACCCCAAAAAATTTCTGAGGCATTTGACCATTGACCGATTCATTGCTATGATTGTCCATTAGTTATTGCTCTGGTTGTGCCATCTATCGGTCATTACAAAAGTAAATATGCATAAAATCTTTTTTTTTTTTTTTTTTTTTTTTTTTTTAATAACTGCATAATTGCTTTAGAATTATAAAAATATGCATAAAATGTTGCTCCCTGCAATTTTTTTATTTTTTTTATTTTGAGTTTTAAAAAAGATTTTAAATATGTTGACTTTGTGAATTTATCGATAAGTTGATTTTTATAAAACATTTTATGTTTGAAAAATTTTCTTTTATCAATTGACATCTTTTCTACTAATTATCTGCAAAAATTAATGCTCCGGACCTTCGGGGGTATCGAACGCTCAACCATCGCGTTACTAACATGGCGCTCTAACCACCTAAGCCACGGAGAGACAAATGGAAAAGCTTACATTTACCTTAAAATGGAGGCGCATTTTTTATTAGCTTGAAATACACAAACATACCGTATTGAATGACAGTAAGTACATAAGAATTTGGGGGAAAAATCAAAGCATCACTTTTATATTTAAATCGCAATTGCATAGGAACCACATTATACGTACTACACATAGTACTTACTGTCACGTTATTTCATGTATTTAATTTCGATTATCCTGTAGACCATAAATTGACAACCGTTTCATACCAAATATAATAATAAATTAGGCTGTGGGAACAACTTTTTTCTTTTTTTTGTTACGTATATTTCGCATTTTATATATTTTATGTTGATTTATTTATTTAAATTTTAATTTTAATTAAACAAATTTTGGTATTCTTCAACCCTCTTGAGAACTTTGATAATGGACTTCAACTTCTTATCTTTTAGCTGTTCTTTTCTGTAATCTGTGTTGTTTGCAAGGAATAGAATTTCATCACTGTTTTTAGGCTCAAATACTGCTTCTTTCGGTGAAAGTCTATCCAAAAAGATAAGGTCTAAATTTTCTAATATGACAGAAAGACATTATTTTTCAGTTGTAGATTACTTCATTTCAGATGTAGTCAGAGAGCTGCATGCGTAGGCTTGCACTAGTACAGAGCCGATTCCGTAGACACTGGCATCTGAATATATCTTCGTTTCTGCGTCTGGAAGAAAATTACCTAAGACAGGACAACTAGTAAGTAAATAATCGAGAGTACTGAAAGTTTTTTCCTGTGAAGTGTTCCACATGAATTTTGCATTTTTCTTCAACGGGTCATGTAGAGGCTTTGCAATATTGGCGCAGTTTTTTCGTCGGTAATACGAAAAAACACCTAAAAAACTTGAAACGTCTCCAGTGTTTTCTGACACAGGGTATTTGTTTACAGTAGCTATCTTTTCTGGATCGGAATAGATACCCTACTGATCAACTAAATGTCCCAATATCGTTAGTTTCTTCTTTTCGAAAGCACATTTATTAGAGTTAAGCGTTAGTCCTGCCACTTGAATACACTTTAAAAATTTTCTTAAATGCACTTGGTGTCCTTGGAAATTCGGGGCATAAATTATGATATCATCAAGGTGGCATAGGGAGATTTTTTATTTAAGGCCTCTCAACTCTGTGTCCATAATTCGTTCGAAAATATCTGGGGCATTGCACAAACCAAATGGAATGCCTTTACATTTATAAAGACCATCCGGAGTTACAAAAGCAGTATTTTCTCTATCCTTCTCATCAACCTCTATTTGCCAGTAACCTTACTTCAGATCCATCATAGAAAAGATTCTTGCACCAGAAAGGCAGTCCAAAGCATAACTAAATCATGGTAGCAGATACACGTATTTCTTTGTGATTTTCTTCAACTTCCTGTAATCGACACAAAAACGCTAGTCACCACTTTTCTTCTTTACAAGTACAACTAGAGATGACCACAGGCTGGCTGATGGCTGTATCGCATCTTTCAACATTCTATGTACTTCTTCTTCAATCACACGCCTCTCAGCAGCTGATGTACGATAAGGCCTTTGTTTGATTGGAACACTGTCACCCGTGTTTATCTTGTGCTTCACATTATTACATTATTACATCTTGACTTTTATGAAGTCAAAAATGTCACTAAATTCTTCTAGCATATTGAATAACTCGTCTTTTTCATCGGAAGTTAGCTCAGGATCAATAATTTTTTTTTAACTTTTCCCGAGCGAGTCACTTCCTGGACCAGTATCCCTTAGTCTCTTTTTCGTCCTTATCACTGAGAGAATTGATCAAATCATTTGTTATTACCGTCTCGCTGTCTATTTTCATACCTTTTAGTATTATATGAGTTCCTCGAGAGCAATGCATTACCTAAACTTTGCAGTAACCATCCTTGACAGAATTTATTGAACCTGGAATAAACAAATGTCTTTCACACCGGAGAATTTCACTCCGATGATCATAGTTGCGTCAACTTCTGGAATTAATGGATTCAGGGCACATATCTGTTGGACTTAATGTGGTTTAACTGCATAATATATTGCAGCAAACAAAGTATAGTCTGATTCAATTAATGTGGTATTGTCTGAAATAATTTCTGCGAGTTGAAGTTATTCATTTCGGCAATCTATGATAGAGTCTGTGGCACGGAAAAAGTCCCATCCAAGTACCATTTTGTGACTACAACTTGAGAACATTAGAAATTCAAAGGATACACAGTTGCACTTAAAGTAACTTTTAACACACAACTTCCTGAAGCGGCTATTGGTTTTGCACATGCAGTTCTCAATATAGGTCCAGTTTCAGAGAACATGGGTGCATTTAATCGCCTTCGTAATTTTTCAGAGGTGATGGAATAATCGGCACCAGAATCATCAAGAGCCTTTACATTTTGTCCATTTATTGTATCGTAGGTGGTGTTCTTTTCCAACTTTGTCGTTGTATACGTCGGAGGATTTTCTACAGTTGCGGTCTTACCTCCTTCACAGATCGCCTAAATTAGTTTTTCTCGTCAGGTCGGCGTGGGGAGTGACTGGAGCGACGTACAGGTAACTACGACTGTCAACAGTTGAAGGAACGGCGAGAAAAAGGTGAAGCGCTTCTATAATTGGTAGACCTGGTCTGTATGTAGTTGTAGTCAAAACTATTTAGGGATTTATTGTCGATGTCTCGCCGAAGTCTGGATAACCTGGAATTTCTTTCGTCTGCAAATATCTGTCGTCTTTCTCTACAGTACTTCAGCACATGTCCTGCACGTCCGCAATGGTAGCAGATTGGAACTTTACTGGAAGTTTTCCATAGGTCTGTCTTACGTTGACCAGAAGTGTCGTTTCTTGACCTTCGTCTTGGCTGAGGCCTAATTGTAACTGGTGGTCGAGAACTATTACGTCTTCTTTGCCCTGTGAGGGATGCGAAAGCTTCCATGGCTTCCTATTGGACAACCGAGGTAATGCCCATTGCAGATTCAGAATTGTTGTCTTGGCAGTTTCGACTTCCGGACAATACTTTCTGAAGCTCTTCCCTCACAATACTACATATCAGTGCCCTCTTGTCATCAATGTCCATCTCAGCTGACATTGCAGCAACATTAAAGTATTCTCTGGATTCCTGGTCGATTGATCCGTGTTCGTAGAATACTTTGAATCTGACGACAACGTTTTGTAAAAGTTTCTACTGCCATATAATCTTGCGTCAATAGGATCTGGTACAAGTCCTTCGCAATACCCTTCATGAGATGGGCCACTTTTTCTTCGTCCTTCACGAAAGGGTTGACTTTGCGGCAGAGAGAGAGTACGTCTTGGGTATAGGATTCAGATATTTCCCTAACTTTCTGTACACGAGTAAGTAGTTGCTTCTCAGCTTGTCATCGTACGTCCTCTGTTCGGAAGAATGTATTATGTAATGCATCCAGGAATACAGTCCAAATGGTAAGAGAGTCCTCGTTGTTGTCAAACTATTGCCTAGCAGTTCCGTAAAGGTAGAAAATTACGTTTGCGAGGCACATCTGTTCATTCCAGCGGTTATAGGTGGCAGTACGTTGAAAGACCTTCAGCCACCTGCTAGCATCTTGCTGGTCGTTTCTGGAAAAGATACATGGATTTCTAGGTAGTTGATACATCAAGACTGGTACGATGAAAATATCAGGCTTTTGTTCTGATTCGTTCAGCATTCTTTTTCTAGTTGGATTGGGAAGTCTATCAAACTCTGGAGGTAGTCCTTGAAGCCGATTACTTCTGCGTAGCTCTTCCGTTGTGTGCTGTAATTATCGTATCCGGCGCCTCCACCAAACTGTCACGTAAATTAGGCTTAGATAAGTGTTTGTTCAGAAATAAAAGAGTAAATAACACAAAGTACTTAAAGATCAACTCGAGACTTTATTCTTCAACTCAACTGAATTTTACATCAGATTATAAACATATGATGAATATTCTAGGAAGAACTTTCTAGAATTCGAAAAGTCTAGAAATTACGTAACAATAACTGAATAGTTAACATAAACATTACTAACATAATGAATAAATAAGCAATAAAAAGTTCAGAATTAAACAAAAATCGTTTTCAACCACTTGCCTTCGAGTGGGATCGAAATCACGACGTTTGGGTTCGTAGCCTGGGGATCAAGAACGAATCCTCTCGTTATCGGAATTTCTCTGATGCGACGTCACTTTCCGACAACCTTTCTTATTTCGCTAGAACGAACTTATCGAATCGCTTTCATTATCGGAATTGTCTGGCGGAATCGCTTTCTGAAATTTCGACAGGTCATTTCCGGGTGGAATCGTCGTGGGATAAAAAATCCACGATTCCAATGGCGTTCATCTTGGCATTAGGTGTTATTTAAGAAAATGAAAAATCAAGTTTTAAATATATTTAAAGCTTTAAAATTAATTAAGTTAAATGAAAATTGTAATATATATTGGTAACTAAAATTCTTATTTAAAAAGTATGAAGAATAACATGTCTTAATATTTTATGTTATTGAATATTAATTAAATATAATAATAATTACAATAAATACCCATATATATATATGTTTATTTTATTATTATTATTATTATTATTATTATTTTGTAATTAAAATTCTTATTAATCATGTATAATATTAATAGCATTTATATTAAGAATAACAAGTATTAATTTTTAAAGCTATTAAAGATTAAGTTTAATGAAAACTGCAAAAACTGCAATTATATATATATATATATATATATATATATATATATATTAACTAAAAGTCTTATTTAAAGTATGTCTATGAATGATATAAGTCCCAGTATATAAAACATTAATAAAGCTTAAAGGAAATTATGATAATTATTTATTTTCCCTTTTAAATTTTATTATAATTGAATTAAGTAAGTTTGAGACACAGCACGCCAATTCTACATTCACTTGCAAAGCTTCATTTGTAGCTATATAATAGAATCTAATAAAATCTCATTTCTTAGAGAGTGAAAAGTAAGTGAATATATATATATTTAATTTAATGATTGGTTTTTACAATCTAAATTAGACATATAATGTAAATTCACTTACAAAATAAAAATTAATTTTCAGTCGATTTTACATTTTCTTACTTTGACGGAAGATAGTTTTTTACTATGCTTAAAGGTTTAAAAATACACAGCATATTTTATTGTATGTTGCAAATTCTAAAAGATATTCAAGAAACAGTACATACAAACATGAAAAAAAAAATACTATTAGGTTTACTTTATTACATGTAAATACAGTAAATCAATTATAATAATACATGTACACAATTTTAAACAGAAATGTTAATATTTATGTATATAGGTGTATGTAATAAAGAATCATTACCGTAATTATAAAGTTAACATAATTGGTGACTGGACAAAAAAAAAAAAAAATGATAATAATAATACTTGTATTATATCCAAAGCTCCTATATCCATAGTAATTGGTCGTTCACTAAAGAATGAATGCTAGCAGCTAACACTTCAAAGCAGAAAATCATTTACATTTACTGCCTTAAAATGCTAGCAACTAGCAAAAGGTGAAGTTCGGTAATAACATGAGTTTAATATATAGAAAATTACTTACAACAAATAAGTGTGCATGAATACTCTTTTCTTATTAAATAAAACAAAAACACACATTCACAACCACATAAGCAGAGGCAGCCATCTTTGTTTATCTAAAAAATCTAAATGAAATCTCGTATCGAGGATGAAATTATCCTTGTCTGTAATTGGTCAACTTAATCCGATTTCGAAAACAGTCCTTTCTCTCTGGGAGAAGCTTCAACTCACCTTTCCGAGCAGTTGGTGCTAGGGTATAAAATGCATATCGGGAAGATTTTAGTGAAAACTGGACGCTTCCGATAGCAAAAAGTTTCCGCGTCGAGTTCTTTCTGATGGGTTCTTTCTAGAGCCCCTGGCGTTTGCCTCATGGCCACGGCATTCACAGGGGAAAAGTCTTTCGCTATAATATTTTATGTTTCTAACAGCGTTCATAGTTCTCAAATTAATAATTATGATTTTTTTAAAAGTCCTTTGAGAAAAAAAAAGGGGGGGGGGGAGAAAAATGAATAAAGGATGAAAACTCCGGTTTTAATTTAATACTTGGCGGTACGAGTGCCTTCACCTATCTGTATGAAAACCTTAACACCGTTTCTCAATTAGTTTTCTTTTCCAAAAATGTCAAATTCTTTCATTTATACCAAATCTTACATTTGAAAAAAAAAAAAATAATAATATCAGTTTTAAAATATTTTCTTATGTTGAAGTTCTTTAAAATCCAATTAATAGTTCAAAAACAAACTTGGAATCCAAGTTCTATGTTCATACGTTCATTTGTTTAAAAAAACATGCACAAAAGAAAACAAAACAATCAAATAGGTTGTGATTTTAATTTTGGAAATGAATGTATATATCTTTTGATGTCATAGACATTAAAAATGACAAATAGAATTGCACATAGAATTTATAATACGCAATCGTAATTTATCTATGCATGTCTCTCGTATTTAAAAAATGAAAAACATATTAAAACTATTTATTAAATTAAATATTTAAAAATGATAATTCAAAAGCAAGGCGCATCGTCCAAGCAGGGCTATATAATGTAAATACGCATTAAAATAAAATTTATATTTCCAATAGAGCAGACAAAAGCTCATTATTTGCTTGTAAATTCTTTGTAGATTCATACTTGTATATCCCGCATAATGTAAAGAAAATGTATTAAATCAAAATTTATTTTTTTTACTCAACAAAGTCAAAAGTGAGCTAAATAAACAAAACAGTATACGTCATAATACATAAGTACGAAAAATTCTTACTCTTTAACATTTATATTAACAAAGAGACAAAAGTATCCATTCAATGAAATTTTTATTCCTACTAAAATTTAATAGATTGAAAAAAATAATAATACCCTTAAATGTCATAGAATTTCAGATGGCATATATTTGTAATTCGTACTTTTATAAGTTTCGTATTTCTAAACCAAAAACATGTTAAAAATATTTATTAATATAAATATTTAGAAATGAAAATTCAAAAGGAATGCTCACAATTCAATGCGCATCGTCAAAACATGGTTATATAATGTAAACACATCTAAAAGTAAAATTTAAATTTAAAATAGGACAGGCAGAAAACTCATTATTTGCCTGTGAATTCTTCGGAGATTCATGTTTTTTTTTTTTTTTTTTTTTTTTTTCTTGCATAATAATAGTAGTAAAAAAATATTTTTGAATATCTCGTTTTTGTATCATAAATATTGATATATTATACTGTCGACATGCATATTTCTCAATTCGAAGATTGCCAGATATAACAATTCTTATATTCAGATGAGATTTTTTTTTTTTTAATTTCAAGGTATATTTTAAATAAAAAAAAATAGTTTCATCCCTTGCTATATATATGTCACGTGAAATTAAAAGATTAACGTAGTTTTTTTTTTTTTTCTTTTCTTACTATTCAGTGTTGCCCGGTTTTTCGTCTTTTTTATTCAAAATTCAACACTAAATTTTAAATATAGCATTTTTCTAGGGATGGACCGGATATGGATTTTACCGGATAACCGGATACGGATATCCGGCATTCCGGATATTTTTTTTTAATTTGCCGGATCCGGATATCCGACAGTCTCCTTTCCCAATACACATGAAAATTTCAGTTTTTTATGAGCATACAGTAGTTACAAACAGGTATTTGTATTTTTTTTTTTTTTTTTTTTTTTTGCAACTGGATTCCATTCACATACATAAAAATGTCAATACCATTGGGATAATAAGCCATAATAGTTTTGTTTTATTTTATATTTTAATATCAATTCTTATGCTTATGTGTCACTTTTCATAGTTAGGTTAGCAGAATATAATGTGCAATGTTGTCTGAACTACGTGCTTTGTCTGCCTTGCTATGCATATAATTGACAATACTTACTTAAATAAATCTTGTGTGTCACTCACACGACTTTCTCTTACGCTGAATTTTAATATTATAAATACAGATTGGAGATTAGGGGATAGGGGATAGGAAAACAAGTACTGTTGTGTAAACCTATGTTAAAACAATTCAAATTAGGCTTCGGAACAGATTTGTTTGACAAATAATATGTGAGAGGGGGGGGGGGGCTCCCTCAAACCCCCGTTTCATTATTTTACAATACATTTATAGATTTCAAGTTTGTTTTTAAAATCAAAAGTTCATTTAAAATTATTCAGACAACTTTCACACGCAACATTTCTTAAAACTTATCAATTTTGATCAATTTTTTCTAACAAACATATTAACTTCAAAATAAAACATTTTTAAAAAATTACTTCTTTATTAAAAATTGTTGTTACTTATGTATTAAAATTTTTTGTTTAAAAGTTACTTGTTTATTAAAAAATACTTACCTAAAATTTCTCGTTTTAATTTAAGCGACACAGGCAAAGATCAAGCCTTAAAACTTGACTTCGGTATTTAGGAAGCCTCAAAACATTTAAATTAAAAAAAAAAAAAAAAAACAAGCAATGAATATTTATTTTAAAAAAATATGTTATTAACAATATGGCCATGTAGAATTAATTTCAATTCCTAGGCAGCTTTGCTGGACATAATAACAATAACAATAACAATAAAAAACTGGTATGTTGTGTCCACCACATGACTTTCTTCTATATTTTCCTATACGAATTCACTAAATAAAAATAATTTATTAAAATTAATATTTAAAAAAGTTATCTTCTATGATATAGCAGACGATTTCCATATTAGAGAAGTAGTATAACACTAAATATAAAAAAAAAAGTCAATTTTATTGTCAATAATACATAAAAAAAAAAAAAAAAAAAAAAAAAAAAAAACGATAACTTTATTTTAAATTATCGCAGATCGATGGTTCAACCATTCGTTTTAAAGGTATTGGCGAGCTCTTTTGAAAGTTACCCAACATGAAAATTTACTCCCCTCGAGGGGGGCTTCCCCCGGGGAGGCGAAGCTCCTACACATACAAATCTTTTTTTCCAATCTCTCTTATAAATAATTCTTTTAAATTCCATAATGGTTATTAAAAAAATAATTCTCTTTATGCACATTAATACAAAATTTTGTCCTAATACCACCATGTTAAAAATTTAGAAACAGCGGGATGACAACGGAACCTGCAAGACAATTTTTACCAAAAGTTGATAGGCACTAATTTATGTCAAGGTGCAACTACATACCAATTCGTATGAAATTCTGTGCAGTAGTTCCTGAGATGCAGTTGCCACAAAATGTTGTCACACACACAGAGACTGGCAGTCAGACATTTTCTAAAAATGGTCAAATCGTGTTCTACAGCTCTCAAAACGTGTAAATCCATCAAAAACCCGAGGTCAAAAATTTTTACGAATCCAATACTTTCTTCTATTGAATATAGAAGAAAGTAACAATATTATCGTTTAAATATTGGCAGCCCTGTATATCTTCTGAAGATTATATAATGGTGCAAGTAAATATAATTCGATATTAGTAACAGACGCACAACCTGAAATACACTTCCATTTATTTTCAAATATTATCGTACTATAATTTAGTTCTTTTGTGTACTCTGTAAACGAACAGTGAATGATTTCCATACCGTATTCAGTATGAAACATGTTTTTATGCATATAAAAAATATATATTCGTTTCATTTGGTTTAGTGCAGTTATAGTTGTTAAACTCTACTTACCTACAATTTTCCCCATAGATGTAATATATTTGAATTCTCTTGGGTGTCCCTGTACACGAATCATTTGCTTGATCTCCACGAAAAGTTTAGTGTAGCATCCCTATATGATACACATTTAGAATACCAAGTTTGAACTTTCTGGTATTATTATTATTATTATTATTATTATTATTATTATTATTGTTATTTTGAGATATGCTAATAATAGACACATAGACCAACCGCTAAAAATATTATTTTTGGATTCAGGGCACCTCAAATCGGGTAAACATAACAAAAACGCGGTTTGAAAAATTTGACCCAAAAACAATACTTCTCTACCATTCACATGGGTAAGAGAAAGTAAAACTAGCATGTTGTGGTCACCACAAGACTTTCTTCTGTATTTTCCTATATGAATTCACTGAGGGCAAGTAATTTATTAAAACTATTATTTATTAAAATTATCCACCATGATGAATGCAGGCGATTTTCATCTTAGAGAAAACTAACAGTAAATATCCAAAGAAACACGGTTTAACTAACATTTTTAAAAATGCGTTTTCATAATGGCTATCTCATGTATCAAGTTTCGTACAGTTAAATGTCATAGAAGGTGAAATATAGCATTCCCGTTCTCGGGAAACACCGCACTATAGCAGCGCAACCTATTGGTAGATATACATCCAGATTGAATCGGCATAATGTCTCATAATGGATTTCTCACATATCAAGTATACAAATATTGTTTGATTACACGTATTAGAACCTGAAATATAATCTTCCTTTAAGCTGAGGAAATCACTGTATAGAAACGCCTCCTGTTGAGCAATTAGTACCAAACGTTAGTTCGCAATAACTTATATCAAGGTGCATCCACATATAAATTTTTTATACAATTTTATGCAGTAGTTCCTGAGATATAACCCTTCCTTAAACTCTGAAAATCTCTGCACAGCAGCACCACCTGTTGAGTAGTTGACCCTAAAAATTGGTAATCACTAACATATGTCAAGATACATCTACATCTACATTTATATGCAGTAGTTCCTAAGATATAGCTTTTTCTTAAACTGTGGAAATCACTGCAGAGCAGAGCCACTTGCTGTGTGGTTGCTACCAGAAGTTCATAGGCACTAACTTATATCATGTTGCATCTATATATGAATTTATATGTATTTTTGTGCTGTAGTTCCTGAGATATAGCCTTACTTTAAATTGTAGAAATCACTGCATAGTTATCCCACCTATTGAGCTGTTAACAGTAAAAGTTGATAGACACTCTAATTTATATCAAATTGCATCTATATATGACTTTATATGCAATTTTGTGCAGTAGTTCCTGAGGTATAGCCTTCCCTCAAATTGTGGATATCACTGCATAGCAGCACCACTTGTTGATCGGTTGACACCAACTGTTGATAGGCACTAATTTAGGTCTAGCTGCATTTACAAATAAAATTATATGTAATTCTGTGCAATAGTTCCTGAGATACAATCGACACAAAATGTTTGTCAGGCACTCACAGAGAGACATTTTCTAAAAATTGTTAAATCGCGTTCTGGACCTCTCAGAACGTATAAATTCACCAAAAACCGGAAGTCGGAAATATTTACGTATCCAATACTTTCTTCTATTGAATACAGAAGAAGTATATAAGAAAAGTTATGCAAAAGAAAACTGCTGAAAAGTCATTATATATATATATATATATTTTTTTTTTTTTTTACTTTCTTCTATATTCAATAGAAGAAAGTATTGGATTCGTAAAAATTTTCGACTTCTGCTTTTAGACGGATTTACACGTTTAGAGATCTAGAACACGATTTGACCATTTTTAGAAAATGTTTGTCTGTCCGTCTGTCTGTCTGTCGGTGTGTTTGTGTGTGTGTGAGAGATAAAAATTTTGTGGCAACTGTATCGCCTAAGCTACTGCTCAGAATTGTAGATAAATTTATATGTAGATGTACCTTGACCTAAACTAGTGCCTATCAACTTTTGGTGTCAAACGCTCGACAGGTGGCCCTGCTATACAGCGATTTCCGCAATTTATGGGGAGGCTATATATCATGTTCTATTGCGTACAATCGAACAAAATTTGATATATTAGAAGGTCATTATAAGCCATTATGCTGATTCAATTTGAATGCTTATCGACCGACAGGTGGCGCTGCTAGACAGCGATTTCCGCAATTTAAGGGAAGGCTATAACTCAGGAACTACTGCACAGAATTGCATATAAATTTATATGCAGATGCACCTTGACATAAAATTAGTACCTGTCAACTTTTAGTTTCAACTGCTTAACAGGTGGAGCTACTACACAGCGATTTCTGCAATTCAAGGAAAGACTATATTTCAGGTTTTATTGTGTATAATCAAACAAAACTCGATATGTGAGAAGGCCATTATGAGGCATTATGCTAAATCAAGTTGGATGCTTATAGACCAATAGACGACGAGTCTATACTGGAAATTTTCTCGTTAATGGGAATGCTATATCTCAACTTGTAGGGCATATAAATGTACGAAACTTGATATGTGAAACAACCATTATAAAAACGCATTCTTTAAGATGTTATTTTTAGACAATAAAACTGTCTTTCTTTGGATATTTAGTGTTAGTTTTCGCTAAGATGAAAATCATTTTCATTCATCATGTTAGATAATTTTAATAAATAATAGTTTTAATAAATTATTTGCCCTCAGTGAATTTATATAGGAAAATATAGAAGAAAGTCTTGTGGTGGCCACAATATATTAGTTTTTTAATTAAAAGAAATAAATTGCAGAAATCTACATCTATGAAGGAAGATCTGACTGACTTGCTTACTCACTCAGAAATGCCCAGTCAAACTAACGGAGATACAGATGTGGAATTTTATGAGATTATTTCTTTAGTGAAGTGATTTAAGAAGCTATTTTTTTAAGTTTCCCTCTAAACGGAGAGACAAAAGTTGTTTCTCGCATTTCCCACCATATCTCAATCAAAGAAGACACGAAAAAAAAAAAAAAAACAGATATTCAAAATTCGGATATCCGGCATATTAACCGGATATCCGGTGGTTTTGATCCGGATATCCGATGATATTTCGGATATTGAAAAATCAGCCGGATATGCCGGATACCGGATATTTTCCGGATATCCGGTCCATTCCTACATTTTTCTAATCACTTCGAAGATTAATTGTTTAATATGCATATTAAATATCACTTCTCTAAGTTATTGGTGACTATCGAATAAAAAAGTCACAAAACCTGGCAAAACTGTTACTATTTTTATATAACTTTTCTCTGTACATTTTATTCAACTTCCAGTAAAACCGATACAAGGATAAACGTTTTATTAAAACGATGAACTTCATCATTAAAAATAATCCAAATGTGTATTATGACTACACATTTATGAGATTACATGGGTCTCGAAAGTTTTAGAAAAACATACTTTCTCTATTATTTTTAATATAATAAAAACATTTTGTTAATCAAAATATTAAACATATAATAGAGCAACATTTAAAAAATATTTTATAAAATTTTCATGAAAATTTTTAAATAATTCAGCAAGATGGAGTCGTTTCTAGAGACTCTTAAAAAAAAAAAGTGTCCTCACGTTGGAGAGGATAACTCATGACATGCATATTTACCTGAAATTTATTTTTTTCTATTAGTAGATAGGTGTAGCTCATAGTTGAACGAAATATTTAAAAAAAAAGTCTAAATTTGAGTATGTAACGCGCTAAGTTCAAACTCTTACGAATATATTAAATAGCCTATCAATATTCAGCAATCATCACTATCTTTTAAAATATATAGATGGCGCTGTCGCCATTCTTGGCAAAATATCTAATGATATTTTGCCAATCCATAAAATGAAGTGAAAACATTTTAATTTCAGAAGTCAGTCAGTAGTTAATCGGTTCTTGCTAAAAGATGTAGCTTTTTTCATATTAATTGCCGGTGGCCATGGACCGCAGGCAGTGTCCTGTATGAAATTATAGTCGTCTTATGTAACCTACATTCAACTGTTCTGTTTACTGCGCGCGATGTATATATTTAAATTAGTACTCGTATATCTGTATGTAGTACAGTGAATTGTTATTAAAGTGTTTGTATCGAGCCAGGTGTAATTTTTTCGTCTATCTGGGTCCTGGTTTCTATATAAGTATTTTGTAGAATTGTATACAAGAACCCTAGATAAAGTAATAAGACATAGACTGATCATCGAAGGAAAAAAAAAAAGTGATTCCTTTTTATTCGGGTAATGACGACCATTTCACTCTCTAGTGGATGCCATTCCCGACTTGAACATACACGGATAATTTAACAAATAAAATTTATGAATAATTTATATTCTAAAAGTGTAGGAAAAACTCCAGATACAGTTCGCCAGATACACATTTTTCTTTTTTTCATTAATTTCCCTTTCTTTCCTTTCCTTCTTCTCCTTCTTTTTTATTTATTTTTTTTTTCTTTTTACTATTCTACAGTATACGCAAATCTGAACAACACTGACTTTCTTTCGGAATTTATTATTATACTACTCTGAGATAAAAATCGTCTGAATTCATCATGGAAAATTATTTTAAGAAATTATAATTTAATAAATATTTGTATAAGAGTATATACAGAAGAAAGTGCGGAGGTGGCTACAACATACTAGTTATAGATTAAAACTAGCGGGCCTTATCTCCGTATCTGCCAACTACATTTAAAAGAATTTTGAAAATTCCATAATACTTACTAATGTAAAATATTAAGAAATATTAAAATTAAAAAAAAAAATCCATTAAATATGAAGACAAAAATTATCTCATAATAATAACAACAAAGCGACTTATTATAAAAATTATACTTTTCATAAATTAGTTAAATATCATGCTTTAATTAAAAGTATTGGTAAATTTACTTTTTTTGCAAGATAATGTTTTCTTTTTTTTTTCTTTTGAGAAATTATTATAAATCTTCGTCACTACAATTTTATTTATTAATAATAATTTATTATGTAAAGCTGATTTATTTAATCTGGGGTTTATGCGCAAAAAAAACTCACAATAAAACTTCAAAACAGTTCTGATATTAGAAATAACTTTAAATTTTAACAATTATACAAGTTTGAAAATTACTTTTAACAACTGGACATTCTCTTAATTTTTTCTAACATTATTAATTTTTTTTTTTAAATATTTACGCTTATTAAAGAATTAAAAAAAAAAAAAAAAAAAAAAAAAACCTAAAAATTTCGACATGAAAATAATTTTGTTTAAATTTCTTTTTAGGATATAATGTCATATTTGAAGTTATATGATACAATATGTATAGTTAAACGTATCAATTTTTATCTTGAATTGCATAAGATAATTACGACAAAATCACATTTCAGATGTAAATTACACACACACACACACACATATATATATATATATATATATATTCGCAAAGGCTATTTTTACCATTAAACTATTTTAAACAATCGTCTGTACTCTTTGTTTCCGGTTTTATTTTGCTGTTTTTATACAAAATTCATGAGTGATACTACATATATATATATATATATACATATACATACATAGAGAGAGAGAGAGAGAGAGAGAGAGAGAGAGAAACAGACGTTCAGTAGCAATATAATATTATCAGAGCAAACATTTGAAATTTAAAGATGGTTTAATTTCAGTATTCAAACAATTATTCTGATCAAAAACGAAGACCACCCAAAATAAACGAAAAAAGAAAGTAAAATCTAAAGGAATTATAGCAAATTGGAATGAGAAAAAAGCATTATTTGCATTCTAACGTTATCAAGGGCCTGGTAGAATGCAAATATGCTAAAAAATGGATGTTTTTCTGTCACAAAGAAAGCAAAAGCTAAGAATGTCTTTATCCTCAGGCCCAAAACACCCATTGTAAATAAAACAAGAAAAAACGTAGATCAAAATAAAACTCATCACTACAAATGATGATAATCCAATTAACCATTTAAAAAATTATTAGTGATAATATACTAATAAACATTGTAATTTTAAGCCCCAAACAATCACAAATAAGCAAGAAAGAAGCAGCACAAATATATTAAATACTAGTCACATGTAAAATATAACACGCTGATGAAACACCCATTGGAAATAAAACAAGAAAAAACGTAGATCAAAATAAACTCACCACCACAAATGTTTATCCAATAAACCACATAAAAAATTATTATTGATAAAACACAATAAATATCGTAATTTTAAACTAGCAGAAAAAAGCAAAAAGTGGCAACACAGAGTTTATGAAAAACGAGACACATGTAAAATATATCAAGCAGATATTAGTTAAAAGCACAGTTAGTCAGCACAATGTCAGCAGTGAACATAGAGTAAAGCTAGAGA
This sequence comes from Salticus scenicus, assembly GCA_963930645.1. Classification (NCBI taxonomy): domain Eukaryota; kingdom Metazoa; phylum Arthropoda; class Arachnida; order Araneae; family Salticidae; genus Salticus; species Salticus scenicus. The sequence continues at coordinate 180,274,629 of OZ005648.1, read as the reverse complement.
AATCACAAACCGAAACAAGTTGAATCCTTACGTAAATTAGTATTCAGATTAATTATAGTAACTTGAATAGTGCTTCCATCTACAGTCATGATATGAAAATAATGGGGAAAAAATGAATAAATAAAAATAAAATAAAATAAAATACATATAATGTCTGTACAATAATGGGCAGGAAGCATGGAGCAAATGCAGAGAAGACATAAACCTATTCAAGCTAAAAAAAAATGTTTTGGATTCAGATATTCAGTATAGATATTTGAATTGTACTGCCATCTACGATTGTGATTTGCCACAAATTTAGAAAGATAATGGGAATAAAAATACAAAAAAATAACCATTTAACAATACCTTATTTAAAATCAAGTATCATAATTTCTAGACCTAAAATACAGTTTATATTGGAATAAATATTTCTAAGCCTAAATTACAGTTTAAATTAGATTGAAATTTGAGAGAAAAAAAATCCTTAATTTTTTTTTTAAATTAAGTGTTTGGGATATCCATTAATTAATGCTAAATTTTTAAAGAATCGAAATTGTACGTTCTTATATTTATCAGACACTAAATATTTTATCCGTAGATTAAAATTAAGACGAATATTGACAAAAACAGATTTATGTAAACATGTTTTAAAATTAGTAGAAAAAAATTACTTTAAAGGGGAAATCTTTCCGTTTATCATATAAGTCAAATTCCAATTGGCTATTAAGAATAACTTTTAAATCTAAGAAACTAATAACACTAGATTCCAAATCAGTACTACTAAGAGACAGATTTTCAGTATAATTAACAGGCAAGTCTAGATTGGTGTTATGTTTATCCAAATATAATATTATTATATCATCTATGTATCTTAGTAATCTAAAATTAGTACACTCAATGTCACGCTCATAATAATATAAATATAGATCATCTAACATACTAGATGCAATGTCACCTTGTGGCAACCCTAAACGTTGTTTATATAAAGAATTATTGAATAAAATATAGTTATGGTATAGGATAAACCTAGTCAGAGTTTTAAAGGCTGAAGGACGAAAAGTTTATTTATAATATCAAACATATCCTTAATAACAATATCATTAAAAAGATCATTGAAATAAAATGTTTTTATACCAGTAATATCAGTAAGATTATTAATTTTATTTTTGAGTTGAAAACTATTTTTTATAAAAAAAATTACACTTGTTAGTAACAATATAACTATGTAATTTTTTGAGGATATTTAACAACATTATATTTGCATTAGAAGTATAGGCATTACAGGCAACAGTAACAGTACAAAATTTGATAGGATCTTTATGAAATTTTGGAATTACTACTAAATAAGAATAATTATAGATATTATTTTTAGTATTTATTAACTTGTAATAATTAAATATATGCCTATTTTTAATTTCTAGATTGTCAGTAATCTTAACAAAATTATTACTAGTATCCATGGTATCAAAAAGAAGTTGTTTATAATACTTTTTGCAAATAATTGCATAATTATTAGCCACCTTGTCAGCATAGGTAATAACGAATTTAGACTGTAAATCTAGAATTGCTGAATTAATGTCATTCAAATTATAGTACTTGATATTAGAAAGATGGTGCATTTTATAAACTAAATCAAGTTTAAATTTATCAAGTAACTTAAATTTTCACTCATTATATATATATATATGTATGTATATATATATATATATATATATATATATATATATATACATGTATGTATGTATATATATATATATATATATATATATATATATATAACTGATACACAAAAACTAGTACCAAATAATAAAACTATACAATAAGAATAACAAATAATATTAATAATGATAATATCTATCTATCTATCTACATACACACACACACACACACATATATATATATATATATATATATATATATATTATTTTTCTTATATTTATATTTTCTAAGTATAATATTTAAATATAATTAAAATAGTAATTGCATCTTCTGTATTAGAAATCAATAAGCAATAATCCTTCATCCCTATCATTGATAAACTATCGATCGCTAAAGATTTCATGAACAATTTAGTTCCACCCATCACTGTAAATTGCCTTTATGGTGGGAGACGCCCAGACATCAAAAACAAGTCATTTAGCAAGTATCCGTGTTGTCAAAGGTCCAGACATTATCTTCCTAATTTCGGTACTTATAAATATATAATATACTATTTTATTTCTTAGTAATATCTTTTTATATGAATAATTGAATTATAATACTAGACATGTATTTAGTTGTAAAAAAGGTACTTTTGATATAAGCATTATTTTCATCATTTTTTATAGAAAAGGAAATATTTGGAACTAAAATACACAAGCTCGGGTTTGTGTGTATGTCTATGTATATATACATACATACAGGGAGGATAAAAACTAACGTGAGGTGATCAGAGCCCTTCATCGCTTAACGTATTGGGTCAAATGTAATAAAAAATTATGTACATGCATAATAGAATGCGGTTCCGATTTCTAAAGATTCCAAAATTACTATCTAAAGTCTCTGCTAGAGTAAATTTTGGCAATGCAAGCTTAAAATGTTGGCTAGATAAATTAGTCATAACCAGTTAAAACTGTAATTAGCAATTTCTTTACTTATAAAAAACAGTGTTCACCGTTTCATACAAGTTTCGACCTTCTGTTTTTTTTAATAACTGCACACAGTATACAAAGCAACATTTTCATGAAACCTCACAGCATATTGGCCTTTATTTTTTCTGAATTCTAAATATATTTTATTCGTTAAAGTAAAAAATAATGTCAGAAATATGTCCTTAATCATGTGATACACTGATCGCCACTTTTGAGGATAAAAAATTTGATGGCATGTTTACGGATATTCCTTAGGGGTACATCTCAGAACGTCATTAGCCCAACCAACCTTTGAAACATTTGATGTTCTTGAAAAAAAATTTAGAAAATTCCTTAAAATTTTTCTTTTTAATGAGATAAATTACTTAATTTTACTAACGACAACTTTCAATTTTTAAATATTGCAAGAAAATATTATATAAGTTACTTAATACATTTTCCTAAAAAATGTTGCAAGAATTAAGTCGTGTTGCTGGTCTTGTAATCTAACTGACTACAGGAAATGTAATATAAGAAATATCTTTATAATTAATTTAAAATGAAATTCATTACACAGATATTTAAATAAATTTCTTTAGATTTGTTTGTAGATAAAGAAGTTTAAAATAACATTGCTCTGGAAAAAAAAAAAAATATATCGAGATCTGATACCATTTTTTCTGTTTTTTTATTAAAATGACCTCCTGAATCCGAATATGACTCCCATTTTGCCCAGTCACCTACCGTGTTCTAGATATACCACCCCCTTCCTCAATTTCTTTCCCTGTTCGATAATTTTATGACAATGAACTAGATTTGAATAATGAGAAATAATTAATTCAACACCTAGAAACAAAATATATATAATGTATATAAAGTTTAGCATTAATAACAGATTTAAAAAATATAAGATATGTAATGCATAATTTCAGTGGATAATTCCCCCCAAAATTTTTCCTTTGTCGCAGATGACCATGTTTTAGAATTTTCCAAATCTGTAACCCCTAATAAGATATATAATGGTTAAAATAAACCTCCCCCTCTTAAAAATCAAATTTATAGCCATAAAATCACAGAAATTTGGTAAAATTAGCGGGGCCATTCCTAAAAAAACGGTGGGTGATAGGGCAAAATGGGTGTCATATTTGGATTTAGGACGTCATTTTACATAGAATATGATGAAATGGTACCAGAGGGAATTTTCATGCCGAGCAGTGTAATTTATATAAAACTTTTCGTGGCGTTATATATATAAATATATATCTGTATTTTGTAAAAAGTATTATACAACAATTTTAACATATATATAATATTATTTTCCTTATTTTATTTATTGTAAAATTATATGATATTAATGACATCCGTAGCAAAACCTCCCAACAAATTTTGTTCATTGATTTGTCCGCCATGTTGTTCGAAAATGGTGGTTACTTGATAAATATCCACCGTAATGACTTTCGAAATACTTAGCAAATTTTAACCGCAGTTAGATTATGGACTTATCGTACAAATATATTTAAACCACTAACCAGACTGATAGCCATTTTATTTCCTGGTGGCAGCCAAATTAAACTTTCAAATTGATATCAATACCTTGTTCAAGAAGGGACTTCTTTAAAATTTGATATTCCTATATCCTGTATCATTGGTACTAAGATTATTAAGCATGTTGATCTACCACCCTATTTTAAAGTAATCCTATTTTAAAATCACTTACCCATTTGGAAAATTATGATAGCTATAACATTGAAAATATTTGATTAATGCGAACCAAATTTATACTGTGGAGTTGTTGAAATATCTTGGATAAATTCATTCGGCAATTTGATCAGCTTTTTTTTTTTTTTTTTTTTTTAAGTGGCGGCCACTTGCAGTAATATACTTTTTACACCTCTGAATAAAAATGTGAAAATGTCTGTTTTTTTCTTTTCACCATATTGTGAATATATAATGAATCCGCGTTTATATTTTGCTAAGCAAATTATTATTCCATAAGCCATATTTGATTTGATTTTCAATATTTTATGCCTGTACTTATTTAAGTAGTTCGGTATAATATATAAATCTCTTTTAATCTCATCCCATGTTAGAAAGATTGATATCAAAATAGTTCAAACTTTATTTAACTTCACTACTTGAACATTCAAAAACATAAATATGTCGTTTGCACAAATTAAACAAGCCATTACAAAACCAAATCGTGTAATTACTAGAATAGGTCTTCTACTGTTAAAAAAAAAAAAAAAAAAAAAAAAAAAAAAAAAGAAACCTGAATAAATTAAAAACCAGTCATTCAACTTGATATTTTATAATTATCAGTGCAATACTTAAAACGAAAATTACTATTCTAGCTGAGAAAAGGGAAGTGCTTATCAAAAACATTTACGGAAGGCATAATAATCTCAGTAATTAAAATAAAACATTACTTTGTATTTTAAACCCTCTAAAATTTAAGCCATTGAATATCATAATTACATTTTTATTTTTATTTATTTATTTATATATTTTTTAGTTCATATATAATCTAAGACATTTTGTTTCACCGGCTAATTTTTAGAAAACATGTTATATGATATTTTTAAAGATAAAACTAAATTAAATGTTTAAATGACTCAGAAGGTACAAGCGAATTTCCCATCAAAAGATTATCTATGAAATAATTTACTAAGTTAATTGAAACAACGTATCATTAATCCATTTAATACTGATTAAAAACCATGTATTTTAGTATTTTAGTTAAATAGTTCTTTTGTATTATACGTGTATCCGTTATATATATATATATTGTTCCGTTTGTTACTGTTTCTGTATTAAAAAAAAAAGAAAATATTTATAAACAAAGTGTTGACATATGATTAAATTTATTACTGAAAAAATGCCACATCTGAAATTTGTGTTTGGGTTCGGAAAATGTATAGCACACTATACAATCATACAATTATTAATACGCACACACACACATATATATATATTATATATATGTGTGTGTGTGTGTGTGTGTGTGTGTGCGTTTGTGTAAACAAACAAATGAACTATTTTCATACAAATTAGGCTCACTTTTCGTTTTAAAAAAATCGTTCTAGATACAGAAATAGAATTAATGTATTCTAAAATCTATAGATAAAATGTTAAAATTTTGAGAAAAGTATATTTGCTATGTGTGTGCAATGACAAATACATAATATCGAATAATGATAAAATTCATATTATTAATATTATCCTGAATAGATATTTCAGACATTTTACAATATCATAAAATCTTTAACGCATATCTTCAAAAATCTCCAAAAACAATATTTTCTCTAACCAAAGTAACTTTTAATTGAAGTTTTAGAAGCTATTTTCAAGAGTAAAAGTTTATAAATTTTAAATTTAGTTTTTTTTTCTTTTCATGCTAATAATAATAATAATAATAAAAGGTAATAAAGAAATTAGATATTCTTCTGCAGACAATTATTGAAATCCATACGTATGGACTTCATTTAGCACATATACGGCAATTATATATATATATATATATATATATATATATATATATATATATACTGTCGAAACTTTTTATGACTTTATCCAATAGACCAAAATATATCTGACGCTACAGACGAGGAACATAATAACCGAGTTAAATATAAATTAAGTGAAACTGCGCAATGTAATGGACATAAAAAGAAAAAATGAAACCAAAACAGAGTGTGATTTTTGTGTGAAATAGGGGAAGCCGGGGTAATAAGAGACAAAAAATATTAATAAAATCTATACTAATAATTTAAATAACTTGAAATAAATGTCTCGTATTAATTACATTAAATGGACTCTATGTGATTTTTGAACTTACATTTTTTGTTTAAAAAAAAATTAAATTTTCCTTAAATCATTGTCTCTAATAACCTGACTTGGGGTAATAAGAGTAATAAGAGACCAGGCTTGTAGCTGTCCATATATAGCAATGTAAAATCATGTGGGGTAATAAAAGACATCTGGAAAAAATTCTGAATTAGCCAATAGTTTTTAATTTTTATTATTTACATCCATTCAAAAAATATATTTTCTCGAAAATTAACAGTCATAAATGTGTTTGTGAAATTCGTTTCTTTTAATATTAGGTCTTAAATAGTATAATAATGTACTTAATGATAGTTCTACATAAACAACATAACCTAGGGATTAACCAAAAACATCAATATAATTTTTAAAATGGGCTGAAAATACTTTACGCATTTTCTAAAGTGTAGTCGAAAATAGGCAAAAAAACGTATCTTTGAAGTGTATACAAGCGAACAAAATGTTTTAAAAAATGTTCTAGTAATTATAAATGAACTTATTTATTATGTAATGAAGTATTAATGACTAAATACTAACTTATAGACATTCTAAACATAAATGTACATAATCATAAACCTTAAATATGGTCTAGCCTAATGAGTAAAACTGCTTTTTGATTTAAAGTGAAAAAAAAAGGTTCTCTTGGTAAACTTAGACTAGGCCTAACACTAGGTAAACTCTTCATAAACTAGTCAAGCAGAATTTACAGGATCTACAATGGGGAGGGGGGGCACAGGAATTAACAGTGGGGGTAATAAGAGACTCATGTCTCTTACTACCCCCACAAAAAATAAAAATGGGGTAATAAGAAACATGCCTAGAACATGTAAATAAAGAATGCTTTCAAGGTTTTAAAAAATTGTACATCAAAAGTCATAGTTTTGGTCAAAAGGTTACACCTTAATAAATCTCAAACATCTAACCCACACAAAAAAAAAAAAAAAATACAAAATATTTAGAAAATGTCACGAACTTTTAGGATAAGTTCAAAGCGAATGTTTTTCTCATCGTATAAAAAAAAATTCAAAATGTGTTATAAACTTCTCAATAAGTGCATTATAGTAAAGAATAATACACATGATACTTAATATTGCATATTTTTTGTCTAAGTATATTTTTTAGAGGTTTTTTTGACTGCGTCTCTTACAACCCCTGTCTCTTATTACCCCGGCTTCCCCTACTATTAAAATACTCTTGCCTCCCTCATTTTTCCAGAGCAAAAAACCTCGCTTATTTCAAATAATTTTGAATAGCTTATGGGTGCAGTCAGTTATGAACAAGAAAAGAAGGATTGCGCGGTTCCTCCTTAGATTTCGTTTTTAATCTCATTTGCCCTTAGCATTCATAATAAATATATATATATATATATATATATATATATATATATATATATATATGCTAAATAGTTAAATTTTAAGAGGGAAATATGATTTATAAACGTATTACCCCTCCTTTCTTAGTATCACCTACAGTAACACTGCTTAACGGCAAAATAAAAATGTTGTAACCACCCCCTTCAGTTTTTCTTGACGTTGCAAATGGACTGTATATAATGTTTATTAGTATGAAATTCATACATGATAAACAAAATTGTATGCAATATTTAGTTACAATTCCAGTATTTTATAAAAATATTATGAAAAGTAACTGCCGAAATGTCAGTAGAGGTTCCTCTGTTGAAACGCAAAGCGCTTTTTTGTTCCGTCTGTGTATTTGTTTGTTTGACTGTTTGTCGCGCGATAACGGCCGCAAAAATCACGCGATTGACTTGATATTTGTTAAGCATGTTCATGAGCCCCACGGAATCAGCTGTAAAGTTTTGGGTATGTATTCTATTTGTACTTCGTGTACAAGGACACGCAAAAGTTTTTTCTTATCATTACGGCTTACGGAAAGAATTCGTATGTCGTGCGAAAGCGGCCGCAAAAATCACGCTATTGACTTGCAATTTCGTACAAATATTCATGAGCCGAACGGAATTAGCTGTATAGTTTTGGTGTGTGTTTCATTTGTAGGTTGTGTACAGGGACATGCCAATTTTTTTTCTTATCATTACGGCCTACGGGCAGAATTTGTATGTACAGCAATAGCGGCTGCAAAAAGCCTCCGATTGACTTACAAATTGGCACACACATTCAGGCTCTGTATAAAAATAGCTATATAATTTTTATGTCTGTATTTTTTTATGGATTGTCTACAGGGAGATGTAAAATTTCTTATCATTACGGCATATGGGGTGAATTTCGTTTAAACGCATTTTGACATCATTAATTTGCTATCAACAAAATGAAATTAGCATACATTACTGAGAACCTTAAACTTATGTTTTCTGCAGAAAATATGTGCTCTTAGGCTTCCTAGTTGCGGGACCATACAAAAGTGTTCTGACAATGTAACGTAATCAGCCAAATTATGTCAAATTTCGAACAATTATTCATGAAAAATGTATAACATTGTGAATAGTTTTTACTGGTGTATACAATGTTTATGTTTCGTTTACGGAAACACACGAAATAATTTCGTGACATTAGAACCTATGATCAAATTTTTATTTAAGCGCACTTTAATGCGTTTTTGCTGCATTAAATATAATGGAATTGGCATATATTATAAAGATGCTTAAAAGCATGTTTTCACTACAAAAATTATATGTGTTGACTATATAATTTATTTACGGGACCCCACGATGAAGTACTGTAATAACCCAAATTATGTCAAATTAGGTTGAAATATTAATGAATTATAATTAATTAAATAGATGTATTCTTTTTAGTGTATATAATTTCTGTTGTTTTTTTCTGGGATACAAAAAATAATTTCACACTATCACAATCTGTAGTCGGTATTTCTTAAAGGTGTATTTTAATTGGTCTACATCTCGTTAAATATAATGAAATTTTATTAGAATTTTAAAAGAATGTTTTTAAGTGGAGAAGTGTGGGCAAAAAATTGGTAATTCATTTACAGGGTTACACAAAATAATTTCGATAAGTTATGTAATCATTTTGCAAGAAATTTTGGTACTATTTATGATTTACAGTGAATTAATACAAGACAATCAGTTATTAGGAATACATATAATATATATATATATATATATATATATATATATGTATATATTGTATATATATATATGTATTTAGATATATATATACAGATAGTTACAGAAAAACAGATTCAACGGGGATTGAAGGGGGCGGCATTCCCCCTCAAAAACGCTTCTGTTTATGTAGCATATCAATCGAATTAATATATATATATATATATATATATATATATATATATATATATATATATATATATATATATATATATATATATATATATATATATATATATATATTATATAATAAGGAATAATAATAATAATAATAAATAGATCTGTTGAATAATGGTGATGCAAATAGGACGTTGAAGCTTCTAATCTGCCTATCCACAAGTTTTAAATTGTTGTTTTACTTTTCTGTTTTCTTTTCGAATGTGTAATATTATGTGATCAGCTATTCGAAAATTTTCATGTTACAACCAGGATCATGTAATGTTATAAGCAAGAAACAACGTATGTAAAGTAGTTGAAAGGGCATCTTGGGTATGATTAAAAATTATTCCTTTGCATGCGTTTCAATGTTTTGTCCACATGCACATTTTTCACCATGGAAGTTTTTAGTTTATTGCAAGCTTCGGAAGCACGAAGATGAATGTCTTTTATACTTGTAAATGATTCTACATTCTTTGATCATTAATATAATGACATTTGAAAAATTTGTGTTAGATAAAATCATTATTAAATGTCATAGATATTCTGTAGTAAAATAAACATTAAATTAAGAACGGTACCTTTAAGTAAATATTTGGAATCAATGCATACGGGTAGTTAAACTGAGTTAACAAGTTTTTTTATATGAGAATGCTGTAGTTTAGGTGTGCTTTTATTTCCTCTTCATAACATTTCCGATTTCCTTTTGCAGCAGACGATTGTCATTTGTAATATTTTTTGTAATTGTCATAATTCTACATATTTAATAGCTGCCAAGTTTTTTAATTTATTCCGGAATACTGTTAGTCACGCCCCTTTTTCACACCGAAATCTTTTTAGGGTAGTTTTCTTCATATTTAATCGTAATTATATATTGAAGAAAATCTTTCTATAAAGATTACGGTGTGAAAAAAGGGCGGAACTAACAGCATTCCGGAATAAATTAAAAAACTTGGCAGCTATGATATTTTATACCGGCAAGTGTAGCTGAGGAAAGTTGCAAAATGACCAGAAAATTTCTCATCATAGCCCTTTTATTCTGTTACACGACATTAAAATTTTATTCACATAACTCAATTGTATATACAGGCATTAAAGATCTGTGCTGTGGGTATTTTTTATGTCCTTAGCCTAAACCAATTTGTTGCAAATGGAAACGTGTTGATGTATCATGATTTAGGTTAAATTAGTGAAAATTAATCGTATCCGAGTGAATAAATTTAAAATTCCTATTTATTAACTGATGATGTACAACTTTATACAAGAATTGTTTGTATATATTGCTCAGTATTGTATATAGTCATAGAATACCTGACCTTAATGCAGGATACAGAGGAACACTGCGAAAACTCCTTTTTGTTATGAAAATCTTATTACCCATGACTTATATCGATGTAATTACATTTTATGTGTTCAGCTATGTGTATGCGTATTTAGTTTGTGCATATTCCAAATTCACGTACATTTAAACTATCGAATTTTGAGAATTTAGGATATGTTTGCAAAAACGTAAAGTATTCCCATGAGCAAACCAAAAATTTGTGCGAATTATATATATATATATTTGAAATTTTTTGTCTAGAATTCTTAATTTTAGAATTAAAATATCGAACGTATATTTATTTAAACGGAGAGGTTTTGCTATAGAGATTGAGCATGCCAACTTTTTTTTTTTTTTTTTTAAACACTCATCGTTTACGTTTGGGGAGCATTCCCTTTGCAATTAAATGAGGTAACACAGTGATTCAAATGTAAAATTATTATAATTATTTTTTTTATTGATCTATCAACGAAGACTAAGAAAATGTGAAAAAAAAAGACACACTTTGAAAATAATATATGCATTATTTTTTATCGCAAAAAAAAAAAAAAAAAAAAGAAAAAAGGAGTTACGTTTGTTTTGATTAGCGTAAACATTTACTAAATGTAATTATCAAAGCAAGGGATTTGCATCTGGAATTTTTTTTACAAAATCAAGTGTTTAAATTCAAAAAAAATTTTATAAAAAAAAAAAAAAAAAAAAAAAAAAAAAAGTTAAAAATGGCTTTTTAAAAACGAGCTAAATTGTCTCAAAATAGCTCCAAAACAGTATATATTAAAATTTGAAAAAACAATGTACTCATTTTTGTGTATATTGACATATAAAACATAGGGATATTGCGATTCTTATTCGTCAACCCCATTTTTGAGCATGTCAATATACTCAAAAATGAGTACATGGGTTTTCAAATTTAAGTATATAATGTTTTGGAGCTATTTTGAGACAATTTAGATCATTTTTAAGAAAGTATTTTTTACAGTGAAGTAACTAAAAGTGTATATATGCGATTAATGATTCTGAAAACTATCTAAGACGCTTTTCTCCACATGGTATATATTTCCTCTGACTAACAATAAAATAATTTACATTTTAATTTATTTATCATGTGTTGTACACTGCTAAAATACGGTTTCTCAAAAATGAGCAAAATTGTCTCAAAATATCTCCGAAACAAATGTACTCAAATTTAAAATACTAATTTTTGAGTATATTGACATGCTCAAAAATGGGGATGACCACTAAGAATCCCAATACCCCCATTTTTGAGCATGCCAATATACTCAAAAATGATTACATGGGTTTTTTAATTTTAAGTATATTTGTTTCGGAGCTATTTTGAGACAATTTTGCTCATTTTTAAGCAACCCTTTTTAAAGGTGTATTACACTTTTAAAGTTAATATCAATTACTTTTCAAGAATGAAGGAAAAAAAAAATTAAAAGTTTTAACAAACTTTAAAAAAAAGTTGTATATTTAATAAGAAAGAAAAACTTCCGTGCCCTTTTTGGAAATAATTATAAAAATAAGGCAAAATATATTAACCTAATTTCCTAATTTTGAAATTTTATATTGCTAAGCATGAATAAAAAATTTTCATTTTTTTTTTTTTTTTTTTTTTTTAATAAACGCACTATCATATCATTTATTTGTTTTTTGTACAATTTTCTTTCATACCTCTAAATTGTTATTTTTTACCCTGATATTTTATGTTGATAAAGCAGACCCAAAATATCTTGTTAAAGCATGATGTGTCTAAGAAAACTGCTGAGTGAACCGAAAGGAATTTGTTCCTTGTACTAGAACTCTCCAGGCGTAACCCGAAGTCATCGAGTTCCGGTACCGATCAGTTACAAATTCATCTTTTGTGGTATTTGTGACAGTAGATAAGCAACTTTCCCTCTTTATTGTTTTTTGTAATATGGTGTAAGCATGATAATAACTAAGTAAAATTGTCTTTTTTCTCCTGATTTTTAATAAATAAAACTGCATAATTAAATAACATAGTTATGATAAATAATTTTGTTTATATATATATATATTATTATTATTATTATTATTATTATTAAAACAGTAGAAGAAGTTTTATTTCGACATTAAATAGGATAAATATTTTGATAGCGTTTCTACGCCCTACTTTTTTTTTCCTGTCCATTGCACCTCTATATTTATATTGTAATATTTTGTAATATATTCACAGAAACAATTTAGGGTAAAATTGCTATGCATATATTATGGTGTAAAAGTCGAGAGAAAAAAAAAAAACGAAGGGACCGTTGCAACCTGAATAGCAATTTTCAATATTTAGATACTACATAGTGTAAGTGCACCAGTGATTGACACTTTTAAAGCAATCTCTGATGTTTTTGATGCTCTAGTCATCAGAAAATATATTTAGAATATTTAGAAATCTTAAGTTTGTACATAAGGCATGAAAGACATTCAGATCCATATATATGTTAAAATATATACATTTTTTTTTTTTTTTTTTTTTTTTGTGATTTTTTATTTGACACCCACTCATTATTCAAGTAATTGACACTGCCAGTTTTTTATTTTATCAGTAATTGGCCCGTGGTGTTCCTGTGTTTGACACTGCTAGTTATCCATTTTACCAGTTATTAGCACCCTATGCTCCAGTGTTTGACATAAAATGCTAAAATTCTTATATATAAAATATATGATTTTATTATTTTTCTTATTTATTATTTCGGGATAGATGTCAATTACTGGATCATGCCAATCACTGGAGCACCTACCCTATTTCTAATGAATTGAAAATGTGATCAGGATAGGATTCGCCTTTAGGACACTTATTTTAACGTGCTCTTTCTTTTGAGTTCTATTAGTCGATATTAGACCCGCATTATTGGTTCACATAAAAATAGGATTTTATTTGTACTAGTTTCTCTATTGAGAATGCAGTCGACGGTTTTTGGACGACATTTCATTTATGTATTTAACTTATGTATTTAATTTCTGGACGGCGAGAAATAATTAGGATAGCTGATGTTCTCAGAGGTTTCACAACCAGAAAAATATGATTTCAGTTCCTCTAAATTTATTCATTTTTATAATAAATAAAATCGTTAAAGTATTTCATTCTTTTTAATATTTACTTGATAAAGAACGGCTTACGTGTAGAAATAAATTTCCGCTTACACTCTAAAAATTTTCTATGGAAGATTACGACACAATGTGCTGGTAAATGTATTGCCTGCACACTGTGCTGTATTTTACAGTGTAAAGTAAAATGAATTTGTTGTAATTTTTACTCGCGTTTGTTACAAAATTTCACAGCTTTAAAAATTTTTCTGTAGTTATTTACACATGTGCGTGGAGTCTAGTTCATAATAATACACACTTTCTTTACACATTTAAAGTAGAAAATATACATGCTTTTTTTAATTTCAAAATGGTCGTCTTCTGTTCTAGAATTCAGTACACTACCTTTTGGACTGCCAGGCTCTCCCGGTTTGTCGTTCTGTATCCTACAAAAACAAATAAATTCAGGATCAATTATGATTTGTTAATGATTCGTGTGATACGCATCAAAAGGCTTCTCGAAAAATTTTGTTTTTAATTTACATCACGATAGGAAGTAACAAACAGGTTTTTAATTATTTTCATAGAACTAGCTGTAAAAGATCACAGTAGCATATACTGCATTTAAGTTAAAAAATGTTTTATTATTACAGTAAATTTTTACAGTGATAACTATGACCTGTAAAATAAATTTCTTTGCCTTAAACCTTTTTTTTTTCTTTTCATTTTTACAGATGTGATTTATTAACCCTGTTATTTCACAAATCTGAATCCGCGAGTATTTTTTCTTAGAAGTCTACGTCAAAGCAATAATGTATGGAGAAGACCTAAGGATGTTCACGAATATTATTGCGGCTATCGAATGAGATACCTACATATATACTTGAATCTGTGGCCCTCAATATCATCTTGTGTCTCTGTCACGTACTAAATAATCAGAGTGTTCATATACAGTACGGAGAAAAAAAAATTAGACTTTTAAAGTTTTGCGTTTTTGGTGATTTTCTTCACCAATTTATTTTTAATTTAAAAGTTGTCATAAGGCAAATAAACTACTGAACATAATTAATATATAGAAATCAGCTTTTTTGTTTAAAAAATAAATATTTTCTTTTCTTTTATTATATTTCAGTGAAGAAGTATGTCCAGGAAGGAAAGAGATATAAATAAACTTGATACTTAAATGAACATAGGTATTAATGGTTTTCGAAAACTGATAAAAATGACTGGAAAGAGCTGAACTACAATTTTTCGTATGAAAAAACTTCTAAAAATCACGAAGGGGCACAAAGAAGACCAGGATTTGGAAGACCTACCATTTTATCAGCAAATGATAAGAGTAGAATATCACGCTTAACACGAAAAAAATAATCATTGGAAACTAGAAAAAATAACTAGACAACCAGAAAACACAACTAGAAAAAGTTGCACATAAAAAGGGCTCACCCCTTGTGTCTAAATGGACTGATTTACAATATCTGAAAAAAGCAGGTTGTTTGAAATGAGTGTGTCGTTTGATATCTAAACAAAAGGCTGATCGAGTTAAATGGGCTGATAAAAACTTAATCAGGAACTGGAAAAATGTTTGTATTTCTTCTGAAACACTTTACAATTTCATAGCAACCAATTACCAGTTTGGTGTAATGATAGATGTAATAAACTTGTACCCAAACATTCTCCTAATTTAATGGTCTGGGGAGCAATAAGTGTGAAAGTTACAACGTGCTTATCTGTCATTGAAGGAAACGTTAATCCGTCCACATATATTGATATCATTAATGAAAATCTTCCCACTCTAGAAACACTTTATCATGACGGCTTTTTGTTGCAACAAGACAATGCTAGGCTTCACACTTCAAGACAAACCACGAAATGTCTGGAATATAATGGACTGAATATTTTAAAGTGGCTTGCTGCATTCACTAATCTCAGTCCCATAGAGAATTTGTAGGGTATAATGAAAATTAAAGTTGAAAAAGCAGGAAAAAAAAACAGTTAACCCGTTAGTAGTCGCTAGTTGGTCCATTTGCCGCCCATCCTTCAGTTTTACCAGATTTTTTTATTCAATAGCCACCAAAAATTTTTAGAAGTGGCATTTGATATACATAATGCGAATAAAATCGAAGAAACGTTGATCACATCACATTTTTAAATTATTGGTGCGAGTTAAATAAAAAGTGCGCAATCTATAATAGGTGGCGCTGTCTATAGCGACTACTAACGGGTTAAAGAATGTAAGGACGATTTGGTAAAAATATGGGACAAAACAACTTTTGGCACTCTCAAATCTTTCACAGAATCTAGGATAAGACGGCTTCAAATGGTTATTTATGCTTAAGGAGAAAGAATTAACTACTGACTATATATTTAACTACTATATATTTAAAAGAGTAAACTCACTGATTCACTCACTGATTCACTCACTGACTCAACACGGCTGTGGCGATCCTATCGGAAATAGAGTAACACTTTATGGTGAGCAGGTTGGTTTTAAGACCCTGACTCTCACTAAGACAGGATTTTGCGAAATAACCTCCGTCCCCCCCCCCGGGTGGCAGAAGGCAAAAACCTCCTTTATAAGCATAACCCGGCTACAAATTACTTCACGGTGAAGAAACTGCAGATAGGAAGACTAGACTTGAATACAAAAAAATCGTTTTCTGCGATTTTGGAATTTTGGATTTTACGGGGTGGGGTGGGGGTGGGGGGTACAAATGAGATTCTTGGAAGTGCATAAAGCAAAAACACATTTATAAGTATAATTCGGCTCCAAATTACTTCACAGTGAAGAAATTGCATATGGGGAGACTAGGCTTGAATACGAAATAAAATCTTTTTGTAAAAAAATAGAACCGACTCCAAAAAGCAACTACTATTCAAACAACTAACTAAAAAAAAAAAAAAAAAATGTATAAAATGAAACTGTAAATTGCTCCTAAAAGTATAAAATAATTTCCTTCGCCAAACAACCTATAACACTACAATTAATCATAACTTTTGAAGTCGGCGCAAAATTAAATAAAATTTAATAAGTTTTTAAAGGTTTGTTTTTAGATCGGTAGCAACAAATGCTGTTGTCTCGAATGATCCATTTTCATGTTTCCTTTATTATTTTATCACTGTATACAATTGGTCCATTAGTAGCATCTATATAGAATAGTGAACATTCTTCACAATGCGTTACTTATGTTTCTACGAAGTTAGAGTTTCCTTTGCAAATTTGGTATAACTTTGATAACTATCATCTTTGGTGGCTTTTGGATTTGGCGATCAAAACGTAACGTAAAGATATACGCGCAAAATGTATATTTTCATAATATATATTGTACGAAGTATTGTTTCATACTCTTGATTACTCTCTAAATATACCTTATCAAAATAAGCATGATATCCCAAATAAATTAAATATGTTTGCGAGATAATTTTGCGATTTTTCTTTCACCAAGGACGTCAGATACCAGCATCTTCGCCAACTTTTTCCGCTTACGAAATCTTATTTGTTTTCTTGAATCAAAGTAGTTTTCGGCTGCGTTTTGCAGGTGACAATGTGAGATGTGCATTTTGAATAGAATTTGATTTTTGTATTGAATAAAGGTATCATTTTTTATTTAATTTTGCGCCGACTTCAAAAGTTATGATTAATTGTAGTGTTATAGGTTGTTTGGCGAAGGAAATTATTTTATACTTTTAGGCGCAATTTACAGTTTCATTTTATACATTTTTTTTTTTTTTTTTTTTTTTTTTAGTTGTTTGAATAGTAGTTGCTTTTTGGAGTCGGTTCTAATTTTTTACAAAAAAGATTTTATTTTTCTCTTTTTAGTGAAAACATATTCATATAGCAGAACATCAGAAGACGTTCGACGGCAGTTTCACAAAATACAATTTCCAAGAAATGTGACATAACTCAAAAAATGGTTTATGTCACTGAAAAATACATGAAATGCACACAATGTGAACAAAAAAGTTACATCTCCATCTAGAAAGTTATGCACTCAAGAGAGAGTTGTGCCAGTTTTATTCTTGTCAAGTTATTTTTAAGTTGATTTTTCTCAAATGCTGGATTTTTAAGTTGTTTCACTTTTCTTGCCTTTATCGGATATGAGCAAAAACTATCTATTGAATGAACATACGTTAAATTAAAAAGTCTTTAGAAATGTAAAGAACGGATACGCGGTATTCGTAACTAAAAATTCTGTTAGGCATCTATATTGAACTTTACAGTGAATACGTGTCACCCGCTGCGCTGGATATTGCGCAGCGTAAAGTTCAAACAAAGAGCAAAATATGCATTGCAGCTGACGGACAGAAGTTTCAACATCGATACTTCCATACTGCTTTTAGCAGTGTAGCTGCATGCGTTCAGCAGTTAAAGTGAGAACAGACTTTTGTGAGTATCCTGTAATTTGTTTATACCTTAATGAAATCATAATGAAACCTATTTCAGGCCAAGATCATTACGACAACAAAAAAGTTTTAAAATTAAATCATCTCTTACGACATTTTGAGCTAACAAATTTCAAAAACAACAACAATGAGAAACATGGTTTGTATTAACAACCTCTTCCTTTATTAAGTCGGTTTAAAACGTTTATGCGTTAATCGATTTGACCGCTTAGAATAACCATACATTGAATTTTACATAGCATAAATGTCACCCGCTTTGCTACAACATATGCAATGTTGTTCAAGTGTGCACAAAATAGGAAATTGTGATCAAACAAATGTACGATTTAAGTGTACTGTTTTTAGTATTAATGTCTAAACTATCCTTTCGTAGTAAATCGATGATGCTCTGCAATTTTATAATTAAGTTTTTTCCCCTTTCTTGAACCGTTTCCGAAATAGGAAAGCTAACTCCCCTGTTTTCCACTAGGTGGAGTTTAGGCGGTTGAATCGCGTAGCACATGTACACTTTACCTACATACCACTTTTATGAATATAGCTGCAGCTGTTCAGCAGTTAAAAGAGTCGGGACTGACTTTTTTGGGCACCCTGTATTTTCTTTTGATCGTAAAGATATTACAATGAGACCTATTTCAAACCAAGACCTTTACAACAAAACAAAAAGTATCAAAATTGGGTCATCTGTTCAGACGTTATGAGCTAACAAACAAAAACAAAAAACAAAAACACCTTCTCCTTTTTGAAGTCGGTTAATTAGAGCATCTCTTACGAAGTTATAAGCATACAAACACCACCAACAACACAAGGCTCGAACTAAGAACACCCTCCTTTCTGAAGTTGGTTGAAAACGACTTTGTGCTAATCGATGTGACTGCTTACAGTAACAGTACTTTGAACCACAGAGTATACGTGTCATCCGCTACGCTGCAAAGTGTGCAACGTAGTTCAAGTGTGCACAGTGTAGGAAATTGCGAACAAACAACTGCACGTTTTAAGCGTTCTATTTTTAGCAATAATGTCTAAAAACTGTCTTTTCGTAGTAAATCGATGATGCTCTATAACTTCATAATTAACTTTTCTCCTATCTTGAACCGTTTTTGAGATAGAAGCGCTAAATCCGCTGTTTTTCACCAGATGGCGCTTTATTTTCTTTAGATTGTAAAGATATTACAATGGGACCTACTTCAGACCAAGATCTTTACAACAACAAAAAAGCATCAAGTAACCGTATTTTGAACTATATAGCGTATGTCTTACCAGCTACGCTACAACGTGTGCAATGTAGCTCAAGTGTGCATAGTGTAAGAAATTGCGAACAAACAAATGCACGTTTTTAGCATTGTATTTTTAGCATCAATGTCTAAACTATCTTTTCGTTCTAAATCGATGATGCTCTTCAATTTTATAATTTACTTTCCCCCCCTGTCTTGAACTGTTTCCGAGATAGGAACGCTACCATGAATGTATAAACTATCTTTTTGTACTAAATCGGTGATAATCTTCAACTTTGTAATTCACTTTTTTCTCTAGAACCGTTTTCGAGATAGGAACACTAACTCCGCTATTTTCCACCAGCTGGCGCTACAAGCGGTTTAACCTTGTACTGCATGGCCACTTTGCTATACTTACATACCATTTCTATCACTATAGCTGCAGCCGTTTAGCTGTTAAAAGAGTTGGGACTGATTTTTTTGGGCAACCTGTATTTTCTTTAGAACAGTAAAGATATTACAATGGGACCTATTTCAGACCAAGACCTTTTCAACAAAACAAAAAATATCAAATCGGAGCATCCGTTCAGAAGTTATGAGCTAACAAACATAAAAAAAAACATACGGTTTGAATTGAGAACCTTCCTTCTTTTTTGAAGTCGGTTAAAAATCATTTTGTGCGATTTTAGATTTTTGAATTTTTAAGGGGGGAAAGGGGTGCAAATGGTTTTTGGAGGCGCGGGAGGCAAAAACACCTTTATAAGCATAACTCGGCTCCGTTTTATTTCATGATGAAAAAATTGCAGATGGGGTGACTACACTTATGTACAAAAAAATCATTTTCTGCGATTTTGGAATTACTTTTTAAGGGGGGGGAGGGGGTAAAAAGGATTTTAAGGCGGAAATTTAACAATGTATGGATTTTCGAGTAAAATTCTAGCAGTAATAGCTGAAAGATGTATATATATATATAACCGCCAAACGTCTTCTTGAAGTTATTTGTAAAAACTCATTTTTGATTTTTTTCCGATTTTCGATTTTGGGGGGCAATTACGAGGGGGCAAATTTGACCCCCCCCCTTTTAGCGCTAAATTCGTCCGTGGAAATCTATAGGAATTGAGGTCACAAATTTTAGTATGTGGCTTATTTACGTGTGTCCAACACCCATTGTAACGGGACTTTGTGAAAGCCCCCCTTTACCCCTTTGGGGGTGGGGTGGGGAATAAAAGAGTAAAATCACTGATTCACTGACTCAACACAGTCGTGGTGATTGTATGGGACTCGCAAATTTTTTTGAGCACGCTGGTTTTAGGACCCTGACACCCATTAAGGCGGGATTTTGCGAAGTATTCCCCGCTCCCCCTGGGGGGGGGCAGAAGGCAAAAAACCCCTCATAAGCATAAATCAGCTCCAAATTGCTTCACGATGAAGAAATTGCCGAGAGAGAGACTAGACTTGAGTGGAAAAAAAGCATTTTCTGCGATTTGAGTTTTGCATTTTTTAAGGGGGGGAGGGGGTAAAAACGATTTTCGGAGGCAAATTTAGCAAAATACGGATTTTCGAGTAAAATTCTACCAATAATAGCCCAAATGTATTGAAAATCGCCAAGAGTGTTCTTGAAGATATTTCCAAAAACTTACTTTTGAATTTTTCCGATTTTCGATATTGGAGGAGACCCTTACTAAAATTTAAGGTTTTCTAAAACTTTTTTTATGGTTTTATCTAGGTTTTCAGGTATTTAAAAGGTTTTTTTGAAGTTTCGCTAAAAAATACTTCCTGAAAAGAAACCTCATCTAAGTATTCTTTAGGTTTTATTCTTAAAACCTCCTGGAGACCTACGTGGGTTTAAGTTTTATAGAGGTTTCCCAAGGTTTCGAATAAATACATCGATGATAATAAGTTTCCCCATGGTATTTAGACAATACCTCCACTATACCTGCAATCAAAAACGTTTTTTAAAGGTTTTATTTTTAAAACCTTCTAAAACCTGCACTGTTTTAGGTCTTGTAGAGGTTTCCCAAGGTTTCAGATAAATACATCGATGATAATAAGTCTTCCTATGGTATTTAGTTAATACCTCCACTATACCTACAATCAAAAACGTTTCTTAAAGGTTTTATTTTTAAAACTTTTTAAAACTTGCACTCTTTTAGGTCTTGTAGAGGTTTCCCAAGGTTTCAGATAAATACATCGATGATAATAAGTCTTCCTATGGTATTTAGATAATACCTCCACTATACCTACAATCAAAAACGTTTCTTAAAGGTTTTATTTTTAAAACTTTTTAAAACCTGCACTGTTTTAGGTCTTGTAGAGGTTTCCCAAGGTTTCAGATAAATACATCGATGATAATAAGTCTTCCTATGGTATTTAGTTAATACCTCCACTATACCTACAATCAAAAACGTTTCTTAAAGGTTTTATTTTTAAAACTTTTTAAAACCTGCACTGTTTTAGGTCTTATAGAGGTTTGCCAAGGTTTCAGATAAATACATCAATGATAATAAGTCTTCCTATGGTATTTAGTTAATACCTCCACTATACCTACAATCAAAAACGTTTTTTAAAGGTTTTATTTTTAAAACCTTCTAAAACCTGCACTGTTTTAGGTCTTGTAGAGGTTTTCCAAGGTTTCAGATAAATACATCGATGATAATAAGTCTTCCTATGGTATTTAGTTAATACCTCCACTATACCTACAATCAAAAACGTTTCTTAAAGGTTTTATTTTTAAAACTTTTTAAAACCTGCACTGTTTTAGGTCTTATAGAGGTTTGCCAAGGTTTCAGATAAATACATCAATGATAATAAGTCTTCCTATGGTATTCAGTTAATACCTCCACTATACCTACAATCAAAAACGTTTCTTAAAGGTTTTATTTTTAAAACTTTTTAAAACCTGCACTGTTTTAGGTCTTATAGAGGTTTCCCAAGGTTTCAGATAAATACATCAATGATAATAAGTGTTCCTATGGTATTTAGATAATACATCCACTATGCCTACAATCAAAAACGTATTTTTCTTAATTTTATTTTTTAAACCTTTGAAAACCTGCACATTTTTAGGTTTTATGAAAGTTTCCCAAAGTTTCGGATAAATACTTCTATGTTAATAAGTTTTTCCATGGTATTTAGAAAATCCCTCCGTTATACCTCAATCAATACTGCTTTGTTAAATAAATCCTTGTCGAGTCATGTTCTTAGTCAGTCTAAAAACATGATCAAGGATTTATTTAACAAAACAGTTTGAAGAGTACTTTTTTGATATTTTAATTATTGGCAAGTGCTCGGATACTTTTGCTGGCGACTGTAATTCTTATGCATTACTGTTTAATCAGGAAAAAAAAAAAAAAAAAAAAGAAACCTCACAGCTGAATTTTTTATTTTTACAATCATCATTGCGAAGAGTTTAACATCCAGATGGTTTCAGTCTAAAATATACCCTGTGTTTATCCTTTTCCTTAAAAGGAAAACGTGAATATCATTTATAAAAATAAATAATATTTCAAATTTACGTACCATTTTATATTAGATGTTATTATAAATCCATGGTGTATTTAAAACCTTCAAATATACTAGATAATAACACTTTAAATTTGAACATATCCAAAACTAATCAATAAAATAATTTTTCATCATTTATATATAGTATATACTAATATCATGGATGCACACTGTATATACTAATATCATGGATGCACACTAGGATGCATAATTGGAAAAATTACGCACACAGAAACTGCCATTTGGCTAAAAAATATAACTTTCTCAAATTAGCATAAAATTTCTCTAGTCCGAGACAACGCCAGGGGTGTTTCCCAGATCCCCTTGTTATATCTGTCCTCATTAAAATCTCGATTCTGAAACCTTCCGAAAAATTCTAATACAAACACTAGTTAATAAATTCAAGTCCTTGAAACAATTATTTAAGAAGTTTGTGTTACAAAAAGACTGTAAGAATGATTCATTGCTTTCTTTGTAATGGGTATGCAGAAAACATAGCTCAACATATATATATTTATATATATATATTTTTCCTTCTACAAATAATGCAAAAAAATTTTAATGAAAGTCACACATTTTTAAATGTTACTTAGAAAAATAAATAAATGAACACAAATTAAGGATAATTATATCGATTAATAGTAACTAGCATTCTATGACGTGATAATAATTGATAGAGCCTATTAATAAATAATAATTATGAGTGAGTAGTATCTGAACTACTGACGGGCCGCGGCAGCCTGGTCGGTAGAACATCGAGTTCGTAATCAGAAGATTGCCGGTTTGATACTTGCGCCGGCGGAAGACCGTCGCGTCGTGTACATTGATGCAGGCTGGTGCACGTAAAATCCGCCGTGGACGTAATGTCCACGGCTTTGTTCTTATCCCAAATTGTATCTCTTGTGGTCATCGAAACAGGAAGCCATCCCCCACATGAAGTACAGCCGGCAGCAAAATTATTGAAGTGCTAGGAATAATTCCTATTTAATAGATGGGCACCTAATACAGTTCTGTCAAGTAAAGATTTGCCGAGTCATGATCTTAGTTTTATGCTGTTTATAGAAAAGTAAGTTGATGATAAAAATTAGCAAACAAAAAAACAAACAAAAACATGCAAAATGTGGATGTGCGCTACAATAATTTTGCAGCCTACTGCATCAATATTGTGATGGCATGTCTCCTACTGAGGGCTGAGTGTTTTTTACGTCCCACTACGGCTAAGCTATGGTCAATTGATGCTGACCGGATGTCTTCATTTTCTGGAGACAGCCTTTATTTTAAAGGCATTTTTCTAAGTTTTTAAAAGAATGTAGGAAGTTAATTATTCATCACTGATATTTTATTTTTAGTCCTCATTTATTAAAAATGAAAAAATACATGCATAATTGGATAATTGTAGCAATTTTTAACATCTCTCAATTATAAAGGTACTTTGATCTGGTTACTATAGTCAATAGGAGACGGTCGAAAAGTCATCGTAAGCGACAAGCCATCACAATTTTGGTCTTTTACGGAGGGGATGGCTCCCCCGCTACTTTGAATCCCAGAGGTACAGTCGCCAGCAAAAATATCCGAGCACTAGCCAGTAATTCCGCTGTCAAAAAAGTGCACTTAATACTGTTTTGTTAAATAAATCCTTGTCGAATCATGTTCTTAGTCATGATTCGACAAAACATATAACATATACAGTCGGCTGCAAAATTAATCGAGCACTAGCCAATAATTCCTATGTTAAAAAAGTACACTTAAGACTGTTTTGTTAAATAAATCCTTGTCGAATCATGGTCTTAGACTGACTAAGAACATGACTCGATAAGGATTTATTTAACAAAGCAGTATTAAGTGTACTTTTTTTAGACAGGGATTATTGCTAGTGCTCGAATAATTTTGCAGCCGACTGTATATCAGATTTGCATGCTTGACTCGTAGTCCGCTTGTAAATCTTCGTCAGATAATTACAGATAGCACAAGACAGAATTACAATACGAAGAAATGGAAAAACACCCAGGGACACCGCGGGAATCTAACCCGCTCTTCTACGCTCGAATGCGATTAGCTGTGGGGTGATATAACCACTCGGCCTGACTCGACAAGAATTTATTTAACAAAGCAGTATTAAGTGTACTTTTTTAGACAGGGAATATTGCAAGTGCTCGGATACTTTTACTGCCAACTGTATTTGGATGAGAACTGGACATGTCTCTGGACTAACCTTGCTTAGGATTACTTTAATGCCTAGTGTAGCACTACTGCGACGTAAAACCCACTCAACCAATGCCAACCCGCCTAATGAATCTTCGAATAAAAACTACGGTTTTTAAAATGGGATTTTAAAACAGTGTAACTTATAATTAGGCTAGGCTGACTAGATCAAAGTACCTTTATAATAGAGAGGCATAAAAAATTGCTACAATTATCAAATAATGGATGCTTTTTTTCATTACTAATAAATAAGGTTGGTTGGTTGGGTTTTACGTCGCACTAGTGCTGCGCAGATGGGCAATTGGCGACGGTCTGGGTCTCACCCCTAGAGATGGTCCGGAGACATGTCATCTCAATTTTGATCCTCCACCCTAATAAACAAGGACTAAAAATAAAGTGTTACTGATTAATAATTTAGTTTCTACAATCTTTTTAACACTTAGAAAAATGCCTTCAAAGAAAAGGGTGTCCCCATTTGTCCCCAGAAAATGGGGACGTTTGGTCAGTATAAATTAGGCTGACCAGATCAAAGTACCTTTATAATAGAGAAGCATAAAAAATTGCTACAATTATCAAATTATGGATGTATTTTTTTCTTTCCTAATAAATAAGGACTAAAAATAAAGTGTTACTGATTAATAATTTAGTTTCTACAATTATTTTAAAACTTAGAAAAATGCCTTCAAAAAGAAGGGCGTCCCCATTTGTCTCTAGAAAATGGGGAAGTTTGGTCAGTATACTTATAATAACCAGATCAGAGTACCTTTATACAGAGAAGCCTTAAAAATTGTTACAATTACCCAATTATGGATGTATTTTTTCATTCTTAATAAATGAGGACTAAAACTAAAATATCAATGATAAGTAATTAATTCATTACATTCTTTAAATAACTTAGAAAAAGGCCTTCAAAATAAAGGCTGTACAAGAAAATGGGGACATTTGATCTGCATAGTTAACAGGACAGATACTAGAATTCTTTCTTGCGGAATGCAAAAACGTACGAGATCAGGAATTTTTCTCACTTCTTTGTAGTACAGAATGTCCCTCCTAAATGGAAAAAAAAATGATGCAAGTGTTATCATCATACTATTTAAATATTTTCATATCTTGCTATCACAACAGTAAAAATTTCATTCTTCGAATAAGCAGGCTTAGGCAATTTCAAAGATTGCAGAATTTTGAAGATTTCTAGCACTAAAATAGGCGCCTAAAAAGTTCTTTGTCTTTTACAGTCAAAAGCTTTAGATATTCCAAAATTTTTGAAATTGCTTGACTCGATAAGTTTTAGCCGTCAAAGAGGGTGACCAAATTTCTGGGGAGGGCCTGCGGTAGCACAGTCAGTAGAATACCGGGCTCGTAATTTAAAGATTGCGCGTTCGGTACTCGAGCCTTTGTGTACATTAATGGGGGCTGGTGCACGTAAAATCTGTCATGCCGCAATATTCTCCATGTTTCCATCAAAAGTTATACCTCTGTGAGTCACCGAAGCGGGAGAGCCATCCCTTCGGAGCAGGATCAAAAGTGTGATGGCATGTCTCCGGACAACTTCAAGAGGTGAGTCTCAGCCCATTGCCAATTTTCCCTTGTGCAGCACTATTGCGACGTAAAACGCATCCAACTAAGCAACCAACCCAGATTTTTGGGGACAATCCCCATTTTTTGAGTCTGTCTCCACTCTAGAAAACATTTCGTCTTTTGGGAACTCCCTTTTTTAATATTTTTATAACCACTTTTCCCCATTTTTAATGTTGCTGTGGGAGAACATTGTGTGTGTGTGTTTTATCAAGTCTTAAAACTGATTTTCTTACAATGTTTTTGCAAACTTTATTTGTTGTTGGCAAAATTGGTGAAACACAAGCAAAGCAATAATTTAAAAATGGCACCTAAACTGTTTTGTCAAGTAAATATTTGTGGAGTCACGATCTTAGTCTTATGCTGTCTGTAATAAATGCGAAGAAAATAGGATCTTCAGGGCATTTTATTTTATTTATTTATTTTTTTGTGATAAATATCCAAAAATACGGACTGTCCCCAGAAATTTGGGACGTTTGTTCAACTCTGCCGCAAAACCATTTTTTAACTGTCAAATCTCATCAACTAATTTAATGAACTTTTAATTTTCAAAATCGGAAATATGGTTGTTACTTTTTAATAATACTCATATAAATATTGATTAGTCCAAATTTATTTTGTAGTAATATAATTGGAAAATATATATGGCAACGTGACGTTGTTTACATTTCAACTCAACTCCAAGATGGATGCCGCCCTGAACTTCGTGGAAAATGTGCTGTACAGGATTAACTCAGAATTTGGATTTCAATTATCGAGGTAACTGAATAAATTAAATTTTAAGTTTTACATTGAATTTTAAAATGTTCACCCTCATCTAAGAAATTTTATGTATTTATTAAGAAACCTAACAGTTAATAATTTCTCTTGCTGTGAGCTCCTCGTCTCATCACTACGAATCGCAATATTTTCTAATAGTTAAGTAATTTTTTATAGTAGTTTTTCGTAATTAAAAAAGAAAAATACTACTTATTAAAAAGTTTGAAGTAAAGTAAGACACTCATTCTGCAATCAAGTAGTAATTTTCGTAATTTTTGCCTTGCATGTTAGGTAGTTTCTGTTATGTTACCCCTGAAATCTATAATCAGCGTGCAATTTGTAACATTCCTCTTAGTTATCTTCTGACATCTGCGCGTGTAGGTTAAAATTTAGCTTTAAAAAAATAAAATACATTGTACTTTTTTTTTAAGCTAAAATTTTTCAAGGATATCTTTTTTTTTTTTATTTTTTTTTTTAAGTGTACTAAGGTACATTTTCTGTTAGTGAAGTTAAATTTAGAAATCGGCGACTCCTCAATGTTTGGCAAATTTTTGAAGCATAAAAAAGCATTGTCAAAATATTTTTGACGCTAGTTAAATTGAAAAAAAAAAAAAAAAAAAACTTGATGGGAAATATTAAATATTTCAGGACAAATACTGGAAAAATTAAAAAATTTTGATGGAAATATTTTTTTTTTTTTCCAAAAGTAATAAGATTACAATTAAATTATACTAATTAGAGCTTAATTGTAGTTTCACCGGCTAATTATGCGAAGCGTGTTAGATTGCCATCAGTGTTTAATCCAGAACAAATTTAGTGCCGCACTGAGGCACTTTCACAAAGTCAACTTTTAGCAATGGGGTACCTTCACAAATTCACTTTTCAGTAAAGAGGCACCTTCACAAAGTCAACTCTCAGCAATATAGCTGCACACTAAAAAATTTTATAAGCTTCACTGCATCAAACACATAAAAATACCCTCAATTTGGATATTTACTAGAAACAATGGTAAATATCTAAGTAAACACATTCTTATCTTACATAGAAGAAATAACTTGATTCACCATATATATATATATATATATATATATATATATATATATTTATTTTGCAACTGTTCCATTTTATTTTTTAAATGCATTTTAAAATGACAAAAACTGCTTTGCACATTTCGGTTAATTGCTCTGAAGCATTATTAATTTTCACAAACTTACTTGATGTTTTCACAAATTATTTTATAAATTCACAAATGGGGTACCATTTTGAAAAAGCTGGATTAAACCCTGGCCATATGTTATGGGCTTTAAAGGTTACCTTTGCTTGTTTGCATCATGTGTTGTGTGTTGAGAATTTCAATATGTTATTTATTTCTTTATTATATTCATTACTTTCTTTCAAAATCATAAATGCAGTGAAGTGACTCTCATAATAAGTTAATTTCTTTTGATCCTCATATGAGATTCTCTGCTCTGCTAATTTTCTATTGTGAATACATACAGACATTAAGTTATTTTTTAAAATTTTCAAAATGCATGTGGAACATATTTAGATTTTGTAGATTAATTTAACATCTTAGAAATGTATGCTGAGTTATAAAATAATAGTAAATGTAATATGTTTCTAGATTATGTGATTTTTTTTTTTTTTTTTTCTTTATAAATGCATATTTTGCTTATTTGGTGATTACTTTATTTATTTCAGAAAAAACTTCCCTATCACTGGCTTGCAAAGAAAAGTTCCTGGCTGATAAAAGATGGATTAGTGGTCCTTTGCTTAAAACAGTAAGGTACTACATTTTTTATTTAAGTTATTTTGAATTATATGCAAATGATATTTTTATGAAGAACTTATTGTTGATTAAACTTATTTATTATTTTAAAATTAATATTTTTGAAAAGATAAATTGAAAAAAAAAAGTTATTATTTTGAAAAGTCAATATATTATATTTCACATTAATTCTCCTTTAATTATCACCAATTCATAACTGGTGTCATCATTGATTAAATTCAGACGATTTTATTTAAAATCAGTATTCTTTTTGCAGTTTGTTACTTTTTCGTCTTAAAATGGGTTGTTTGGGTGATATTCCTGAATCTGTCAAACTTTGTATGGTTGATTTGTATCTGCATGGTAAAAATCAATGCTGAATAGCGAATTACAGGGGTGTTTGTGTCCAGGGTTTACCTCTGATTTCAGGGTTTTTACTCTAATCCATCTGTGTTTTCATATTTCCTATAAAGTTACTTTTTCGTGCATTAATTGTTTATTTGTTATGCAGGTGATATGTGAATGTAAAGTAAAAGAATTGAGTGCTTCTGGCCTAAATAGTTTGAGTTTGGGGTTTTTTCTAATTTGAGGCTCTAATTTTCTGGGTTTTTACCTTTGAGTCATAATCACCCTTAGAATTATTTGCATTGTTCGCAATCAAGCGTTAGTAAAATACTAACACAATATTCAAAAAAGGAAAAATTACAAAATCGCTGAAATGGCGGCTTAAAACCATAAACATCTGTTAGAGATAACAGGAAACTGAAGCGTATAGTTCAGAAAAACCGTTTTAAAAGTGAACGATTCTTGCACCGAAAATGGAAAGAAGAAGGAGTTGAAGTTTCTACATTGACAACATTTAGACGTCGCCATAAATTTAAGTTTAAATCTCGTGTACCAAAAACAAAAGAGTATAAGATTAAATTGGTGTAAATCAAGGTGTTTATGGAGTGAAGGAGATTGGAAAAAAATATTATTTAGTGATGAAAGTATGTTTTGTGTTTCATATGGTAATCAAGGTATTTGAGTTTGAAGAATGAAGCAAAAAGCATTTGATAAAGAATGCCTGAAATGTTTGGTAAAATTTGCTGCTTGTGTCGTGGTTTGGGGTTGCATGAGCGCAGAAGTACCTGGAAAGTTAATCATCGTCTACGAAAAGGTTAACTCTCAGATATCTCAAGAAATTTTGGAATATTACATGATTACATCATCAGAAGATTTGAAGATGATTTCATCTTTCAACAAGATGTAGCGTCACTGCATACCTCGGGTCAACGAAGAATTGGTTCCGCCATCGCAACATTAAGGTACTTCCTTGGCCACCAAACTCACCAGACATTAATTCCATTGAAAACTTATGGGGTATAATGAAGAAAAAACTCCAAGAAAATCCTCCTTCAAGTAAAACTGAGTTAGTGGCACATATAAAGTCTATTTGAGCTAAATTGATAGAAATGTTTGTAAACACCTTGTATATAATATGCAAGATTGATTGTACGCTGTTATTAAAGCTAAAGGGGATGCTACAAAATCAAGAGACTCGGCAGAGTCTCAAGTGACGCAAGCGCAAACGAACGCCACGACACTCAGCGGAAACGGAAAAACGAACGAAACTGCGACACTTATATATACACCAAGCGCAAACGAACGCCACGACACTCAGCGGAAACGGAAAAACGAACGAAACTGCGACACTTATATATACACCAATTTAAAGATCAAAGAAACCGCTGAAAGCCGACACTTAATATCTCAGGAAATATGGGAGGTTATGTTCTGATAATTTCAAAATAGTCTTTCACCTTCTGTCTGATCCTACCCTGAAATCGCTACATTTCTGCGTGCAATATATTTCGAGATATGAATTGGCTCATTTAAGCTATAAATGGGCGGCCTAATGTGTAAGAATTTTTTCTCGAATATGGCTCGAGCAAATTTAGTTTAATTTATATATGATATTAATCGCTTTTATCTGATGTGCCTGACATCTCCCTTTTCCCTAGGAAAACTCTTGTTTTTTTTATAACTCAGTTTAAAAATCGAACTATTTTTACTACGCGATGCAAAGATTTCTATTGATAATTATCAGAATTCTGAACAGGTGTTATTCGGTTTGTTCTTGTAGTTGGTTGGTTGGTTCAATCTGAATGCAGTCAATAAAAAATTAAGATTTTGTTTTTTAATGCAAGAAAGAAACTTTATTGTTTCTTTTAAATATTTATTGTATATATACGAAATAAAATTTCACTTAAATATATATTTTTTTTTTTGTTATAAAGGAAACATTTAAGATTTCAAAATTTCGCATTTCGTGAAAAAATTATTTCGATAATATTTTAAATAAGGAAGTATTTTGTAATTTTAGATATTCCATTTTATCATAATAATGAAGAATTTACAATTTTTTAAAGCAAAAAATTTTTAATCATTCATGAACATAGATTTTATAGTAGCTCAATGATTTGCGATTCCTATTCATGTATCATTCCGCGCAGAGATGGGAAAAAACAGTAAATGGTGTTTTGGCGCCATCTTTTGTCTTTAATTTAAATTAAAACATACACTTTTGCAAATATATATATATATTTCTTTTTAAAAATTAAAAATCTCTTTTTAAAATACAGTTAGTTTATTCATATATTTACTTTTCTGACTTTAAAATGATACATATTTTAAATATTAGCATAATAAAACTAATATTTTTATTATTATTTAAAGCTATAATGACTAGGAAATGAAAGAAGGGATATTCATGACACTGTATATTAAAAAAAAAAAAAAAAAAAAAAAAAAACATGAAAATAGAATTAAAATTCATGAAAAATGTGTCAAATAGCAATTATTGAAAAACACGTCAAAATAATTAAATAACATCTTTACTTTGAAACCCATAATTTATTTAAAAAATATAATTCTCTCTTTCTTTTCCTTTTTTTTTTTATTAATTAATTTCTGCATGAAAAATTGCATTTCATAACTATATTTAAAACTACAATAAACACCCTCCTTTAATTTTAAATATCCATTTCTACATGTTTCTAAGCAATTAAAAGTGGTTTTTTTTTTTTTTTTTTTTTTTTTTTTTTTTTTTTTTTTTTAAGAAAAATAGCTTAAATATCGGAAAGTATATGGTTTTATCATAAAGGTAATAATTTGGCCATCTAGTGGCGCCATCTCGTAGCTTGTATTGAAACCATATACATTCCTATATTAAATTTATTTTTCTTTAAAAAAAAGACACTTTTAATTGCTTAGAAAAATGTAGAAATAATTATTTACAATTAAAGGAGGGTTTTTTTTTTGCTTATTGTAGTTGTAAATATATTTATGAAATGAAATTTTTCATGCATAAATTAATTAATTTAAAAAAAAGAAAGAGAGAATTATACTTTTTAAATAAATTATTATGGGTTTCAAAGTAAAGATGTTATTTATTTATTTTGACGTGTTTTTCAATAATTGCTATTTGACACATTTTTCATGAATTTTAATTCTATTTTCATATATATATAGCGTGTTTATCCCCTCTTTCATCCCCTAGCCATTGTTGCTTTAAATACTAATAAAAAAATTAGTTTATGTTAATATTTAAAATATGTATCATTTTAAAGGCTGAAAAGTAAATATATGAATAAACTCTAACTGTATTTTAAAAAGAGATTTTTAATTTTTAAAAAGAAATATATATATAACTTGTATTTTCCATAAAACTTAAGCTTAACTTGTATTCTAATTAACTTGTATTAACTTTAGCTTAACTTGTATTTTCCATAATTTTTTTCTCCAAATGATTTTATCTTATTTTTAAAATTATAGAAATGTAGAGCTTAATTTATATTTTGTCTATTTTTTTTCCACCAAATATTTTTATGAAATAATTTTTACCTGCATTTTTTAAGAAAATTAAAATTGTGAATATTGGAGCTTAGCCTCAAAAGGGAAAAGAAAATGAATAATTTTCCATTTTTAACATTAACTTGATTTTTTTAAATTGTTTAATTTGCATTTGTAATTCTCTAAAAAGAAACTTGCAAAATGTAAATTACGTAATTCTAAAACTTAAATTTGAAATTTCCCACTTATTATTATTATTATTATTATTTTAAAGAGTTTGAGAATCCCACTCAATATTTTTTTCTAGTATGAAGCTTCTCCATTTTGTTTCCAAGTGGCAGGCTACTTGAAAATTTGTCGGCATGATAACGTTTGAAATATTGAATTAATTCAAACTA
Source organism: Salticus scenicus (assembly GCA_963930645.1). NCBI lineage: Eukaryota > Metazoa > Arthropoda > Arachnida > Araneae > Salticidae > Salticus > Salticus scenicus. The sequence goes on along the minus strand of OZ005648.1, from coordinate 180,240,942 downwards.
AATTTGTAGTTTGAATTTATCTCAGAAATGCATTTGTTATGTCCATTTGCCAACTTAATCTACCCTCTTGTTTCCCTGTGCCAGCCCACTGAAAATTTCAAATTTACATTAGAAAGGTTCTATGTTAAAACTCCATATATACAAGACTTCATTAATAAATCCACCAAGTCCATTAATAAATTGTAGAATTGAAAAATTGTAGAATTGTAGAATTTTGAAAAAAAAAAAAAAAAAAAAAAAAAAAATGGTGGCAACTTCATAATAAAAGATAAATCAGCTTACCCTTTCTAGGAGCCAGAAGGACGTTTTAATTTTTTGATCAATAACCCCTAAAAAGTAATGATATCAGTACAAAAAACCCTTAACGGGTTAAAAGTTTGTGACGCCGCTACTTTATGGCTATAAGAATTAGAAATATGAGTCTTAAAAATAATGATATCAAATTTTAAGTGACGCTTTGCAATTAGTTAAAATATACATAGATTTTCTTATTTGATCATTTACTTTCTACTTTTATTTATATTTATAATGCAAACGTAATATTTTTAGCTTCAAGATCAGACAGATATATAAAATACACTCACTGATGCTTTTTCATTCACATTTCAAATTCAAAATAACAGTTTTAAAAGGAATGATATAAAATCCCAGTGGAGCTTCGGTGTTATTTTAAAAGATTTGTTTTTAGATTCCATTAAAATTACTTTTGTTTTGTCTAATAAAGTATATTTACATATTGAAACAGTGCTTTTAATTTTCAAATATACTGTCAAATAATTATACTTTCACTGAGTTTGCATTATAAATTAAAATTATTTATTTCAATAAATTGATTTATCTTTTGCGTCACGCTATCCAAAACTGCAAGTAAAATCTGTGTAAATATTTTCTTTACGTTACACTACCTCTTTGCGCAAATTTGGATACTATGATAATGATACTATGTTTTGGATAGCGTGATGCAAAAGATAAATCAATTTATTGAAATAAATAATTTTAATTTATAATGCAAACTCAGTGAAAGTATAATTATTTGACAGTATATTTGAAAATTAAAGCACTGTTTCAATATGTAAATATACTTTATTAGACAAAACAAAAGTAATTTTAATGGAATCTAAAAACAAATCTTTTAAAATAACGCCGAGGCGCCACTGGAATTTTATATCATTCCTTTTAAAACTGTTATTTTGAATTTGAAATGTGAATGAAAAAGCATCAGTGAGTGTATTTTATATATCTGTCTGATCTTGAAGCTAAAAATATTACGTTTGCATTATAAATATAAATAAAAGTAGAAAGTAAATGATCAAATAAGAAAATCTATGTATATTTTAACTAATTGCAAAGCGTCACTTAAAATTTGATATCATTATTTTTAAGACTCATATTTCTAATTCTTATAGCCATAAAGTAGCGGCGTCACAAACTTTTAACCCGTTAAGGGTTTTTTGTACTGATATAAACTACCATTAACTAATTACTTCATATTCATAAGGTAATATTTTGATGCTTCAGAAAACTATTTTATACCTAATTTATTGTATTTTATATTTTGTAAACGTTAAAATCTTATCTAAGCATTCCAGATTTAATTTATTTCCCAAAATTTGGGGTGACTGAAGAACAGGGTATGGTTGACTTTTTATCGCCAACTGAGATGAATAGTGCCAAATCTGTTGACCAACAATTTCGCCAAATTTTTGCCAAATGGCCATTTAGTTGTGGTAACCTCAATTGGAAAACTGCTATTTTTTGGAAATGTGCTCATTATGACGTCGTTTGAATAGCTTTTCCAGATTTAGTAATACTTTTTAATCTCCCTATTTTTTGAAAGTTTTTATAATTTTTTGCAGGATTTGTGTTTTTATGATGTTTGGTAATTATGATTTCAATATTTCTAAAGGAAATTGTGCTTGAATGGTTTATAAACAAAAGTTGGATAAGCAAGAGATGTACAAATTGGTTTTTAAGGATAAAAAGTGTTGATGTTTGATTTTAGTTTAAAAAAGGAAATTTTTTTGGTAAATATGGATAAAATAACATGATTGAAGTAAGATTATTTTTCTTGATTCTTGTTTACAATTTATTAATTGTAAGTTAAAATGTATTTTTGAATACTTTTACGACACCATATCGAAGTGGCTAATTGGACCATCGGTGCAATTAGTGTACAGGGGTACAGGCTATTCGGACCATCTTTTCCAAGGAGAATAAGTTAGCACTGATAAAAGAGTAAAATTTAGAAATAATATAATGTGTCTCGTCCTTGTGCATGAAAAAATATCCTTTTACTTTTTTTTTTGTGGTGTCGCACGGATCCGACAGGGATTAAAATTGTCGCAGTTCCGACTGTTTTGGTTTGAGGGTAGCACTTCTGACCGGATCTATCCGAAAGCAGGTGCAACACAGGAAGTGTGTTTATGTGTAAGGAGGGGCAGGGGGAGGCTTCACTGATTAAATTCGTTAAAAAGAGTTAACAAAACTGAATTATTTATTAAATAAAAAACCCAAGTACAAAAGTCAATAAATTCAATTTTTTTTTTTTTACAATATACAGTTATTGTAATGTAATTCAGATGTGTAGCTTGAAGTGGGAGGGAGTGCTAGTATGCGCAAGTATTTTAGTTGTTTACTTGTTTCCCTACCTTAATGATCTGGCGTGACACTCGCACAATACAATTGTTTCTGCTTTCATTAGAAAAAAATATTTTAAAATACTTTTAATATTAAAAGATTTTATTTTTTGTGAATAATTATGTAAAAAAGCTAGTTAAGTATCTAATTAAAATCTTTTTTTTTTTTTTTTTAAATTGTAATAGAAAGACTAAATTATTTATTTAAAAACTAAATTAATTATCAAAAATATAAATTTTAATAATTAATTTAGATGAGAGTGCTTAATACAACTGTTTTTTCTTTTAATAGAAAAAATTATTTTAAAACACTTTTAATATTAAAAGATTTTATTTTCCATGAATAATTATATAAAAAAAAAAAAAAACTAGTATAAAAAATATTTAATGAAATATTTATTTTAAAAAACTAAATTATTTATTTAAAATGCAATTTATTATAATTAAGTTAAATGAAATTGCTGAATACAATTATTAGACTTTTAATCAATAAACCCAGTAGTTCCGCTTTCCACGTTGGTAGACAGGAATAATCGGGTTCAATCCTAGGTCATGGTTGTCGACCCTCATGTTCTCATTCGGGTTTAACACCTAAACTACCACCACCAAATTATTTTTAATATAAAAAGTTATTTTAATCAGTAATTATATAAAAAATAATTAAAAATATATTATAATTAAAAACTTATTTAATTATCAAAAATATTTATTAAATAATGAATTTAGATCAGATTACTTAATATTACTGTTTGAGCTTTTAACAGAAAAACTATTTTAAAATATTTTGTAATATAAAAATGTATCTTTTGTCATGATTATAGAACAAAGAACTAATTAAAATTATTTAAATAATCTAATTCATAAAATGTTACATTAAAATATATACAATATATACTAATTAAATTAGCCGAGCTTTCTGAATACTGTCCTTTAGGCTATTATTCAAAAAATATATTTCAAAAGACATTTACTTAAAAAAGATTTTTTTAATATTAATTATTATAGAAAAATATTACTAAGGGAATCAGGGTGATCTTTTGCCTGTCGTAAATGTGATATATCCATTGACGCAGTGATTGTCATGCCTTTAATTATAGCGGTCGGAAAAAGCTACCTTGCGATGAACAGGTGTGCATTGATTTTAAGAATTCGGTCGGAAGTGCTACGATTTTAACCCTGGTCGGAAGTGCAACGTAACCTTTTTTTTGTGTGTGTGTGTGGGGTAGAGATTAATTATTTTCACAGAAATTTTGTACTCTAAATGATGCTAGAATTCTTCATAAAATGGGCAATAACTCAATAATTTTTATAAAGCAAATATGAAAATAATAAAGATTTCAAAAATTGAATAATAAAAATAAAAAATGCAACATGAAAACAGATCTTAGTAAATGAGTATTTTCAATCTTTGAAAAAATCTTCGTAATATGTTTGTTTTATGAATATGTATAAATAAATCTGCATTGTTTTTTATTTCTTTTCCTTCTTTCCTTTTTTTTTCTTTTTAACAATTAAACCGTTCCAGTATAATTCGAAGCAAACCAAACCCAATTTTCTATACAAATGTATGTATGATTTTTCTGAAAATGACTTTTGTACTTATTTTGCAATGTTTTCTAACAGCAATGTTGAAATAAACATGGATTGTGGATCAATGGGGGAAGTTGCACTCAGGAGGAAAACACTTTTCTTTTAATTGTAATCGATAAATTCAATCTTGTGAATCCCAAAAATCCAATTAAAATCATAAAATTAAGTCAAATTAGTTTTTAATTAACGTTTTAAAATCGCTAAAAACTAAAAAAAAAACCACGTGATCTGAAAACGCTCCGTGCTTGGGTTGACGTCACAGTTCATGAAGTGCAAATGTTTACCGTTCGTACATTCTTTTACCTATTGCTTTTTTTGTTCGCTCTGTTCTAATCTGGATTTTATATTTTATTTTTTATACTTTATTTTGTGAAGGCGCAGGAAATGGGTCCTGCTATGAAATTGTTTTTCTGCCTGTACTTACTATTTAAAAAAAAAAAAAAAAAGATAGGTAACTAAACTGGTGCTTCGAACATTTGTATGGCGGGTGCACTTCATGAGGATTTGAAATGGGTATGCATACTATTAAATTAAATCATATTGCATATGTTTAGTATATTTAAACATCTGTTATAAATTATTTAAAGATATTTTAAACCAGCGCTTTTAAAAAGAGGATAATCGGTGCTTTTAGAAAAATTTTAAACTGATGTTTTAAAAAAGTTTTAACTGATGTTTTTGTATAATTTATAACAAGTACTTTAAAAAAGTTTTAAACCAATGGTGACATTTAAAGAAAAAGTGGTAACTGGAGCATTTAAGAATATTTATTTAAACTGCCGTTAAAAAAAAAAAAGAATTAAGCTAGTTCTTAAAAAAGAAATATTTAAACTGGTGTTTTTAGAAAGTTTTAAACCAATGCTTTGTTTTTTCATGTGCATGAACCATTCATGCATGTCGTAGAGATACAAAATTTCCTGAAATTTTGAGGTGGTGAAAAAAGAAAAAAAAAAAAAAAGGAAAAAATGGGAATGCATAGTGTTTTCTTTTTTTTTTTTTTTTTTTTTTTTTATCAAAACTATTTTTTCATTTCTGAATTTTTTTTTTTTTTTTTTTTTTTTTTTTTTTGTACTTTTCCCATTAACTACACCCATTTCCCAGTTGATTTCAAGTGTTACTTATTAAAAATAAAAATTCATGCATTTAAGTGTTAAATGTTAATATAATATAGGATCAATTTTTTCTTCCTGTGATATATTTGAAAAGGTTTTCATACCAATATTTATAACATAGTTTATAATATATATATATGTATGTATATTTCAATTGAAAGTTTTGATGAAGTTATTTTTAAAAAATTCGATCAGCATTCATAATGAAATATTCTGAAACTTGAGTGGATAACAGTATAGTTTATTTTTTTTCAGTGGAATAATAATTTTTAACTATATTTATGTCATATAATATAGATTGTGCCAGAAAACCTTCTAACTTTTAATTTTCTCACAATACCATGTTACAAGTCAGTTTTGGTTTTATAAACAATTAGTCATGCACTTTGTTTAATATATTAATATTACATTAAATTTTATGTTAAAAGGTGCGGGGAAAAAAAAAAAAAAAAGATAAATATTAAGAAAGACCTGCTTGAAACTTTTTTAATGTTAGAAAACTCTTTACTTATCATCGCCAGAAGCCAAAGCCAATATTGTATGGGGAATTTTGCCCTATTATAATTCAATAACTAATACATATTTTTAAATTCTCTTTTCACATCTTAAAATTTTAAAAATTTTAAATTGATTATCATTATCTGAAATTTATTTTTTATTGTTATTTTTATATTTTATTTTGAAGCTGTAAAATGCAAAATATCAGTCAAAATTTGCAATATACTTGCAATAGATTTTATTTTTTAACTTATAACAAAACTTACAATTACAATATATGTAACTATAAATATTTTAAATGTAGACCATTTTCTTTTAAATGTTATTCTAGAATTATTTTAACAGGATTGTACACAACCCTGTAATAATTTTAAAGATTTTTTAAATTAGTATCATAATTCCCCTGCAATCGTATTTAGCTACCTTTTTTTCTTTTTTTTTTTTTTTTTTTTTTTTTTTCCCACTATTAGTGTTCTTTAAAAAAAAAAAAAAAAAAAAAAAAAAAAAAAAAAAATTCCTTTTAGTTTAAATTAAAGTGCTCTTAAAAATCAGCACCTATATTATGACTTAAAAATGGCTGATATTTAAATTTACTCTTAATTTTCACCAATTTTGTAATTGGTAGTATGTTTATACATATTTTTATTAGTTTACGTGAGACAATCTCTGTATTACCTATTTTGAATCACCTGGTACAGTGAAACTTGAATAATTCGAACTTGTTTAATTCGAAATTCTGGATAATTCGAATTCTTTAGTCAGTCCCTTGAATTTTGTATTAAAATAATTTTAAAAAATCATGGATAATTCGAATTCGATTTTGGATAATTCGAATTTTTCATACGATTACTTTTAAAATATTACAGTAAAATTTGTTCCCGAGATTTTTCTCAGCTAAAGTGCATTATTTTTTTTAACAGTCTTTCAAAAGAAGGATAAGGAAATACAAGAGTATTTCCTACCTACACTGTAAAAAATATGTCCTATTTACTGCCAGAAATTCTCTGTAATTTGAGAAAATACGCGTAATTTACAAAAAAAGTTACGTTGTCAGAACGTATTTTCTCAAATTCCAGAGAATTTCTGGCAGCAAATAGGACATATTTTTTACAGTGTAGTGCATCACAAGATATGGTCCATATACAGGAACTTCGAGGTTTTTTTTTTAATTGAAAGTCATGTCTATTGTAGGAGATTCTGTTATTGTATCGATTGATGGGTTGAAGTAATGTGCTACAACACAAAAATTGTACTTAAAGAAGCAATAAAAAATATGTGACTATTTAAAAAATGTGTTGAATAATTAAGCTTGTAAAAAAATATTGATTTAATGGGAGGGGCTTAATGATGCAGTATTCTTAGATATAAAATTTATATGTTAAATCTTTGATCGTAGAGTTTCATATTTTTAATTTATCTCTTCTTTTTGACAAAATAGTATATGTAATTCGAATTTTTGGATATTTCGAATTTTTCTCTGGTCCCTTCAACTTCGAATTATCCAAGTTCTACTGTATATACTGTCTGCAAGCCGTTTTTCTGTGTCCGCGACTATGTCGCCGTGTTTCTGCCACTGGGCAACAAATTTGATTATTAAAATATATTTTTAATAACATTTCAGTGTATTTACCTTTTTCATAATTATTATTTTTTAAATTAAAAATCAATCTTTTCTTACAGTTTAAAAAGTGTTTTACTTTTTATTTGCACAAATATATAACTAATGTTTTATCTACTATTTTAGTATTATATAAGGGTTCTTTTTTCTAAAATATTTTATTTTTGTCTGTTTTACAGATACAATTTTATGTACTAAGTTTTTATTTAAAAAATTGCATATTACACACATACAAGATGGTTATACTTAAATTCTTGTAACTAAAAGGGATAAGCTCATACCATGAATTGTCGCTATACCGAGTTTGGTGGCATACTCGCCCGTTTTAACTGCGAAAACTGTTTGCAGCAAAAGTTTAATGACTTTATATTTATATTTTCATAATTTTTTAGTTTAGTTATTAATAAACAACTCTTATGAATGTTACATTTCTTTCAATTATAAAAATAATGAAATTCTTACAACTACTCGGTATTGGCCGAATACTTAGTCCAAATTCGGCCGAGTAACGAACATTATTCTTCTTTAATAACTCTGAAAAAAAAAAAAAATACCTGTCTTTTTCTTATCAGCTTTATGTACGTCTGTATGTGTAATTGAGTGATTAAAAAAAATTTTTAGTCTTTTAACTTTTATTTAATAATTTATCTGAGATTTATTGTGAAAATTTAAAATAACATTGGGTATGTTTAGTAAATTTTAATATATGCAAAATGTAATTAAACAGTGTACACTAGTACACAGTATTAACTTCCCAACTAGCTAGACATTTGAAACTTCCAGGACAGCTCCAGTGGTCGATCCAGGCAAAATTTGGGTCCCTTTTGTGGCCCCTTCACAAAATTCAACATAGTAAAAAGGGACCCTCCACAAAATTCAAATTCATAAAAAGGGACCCTTCACAAAATTCAAATCCATACAAAGTGACCCTTCACAAAATTCAAATTTATAAAATGAGTCCCTTCACAAGATTTTGTTTTATAAATATGATCCTTTTATTAAATGTTTTCATATTTTCAGTATTATTTTTAATTTATGCCTTAATTTGGCTTAACGAAACTCTATTAACTTGATATTAAACATTACATAAAGTGATTGTAAAAACTGAAGATTTTACACAATATTTTACTTTTTCACAAAAATATTTTATATTTCACAAAAATAAATAAAAATTTCACAAAAGTATTTTGTTTTTCACAAAAAAGGGACCCAAAAATTAAAACCTGGATCGACCCCTGAGCTCAGAATACGGTGACAATACATTTTTTATACTAAAACTGTTTCAGGTCCCTACTGCCTTCAGCAAAGTTTGTGATTCCAGAGCTGCCTACTTTCAACCAAAGCAATCAGGAATCAGCAAGAGACGCACCCACTATCAGTAGTGTTTATATGATACAACAGAAAATTTAAGAACATGGTACATAAAAAGTTCTTTTTATCTTGTAATTATTTCCAATTTTAATGTTATCTTTCAGTGCATATTTACACAAATTTTTGCTAGTCTAAGACAGTAATATATATATATGTATGATCAAAGTCCCCTGTAAGGTTAATTTAGAGACAATGTTGTTATGCCTCTAATAATAATAAAAAAGCTTCTGTTTTTGAGGTTATAATGAATTAAAATTTAATAGATACATTTCTTTTTGGGGATTTTCCTGGTAATTATCTATTAGGAGAGATATGTGCATCACATAAAAAATGATGATTTAATAGGTTAAAAATAATAATTGATATTTAAATGTTATGGTTATGCAACTTATTAAAAAGCTGCCTTGCTCTTTATTTAGCATATCATTCTATTTAAAAGATAATTATAATGTAAATATAAAAGTAATTATAAATTAAATAAAAAATAACTTATAATAATAATAACTGCTATTTTTCAGTTAAAAAAAAAAAAAAAAAAAAAAAAAAAAAAAAAAGTTTTAATAAACAGAACCAGAAGCCAGTTGCCATAAGGCTAGAAAAATATAAAATGAAAACAGAATCCACTCCTCTCAACACAGATATGGCATATGTGGACCAAACTCTAACGAATATGTGATCGTCAGAATACAGGAATTCATACATGATGGTAGTTATTTAACCACTTTTCCTAGCATGGATATGTCAAGCCTAAACTAATCATTAGCATCTCCATTTTTGCCCAAGTAGATACACAATCTGAAAGTATTTTTACCTCTAGCAGATGTAAATTTCTGATGTCTGCAGTGAGACAGCTTAGAGGTCTGCACGGGCCGGTCTTTCGGCACGGGCCGAAATTTTCAATTTGATCTCGGGCCGGGCTCGGGCTTAAAATTTTTTTGTAGGCTTGGGCCCAATATTTTTGTGTGTAGCCGGGCCGGGCCTGGAGGAAATTTTAAGCCCGAGCCTAGCCCGAATCTTTTTCTAGATTCCTCGTTAATCAACGAAAAAGGAAAATAATAAAATACTTTTTCAGTCATTTATTTTACATAATTTTACAGTCTGACATGTCACATAAAAATTTATTTTGTTAAAAGGTGTTTGTAACTTCAATTTAATTGTCTATCAGCTTGTCTGTTCGTGATCTGATTTTCCGCAAATATTTTAAACATGTCTCGAAATTAATATATTTTATTTAAAGTAATATTAGATGGTTTCATTTCAAAATAATATACATGTTACTACCAGTTTGCGTACATGTAACAAACAAAAGAAATTAGATACGTTACTGTATATAACGCTTTGTTTTCTATGGTCTGTAGTGTTTAGGTGGTATGAAGGCTATAAAAATCCTTCCGCGGTAACTTTTCCTCTAAGGCTTCTTTTTCTTTTCTCCGGGGCACTGTATGAAAGTACTAGTATCATTTTTAGCATGTGCAAAAGCATCTTTTCTATTGAATATGGTTGGATTAGCATTAAAGTTTTTTTTTTTTTTTTTGCCGGATCACAGGAAAGATTTAGATAAAATACGGTATATAACCGGAAGTGGTTGAAAGTGTATTTTTAGTACTATTAACCATTTTTAATATCTTCCTATATTGTTTGAGAATGCTGATATTTTCTGTTTGACTTTCTGTCTGTCTTTGTGCCTTCTGTACACATCTGTAATAATGAAATACTGTTTATATATAAATATCTTGTAAATATTCAGCAGTTTTGTTGTTAAAGAACATTCTATTTCTTAGCTATATAAAACCTCTGCAAAACACATACTAAAAATCTTTTTTGTTGAAAGGCTTTTTTTTTTTTTTGTAATTTTACTTATTTTTGTATCGGGTCAGGTCGAGCCTGATTTTATTGCTTTTTGTCTGGGCCGGGCCGTACACTAGTAAAAAAGAAATGGGCCGGGCCCGGGAATGAAAATTTCGGCCCGTTCAGACCTCTAAGACAGCTGCTTTAAAAAAAAAAAAGATTATTTGCTATGGGAAATAATCAACACTAACATTTTTTTAAGTTTTTTAACAGATAATCTGCAGAAAAGTACAGTGTACTTAATTTTTGTGTTTCTATACTGATGAAACTTACCGTAAAATCCTGAAAATAACTCCTCCCTTGAATGTAACCCTCCCCTTTCTTGCTGAAAGGGAAATTATTCCATTTTCTTAAATACAACCCACCCCTACCTTCTGTCACCGGGCGCACATACATAGCGCCAGTAAATCTATCTTTCACCATTTCATCCAAACCTACTTTCAATCTTCAAGTTTTCTAGATTAGCGCCTCTGCGCTTTTGGAAAACGGGGTTTCTTTCAAGATTTTACGGTACATAATATTTATGCAATATATAAATATTTTATTTATTTTTAACAGGATGCTTTGATATAATTCCTGAAAGAATCCAATGACATGCACAGAAGTCAAAAATTAATTGTAAAAAGTTTTCATTTATAAAAATTCTTTATATTTATTTTGTTTTAATATCTGTTTTGTATTTTTAATAAAACTATATTTAATAAATGTATATTAAAATTCACATTTTCCTTTTTTCTTTGTTGAAAGAAAACAGCAGGCGGCCTACCCTAGTGCCTTTTTCTAATGAAATTTGGCCTTCCTTTATCCAGTTGTTAGATTCCCACATTTTTTTTATTTTTTTCCCCAGTACTAATATTTTTGTTTACATTTCATGTTAAAAAATTCTTAAATACCCATTCTACATCCATTTCCTTTTGCTGTTCTATTTTGTTCAGAAAATGTAAGATTTGTTAAAGTGTGAATAATACTCTTTCAATGATGTCACAATCAGGGTTGTAGTAAATTGCTGATATTGATTTTTTTTGAAAAAAATCACTTATTTAAATCATTTATTTTAAATATCAAAGTTATTGGCTTTAATGGAAATGTAATTGATAATCTAACTTTAAAAAATGAGATATTTAATTATTTCTTATGTAAATTTAAAAATACAATTCGTAAAATATAACAAGATATTTCATTAGACAAGCTAATATTTCTCATTTCTTGACTTTAGATTCATCTCTACAAAGCAGCATTAATAAACACAAAAATGAGTTATATCTTAACTTTCTTAATTATGTATAAATTTTATTATATATTTTAATAACTTATTATATTTTAACCCGTTAATGCCTGAAATAATTTTGAAAAATGTATTTTGATGAATATTTCAATTTTAAACTAATATGGACAGCTGAGAATGAAATATCTTAAATTTAAAAAACTCTTCTAATAGTTTTAAATTAACAACCTATCCTCATTTGAGGACATTTAGTGTTCTATCGAAAAATCTTCAAGATAAAAAAAACTTTGAGATAACAGATTAATTTTCTATTATATGCTGACAAAGATCTCGAAAGTAAAGTATTATAATATATATTATTCAACTTGATTTAAGTTAATATATCTGCGCAAAAAGCAAATATATGTGTGACGAATGAAAAATCATAAAATAACTATCCGAATTACTTAATAGTAATTAATAGTAGACACATAAAACTTTCTGGGATCATTCGGAGTGATGCTATAAACTGTCACTAAAAAGCAAAAATCATTCCAACAAACCCCCAAAAATATACATGCCATTTTATTAGCTGTCCTCAAATGAGGACGCTGGGCGTTAATGGGTTAATTATTTATGCAAGTACAGCCTTATGACTGGTGTATGAATTGTAAATATTTAATTAGTGTATAATTCATTGATTAATATTATATGCATATTCTAGTTCGCCTTTACCCACCTAGCGGTTGATATTTCAAAAAGAAAATATTTCCTTGTTTATTTAGCTCTCATACCAGTTTATGTCATTTAGCATTGGCTCATATGATATTTAAAAAATAATAGCATAGTTTACATTGTACTGCTTAAAAAGCCCTGAAGGCTCTAAAAATTTTTTTTTAAATAACATTTTAATTTAACTACATATAATCAGTTAAATACAGTTCGAGGCTGCTGTCACTGCTTGTTTTAATGAATTGTACCCACTAAATGTAAAAAAAAAAAGATAAAAAAATAAGTGAAATTATTAAAATGATAATGAAAATATGAATTTTGTTAATGTGTGAAAAAAATTTTCTTGATTCAAATGATTTGTTAAACCTAAGTAAAAATTTTTTAGGATATCACCTTTTTTTTTTTTTTTTTTATCTTCCCTAATTCCTTATTTTTTTTAAAAAAATTTGATTAGAAACTATGAGTAAAGTTTTCTCTCCCTTAATACATTGCTTCAGTTATATGTCATATTTCCTATTAAATTATCCTTTTCCAAAATTATTTTATGTGTTCAATACCGTGAGTAAAATTTTGCTTTATTTCAATACATTATTGTAGCTACAAAGTCAAAGTCTGAAGTTGAGTGGCTCATACTACCGCATTTATGATTGTTATAAAATTATTTCTTATTATGAAGATACTATGTTGAATAAAAATGTTGGTAATAAATGCCTACATGGATTTTTTCTATAGAAATAGAATATTATTTATATTTTTATAATTTAAGTAAAATGATTGATAGTGTGGATATTGTGCATATATATACACACACATACACATAATAAAAAACAAATGTTGTACAATAATGTATGAATATATAATAAAAATCATTAAAATCAAATAAATCGTGATTAAAATAAAAAAAATCAGATTTAAATAAAAAAAATAGATTTTTTTTTTTTTTTGAAAAAAAAATCAACAACCCTGGTCACAATTACGTGCATTCACTTAAGCAATATGTGCAGGCAAGTTGATTATGGATAATTTCTGGTGCTGATTCTAAAAAACAAGCCACCGAGGGTGATTCAATAAAGGCATTTTGCTTTCAAAAAGGTATTTCCTAATTTGTTGTCCTTTGGGTTGCAATTTCTGTACATGATAAAAGTAAAAAAAAAAAAAATCTTGTATCTACTATGAATTTTTTCTTGCAAAAATGCTCTAAAAGAATTACAGTGAAACTTGAATAATTCGAACTTGTTTAATTCGAAATTCTGGATAATTCGAATTTTTTACTCGGTCCCTTGAATTTTGTATCAAAATAATGTTAAAAAATCAAAAGTGTTGAATAATTAAGCTCGTAAAAAATATTGATGTAAGGGGAAGGGGAAGAGGATGTAGCAGTTTTCTTAGATATAAAGTTTATATGTTAAATCTTTGATCATACAGTTTTAATTTTTTTAATTTATCTCTTCTTTTTGACAAAATAGCGTGCTTGCCAACATCCTAATTAATATTCTGTAGTGTTGATAGTCCCGCCCTTTTTTTTCACACCAGTAAATTTTTAAAGTAATATTTTGCAAATGCAATTACGATTAAAAAAGAAGAAAAATACTCTAAAATGGATACTGGTGTGAAAAAGAAGGGTTAACAATACTACGGAATTTTAATTAGTATGTTGGCAAGTATGAAATAGTATATGTAATTCGAATTTTTGGATATTTCGAATTTTTCTCAGGTGCCTTCAACTTCGAATTATCCAAGTTCTACTGTACTAGAAAACTGCATTACCGTGGGATCTTTCTATGGGGTCCTAGCCCATATTTATGCTAGTTTTTGAGAAACCCACAGAAAACTCCTAACAGTTAAGCCAACGAGGGCTACCGGGTATCGAACAAAGCACCTCAAGTATACCAGCTTCAGGGACAGAACCTCTCGGTCACTGGTGGGCCTATTTTTATGAGGAATATTATTCATGCAAAAGTGCGAATACACGTCAACCCACCGCATATCAACTGGAGAACCACCTTCTTAATGATTTCATGACAATTTCCATAGTGATTCTATATTCTGGATCAAAGAACCGTACAAATATCGGGAATACTTTTATTTCTTTGGGATTTGAAGAATCTGAACAGACATAAACCATAATATACTTTGGTAAGTTTATTGGAAAGTTGTTATTTTCTGAATCTAACACAGAGAAAAGTTAGTGGTCACCGTTAGATACAACCAACAGCCAACTGAGCTTCCTCGTTTTTCGAAAATTGTTAAATTACGGACTAAATCCTTTTCATTTGAAAAAGAGGACCAGAGGACGAAAAACATAAAAAAAAAAAAAAAGGAGTTTTTAGTCCTGTATTTAAAAAAAAAAAATTTCGTTTTGTTTAAGAGAGCAGAGAGTTGAAAAAGAAGACTGTCCTCTTAAAAAGAGTATGTCTGGTCACCTTACCTAAGATTAGCATGATTTTACGTTTTTAAATTGATAATCTTTTTTTTTTTTTTTTTTTTCTTAGTAACACCGTATACTGTAAGAATTCTATCTACATTTAGACTGAAAATTTACTCCCCACAGTAAAATTTCCACTCGCCAATGGCGAGCTGGTGAGCGGAAATTTCACGCCCTGATCTATTTGATATATAACATATAACATTTTTAATATAAAAATGTAAAACAAATGAATAAGAATCAAAGATCTACTCTTCCTCAACCCTACAATTAAT
The DNA here is from genome assembly GCA_963930645.1 of Salticus scenicus. Taxonomy (NCBI): domain Eukaryota; kingdom Metazoa; phylum Arthropoda; class Arachnida; order Araneae; family Salticidae; genus Salticus; species Salticus scenicus. The sequence goes on along the minus strand of OZ005648.1, from coordinate 180,225,633 downwards.
ATGAAATATTAATTTTACCAATTAAGATGAACACTGAATATGCTTGTCCTTGTCATAGCTATATTATATATAACAATAGTTTACCTTTTCAATATTTTATTATTATTATTATTATCCACAAAACTTCATTAAAAATTTGTAAACTTAATGCATTTCAATACTCAACTAAGAATATATTTAGAAGATTTTTAGCCCTTTCAGCATTATCTATTTTTTGGTATATCTGTTTAATGATTCGTAAAATTAATACTTTGAACAGTATAAATATGAGAATTTAATACAGTATACTACACATGCGTATTAATCTCATTTTCTTGAAAGAAGCAACATATATTTCAAAGTTTAGCTACGCTAGCCATTTTGACTATGCATGCCAGAAAAAGACAGGCTTAACACTTATAGGATTAATTGCACATTTAATTGAACTATCTATTTGTTTTCTACATTTCTTTGAAAAAGATTTGCAAATGTATATTGCATGAATTTTTACTAGTTCTTTTTTTCTTTTCTGAGCAAAACTTTTACTGAATATGAAGCATAAGATGTTCCGTATAATCCTAAAAATTCTACATAATTTACGAATTTTTTTTTTGTAGATATTTGACAAAACTTGTAATTATAAGAATGCCAAAATGTTTATTGGTAGATAGAGCATACAAAAAACATGGCTCTGCTGGGGGAAAGAAAAATTACAGGATATTTAAAGAAGAAAAAAAAATCACTCTTAGATATCAATTAAAAACATGGGATATTTTTAATAAATACCGTTATGTATTTATAAATAGCATGCAAAGTGTTAAAAAAAGAAAAAAAGCAATAGGTTATTTGATACCTACATCAGTGTTTTATAAATACCTTTTGATATCTATAAAAAACCTGCAAATTTTCTTAAAAGTACTTCAAGGTATTTGAAAAGAAACTAAAAAAAAAAACACTTCAAAAAACATTTGGAGAGGTATTAAAAGAAAGCTTTGAAGGTTTTTCAAAATATCTAAATGATTCATGGTATTTTATAAAAACCTTTATGTATTTATAAAAATCTGCAATAAGTTTCTTACAAATACCTTAAAAGTATTTCTGAGAAACCTATATAGGTATTAATGGAAGTTTTATTATGGCTTTATTTTGCACCATTAAAGCCTTGATAATACCTTATTTTAAATACCTCTAAAACCTATAAAATACCTGTGTAAAGAAACCTTTATAAAACCTTCAAAAAACATCGAAGAGGTATTTTAAAAAAGCTTTGTAGGTATATTAAAAATACCTACATGAGTCATTGTATTTTAGAAAAACCTTTTGGTATTTATAAAAATCCGCAATAACTTTCTGAAAAATACCTAAAAGTTTTCTTGAGAAACCTATGGAGGTATTAATAGAGCTTTTATTATGGCTTTATTTTGCACCATTAAAGCCTTGATAATACCTTATTTTAAATACCTCTAAAACCTGTAAAATACCTGTTTAAAGAAACCTAAAAAAAACTTAAATAAAACCTTAAAATTTTAGTAAGGGGAGTTACGAGGGGGCAAATTCAACCCCCTCTTTTAGCGCTAAATTCGTCCGTGGAAATATATTGGAGCTAAGGTCACAAATTTTAGTGTGTGGCTTATTTACGTGTGCCCAACAACCATTTAACGGGATTTTGCAAAAGCCCCCTTTTCTCCCTTGGTGGTAGGTGGCGGGAATAAACACGTTTCGAAGTATAACTTTGCTTCAAATTATCTCAGTAAGATTAAATTTTATGTGTGGGTCGTTTATGCGTTTCCAACACGCACTATATAGGGATTTTACGAAATTTATCCCTCTCCCGTTTTAAGGGCAGGGGGGGAATAAACAAGTTTCCAAGCATAAATTTGCTTCATATTATCTCAGTAAGATTAAATTTTTGTGTAAATTGTTTATGCGTTCCCAACACGCACTATAAGGAGATTTTACGAAATTTCTCTTTCCCCCTCCTTCAAAGGCGGAGCGGGGCAAGAAACGCTTTTAAGTGTAACTCTGCTCCAAATTATCTCAGAATAGCGATTTTTTATATGTCGATAGGTTATGCGTATTCAAGCCACACACTACTAAGGGATTTTTTAAAATTCCACCTTGTCCCCCTTGGGGTGGGGTTGGGGCAAAATCATGTTTTCATGCGTACTTCTGCTCCAAACTATCTTAGACGATTTTTTATGTGCGGGCTGGTTATGCGTTCCCAACACGCACTATAAGGGGATTTTGAGAAATTTTCCTTCCCCCCCCCTTTAAGGGCGGAGTGTGTATGAGAGGGGTAAAAACACGTTTTAAAGAGAACGCTGTTCCAAATTATCTCAGGAAAGCGATTTTTTGATAGGGTGATTGGTTATGCGCACTCAACACAAACAAACTACAAAGGGATTATTTGGAATTCCGTGCTATCATCATCTTGAGGGTTGTGAGCGATTAAAAACATGTTTCCATCCGTAACTCTGTTCCAAACTATCTTAGAATGGAAATTTTTGATGCGTGGACTGCTTATGCGTAACACACTCTACAAAGGGATTGTGTGAAACTCCACACTACCTCCCCTTAGGGGCCGGGGGGGGGAAACATGTATTCATGTCTAACTCTGCAGTAAATTCTTTGATGAAGGAAATTTTCGATGTTTGGGTCATGTACCTAACTCATAATATAAAGATTATTTGAAAAATCTGCCCCTCCTTTACTTTAGGAGCGGGCCAGGGGGGGGGGGGCTAAAAACACGTTTTAAAATATAACTTTGCTTCAAACAATCTTAGAATCCCGATTTTTTAATATATGGGTTAGGTATGTGTATGCAACATGCATTATAAAGAGATTTTGTGAAGTGTGGCGAGTGGGAAAACTGCTATCGAAGGTATCGAGAACTTTAACTTAGATTTTGACTGATTTCAATGATTTTATTATTATTATTATTATTAATGATATGGTATTTTGAGACTTCATTTCAATATAATGAGCAGCGAAGCGGGAGAAGCCTGCTAGTATTGTACAAACATAAGACACCTTGAAGAAAAAAAAAAAAAAAGTATGTTTGTTTCAGTTTTCAGTTTTCAATTTTTACTTACTTAAATAAGGCATTTTTTGAAATTCTCAATTTTTGTTTGCTCTCTGCTGTATAACACATGGTGTTGTAGTTTCTATGTGATAATTTGAACTACCGCATGATTTATAATAACTTTAATAATAGTGTATTTTGAAGTGGTTTTTTTTTTTTTTTTTAACATTTGTTACACTTTTCGTCTGACCTCTTTTTTCGCTCTTTACTACGCATTAACGTAAAATTCAACATTAAGGTACATGAATGAAAATTTTCTTTCGATACAGCAAAAAATGTTTCTGAAAATGTTATTCTAATGTACAGTCGGGGAAAAAAAAAACGCAGCACTTGATGGTATTTCGTTACTAATTAACGCAGAAAAATTTAATAGACACCATTCAACAGGAGATGAAATGCACTTTCTGAAAATGTCATCGAATTTTGAATTAGGGGTCATCTACATATTAAAATGAGCGCCAACTTTGATTTTTTCAATAGCAACACCAAATTCTGACTTCATATTCAAACTTCTGAGAGTCTGGCAGTGCGGAAAAGTATACTGTTTGTATACTTTATCTTTAGTATTCATAGAGTTATGATAAAAAATGTGTTAGGGGGCTATCTCTAAATATAGAAAAATAAAATTAAGATCCTACAAGACCTAGAGAAAATTATACTGTTTAACACCGGAAATATTTCAAGAAAAAAAGAGTTATAAAAAGAAATAAAAATATTAACACCTTTGCAGTATCTTAATTATCATGAATTTAGTTTTTTGGATATGTATATACTTTAGTACTTTTTTAGATAATTTTAGGTATATTTAAATACATTACACTTACGATTTGTCAGACAATACTTTTTATAAAAGTGCAATATTTTTCAATTAAAAAGTATCTATCATGGATATACTGATCACCAATAAAGCTTAAATTTTCTTTCGTACGTGTAACATAATATACAAACTGAAATAATATAGCTCTATATATACAGGGTGATCCAAAAGTCAGGACCAACTTTAAAATTGAATAATTCGAAAACGAATCAAGATACAAAGATACGGTTTGCACCAAACGGATGGAAAAGTAGCCGGGTTTTGTGTGGCAAAGAAAAAAAAAATAATTCTGTTGACGACCAATAGATGGCGCTGTCATATTTCTGATGTAGGATTATGCAAAGCAACAAACGATATAAAAAGGAACAACTACAAAAGGTAATGGTAGTCGATGCTTATATGCATCGAAATATCGCATTCTCAGTAGCTACTTTAATCACGCATGGCCTCCAAGATCTCCCGATCTGACACCCTGTGACTTTTGGCTGTGGAGATTCTTGGAAGTATAACGTGTACCGTGACCAACCGGCATCACTTGCAGCACTGAAAGATGCCATCCGCAAAAATGTATCGGCCATAACGCAAGAAATGCTACTAAATGCTGTGAACGATGTGCTGAATCATCTCACAGCTGTACTTCTGAATGATGGACATTGAACAGTTACTGTAGTAGTACTAATTAACTGTAATTAAGCTGACTTGTAAGTTGTCAACACTTTTTTTCATTTGTAAATCATCTTTTGGTGAAATAAAACACTATAGCGCCATCTGTTGCTCGCCAACAGAACTAATTAACTAATTTTTTTCCTTTACCACACAAAACCCGGTTTCTTTTTCTTCCGTTTGGTGCAAACCGTATCTTTCTATCTTGATTCGTTTTCGAATTATTCAATTTTAAAGTTGGTCCTGACTTTTGGATCACCCGGTATATATATACAACAACGCATAAACTAAATCTTTTCGGATAAATTATTGTAAGGTTTCATAAAGTAAATATTAAACAATTTTAATAGCACTCACCAGTTTTGGGTCAGTTGAACTCTTTGGAACTGTACGATTTGTTTTATAATTTCTATGAAAATATAATTTCTTAATTAACGCTTTCGCGACTGCTGACGTAGATTCACATCATTTGAAAATCTGTAACAATGCCAGTGGTCGTTTCTTTCGTTATTTGTGTGTTACTTATTTATTAAGCATGTACCCAGTGTTTATATTTTTGCAATAAAATATACTATGGATAGAAATATATTAATTAGAAATAATATAGTTTTATGTATATCCATCTGTAATAGATTAGTGTTACAGAAAATTTGTTTTGAAATATTTTATTTTGAGAGTATTTCAAACAGTAAACCCCGCCTATTTAGTTAATATTTTTCTTCTAGTGTTCGTTTAAAGGACTCTAAATTTATCACCAGTAATTGATGAAGTAAATACCACTTGTGTATATTTTTGTCAATGTAAAATAAGGGGTTTAACACGAATACTCAAAATCACATTCACTTTTCGTTTCTGTATTGTTTTGTTTTGAAGAACGATAAAAGGCGGGTGTGAGGGAGTTCCTCACATATCCTTTAGTTCATCAAATTTATTCAATTATAATTAAAGATCTATTTATTCACAATTAAAAAGTATTAACTTTTATAATCCTTTGTATTTAGGTCAAGCTTATTCCAATTTTAGTAAATTATGTATTCAAAATTAAAATACTTATCATTTTCTAATTTTAAGAACAAATTCAGTATTAAATACATTGATCTCTTTTTAACTTAATGCAATATATACGTAGGGATCTAAACACAATTTAATTTTATTATCCCTTAAAGTAATTATATTTTTATTTCTATTTCATTATGTTTCCCAATAAATCTAATTTATATTTATAGTGTAAATGTACGTTGGAAACTTTCCGTTATATCTTTTTGTTATTTTATTTTATTTTATATACAGATAATCTATTTAACTGCAGCTATTAATGATCCATTATGTAGACATTATGTCGCAAGAATTTTCGCAATATTTCTTAATTACTTGCACCTGTCTTTTCCAACGGTATTCGTTGGCGAATGTCTTTTATGCCAAAAAGGGTTGCCATATTTTTAACCGTCATTTCTTTTTAAAAATTTTTCCATTGAATTAACATTAACAACAAAGAAAGATGTATTGGCGCCCTTGGCTTCAAAATGTGGAGATATTTCCATAACCTGGAGTTTTACAAGGGTGCTGTGGGATTTGATTCCGGGACAGTTTGGATAATAATCGCGGTCTGTTGAACATGTTTTGATTAGCTCTCTCTCCCACCAGCTTTTAGAACAGTTTCCGTGAGGGAGTTCCTCACATATCCTTTAGTTCATCAAATTTATTCAATTATAATTAAAGATCTATTTATTCACAATTAAAAAGTATTAACTTTTATAATCCTTTGTATTTAGGTCAAGCTTATTCCAATTTTAGTAAATTATGTATTCAAAATTAAAATACTTATCATTTTCTAATTTTAAGAACAAATTCAGTATTAAATACATTGATCTCTTTTTAACTTAATGCAATATATACGTAGGGATCTAAACACAATTTAATTTTATTATCCCTTAAAGTAATTATATTTTTATTTCTATTTCATTATGTTTTCCAATAAATCTAATTTATATTTATAGCTGTAAATGTACGTTGGAAACTTTTATATCTTTTTATTATTTTATTTTATTTTATATACAGATAATCTATTTAACTGCAGCTATTAATGATCCATTATGTAGACATTATGTCGCAAGAATTTTCGCAATATTTCTTAATTACTTGCACCTGTCTTTTCCAACGGTATTCGTTGGCGAATGTCTTTTATGCCAAAAAGGGTTGCCATATTTATAACCGTCATTTCTTTTTAAAAATTTTTCCATTGAATTAACATTAACAACAAAGAACTAACTATTGGCGCCCTTGGCTTCAAAATGTGGAGATATTTCCATAACCTGGAGTTTTACAAGGGTGCTGTGGGATTTGATTCCGGGACAGTTTGGATAATAATCGCGGTCTGTTGAACATGTTTTGATTAGCTCTCTGTCCCACCAGCTTTTAGAACAGTTTCCATTAAAATTGTGAACCGGGTTTTGTTATTAAGAATTAATTAAATTGCCTTTTTATTCTATAATTATAATATTTATTTTTTGGAAAATATACTTCAATAAATGTCCAATAGTTTAAAATAATTTAGTATCTGTTTTCCTTTGACGCAGTGTACTTTTATTATATCGGCAAAATATCTTTAAAAGTATATATGTTTGAATTGGATCCTCCACTAATGTACAGAAACCTTCTGTACAGCGGGGCTTTAGAAAACAGGAATTCTTGATACTAACACAAATGTCTAAAAATAATCATTTTTGTTTCATTTCTTTGCATTTGACGTTGTTGTTATATAATTTGACCCTTAAAATAAAAATATTTTGTTCAATTTTCTCCGTTATTTTTTAAGATTTGCTTCGTTATCTCATTCAAAATTTTTTAAGAGACGGCCCCCTAAACCACTCCAAAAGAAAGATTTATATCTCGAAAACTAATAACTGGAATGAGCTGCAAATTTGCACACCCATATTTTTCAGCATTAGGATTCATTTTATGTAAAAATTAATATAGGTCATAAATCATAATTTTTATGAATATGAATTTATTAATATTTTTCAGAATTAAAAATATTTTTCAGAATGAAAATTAATGATGGATAATTTGTGGGTTTCTTCACTGTATCTCGTAAAAAAAGAATTATATCGATCAAGTTTTTTTTTTTTTTTGTGAAGATATTAATAAAAGTTTGAAATATGAATTTAACATTAGCACCTTCAAACTTTGATCGCTTATAACTCTGTGAAAAAGTAAGCAAAATATACAACCAATATACTTTTTCGCATTGTCGCGATCCCAGGAATTCAAATATAAAATAAAATTGGGCATTACCATTGAAAAAATCAAAGTTGGTGCGCGTTTTAATATGTACACGACCCCCAATTCAAAATTTCCGTTCATTTTCTGAATCTACTCTCAATTCCCCGTCGAATGATACCTATTACATTTTTGTGCATTGATTAGCAACGGAGTTACATCGAGTGCTGCGTTTTTTTTTTTTTTTTTTTTTTTTTTTTCCCGACTGTACAAAAAAAGACAAAATCAAAATATAATCAGAAATTACAAAAGTATATAAATTCAATCACGATTTTTATTAAGTATTCAAATAGATTTTTTTTTCTCTTTGTGCGTAAGAAATCTATTTAAACTTGGTAAATTTTATTCAGTATTTGTCAGGCGTAATTATTTATAGTTTTCTTTTTTAAATTTATATATATAGGGACTTTTAAAGGCTTTGAAATTTTATTTTAAGAGATTTTTTATTGATTCTTTTTTTTCTTTTTAAAAGATAGTGGGTAATTTATTATACAATTGCCTTTAAAAGAATAAATATTTGATACACAGATCAATGTGGAAATTTTTCTTGAAATGCGATGGATCAACTAGTATTTTCATTAGAGTTAGTAATTTTTAAATACATTAAACATAAATTATATTTTGTACTTTCCCATATCAACTTCATGTTTTTTCTATATAATAATATCTTTAAAAAAAAAAAAAAAAAAAAAAAAAAAACAGTTATTTATATTTATTTTTGATAAAATCTTTTTACCGCTAATCAATAGCGGTGTCTGCGGTAGCCTGGTTGGTATAGCGTCAAGCTGAAAAGTTGCGGATTTGATACTCGAACCGACCTAAGACCGCCGTGCATACTTAGGGCAACTTGTGCACGTAAAATACGTCGTGGCTTGAATGTCCTCCAAGTTCACAAATTATTTTTTCTAGGGGTTGCCGAAGAAGGGGAGCCATTCCTGTGCATAGATTAAAAATTGTTATGACCTATCACTGGACCAACCATAGAGGTGAACTCAAGACCATTGGATTTGACATATGTGTATATTGGATGCAATAATTATTCCACTGCACTCTACTCTGCTAAAAAATGGATATAAATTATACAGTATCAGATGAAACAAGAGAAAATGCTGTTAAAGTGTTTTGCTAACCCTTTTTAAAACATTAACTGTATTTGTGATTTTATCAATTGATATTGAAAAAGGATTATGTGTAAATTATATATAGGGATGCGTAATTTGCTCAAAATAAATGTTTTGTGTATTCTAACTTTAATTTAAATGGTGGTTTAAAAGATATGTAAGTAAAAGTTTTCTTATAGAAAGGATGAGACATGGTATAAAAGATTTATCGTTCACATCAAATGTCGTCTGAAAAATAAAAACCTTGAACAATTATTCAATTTATTTATCGACAAAATAGAGTTTACTTAATTTTGTTTTAAAAAAAAATTATAAGTGTCCGTAACTGTGATTTATTGGACAAAATTTAAAATAATAGCACAAATTACTTAGCAGAAGTTTTCCTAAATTTTGCTTACAGAATTCTACGAATTTACTATTATCCTTAACAGTATGTTTTACATTACTATTATTTCTTGTATTTTGTAATCCCTTATCTTTTCTGCCTTTTCTTTATTTTTCCCGTGTATACATCTAACTTAACTTTATTATTGTACCCCTGGTTGAAAAAATTTGGTTTAAAAGAAAAGTGTTACATATTTTAAAATGCAAATCGAATTCTTCATTTCCATTTTGCATTCTAAAATTATCTTTTGGTGTAACCTGAAATGCAATAAATTATAAATAATTTACGCATTTTTTTTCATTAATATGAGAAATAAGAGATCGTTATCAGTTATAGGAGATAATTCTTTTAAAGATAAAGTATCTCTATGTTATTTTCTTTATTTAAATTATGAATAAATATTGTTTGTTTATAAAGAGAGACTAACTTCCATACATATTAAAATAAAATTTAATTCAAAAATAAATTATATTTGCATAAAACGTTTAATTAAATTAAGAAGATTTATATTAAAATAAAATAATATATATCAATAAACATTTCCTTACACTTGTCTGACTCCTTAAGATAAATAAAAAATATAGTTATTTTACATTACGATTATTCTTATTACATATTCTAATTAATTTTCACATCAAGTATGCGTCAAGATAATATGGATTCATCACAAAATCTTCTTTATTTTACAACACAAACTACAGACTTTATATTTCATTTATAAAAGAAGAAATTGATTTTACAACAACACAATTCATTTTCATGAATATGTATGTAACATATGTACCATATAATATGATACAAAGTATATTCAAACATGAAATATTTTGAGAAACAGAATCAATTTTCAATATTTATGTACTATCAAAATTATTGAATTATGGATCCCTATAATTTTTTACTAACCTGAAAAATTATTTTAGACGATAATTATACTATATATATATATATATATATATATATATATATATATATATATATATATATATAAGTTTCTAGAAATATTTTATTACAAACAGTAAAAGAAAAATACCGATACAATAAAAAATGTGCATCACCATATAACAGCAAATGTATATCACTATTATTATTAAATAGCAAAAGATTTGATAACACTTTCTATGCGATTTTTATGTGGTACTATAATGTTATAAATAAATAAATACATTTTAATTTATACGTATAAAAGTATTTTATATTAAACAGAACTACATGCCAAGTCCAAGAACAGAAATTATTGATGGTGGCATTAGTATTTGCATTATTATCTAGTAAGATTTATAAATTATGAGAAAATGCTGAAGTGCTTGAAAATAGTATTTATTGTACGGAATGTGATATTGATCACACAGAGCCAATCAAGAAGGAATTTATGAGTTATATATATTCGAGCTATATATATGGGGTGTATTTATGTATGTATTGTGTATTAAATGTATATGTCCTTTATATTCCTTTATATTCCTTAATAAATGTATATGTCCTTTATTTTCGATTATGGTGTCTGATTAAAGTATTGATTTAAATTCATGTATTTTTGGTTAAAGTACTTAAACGGTTTTCTTCTGAATGTTCACCATATTAATAGGTTTTTAATTCTGTTCTAATATTATCAAATTTTATTACGATTTGATATATATTTATATAATGCACATGCGGTATTTTTATCTTACAAATGAATATTCGTAATTTTTGTATAATTATATACATACAAGTGTGCCTGTTTTTTCCCAGTTTTAAGTAAACTTTTTAAAAGTATAATAATCCAAGAAAAATATATACGAATACGTTGTTGTATTTTATGCTATATGATTAAAAATCTGCACAATTTCAGAAGATAAAACACATAAATGAAACGTTAAAGCATAAACATTCCTAAAATGATATTACAATATTTTTTTCTAAACTTTAATGCTCTAATTTATATGTTTTTTTAAAGGAAATTAACAAAATTTAATTTACTTAATAAAATTTTTTATATATTATATTTTTATAAATATGTTTATTTATTTTTAAAACAATTTATCATACCCATAAATTGTTATATTGTACATAAAACAAAATATATAAATCTATCACCTGTTAAATTTAATAAAAAAGATTACAGTTATATATTTTCTATCACTCTCAAATTAATTTTCATGTACATTGCTAATTTTTTAATTTTTCTTTTCATTTTACCGTTACTGTTTAGCAAAAAGCGGTATTTAAATACATTGAATTTTACACATAAATTTTAAATTAGATTGTTTCATACATATTCGGGAAATTTGGAATATATATATATATATATATATATAAATGTATAACATACACATTTCTTTTTTTTTCCCAACTTTTGAGTATCTTACTTAAAAAATAATAAGAAACTACTTAGTGGAATATTCCGGATAAAAAAATAGTGTATATACATGCTTAAAAGTATATTATTAAAAGCTCAAATATTTATCAAATTATTTCAAATATAACTGCAATAATCATATCAATATATCTAACATATACTGCTACGTATTTGTTAATAATATTAGCTATTTTTATGTAATTTCATTCAGAGGCTTAGTCAGGTTATAAAATGTTAATTGTCTGTATTTCTGGCTTTTTTTCGTGTTCAAGTTGCGCATTTTTCATTAAAAACCCGTTAAATGCTTCACCAAGCCAGGCAATGGCCTTGGAGACAAATTTGGCGATTTTATCGCTCTTTGGCAAATTTTTTGTTGGCATTGGAGAGAAAACCCTTATCAATATACTGATTATCTAAGTTCTAACTCGTTTATTACTGAAGTTATTGGAAAATTTTTGATTTATAGTTGGCTGTAAAAGGAATCCGTTCCATACATTGAAGTATTGAAGTATTTTTTTTTCTTTAAGACATTGAGCTGTAAGACTCCGAGCTTGACCAAGCCTCTGCTATCTGATTACACCGTAGCTGTGTGTTAATGTTATGACACAGTTTATGTTGTGATTTTTATGTTATCAATTGATATTCAAGCTGTGTTTTCTGGTGAAACTAAAGTTGATACTTGATTTACAGGCTTGTAATCTTCCGGAATATTATCTAAATAAAATATTAAGCTTCTGCAATGGTTGTCTTTTATTCACAAACAATTCACGAACCCCGAATAAGAAACAATTCTGGTGTCAGGAGTGTGGTTATCGGCTGAATGGTCATAACTAGAAGTATGGAACAAGAAATGGGGATTCTTCTGGAAGGGCTGGCCGCACAGATAAATTATTTGAAAGCAGGACAAAAATAGGTGAAAGACAATATGGAAATTGGGCAAAAAGTGATGAAAGTTATTTTGAGTGAAGAAATGAAATAATGGCGAACAGAGATCCGGGAAAGTTCAAAGTTATTCAGAAATAGGTAATATCCACGAAAAAAGTAATAGAGAGTAAATTATCAGTTATGTAAATCAGAATAGATGGAATGGAAGATAAAGGGGAGAAGATAGAAGATAATGTTATGGTGATAGAAGATAGTGGTATGAGGATAGAAGAGAGTTTCGGAGAGAAAGGTAAAAGAAATTTTTGAACAAGATTTAAAAGGAAGATTTTCAGAAATGCAAATCAAATTTAAGAAAATAGAGGAAGAATTTGACAGATAAATGGAAAATTGCTACAGGGAACTGATAGAAAATGTTCAAGAGAAATTTAAAGAAAAAATAGGAAATGATTTGCGAACGAAGAAAAATTAACATCGATGTCTTAGGCAGAGGTAAGGGAAGATAAAAGAGTGCAGAATCAATATTCGATAAAACTATCCATCTGTGATGGCGGATCATCTTGGCAAGTGTATAAGACAGAGTTTTCTCTCGTAGATGAAGCTAATGGATGGGATCCTACTGCCAAGACCGCATTTAGTAGCATCATTTTGGGGCGACGCAACTGATATAATAGGAACTCTTTCGAAGAAAAAGCGATATGGTTTAGACACTCTGAAGCTGCATTTCACGAAAAAATGCTCACAAGTGTACAAGAACTGGCACCAAATTTTCACAGACTATCACACTTAAATTTTCAGACTGCAACGCTGAAACTTCATGACCTCCAATATTACTCCGATGCCATGATAGATTCAGAGTTTCAAAAAACCCTTAGACTCCCCAGTGTCAAGAATGTTGAATCAGCCTTGGTGTGTGCCCTGAAGAATTAGGCAGCATAAAAAGCCTCCCGCAAAGATCGCTAGAACAGCATAGCAGTCTTTTTGGATGGCTTTCTCGAGCTGACTTGAAAGAAATAAGAAAAGTCTGGCAGACTTTACTAGAAGGTTATGCAATTTTAAAAGAAGAAGGTAGACGAAGAATATGAAGAGAAATTGTTGGCTCTGTAAAACTGTAGAACGCATGAGCATGTCAAACGAAGATGCCCATTCAGACAATCTAAAGAAACTACCCAGAAGTACTACCCACACGTCATCGGAAAGGAGCTCTATATAGAAAATCACATTCTTCGTCGCGGGAGCCCTGCTCTAAAAATCGCAAGTGCTGCACTAGGGATGAAGAGAAATACAAGCTAATAAAACCAGTTGGTAGCGAAACTACAGTTTCAACGCCATCGATACAGGACCCGTAGAGCTACAATGAAGTTATACAAGCCCAGTTAGATATAACTTCAAATAATGAAAATACTGCAATTCATGATGACGCCCATCAACAGAACTACCTGGCAGGATATTTTCACATTAAACCCGATCACGAATATTTCTGGGCACTTTCGGACTCACTTCATATTACAAACCCAAGAACTGCACGTTCGGGCAGTATACGTTTTGGTCAGGAAGTAAAAACTGAACAAACTGCTCAATCTAGAATACAAAAACTAAATTGCATATAACAATAAAATAACAATAACTTTTGCAAAATTAAGTATTTAAACTATTTACAAAATTTACAAATAAGTACAAATATTTACATTGCATATATAGAAATTTGGAAATATCGCTACCCATGGTATATGGCTAGCCTACCATAATGTACTACCTTCGTTTTGATCAAGATGTTTTAGTAATTCTAACAACGACGTCATCAAAACCGAAGACAGTACAAGCTTCAGCTCATTGCATTCAAGCTTCCTTTAAAAACGTAATCAGGGCAGGGAATGGCCTTAGAGACAACTTTGTGACTTTATCGCTTTTTTTGAAGGGGGAGGGGGGGATCTTTGCCAGAATATTCTTACTATCGATATGCCGATTATCTAAACACTAACTCGATTATTAAGTTTCAGAAAATTCTTGCATTATAGGAGGCTATAAAAGGAATTCCGTTCCAACCAAGCCAAGACATTGAGGTTGAAGAGCTTCTTGCTTGACGAAGCGTCTGCTATCAGATTACAGCGTATTGTTGTGCGTTAATGCTATGGTACAGTTTATGCTGTGATTTTTATGTTGCCATCTGATATTTAAGCTTTGTTTTCTGTTGAAACTGAAGTTGATACTTGATTTACAGATCTATAATCTTCCGGAATATTCTGTAAATAAACTTTAAAGCCCCTGTAAAAATCTTCTTTCATTCACAGACAGTTCCCGAACCCCGAGTTCGCAATAATATATCGTCCAATTGGTTCACCATTTTCTCCCAAAATGACTCTCAAACTAAAATAGATATACATCAAACACATAGACAATATATATATATACATATTATATATATAAATGAAAATGTCATTTTTTTTATACTTTGATTCAATAATAACAATGTATTATTCCTCCTAAATAAACTCAGGCAATACGATTGTCTCATTTACAATATTTAATATTACGAAGATGACTATAAAAATATTTTATGTTGTGTCAATTACAAAAAAAAAAAAAAAAAAGAAAGAAAATCCTGAAGTTCGCCTTAGTATCAGAGTTGACAAATTTTATGCTCTTTAATTACTAGTAATTTACAATAGAACTTTTTTATAAATTGCTATAACATATTTACAAATTAAATAATATTAAATTTTCTACTGAATTAAAATGTTATTAAATAAGCGTAAAAGCTCCATCTGATCATAAACGAGTTGTATCTCCTTATAATATTAAAATCTGTGCGCATCTGTCTGTCTGTCTGTCTGTCTGTCTGTGAGAAATGCCTTGTCATAGCTGAAGCTCCGGAGATAATGGTCGCAGCGCTTCGAAACCGGTGTCGACAGACGCAGAATTTCTTCATCTCGACATCGCGATAATTCGCTAAGTGATGCGACCCTAATTTGTGGAGATATTAATTAAAACGTCGACCCATATCTACCGAAAAATGACCCAGAATTCATGTTTAAATGCTTAAAAAGCGACATTTTTACGGAAAAAGTGGAAAATAAATTAGAAATATCAGTCGTATCGTTACAAATAAGATATCAAATGAAAGGTCCGATTTTTCTGAATCCGACGGTTTAAATAGCTGATCTATAGGGCAATTAGATTTTTTAAAATCAACTAAAGTATGAAAAAAAAAGGTGGCAACAAATCACAACAGTTCTATTAATTCCGCAATAGACATATTTCGGTTACCATGGCGCCGGGCGAAAGAATAAATAGATTTTACTTCCAGCTTTACTGATTTTGTACTGGAAATAAAAACTGCAAATTTCAAAATGCTTCAATTTTCTTCAAAATTAATTCAAACTTGCTACAAACTTTTAACATCACAAGACGAAGTTCCAGTTCAAATATCATCGGGTTTCGAGAATAAATAAAAAATGTACAATTTAATTGCAAATTAAATGTTATTATAATACGCGTATTTCAAATTCTAACTATGATTAAATTATTTTTAGTACATCATTCGAAAGATATTTTAAAGTACTTTTATATTATCGAAAGCGGGATTCAAGATTTCGCTTCATTTACATGTTTTGAGGTCTCCTGAATCGGTTTTCTTTTGTATCTGAGCTACTAATTAAAATAATTCCATAAGTAATACATCATAAGATAGCTTTGTTGGTTTGAAATCGAACAGTAGATTACAGAAATTTCTACCGCCAGATGGCGCTGTAATTTTTTAAAAGTTCAATATTTCAATTTCTAATTACGATTAAATTGTTTTTAATACATCATTCGAAAGATATATTAAAGTTCTTTTATATTATCGAAAGTTTTAACCAGATTTGCACGTTTTGAGGTATCCTGATTAGGTTTTATTTTGCATCTCAGCTAATTCAGTTAGACCGTTCAAAATTGGTATATGTAGGTTAATTAGGAAGGGCTGAAAGGGTGGAGAAGATATAGGCGTGCACCACGCGCATGGGACAGCGCTGCCGAAGGCTGCTCCGGAGATAATGGTCGCAGAAATGGTCGGTAAATGTCGGTCCGACTTTTTAACCGATGAAAAATGTTTTTTTTTTTTTTTTTCATTTTCTTTTCTTAAGAATAAAAATTTGATTTGAGAAGGAATATGTGCGCGTAGCGCGCGTATACCTTCACACGTGCGTGCGCAGCGCGCATGGGTCTGCGCTGCCGAAGGCAGTGGGGACCCGGTGCGAGTTTTTACCCGATCAGAAATTTTTTTGAGGGGGGGGGCACGGAGGGTCAGGGAAGGAATACGCGCATGCAGCGCGCACGGGGCAGCGCTGCCGAAGGCAGTGGGGACCCGGGCCGACTTTTTACCCGATCAGAAATGATTTTTTTTTTTTAATTTCTTTTCTGAACACTAAAAGTTACTGTTAGTGATTCATTAACTTTAGTGATTCATTTGAAAATACTGACCCGCTAGCGGGCGAAACTCGCTAGTTTAAATAATAAAATGTGGATGAAATAACTTCATCTCTTCTAGGATTATTTTTAGTGGAAAATTTACCAGGAAATCTCTGGTGTCAGATATAACACACGTTATAATTAAAAGTTTTTAATACTTTTCCAGATTTTTGAAGTAAGTTAATGAATTAGTTTTCTTATTACGTAATAGCTTCGAATCTGTAAAATTCTAGAAGTCTATCATTGCAAAATATTTTTCATAATTTCCACTGTTTTTTTTAACAATCGCATCATTTTTAAAGGCTTATAAAGAGTGATACTTTTATAATTTTGTCATTCTTGATGTATTAGCATTTAATTTATTTTTAGTATATATTCTGAAAGAAAAAGTGTTATTTTTCCATCACACTTTAATTTTCATCAGTATTAACTTTCATGTATGATGCTAATAGTATTTCTTCCACTTTAATGATTTTGAATACATGGAATTAATACTAAAACCCTAAAAAAGAACTAATATCAAAACACTACTACTAATATCAATAGGCTTACTGATATCAAAACACTAATATAATGATATGTAACGATATATTTAATAATAATAATTAGTTAAAATCTTCTTTAAAATCTTTATATAAATTTTATAAATAAAATTTTATATGTAATAAATTATTTTATATATAAAAAAAAATATGTTTATATAAAATATATTTTTATAAACAATTTTCGGTGCTGGATGTACCTCCGTAAAAGTATATTGTTTATTGTGGAGTTTTAAATCGTCAGTTTTCAGCTTATCTTATAACTCTAAGAAATAAACCTGTAAATGGGTTTCAAAAATTACTAATTATCTGAAAATCGCAATTAGTGAATTTTTAATCTTTAATTTAATTTAATGTTTTTTTTTCTTATCATAGTACAGGGAATTTATCAGTTAAGGGATAAAGTAATTTGCTTTTGAAGCTGTGCATGAACTAATTGAAGTAATTTCCTAGATAGATAATTTTCAACACACACTATGAGCACTACTTTGTTTATAGGGAGGAAGAGTACACTGGTAATTACAAATGGAAACGAAGTTTCTCCTTTAAATAACTAAAAATTCTAAGTACGAACAATCATTTTATCAAAATGTAAATAAAGGTGAATATAATTCATGTAATTATTAGATATGTATGTGTGTGCATATATATATATATATATAAGAAATATTTTAAAAGCAAAAATGTGTACGATATAAAATGATATAAAATTAAAGATTATTATAGTATAACGTAAAACAGAGAAAGCTAGTGCTAAAAGCTGCTTAGCTAAACAATGTTTTTATTAAATAAGAAACTTTCAAAACAAGTATTTACATATATGAAATTAAAATAAAAATTTAGAAGATTAGAAAAACCAACAAGTTTTTCAATGTTTCCCTCTTTCGATCTATTTCAGATCTGTTAGATTTCTATTCTGCTGGTGAGAAGTTGGGGGGCTAAGGATAATTATTGACTAATAGCTAATATCCTTTCAGAAACTTCTCTTTAACTCCTACACGTAAGGGCCTCCCTGATGAAGACCTCTGTGTGTTTTGGGGTTTTATTTCATTTCATTTGTTAAATTATTCCTAAATACATATATATATGTATGCATATGCGTCCTTACAAACTCTTACTTGTTATTTTATTCTGATACATAGATAATTTTTCATTGTTCAAAAAAAAAAAAAAAAAAAAAAAAAAAAAAAAAATCACTCTTCACTTTCCATTGTAATATTGCTTTTGTAAACTCGTTTTATAAACTCTAAAAGAAAAAAATTATTTTAATATTGCAAGCGTACAAAACGTTTTGTAAATTTTAGCCATTTAAATATTCTTTAAAAGTAAACTCATATAAACTATCAGTTCGGATATTTGTGCATGTCGAACGCGCTCCGCGGGTTTTCGTGATCATGTGACCAAAACAAGAGATCAGTAGTTGTTTGGCTTTCGGTTGCAATGGCAGTCAAATTTGCATAGCGGTTTATCTCCATTCTGTAACAGTGGATTTTATCCCCCAAAAGAATCAATGAGCGTGTTTATCCCCATAGGGTAACAGCGGGCTGTGTCACCTTTTTTTTTTTTTTTTTTAACGATGTGTAGCGTGTGTTCGTTTTATACTGTGTCGTCAATTAAAGAATATGAAAAAGAATTGAATTCTATTATCTATGAATTAACACATACAATATCCTATGCTATCTTTTAGGGAACTTGGCAAAAGCTTAAATCTGTGTTTTCTTAGTTTGCGTTTTTCATGAATTCATAATCTTCAAAATGATTAAACATCATATATAATTAATAATGGACTTAGTAATTTATTTGGATGTTTAATAGAACTTACTTAAAATAATTAGCGATTGATTTTGAAATTTACTGATTAGTTATTTTAGAAAAAGAAAAAAAAAAAAAAAAAAAAAAAAAAAAAAAAAGTGCGTGTGTATGTGAAAATTTGAAAACAAACCATAATTTTTGTTAGATTTGTATTTTTTTATATATATATTTTTTCTTTTAACGATATTGAAAAATCTATCCCTAATTCTTTTATGCAGGTCCTATTAAACATCTAAAAAAATATATTCTTTAAATATCTGTAGAAATGTAAACATTTTTGAGACCATGAAATCATGAAAAAAATAAATAAATAAATAAATAAATAAATACAAACTGAGATAACTCAATTTAAATATTTCAAATTTCTAAAAATACAACAAAAACCATAAGAAATGTTTCCTGAATATGTATTTTATTGTACAAATCAAATATTGTTCAATATATAAATATTAAATATAAATATAAGTTTTTAAATGAAACGAACTCCAACGGTGCTGAAAAAGGTACCAACTCCCCTTGATGAGACAGATAGAAATTGGGAAAAAATACATGTATTAGATAAAATTAAATTATTATAATCTACAACGATTTTTTTTCAAACCTCAATTGGATGTTCTGGATTATATATTAGTTAAATCAGTTTAGGCACTTCGGATGGCTTCAGTTCTAAACATGCATTTAACTTTTCGCTTTAGATATTTCTTTAAAATATTTTTAGTAAATTATACAAAAAAAAAAAAAAAAAAAAAAAAAAAACTTTGTATGATATTATTTTATTAAAATTGCGTATATTGTTTCAAAGATCACTCTAAATGTTTAGTTGACAGCATATATATTATTCACAACATAGCATATCCAGAAATGTCAGATTCTTCTGAAACATTAATTATTTATTGTGAAAAAAGATTACAATATTCCCTATTTCAAATTTACCCACGATGTAGTAAACATATTTTCTCCCAAGAAACCACGCTCATTTGTTTATATCAAGTTCACAGAGAAGTCATTTATCATACCATCTGATACTTCTTTTTAATAATGCATATTCCCGCGCAATTAAGGCATAGAAAATGCCACTTTCAGAGCACATTTTGTTTTACAAGAAACACGTGTTTTCTGAATAAAGTTATTAGTAAGACATTTATCATAAGTGTTTTCGTGATTTGGGAATTCTGTGTTTTGTTTCCTACTATTCTGTTTATAAATTGTTTTGTTTTGCATTTACTACAGTAATTTTGCGTTTTGTTTTACTAATGCATTATGTTGTTTAAAATGAATAAAATTTGCATGTACAAATGATATAATGCCTTGTTTATAATCTTACATATTTAACGTGTTAATAATATATGCACATATATGTATGTATATATATATATGTATATATATATGTGTATGTATATATATATATATGTGTGTGTGTGTGTGTGTGTGTGTGTGTGTGTACAGAGAGAGAGAGAGATTTAGTTAAATACGCTTCTTTGTCACCAATGACTGTTTAATTTTCATTTCAGATGATTTGTCAAAATCTAGAAAAATACTTCAAAAAGTATCCTGAAATTTCGGTCCTGAAAAGATAGCTATTTTGTAAATAAGGAAGCCATTATTTGTAAATTATTATGTAAAATTGTATTAAATAAAATAAGAGATGTATACGCAAAGAGTAATGAATCTGGAAATAATTTGTCTTTTGGTTTGTATTAACCTATACAATGGTGTAAGCCAATCAGTATAAAATAAATAAAGAGTTTTAAAGCAATTTAAACTAAAGCTACACTTTTGAAACAAGTGACTTTATTTTATGTAACAAAGAAAAATAAATATAATTACAAAAATTCTACATAAAAAAAAAGCATTTTTACTTTTTTTTTAGTACTTGCATAAAAGAATTTATTAATGACGCTGGGATTCAAAAAAGAAAATTAGAAAAAAAAAAAAAAAAATCTAGCCCTGTTTTTCTCACGCTCTTTGCTCTCAGGGACTAAATTGCTCCATTCTTTTTCTTTTTTTTTTCAATCTCTGTTATCTTCTTTTCGATTTCCAATATAGTTATGAACACCATAAATTAAGCTAGGCCCACGTACCTTGAAATTTGATATGCAAGTAAATGGGGGAAAAAAAATATAGAGAGATTGGAAAATTGATCGTCTGATAGCAAAAAATTATTTTTCAAATACATTTATATAGATTTGTATTTTAACTGAATTTTAAGCATATCTTGTTATATTGCTGAAGTGAAAAAAAAAAAAAAAAAACACAAATTTTTTGTGGGTGTTTATTAAACACAAATATCTATTTTTAAAAGTTTAGGAAACGTTTACATGTAATTTTTCATTATAATAAAAACAATCTTCAATATTGAAAAATTCACTGTAAATAATTATCACTATAACTATGAAAATTAAAAACAATTTTATGAAATTGATTTAGAGCTTTTTTTTAAATACCCCATATCTCTCTCTCTATATCTGTATATATATATAAATTACGTGTCACGATGTTTGTCCGGAGTAAACTCCTAAACTAAGGAACCGATTTTAATGAAATTTTGCACACTGTGTGCAGTTTGGTCCAACTTGAGAGATAGGATAGTTTTTATCTCAATTTATTGTCACAATATTGTTTTATTGCAATTATTTGTTAATTATAGACCTTTATTAAAGTTGCTCCAAAATATCTGTGAGTTCCATTAATTTAATTGTTGCCAAAAAAAAAAAAAAAAAAAAAAAAAACGAGTTAATTTTCTTTCGATATAAAAATAAATACATTTAATCAAACGTGAACGTTAAAAAATTATAAAAAGTTAAATTATGCATCTCACGAAAATTGACGTCATAATCAATTTAAAGATTTTATACACATTGATAAAGTGCTAATGTAGTTCTATCATAGACACGGAGTAATATTAATAGGAGTTGAAGGTCCAATGGGAGAAAGCTACAAAACTGTGATCTAAATTTTTGGTAAATGTTGAGGGCGCCACTTGTATATACATATATTTATATCTATCTATCTATCGTATTGCATATATAATTAAATATATACAATTATTGACCTAATTTGGAATTAACACTAATTTAAAAATTACATACACTTTGACTACACTGCTAATGCGCTTAAACAATTGTGTATTATTTCAATTTTTATTCCTACTATTGAATTTATGCATTTCTTAAACAATTTTATTAAATTATTAATTTTTGCCTATTATATTTGGCATTTAAATGTTTATTTGATATACAACTCTATTCCTCTGAAAATAATAAAAGTAAATTTTAACTTCATTAGTGGTGAATTTAATAATTTATTCGAAATAAATATTTAAAATTTATATATATATGTTGGTATTTTCCTGTATCTTTTGTTTGGTTATATATATATATATATTTATATATATATATATATATATATATATGTGTGTGTGTGTGTGTGTGTGTGTGTGTGTGTGTTGTGTGTGTGTAGAAAAAGAGAGAGAGAGAGCTTTTGTTAATACAAACTCAAAATGGATAAATTATAACATACAATAAGGATTAATCCAATGTTTTTAAAGTTTTATTATTATTATTATTATTATTATTATTATTATTAATAGTGGTAGTAGTATAAAAAAAAAAAAGATTTTTTGCGAACGTCCGAATTTTCGTCTTTTATTTTCATTATATTATTTATTTTAAGTCATTTAGAAATTTTTTTCAGTTATTTAAAATCCTTATTTTTGTTAACAAATATTTCAAACATTATTTTTCAGTAAATTTTCAAAGCCTTATTTTTTATGAAAAGGTATTTAAGTACCACAACAACCAACCAACCTATAGATAATGAACGCATACCAACTGAATGCACACCTTATATCATTTAGCATTTATTTGCTTGTTTCTATTTCTTTCGTTTTACTTTCTCTTACCCATAAGAGAGAAAAAGTATTGTTTTGGGTCAAATAATCGAAATTGAGTTTTTCTTATATTTACACGTTTTGAGGTGCCCCGAATCCAAAAATAATGTTTTTAGTGGCTAGTATGTGTCTGTGCCTATGTGTGTCTGTCTGACTATAGCAGAAAGTCCAGACATGGTATTCTAAATATGTATCATACAGGGATGTTACACTAAACTTTTCGTTGAGATCAAGCAAATGGTTCGTGTATAGGAATACCTAAAAAAAATTCAAATGGATTACGTCTATGGACGAAATTGCAGGTAAGTAGAGTTCAAACATCTACACTGCAAAAAATAGGTTCCTAAAAATAAGTATATATTGTCTCAAAATAGCCCCGAAACAATATATACTTAAATTTGAAAGCCCATGTACTTATTTTTGTGTATATTGACTTGCTCAAAAATGTGGTTGACCAATAAGAATCCCAATACCCCCCTATTTGACGTGTCAATGTACTCAAATATCAGTACATGGGTTTTCAAATTTAAGTATATATAGTTTCAGAGCTATTTTGAAATAATATATACTTATTTTTAAGAACCTATATTTTACAGTGTATAGACTGCAGTAAACAAAATGAAATAATCTGTTATGTCGCTCACAAGAATTTTTATTTCCCTGAAATTTAATACCGTAAATACAGATTGCAGATTATGGGGTAAGATAACCAGTTGTTAAATGAACGTATGATAAAACAATTCAAATTAGTCTTCAGAACAGCTTTACTTGACAAATAGTTAAATGTTAGGGGGGCTACCACCCCCTCAATCCCCCGTTTAATTATTGTACCTACATTTATATAGAATTCAAATCTGTTATTAAATTCAAAAGTCCATTTAAAATTATCCAGTCAACTTTCACACGCAACATTCCTTGAAACTTACCAATCTTGATCAAAAGTTTCTTGTAATAAACGTATTAACTTCAAAATACAACATTTGGATCACCTGAAATTATTTCATGTAATTAATTGGATCACCTGAAATTTTTCGAATCATGTTCTTAGACTGACTAAGACGATGACTCGAGAAGCAATTGTTTAACAAAGTAGTATTAAGTGTACTTTTTTTAGATTAGGAATACTGACAGTTCTCGTTTTTTTTTTTTTTTTCTGCCGACTGTAGTATAAAGGAACCAGCAAGATTGGGACTTGAAGATGCCGTTGTTCAAGCTGGCTAATCGAAGTGCTGTCCATGAAACCACCGGGTATACTCCAGCTCAGATGCTGTTTGGACACGAACTTTGTCTCCCATGTGATCTCTTGTTTGGTTATCCATCAGATGTGCCTTCATAGCCCGAAGAGTACATCCAAGGTCTCCAGGCACGATTTGAAGACTTACACAACTTTGCTTGGAGCAGATTTACATGGCAACGTAGAAAATTAAGACACGGTATGATAGAAATGCTACACATCATGAATTCAAGGAAGGAGACAAAGTTTGGATGTGTAACCTTCCTCCGCTCGAAGAAATCTCTCCCAAGCTACAGTGTAACTGGGACCGTCCCTACACAGGCATAAAAAGACTGAGCGACGTCTTTGTAAGAATTACTATAACACCTTCATAAAAAACGAAAATAGTTCATTATGATAGGTTAGCCACATACCACAGTTAACGTTAATGTTTAAATATTAAATGTAAATATTTATTAAATTTGAATATGTGTAATTTAAATATTTGTATATAGATATTTGTACTTATTTGTAAATTTTGTAAATATTTCTAACTTAATTTTGCAGTTTGCATTGTCATTTTATTGTTATATGCAACTTAGTTTTTGTATTTTATATTGTATTTTTTGTTTAGTTTCGCTTGTTGACCAAGTGTTTTACTTCCCGGTACGTGTAGTCCATGGGAGGGGATAGTGTTACGAATTTGTAAGTAATTCGTGAGTTATTTTGATGGAAATTCATTCAAAGAGGCTTTGTCAAGTGATAAAATATTAATTTTCAGCATTTGTAGTTTGTTTTCGCATTAAAATAATTCATTTCCCGTTAACACGTTAACACGTTTCCCCAAAACACGTTAGAAAGCAACATTAATGCAAGCAATGGTTTGGCGCCAAATTTGGCGACTTTTTCGTAACTTATGAATCCCCATTCACGCAATATTATTATTGTATTATTTTTATTTATTTATTTATTGTATTATTATTATTATTAATTATATTCATTTCACTTAGGTTTCCAGCGGTAAACTCCAGAGGCAAATTTTCTATGGTATAGTGTAAAAAAAAAAAAAATATATATATATATATATATAGTTTACTCCACCTACCCTTGTTTACACAACACATATTATAAAGTAATTTAAGCATACTCCTTACCCTTGCAGGTGTGAGTGGGGGCAAAAAGCGTTTTCATTCTTCAATTTGATAGAAAAGAACCAAAGGATGTCGAATTTTGTTCTAATCGTGTTGTAGAAAGAATTATTCTTAATTATATTTTGAGAATTTTTCTGCTTTATCCGTAAGAAATGGGATGTAAAAGACGCGCTTTCAACCGTAACTGTTCTCCAAATTACGTAACGCATTCGATTTTTGTTGTATGGATTGTTTTTCGGATCTAGAAATTGATTACATTCACTTCTATGGCTCTAAAATGAAATTGTTTATAGAGATGAGGGTGCATACAGCGCGTGTAGAAATGATGCTACCGCACGCACTTAGGATCCAAACTCGACATCGTGCAGCGGGAAAGACGCTTCCGACAGTATTTGGATTCCAACCGAGATTTGCGTGTGAAGGCGTTTTGATTCTGCACTTGATCTCGGTTCATGTGCTGCCTAGTTGGAACCCGAATTCAGAATGGCGCGTCGGCAAAGCCACTGCTGAAACCAACGAGAAAGTTCATTAAGGATATGACCGATTTTTCCAGGTTTTTATCAACTCACTTTCTTGTTTGTCCAGTATAAATCTTGCAATCGGCTTTTAACTAACTTCCCGGCAAGCTAGACATTTGGAACTTTAAGACTAGCTCAGAACATGATGGCAATGGATTATTTTAATACTTTTATTCAATTCATAAATGTTTGAAAATTTCTTATAATTGCTCTCTTTTTCACGCACTAGCAGGCTTTGCCCGCTTCGCTGGTCACTAAATTTAAAGGAAACTCTTTTCTAGATAGCTTTATAAAAATAAAAGAAAATAAATTACTGAAATTGTTCAAAAGCTCGCTTCAGGTCCCTACTGCATTCGGAGGCGATTTGGTCATCCACTGCTACTCGGGCGCTTGTCCCTATTACCTGTGACAATGGTTTATCAATGAGCTTGCATTTAGGTGCTTATTATATAACAGTTTCGAAATAGATAGTATCGAAAAAATTGGAGTTTCCCTTTTATATTTGAATCCCAGTTACATGTGAACAACACTATACGTGGTGGACATAATATTTGCTTTTATGTTATTTCCTATGTTTATTTTGTTTATCCAATGAACCATAAAATGACAGCAATTTCACGCCAAATATTACAATATGCTGTGACCGGCTGCGTATCTCCGAACTGTTGGCGCACGCAGAACAAATTCACAATTTTTCGCCAGAGAATGCGATTTTCGCCAAATCTGGAAGTGCAAAGAGAAACTTCACGCCGCTTAACCTGTATAAATAAACATCCGGCGTTTTTCTTTCTTTCTTTTTTTGTTATTAATTTTTTTTCTTCTGATTATTAATGTAGGATTTAAATCGCAAAACGAAACATATCTTGAAATTAAGAAATAGTTATCCGAATAGAGAAGTAGATAATAATAATGGTAATATATTAGCATTGAGATCCGATTTCATGTATAAGGCCAAAAAGTTTGTAAAAATTGTTCAAACAAATTACAAATTCTTAGTAAAATGCATGAAAAATGTTCATAAGTCCAAATCAGTAGTACGCCATTTTACATTTCAACTATTTTTATTGTCATTTTGTATTTAAATTTTTAAAATGTATGACTTTATAAAATATCTCTCTTACGATGCAGTGCTTGAATTTTCATAAATTATCACCTTATATTTATCTATTATGTATTTTTAAAGAGCATCTTAATCATAATAAAATAGATATTTCGTGTTAAATTTTATGGTTGAAATTCATAAAATTTTCTAAGTATAATTTCCTCCTCGGACATGTCCATTTCTCATTCTTTACCCCCCCCCCCCAACCCCAACATACAAAGTTATAAAATAAAACGTTAAACATTTTATTAATGCTATTCTATTTGTTTTTCAGTAATCATAAGCAATCTAACTTAATATGTTATACAAATCAAAGTAATAATGATGCGCATAACCATTTTCATCCTATATTTATTGTTACTAATTTCTATTGAGAGCGAAATGTATTCATATTAAAAGGAATGAGTATGATAGAACACTCAACACAGTCGCAGACTGAAATGCCGCACCTCATAGGCTACCCTCTATCCGATTCGATAAATTTGATTTATCGTAATTAAATGACTAATTTTATTAGGATTGTTTTCGTACATTAATTTCCAACACAATTGATCCCCATATTGCAAGATCGTGGGAAGTATTGGCCTAATTTGTCAAATGAAGGAAACACAATATTTAATTAAATAAAGTTTCAAATTAAAATGTTCATATTTAATGAAGTGTATTAAAAAATATATTTTAAAATATTAGTCTGACATGTTTACGACAAAATATTGGCATAATGGACGTTTAAACGAAATTTTGCTCTATTTTGCCATGTTAAAAAGAAAACGTAAATTTTGAATAACATGTGAAGTTTACAACTTACATTGTTCCAAAGCAATATTGTCCTTATCAATGACATAAGTGATATTTAAAAACTGATGCATCCATTTTACAAACTCAATATCTGTAATACACACAGACAAGTCACATAAACCAACCACTAAAAACATAATTTTTGGATTCAGGAAACCTCAAAACATATAAATGTAACAAAAATTCAATTTCGAAAACATGATCCGAAAACAATGCTTTCGCGACCTTTTACGGATAAGATAAAGTAAATTAGAATAAGAGAATAATTTTAAATTAATTAAACTTTAATTGCATTTATTACATTGATTTTTATTTATAAAAAGAAATGCTTCTATTTAATTTGGGGTAGACCTGTATATTTACTATATATTTTACAAACACAATATAGTGTACTAATTTAGTACAGAATTTAAAACACATAGCACGACATGAAATGACCTTTCAGCAATTCCATTGTATGAATATATCTGAATTCTTTTGTGGGGTTCTGTGTAAACTTCTAATAAAGGATATACATTCTACATTGTATACGAAACATTCTTTCATGCACATAAAATAAATGTTCATTTTTTTTTTTTTTTTTTTTTTTTTTTTTTTTTTTGGTTTCATCCAAAAATATTAAATTGTATTTACCAGAAAATTCACACATAGACTTAATGAATTTGAATTCTTTTCTTAGTCACTGCACACGAATTACTTAATATTTCATCCGAGTCCCAATATCTATTCTTGAGGTATGGTAATAACAAACACACAGACACACACATTCAGGCAACCGCTAAAAACCTAATTTTTTGTTTCATGATATTTAAGCAAATGTAGCAAAAACTCAATTTCGAAAATCTGAATCAAAAATAAAACTTTTCTTACAATATATGGGTAAAATAAACTAAATAATGATGCGTAATAATGATAATCTGGTGTGTCACTCACACGACTTTCTTTTTCACCCTGCATTTCAATATTATAATGACAGATTGCACATTAAAGCTTAAGATCAATAGTGTAAGAATGTAAAGTTTAATGTACTTTTCAAATAATCTAAAATAGGTTTAGAAACAATTTTATTTGACGAAGAGAAAGTAAATAATAATAAAAATAATAATAAAACAGAATAAAATAAAATAAAATAAATGTATTTCAAGGATAATTTTAAAAGCTTTAAAATCATAATATTACAAATATACTTCTTCATTAATCTTGATAAAATAAATTTAAAGGGTTTTCTAATAAATTTTGGCATTAAATTATATTATCTAAAAATAACGATACAAAGACTCCATTGACACATTTTTAACAATTATGATTCAGGGATCCTCAAAACGTGTATATATAACAAAAATTCAATTTCGAAAATTTGACCCCAAAACAATACTTTCTCTACCATATATGTTGGTAAGAGAAAGTAAAATAAATAAATAAATAAATAAATGTATTTCAAGAACAATTTTAAAAGCTTTAAAATTAGAACATTACAATTTTATTTCTTCATTAATCTTGCTAAATTAAATTTAAAGGGTGGAGGATTTCTAATAATTTTTTGCATTAAATATATTATTTAAGAATTACGATACTAAAACTCCACTGACACATTTTTAATAGTTTATTCTCTTGGGAAAAAAAAAAAAAAAAGATTGCTCGAATCCTTAACGAATCATGAATGAAGTGGAAAGAAGGGTTGCTTTGCGACAGAGAGGGTTTTGGCGCGAGCTACAAAAATTCGCCAGGTTGACCTGTATGCGCCAACATTTCGGAGATACGCTGACCGGCTACGTCTGTCGCATGAGACAGTTAATTTTTTGTGTTTATATATAATTCATGGTTTGTAAACCTGATAGTACAGCCTTAATACAGTTCTCTTTGGCGACTTTTGAATTTTTGTCACCATTTCAGACTTTTAATCCATTGTAACAATAAGGCTTAATCCCTATGAGCGATATTTCTGCCGTATTTTAGACAACTGATCTTTTTATTTTTATATTTATTTCCCATTAAACATATTTTTATTTTTATTTATTTTTTTAAATATTAAATTGAATTATTCAAATATTTCTGTTCGACAGCAGGCAAGTGCAGTAACACACAGAGGCTCGTTTGTTTGTATGATCAATTAGCATAGTGATTATTATATAAAAAAATAAATAAGTAGGTAAACATTATCGTGCTACACAACTTTATTATGTCGCTCCATTGGCGGCTTTTGAATTTTTGTCGCCATATTAGCGATGGATTTTTTTTTTTTTTTTGTATGAAAAAGGGAAGACTGTTTAGCTAATAATTTTATCAGACTCTTTTTTGTTTATATGTAAGAATCCTTCATATTCTGCTAAAATTTTTAATGATTTTTAGGTTTAAAATAGTGCTTGCTGAAATAAATTTCCTATGTTTAAAACTGCATTGTTTCTGTAAACTTTGCGTAAAAATAAATCATTTATGTTTTTATATGTTTGATGCGCTACTTAGATTAAAATGTCTGTTGCTATATTAAACTTCTTGTCGAAAAACGTTCGGTGTACTTCAACACCAAAATTTAAAAAATCGCCCAGCAGGATCTATTAATGAAACTGATAAAATAGAAATATGGTTCATAGAGTTTAAATAATCTATTTAAAAAAAACTTTTAAAACCCAAACGTATCACATACATAGATATAGTAATAATATATAGATTGATCATTGGGGAGAAAAAAGGGATTCCTTTTCACTCGGAAGAGACGGCGATTTCACCAAAATATGGAGTCTTTCCAAGAGTGAATACACACGGGAGTACACACGAATATTTTAGCAAATAAAATTCATGAATAATTTATTTACTGAAGGTGAATGAAAAACTCCATATATAGTTTCATTTTTCTTCTTTTCCTTTTATTTTCAATACCACTTAATGGCTGATTCAAAAGCTTTTTTTTTTCGGCATCAAAAATCTTTGCACGATAATATGGGGATGATAGATCTATATATATTATTATATCTATGATCACATAAATCTTTTCGAAGTTAGAAAAAAACTTAATTTGAAAAAAAAAAAAAAAAAAAAAAAAAAAAAAAAGATGTAACTTTTTTGTTTATTAACCAAAAAAATTGATGAAATTTGAAATGCAAGTTGGTCTTGTGGGGTACAGGCTGTATATTATATTTTTGTGCCCGCGAAAGAAAATTTAAAAGAATTTGAAAACTGCAATTTTTAATCCCACTTCAAAAACATGTGACTTAACGTGAAGCAGATTTTTATTTTTTATTTTTCTCCTAACGGTTTCCATACAATCTTCTGCTGTTGCCACCTAACATTCATACTTAGTTAATTTTAAAAATCTAATTGTCCGATTGATAAGCTGTTTAATGCATTAGATTCACAAAAATTTTCCCTTTCATTTGGTATCTTATTTGTAACGATACCACTGATATTTCTGATTTATTTTCCTCATTTTAAATAAATGTACGTTTATTATTATTATTATTATTATTATTATTATTATTCTGTCGAAAAAAAAATTGGCAACAATTAAATTATGGGTAAAATTTAAATGGCTTATTTATCAGAAATTAGAAGGTTATTATTTTCACATTTTAATTAATTGAGAAAAAACTAATCAAAAATTCGAAAATCTGACTTCGATGTGCACAATGATCCTTCGGGGGGCGCCTTTGTGTTAAATCTCGTGACTGTCCGAGCTACAGTTTTCGAGAACAGTGAAATATATATACAAATTTTGCTCAGTTAATAGTATAAGATGGATTTGGTCATTTTCTTTCAAGTTGGTTGGATAATTAATCTTTTTTTTTTTTTTTTTTTTTTTTTAAGTATTTAATAATACATAGAATTGTCCAGTCTATACGATTAGACAGAAAATTTAAAAAAGGGGTACATAAAAAGTTCGTTTTATCTTTTAATTATTTATGATTTTTTTTTTTTTTTTTTTTTTTTTTATTAATTCTTGATTTAATGATTTTTATATTGGTGAGTAATATGGAATTTTCAGAATTCATTTAAAAACAGTGACCACGGAGGCGGGCATAGCCTGCAACTTAGAGAGAGACCAATTAATTCTCTGAGAAAGTTACTTCTATAAACTAAACAAATGCTTTTATATTGCACAAACCCCAATGAAATTGACATTTATTATCCGTATGTACAAAGCATAGTTTGTTAGTATGAATTAGACTAATATTAAAGAACATTTCAGTAGATTAGGGACACTGATATTTGTTGAAACATTTTCAGTTACGTTAAGCAATTTTAGCATTTTTAACAATTTTTAAAAGTGATTATGACATTAGTTAGTCTGTTTGTCGGTACTCTAATTTACTCTACTACAAGTATTTATTACAATTATACTTGCTTATTACTTCATATTAATTTTTGTCATTCTTGTTTACTCCGGGATGTTCTCTTACAAAAATAATGTAAATAGCGCTACTAATTCGGGCAAAAGTGATATCAGAATATTTCCTAGGTGAGGTATAGAAAGATAATAAATCTTCGGCACAACCGGTTTCGAAAAGACGTAGCTTTTCTTCATCAGGTGCAAACACGTGCTACTGCCTTGGAGACAAAAGCTTTCTATTGATTGTATGCCAGTTTTTGATTTTAGTTCTAGGTGAGGTACATCTCATTTCTCTATTGTCTGGTAGAGATGTAGCTTAAAGCATAATGTAATATGATTATGTTACGTAGAATATAACGAAATTATTAAACTTCAGCTCAGAGAGTTTGGGCACAATTCAGCCAAACAATATAAAAATTCAAATGTTTATTTTTTGCTAAACTATTGGTGCATAATTTTGAATTGATCCTTCTTCTATGCATTATTATTGTTATTTTGTTGTTCTAATAATTATTTAAAACAACAGCTATAATACAACCAACAGGGCCATTTTGCGCAATCTCTCCTTATAGGAGAGAAGTGACTTCGTACATTGGTAGGAGAGATTGCGCTTAATTATAACTACAATTATTTTGTTAATAATAACAATTGCGCTTAAACGTCATTGTAGTAAGGAAATTGTAAACAAGTATTTTTGTATTAGGAGCGGCTATTTCAATTCAATAATTGAATAAGGGATTGTAGACATTAAAACTTCATTAAAAAGTTCATTATCTTTATTAAAGTAAGACTTTGTTTCAAGAATTTTCTGAATTAAAATCTAATCTTCAGACTTTATGTAGTACTTAATGTTTATAATCTGCGCATTAGTATTCCCGTTGATAAATGTAGTGGGCCACACTTCTTTTTCATTATACCGTTAATAAACAGAATTTTATGTACAGGGTGGGCAAAAAGTCCGTAAATACTTTAAAAAATTCATAAAACACGAAAGCTAACCAAAATAAAAACGGTTTGCAGAATTAGCATCGATAAGTCAAAGATTTTTTTTTTTTTTTTTTTTTTTTTTTTTTTAAGATAAGAAAAAAAAATAATTTAAAAAACAGCCGATAGGGGGCGTTTCGTACATAAGTGAAAGGAAAGACATGTAAACAACAATAATTTTACCAGATTATTTATTATAGCAATATATGTTCCACATGTCCACCAACACAGATTATAACACATTGAAGGTGTGTCACAAATCCAGCAACGGCAGAGTGCAGCATGTCCGGCAGTACACATGACAGCTCTCGGCGGATTGCATTTTTCATTTCCGACAGATTGGATGGACGGTTTCGATACACTAGGGATTTAAAATATCCCCATAGCTAAAAGTATTCATATTCGCCAGTCTCATTTGCATATTTCGAACTAAGTCGTTCGTATTACCGCCATCTCTCGGCTATTTATATAATTTTTATTTTTTTCTTACCTTAAAAAAAAAAAAAAAAATCCCGTGATCTATCAATACTAAACCTGCAAACCGTTTTTTATTTCCGTTAATTTTTCGGGTTTTATGACTTTTTGCCAACCCTGCATATTACACAAATAAATTTATAGACAATTCAACAAATGCTACAGATTTTATTCAGTGCAATAAACCAACTTTTCCTTTTTTTATCTTCGTTTTCAAAAAACACTCATGATGTCTTAAAAAATCTTTAGGAATTTATTTATTTATAATTTTAATTCCAGAATATGAAAAACCACTTCAGAGGCAGACGTAAAGAAAGGTATCCAATAAAAATACCACATGTCGAAGGTAAATCCAATCATTGAGGTTTCAATGAATACTTTATTCATGAATGTTGAAGCCTCAAGGGATGAAAGAGATGCAGGGCTTATTTTCGTCTAAAATACTTTGAAAGCAGAGACTTTCTAAAGATAATTGGGTTTTTTAAAGTAAGGAAGTAAAACTCCTGCAGATGTGTTGAAGTCATGGAGAGTTTTAAAATTTGTTTGCTTTACAATTGAGTATTTGTATGTTTTCATTGAGCCTAAACATTTAAAAATTTCCTTTTCCTAAATATATATATTGAGATGTATTGAATTTTAAAGTAGAGTTTTGGAGTTTTATAGGTAATAATAATTTACACTTAAATATAAAAAATATGTACCTCTTAAATGTATATATTTTTGTATAGCAATACGAATTTCAAATTTAGTATATCTGAATAATTTCACTTTCTTATTAATGTTATAAGAAATATTTATCTTATAAAATAAAAACATAAAATGTAGATATATATATATATATTTAATTATTATTATGAAAATCCTATTCGGGTTAAATCGTTTCATTAAAAAGACTAACCCTCCATTCGGCGTTCTTCTAAATCAACACATTATTAAAAAGAAAAAAAAAAAAATGTACATTCGTGTTTACTTCATTGCCTATATCTGTATATAGGTATAGTTCAGTGAGAATTAACGCATCGAATGTTGAAGATAAATTTTAAGTGATTCAAACATGAATAGGGCAATATCGTAATGTTTTAAAGAAATGTCAAAGGGCGTAGCTTTCAAAAAATAAAATAAATAAATAAATAAATAAATAAATAAAATAAATAAAAACGGAAAGTATACAGATATGAAAGTCTTAAAATATATCTATTTTTAACACTTTTCAACAAAGTTGGCAAAATTAGCATTTTTACAAACAATCAAACAAAGTATTTTTTTATTTTTTTTAAGTGAAAACTTTTTTAGGCGCGTTGAGTAGTTTTGGGTGAACAAAAATCATGAAACTTGCGTCATCGCCAGCGAGGGTTTTCCATTTGAAATGAAAACTTCTTTAGGCGCGTTGAGCACTTTTGGGTGAACAAAAATCATGAAACTCGCGTCATCGTCAGCAAAGGCTTTCCATGAGAAGAAACATATTTTTTACCAATTGACATCACCTGGTTTTTCTATTAGAAATAAAAATTGCAAATTTCAAAATGCTTCAATTTTCTTCTAAATTCTTTCAAACTTTCTGTACGCCACTAACAGCACAGGAGATAGTTGCAGTTCAAATTTCATCGATTTTGGAAAAAAATTACATTTTAATTGGAAATTAAATTTTATTCTAATACGCGTATTTCAAATTCTAATTATGATTAAATTATTTTTAATGCATCATTCGAAAGATATTTTAAAGTACTTTTATATTACCGAAAGTGGAATTCGAGATTTCAGCTAATTAACACGTTTTGAGATGTCCCGAAGGGATTTTCTTTTGTATCTCAGCTACTAATTAAAATAGTTTCATAAGTAATACATCATTTAAAAGCTTTGTTGAGTTGGAATCGAACAGTAACTTACAGAATTTCTACCACCAGATGGCGCTGTAATATTTAAAAATTTCAAAAATTCAATTTTTATTATGATTAAATTATTTTTAATACATCATTCGAAAGATATTTTAAAGTTATTTTTTATTATCGAAAGTGGAATTCGAGATTTTACCTGATTTACACGTTTTGAGGTTTCCTGAATGGGTTTTCATTTACTAATTAAAATAATTTCATAAGTAATACATCATTAGAAAGCTTTGTTTATTTGGAATCGAACAGTAGATTACAGGAATTTCTACCGCCAGATAGCGCAGTAATATTTTAAAATTTCAATATTTCAATATTTCAAATTCAAATTATGATTAAATTATTTTTAATACATCATTGGAAAGATATTTTAAAGTTCATTTATATTATCGAAAGTGGCATTCGAGATTTTACCTGATTTACACGTTTTGGGGTGTCCTGAATCGGTTTTCTTTTTTATCTTAGCTACTAATTAAAATAATTTCATAATTAATCATTATTTTTACCTAATATAAGGTTTAGTTCATTTAATTTGGGTAGCTACACATATTGTGCCGAATCATATAATACAGATCATAAACACTTCTTTACAAACCAAAAATAATTCAAAATAATAATAATCTAATAGCTCGACGATACAATTCACAAGTTACTGTTTTAACTTCTATCGACAGTCCCCAAACACTGCTTTGATTTGTTTTTATTTTGTTCTTGCATTATTGCTAGATTTTAATAAATAATTTGTCAGTTGCAACTTACAACATAAGTAAACAATATATATATATATAAATTAAGTTTTTGCTGCTCTTTTCATATCTATACACCTGCTCAAAAGTTTAGCAAAGTTTGCAAACGATCAGGTTTTTTTTTTTTCCTTTTTTTTTTTTCCTTTCTTCTATATGTAATATAGAGAAAGTATTGGATTCGCGAAAATTTTCGAAGTCCACTTTTTGATGGATTTACATGTTTTGGGATGTGGAGAACACGAATTAATAGTTTTTAGAAAATGTCTGTCTGTCTGTCTGTCTGTCTGTATCATTTTTTTGTGGACGCTGTATCTCACGAACCAATGAATGAAATTTAACCAAACTTGGTATTTAGTTGCACCCTGACATAAACTGGTGCTGATTAGATTTTGGGATCAATCGCTCAATAGGTGGCGTTGTGATCGCATTTTATGCAAATTTTTAACATGGCAGCATAGGACAAAAATCCGTATAAATGGGCATAAAGAGAGTTATTTTACACTTGTGATTGTAAAATTAATATGAATTATTGATAATAGTAGTAGTTAGCTAGGAAAAAAAATTTGTGCATGTGGGGGCATCGGTTCCCCCCCCTGGGGGGGAAGTACCCCCCCGGGGAAGTAAATTTTCAAGATGGGTATCTTTCGAAAGGTCTCGTTGATAATAGTAATAGTTAACTGGGAAAAAATTTTTGTGCATGTGGGGGCATCGGTTCCCCCCCCCACCGGAGGGGGGAAGTACCCACCTGGGGGGGCAAAGTTTCAAGATGGGTATCTTTCGAAAGGTCTCGTCAATACCTTTAAAACGAAT
This sequence comes from Salticus scenicus, assembly GCA_963930645.1. NCBI lineage: Eukaryota > Metazoa > Arthropoda > Arachnida > Araneae > Salticidae > Salticus > Salticus scenicus. The sequence continues at coordinate 180,188,389 of OZ005648.1, read as the reverse complement.
GGTTGAACCATAAATCTGTGATAATTTAAAACAAAGTTATCGATTTTTTTTACTTTTAACAAAAAAAAACTTAGAAAAAAATCGCAATTTTTTTTTTTTTAACGAAATTTAATCAAACTTTGTACTTAGTTGGACCCCGACATAAACTGGTGCTGATTATGTTTGGGGATCAATAGCTCAACAGGTGGCGCTGTGATAGCATTTTATCTAAATTTTTAACATGGCAGCATAGGACAAAAATTCGTATAAATGTGCATAATTAGAGTTGTTTTAAACTTGTGACTGTAAAATTAATATTAATTATTGATAATAGTAGTATGTAACTAGGAAAAAATTTTCTGCATGGGGGGGGCATCGCTTCCCCCCCCTAGGGGGGAAATAGCCCCCCAGTGGGGGTAAATTTTCACAATGGGTATCTTTCGAAAGATCAGGTTGATAATAGTAGTAGTTAACTAGGAAAAAAATTCTGTGCATGTGGGGGCATCGGTTCCCCCCCACCGGGGGGGGAAGTTCCCACCCGGGGGGGCAAAGTTTCAAGATGGGTATCTTTCGAAAGATCTCGTCAATACCTTTAAAACGAATGGTTGAACGATAAATCTGTGATAATTTAAACCAAAGTTATCGATTTTTTTAGTTTTAACAAAAAAAAGCTAAGAAAAAAATCGCAATTTTTTTTTTTTTAACGAAATTTAACCAAACTTGGTATTTAGTTTGTCCCCGACATTAACTGGTGCTGATTATGTTTGGGGATCAATAGCTCAACAGGTGGCGCTGTGATAGCATTTTATCTAAATTTTTAACATGGCAGCATAGGACAAAAATTCGTATAAATGTGCATAATAAGAGTTGTTTTAAACTTGTTATTGTAAAATTAATATGAATTATTGATAATAGTAGTATGTAACTAGGAAAAATTTTTTCTGCATGGGGGGGCATCGCTTCCCCCCTGGGGGGAAGTACCCCCCCCCCCGGGGGGGGGATAAGTTTTCAAGATGGGTATCTTTCGAAAGGTCTCGTCAATACCTTTAAAACGAATGGTTGAACTATAAATCTGTGATAATTTAAAACAAAGTTGTCGATTTCTTTTACTTTTAACAACAACAACAAAAAAAAAAAATCGTACCTTTTTTTTTTTTTAATATTGTTAGTGATTGAATATGTATAGGTAAATATAGAAGAAAGTCTTGTGGTGGCCACAACATACTAGTTTTTTTTTTTCAATTTAAAATCTCTCAATGAAATGTTTTCAAAAATTGTGTATTTAAAGAGCTGGGTCTTCCTCATATATTTCTGTGACGATTGATTTAATACAAAATTTAGACAGCCTGTAACAAATTGAGAAAAATTTAATAATGTTTGTGATCAATCACCCTTTATCGTTAAGTAAACAAGATGAACTGTAGCATTAGAAGATGTTAATATAGACCCAATTCATTTTGTGGAGGAATTTTTCTGATTATAGCATTTTAAATAACGGAGATATAAGCATTTATTTTTAAACTCCAAAAAATAAACATGTTTTTTATTTATAATATACAGAGTTTTTTACGAAAATCATTTCCACTTTTAGATAAGTTGTAAAAACACTTTAAAAAAAATATACTGCAATAGGAATTCAATTATCTTAAATGTCTCATGAAATATGAAAAGTTTTATGAAAAACATTTTCACTGCATATGTACGAAAGATTAAGCATTGCATAAGTTGTGTGCTAGATATGTTGGAAAACTTTTGTCACAGCATTTGAATAGAGTAAAAATTAAGCAAATTATCCGAAATAGATAGAGCTAGATTTTAGATATTTTCCAATAGTTGGAATTTCTTAAGGGGTTTCTCACATGCTGCGTAATTAATTTTAAGATCCAGTTATTTCAAACACGCTCCAAATGTACTTTTTTTTTTTTTTTTTTTTTTTTTTTTTGTAAAATACCCCTTATAAGCTTGAAAACTCTAACATATTTTTTATGGTCAGTGGTTTTCAAAAAGTAATTTTGGTAAGTGGTTAATATAATTGGATCTTTAAATTAATTACGCGGCATGTGAAAACCACCTCAAACATTTTCAACTCTTGGAAAATATCTAAAATCCAGCTCGTTCTTTTTCGGATAATTTGCTTAATATGTAATTATGCTTAAATGTATAGTAAATTATGCTCAAATGTATATGTAAATTTGCTTAATTTGCAATGTGTAAATATACAGTTGTTGTTGGTGGTGTTACTATTATGAAAAATTGTATTTTTAACTATCATATTAAAACTATTTAACTATCGTATTTTTAACTAATCGTATTTTTTTATATATATTCATATTTATTTTCATGATTTATAAGTTGTATGATAAAATTTTGTAATAAGAGAAAAATCGATATAATATATATATATATATATATATAAACTGACAACGAGAGGTCACAATATAGAAAATTCAGATCGGGACGGAAATGCGCAGGATTGCAGTATACTATGAGGGTAACAACATATTAAAGCAGTAGGACCCACTATCCACAAAATTTCGAGGAAAATCATTTAAAGTTTCAGTAATCTTTAAATACAAGTTATTTCGCAAGCGAATAAGCGCCTCAAAGGTGTGATCCTAATGCGCGAGTCTTCCAACAAGATGACTTGGGTTCGAGGCTATCTACGGGACTACTTTTTGTTTTTTTTTCTTTAACTTTTATTTATTTTACTTTATTTTACAATTCAATTCAAAATTTGAAAATTTTAATAAAAAATTATTTAATTTTCTTGAGTATAAAATAATGTTTTCTATTTTTAATATTTATAACTTAAAAATACAATAAATTTATATAACTTAAAAAATAAATATTACTTTTATTTTAAATGTAAAATAAGGTACAACTAAAGAAACTGTTTTTAATTTATTTATCTAAATATTTTATTTTATTTTAGGTATATTTAATTTTATTTTTTAAATAAAAAAAAAAAATAAATACAGAGAAATAGTGATTTTAATTGCATATATAATTACTATCCAAATTCAATAATTACTTCTCCAATCAATACAGTTTCTTGAAAAATTATAGTATAGGATTACGATGCTATTAAATTATTACAGGTAAAGAAATGCTATCTTTAAATGTAGATTTTAAATGTTAATGAACATCGTTTCTTTTTCGATAACGACTTCCTTTTTTTTAATCCATCTGTGCACAAAATAAAATTCTACCTGCCCTTTATTATTAACAAGCTATAAGTGTTTACGTAATTTATACACATTCAAAACAAATCAGGAAGCTCAAACCAAGATTTAAGTACACCTGCTAACTATTTTACACTTTGTTTACAGCTTGCTTATTTTTTAATTATTTAAATATTTGTCTGTTTTTCTTTATGTTTCTTATTTAGGGTTTTATAAAACTAAACTTTATTGTTTAAGTTATAGAAATTTATTGTATTTTTAAGTTATAAATATTAAAAATAGAAAAAGTTATTTTATACTCAAGAAAATTAAATGATTTTTTATTAAAATTTTCAAATTTTTAATTGAATTGTAAAATAAAGTAAAATAAATAAAAAGTTAAGATTACATAAAAAGTCAAAGAAAAAAAAAAGTAGTCCCGTCCCGTAGGTGGCCTCGAACCCAAGTCATCTGGTTGGGAGGCTCGCGCTTTAGGATCACACCACTGAGGCGCTTACTCGCGTGCGAAATAAGTTGTATTTAAAGATTACTGAAACTTTAAATGCTTTTTTCTCGAAATTTTGTGGATAGTGGGTCCTACTGTTTAATATGTTGTTACCCTCATAGTATACTACAATCCTGCGCAATTTCGTCCCGATCTGAATTTTTCATGTTGTGATCTCTCCTTGTAAGAGGAAACAAACAACAACAACAACAACAAAAAAAAAAAAAAACACTTGAATTATTTCCTTTTTACCTTCTACAACCACCAATTTTATCGTTTAAAAAGCAAATTTTTGAACAGATTTTATTATGTTATCCTCCACTTACACTTTAGCATTGGGTCCAGTGTTAAAAACAAGATGCAATTGTCAGAAAACCTCTAATTTTAGAAATTATTTCAAAAATCGTAGGTATAAGGCAGTTAACGATGCCAAAAAAAAAAAAAAAGTATTAATTTTTGAATGAAAATCGTAAAATATTTTAATACGTGAGATGACAAAGTAATAAAATATTAACGAAATGTAGGTAAAATGGTTTTTAGCAAAATATAAAATATTTTGGCCGTTTAAACTGGAAATGTGGCTTTAGGCGGCCATGTTGCTCATCCACACAAGATAATCGCAAGTTAAAAAGCGAATGTTTAAAAAATCGATTTGTATCATGTTCAGAACTTAAAAAAGATTAAAAAGAGGTGTATAGTAACTTACTTTCTTCAAAAAGAATGCGGGAACAATTAAAGAAAGCAAGTTAAAGAACAGATGATCTGCGAAAAAAGACATTATTAAGGAAAAGAATTAGAAAAAAAAAAACAATACTTTAATTGACCAAAAATTTCTAAACATTATCAGTTAATTATTAGGCTGGACTGGTTTTATCTGATGAATTAAGTTTTCTTCATTTCAAGCACATGAAAAAGCTAGAATGAGGACGAAAATGTGGCCGACTTAATGAAAATCATACTCTTAAAACAGTGACATTTTCTTCGTACATTATGTTACCGAGGTGCGCAATTTTTCAAGGAATCGGGTAAATTTTCATGCTCAAGAGATCAATTAACCCAAAATAAAACACGGTGATTATAAAAGTGGAGCCTGACCGACTATTTTGGAGGTATTTTATATAATGTATATAACTGAGCATTTAAAATGTCCTTTTTCAATTAAAATTAAAACTATAGAGATTATTTCTTGAAGTTTACATAAGCTTCTCAGCTAGATGCCTGGCCTTGGTCGTGGCTTATACGAATTTTCTGCAGTTTGGATGTGAGTTCCTTTAAAAATTTTAGATGAAGGAGACAGCGTCATCTCTCATTTATGTTTTGATTAGGTTACACACAATTACAGTTGCGCTTGTTGGCTAAAATTTCAATTGTATCCCTCTTTCAAACGTATGCGTGGTTTTTCATTGTTTGTAAGATTTTTTTTTTTTTTTTTTTGCTTTATTAAAGCTTATTTTATGCCACAAAAAAAATTGTCTAAACACAAAGATGGCCGGGGCTCTAAGTAAAAAAATTATGGACACTTCAAGAAGTAAGGTTAATTGTTTTTAATTTATATTTATATAGAGAGAGAGGTGTTAATTTACTACTTACAAAATGTCTTTTAGATCTTGTACTTTTACTAACAACTGCTTAAATAAAAATAATAACTGTACTAAATTCGTTATAATAATAATAATAATAATAATAATAATAATAATAATAATAAATTAATTTATATATATATATATATACATGTGTGTGTGTGCTGTGGCAACTACATACTTTCTTCTATATTTTATTATACAAATTCATTTAATAATTAAAATATTTTGAACTGTATGGATAATAATTTTCTGTATTAAAAACTATTTGTCAGGATGCTCTTACAAAACATAACACACACACACACACAGAGAGAGAAAAATAGTTTCTTTTTGGGGTTATTCCATATATTTTCATGGAAGTTTGTTGCTCGAATATTTTTGATTATTTTTTTATTTGTGTTCCTTCGAGGCGGAAAAAAACTACAAAACAAAATATCACACAAATTAATCTCTGTAATCAAACTAATGAGAAAATTTAATTGTAATTGTGTAGTTTTTAACCCTTTACAGCTTATAAGTCCCCGAAATGTCACAAAAATGGCAAAAATGTGTTTTGAAACCCCATAAACCAAAAGGGTATGAAACATTAAATAAAAATAAAATTTTGTCTATTTATTAATCTATTAAAGTATTATACATACTGTATTGTCTTGTGGTTGTGAATTTAAAAAAATACCTATAAAATAATGCTTATATATTTACAAAAGGAACGAGCAAAAATTTTTAGTATTTTATAATATTTCTGTTAAAGTAATTTTGAATTATTATAAAACACAACTTAATATAATAAAAATAATCTGCTATTATTTAATTCAATGTTTAATTTTCTATTTTAGTAAGCGTCAAGTAGCCTAACTAAGCAAATTCAAAACCGTTCAGTTTTTTAACAATCAAAACCACAAAACAGTACACGTAATATATGCATAATGCTTTAATAGATTAATAAATTGGCATTTCTTTTTTTTTCATTTTCTTTGGTTTATGGGGTCTTAAATCATCATTTTTTGTCTTTTTCTGGCAATTCCGGAACCTGACAATAGTAAAGGATTAAAAACAACACAATTGCAATTAAATTTTCTTATTAGTGTGTTCCATTTGTACGGTATTTTATTTTATGATTTTGCTCCTTGGAAGTGTTATTTACTGTAAAATTTTTACATTTGACCTTGAAATTTGACCTATTGTCATTATTTAAATTATTAAGTTGCATCTGTATAACTAAGCATGGGTTACCTTTACTTTATGTACTTTAATACTGATTTTCAAAATTAGCATTCATAAATTTATTTGAAACAGATTTGTGCTAAAATATAATTGTCTAATAATCCCATTTTTGGCCATGTGTTTAGTAGTAGAGAAAAAAACAAAAGTTGTTTTAAACATCTTGCACGTGTGCCTTCTTGCACATGTGTACATTTTGCACGATTATATAAAAAATCAAAAACAGCCAAGCAACACACTTCCATTAAATTATATGGAATGACACTTCTGTGTGTTTTTTTTTTTTTTTTTTTTTTTTGAAAAGTACTGTAATGAAAACTACTGTACTTCTTTTTGATGTTGTTTATTGTGTATTACGGAAAATCACTACGTGGTTAATACTTTATTTTTGACTAATTAATTCCTAAAATACATCGAACTGTATATATATATTGTGATTTTCTGTATTTATTTATTACTATTTTTTATTACTATTTATCAGGATGTTTCACAAATTTAACGCATAAAAATTAATTTATTTGAGGTTATATATATATATATATATATATATATATATATATATATATATATATATATATATATATATATATATATATATATATATATATGTAAATAAATAAAAAAAAAATGTTTGTATATTTTAAAATACACAGTAGACTTCCATATAATGCGGGGGATACGTTCCGCGTAATAGAAAATCGCGTTTTAGGAGACATACATTGAGCAGACGATTTCATTCCGCAATGAGACCAAAAGCGTCGGGTGTTGGCGGAGTAACGGAGCAATCCTTCCTTGAACAGGCTGAAGGTAGAAAAGATAGTGTCATGTGCTACCTTTATTTTAAGCGTTATACGAGACTCTTTATCGCGTTGTATGAGTAATAGTCGCAGGTTTTTCGTCGCGTTATACTAAATTTCGTTTCGCGGGAGCGCGTTGTACGAGATTCTACTGTATATAGATTACCATTCTTTTACAATTTTTATCATTGCTTTTCCATTTTCTTCAATCTTTTATTTTTTTTATTTTTTATCAAAATGCTTCGCAATATGTTTGTTTAAATATGCTTACATTATAAACAATACATTGATAAGAAATAAACAATTGTTTTTTACTGAAGAACATAATTTTCGGATTACTTATTATTGCGTTGATTTAGAAGTAGCGCATGGTTTCATAAAATTATTAAATCACTGCTGTAATTTGAAGATTATTTATGTACTTTATTAGAGATTTCAACAATTTGAACTTAACGTATGAATTAAATATTGCCACACACACCTAAAACAACTTGCATAGAATTCTTTGTCATGAATCAAATTCTTTATTCTATATACAAGCACTTAAAAAAGTATTTCTAAAACGAAACAAAGAACTTGTTAGGGTCAAATTTTTGAACGTGAGTTTTTGTTATATTTACATGTTCTGAGGGCCCCTGAATACGAAAATCATGTTTTTAGCGAATGGTCTGTGTGTCTCTTATCAGCATATCTCAAGAACAAATACTAGCAGAAATTCCAAACTCAGTATTCTAAATGTGTATCATATAAGCATGCTACAGTAAGCTTTTCGTTGAGATGAAGCAAATGGCTCGTGTACAGAGACACTCAAAATTATTCCAATACACTACGTCTATGGGGTAAATTGCAGGTAAGTAGAGTTTAATTTTATAGACTGCACTAAACCAAATGAAACGAATATATATTTTGTGTAATAGAGATAGTCAACTGTGAAAATTTTTTGTGTATGTAGGATCCCCGTCTCCCTCCTGGGGGGAAAGTCCCCCCACGAGGGGAGTAAATTTTCATGATGGGTATCTTTCAAAAGAGCTCTGCAATACCTTTAAAACGAATGGTTGAACCATCGATCTGCGATAATTTAAAATAAAGTTATCGATTTTTTTTTCTTTTTTAACAAAAAAGTATTATATATATACAATATTTATTTACTTTTTTAATGTAATATTGAGAGTAATTCACCTATTTTTTGGATATTTAGTGTTATACTACTTCTCTAATATGGAAACCGTGTGCATTATCATGGAAGATATTTTTTTTAAATAATAATTTTAATAAATCATTTTTACTGAGTGAATTTGTATAGTAAAATATTGATGAAAGTCGTGTGGTGGCCAAGACACACTAGTTATTTGTTGTTAGTGGATGTGCTTTACTAATAATATTTTACTATTTCCAGGAAATCTGTTCAGGAATTGATATAAATTCCTCATAGAAATATGGTACTAATATATGTTTTAAGCTAAATATTCATCGCTTGTTTTTTGTACATTAATGAATCGGGGGGTTAAGGGGGCGGTTGCCCCCCTCACACAGAACTAATTATCATATAAAATTCTTCCGAAGCCTAATTTGAATTGTTTAATATAGGTTTACATAACAGTACTCCTTATCTTACCTCTTAATCACCAACCTGTATTTATAGTATTAAATTTCAGGGTAAGAGACTACAGGGTAGTATGAGTGACACACCAGATTATTATTATATTCTTAAATAAAATTCATTATTAAAACATAAAGTTTTAAGTACAAGCGTTTTCTTTCTTTCTTTCTTTTTTTTTTAATTTTTATTCTATGTTTAAGAGTTAGTGGTTAAAATACATAGTGAAATTAAGATAGTTTCAAAGTGTTAAAAACACACTTTTTCATAAATATACAGTAATTAACATTAAGTAATTTGCAAATGAAAACTAAAGTAAATATTTTAATGTATTCCATAGGGAAAAAAAAATTATATATATATATATATGTGTGTGTGTGTGTGTAAATAAAAAAAAAAAAAAAAAAGATAAATACTGTAAAATAGGTTAATACTTTAAAAACATTATCTCTACTTCTTTACCATTTACTATTGTAGAAAAACTTTCTAGGAATGTTAACAGGCGTTACAACATCTTATATTTCGAAACCACTATTTAAAAAAAAGCTAATTGTCGCATTTCTACATTTACTTAAAGAAAAAAATATGGAGTGACTCCACTCGACTTTCCGAACATTGAGTAACTAACAGTTTTGTAGATAAAATAACAAAAAAGAGAAAACCATAACAGAGTGTTTGAGTATTTTTCTCCATATATCACACGAGGTTTTATTTAACGCTACTGAACTTTGAGCCCTTAGATCATAAGGATAAAGAATTTTTCGTTGTGTCCCTGTAAAAATCTATAAATGCTACATTCACCGAAATGCTTATAGTTAGTGCAACAGTGATTTATAATATTCATACAAATTTTCAGCTCAATTGAATAAGGCGTTTAGATGCTATCGCTGGTCTCATAGGCCATAAAGATAAAGAATTTTTCTTTGTGTTCCTGTAAAAAAACTGTAAGTGCTAGATTCACCAAAATATATACAGTTGGTTCAAATGCGACCTATAACATGTGTACAAATTCTTTGCTGAGATTAATAAGGCGTTTAGACGCTATCACACTTTTAAAAATTTGGCAAAGAATTTTTCTTTGTGTCCCTGAAAAAAAACTATAAGTGCTAGATTCTCCAAAATCTATACAGATTGAGTATCTGTGACCTATAATATGTGTATAAAATTTTTGCTCAATTGAATAAGGCATTTAGATGCTATCGCACTTTTAAGATTTTGGTCCCTTGGCCATAATGATGAAGAATTTTTCTTTGTGTCCCTGTAAAAAAAACTATAAGTGCTAGATTCACCAAAATCTATAGGGTTCGTACTATGATGACTTAAAATATACGTACCAACTTTCAGCTTATTCGAACAAAGCGTTTAGACGCTAGCGTGTTCACTCACAGACATACACACATACATACACACATACATACACACATACATACACACACACATACATATATCATCGTAAAAATAGTGAAAACGGACTCGTTGGACCTCGAAACGTATAGAAACATCAAAATCTCGAATTCGGATTTTTGACATGATTACAAATCTTTCCTCACTATAGTGTTCGGAAAGTAAAAATATACAATAAAAATTACTGATCTTCAAATTGCAGGACGCTGCTAACCATTAAGTAAAAATCATTGTTTTGGAATATTACTAGCAATTCAATCTCTGCATAAAATTAACAAATTTTAAATAATAAATATATCTAAATAGAACTTTCCAGTTGTGTCTTTTTTTTTTTTTTTTTTTTTTTTTTTTTTTTGTCTGAATAATGTAAAAGTACCAGTTTTTTATTAACATGATCCTCGTTAGCTATATTTATCTATTCACTTCTTAAAAATATTTATATATTTTTAATTATTAATATACTATTTATTAGATTAAATGATAATAATAATAATAATAATAATAACAATAATAATAATAATTTTAAATTTCTTTCAAAAAACTAACATTTTTTGACTCACACTTATCCTCCTTTATTATTTATAAATTCTCATGATCTGTAAATAAATTATTTCTTACTATGTAAAATCTCAATATGCTCTGCAACAAATGCTGATGAAGCATTTTGTTTCTACCTGAAGGGAAGGGGTCTATTAAGCTAAAAGTAAATTTTATTAAAAATTTAAGTCATATATCAATTTAAAAGGACATAGCTGCCAACATTCAAAGTGATAATCAGGAATATTAATAATTCCCGTGCCTTTCTTTGCACACCAGTTTTTTTTTTTTTTTTTTTTTTTTTTTTTAGAGACCTTTTCTTCTTGTTTCATCGTAAATTCATTTGAAGTGAATTAATCTACAAATTAAAAGGTGTAGAACAATGGGCGGGTACTAACAATATTCCGGACTAGTTTGGCAGCTACAAAAGCATAATTTAAATGATATTCAAATAAATACTAAATAAAAGAACTCGTGTACAATCAATATTTAAACTAAAAACTTCTTCACACACCATAAAAATAATGAAAACTCTACCAGTTTCGATAGGACGTGGCCTTTAGTCCTCAGGTGCAAACACGTGCTACTGCCTTGGTGGAAAACAAAGCTGCCAACATTATTCGGAGTATTGTTAGCACCCGCCACTTTTTCCGCACCATTTAATTTTTAGATTAATTCTGTTGAAATGTATTTACGATGAAACAAGAAGAAAAGGTCTCTAAAAAAACTGGTATGAAAAAAAAAAAAAAAAAAAGGTATTAATAATACTCCGGATTAGGTTGACAGCTATGAGAGCATATATTTAAATGATATTCAAATAAATATAGATAAATCTACCAAGATTTCTTTATATATATATATATATATTGTAAAAGAAATATTACTTTCCTTTCTAAAATGCAGATAATTAATCATTTTATTATATTGTAAAATGTGATAAATTCTTACATAAAAATATTTATTCAATTATAAATGAATAGCAATAATAATTGTCTTTATCTTACATACTGTATCTTTAAAACCGCTTGACGAAGCATGAGCTGTCTAAGTTAATTGCCAACTGAGCCAATGGATTTGTGTTTCTTCCGTGTCTCTAGAAATCTCTTGGCACGCCTCAAAGTCATCGATTTTTGTGATCGCGATCAGTAAAAAATCCATCATTTCTCATCTTCTTGACACTGAATCATGTAATCATTTCTTTTTATTGTTGTATTCTGTTCGTATAAGAGCATGAGTATTAAAATAATTTTGATAAATATATAAGAATGGCATATACAATCAGTTATTTACAACTTTTTTTTTTTTTTCTGGTTTATGTTTATTTAAATAGCGCGGATATATATAAATATTTATGATATTTATATATATATATATTTTCTTTAATTAATTTATTATTTTTCTCCCCATAATTCTTGAAAGAATGTTATAATTGTCAACAAAAGTAATGTATGAATTATTTAAATCTTCGTTTGCTATAAATACTACTAATTTCTAAAATGAATGATTATTCTATTAATTAACAAGGAATAAATATACACAAATATAAAATTACACTAAATTAGCATATTTTCCTATTAACATAACAATATAAAATGTGTTAAAATATTTCTCATATTAAAAAAGTTTTCTCAGAGAAACACTCATCAATTCCAGTTGCGGAAGAATTTTTAGACAATTTTAACAAAATCTGCATAAGTAATTATTGTATAATTCAGAATATATATATATATATATATATATATATATATATATATATTATATAAAAAAATATTATTCTGTATAAGCAAAAGGTGTTTGATTCATATATCAAAACCAAAATGGCTAATCACGTACATTTCTGTAGAAAACACACTTCTCATATGTAAACACAAATTGATTACAGAGAAGTGTAACTGAGGTTTGATTATAAAAAATCACATAAGCTAAAATGTTTTTTTTTTTACCACTTCCTTTTGTAGGCAACTGTTGGTGAGTCCCTGATAAAGGACCAGCAATATTCCGCAAGCATACTTCCATTCCATCGTCCACTGTAAAGCTTCTCAAACATAGATATCATCTCCCATGCTAATTATTATTTGCGCCAAAGGTTTGAAGAAAGACGTCCAAATATGAGTCCAAGTAGTATAGTTTTATTGACATTTTGGAACGTATAACACGAAGACATTTCACCATGTCATCAACAAGAGCTTCATTGTTAGAAAATGGTGCATGGTAAACACAAAATAATTACAGTATCCTTCTTTTCAACCAAAAATATACAGGAAACACACATTTTTGTCTAAAACACATTTTTAGTTAGAAGGTTTTTAATTAAAATTGACTTGGTCATCGTGTCTTCGTGTCACGCTAGTAATCAAGGCGCCTTCATTTTAAAGTAAATATAAACTATTTCGTTTGTCGTTCTGTGGCTCAGTTGGTAACAGCGTCCCGTTAGTAGCACGGTGGTCATGAGTTCGGTCCCCAGAAGGTTCAGCGTGTTAATTTTTGCATATAATTAGTAGAAAATGTGTCAACTGATACAAGAAAATTTTTCGTTGCTTACACTAAGAATTTTTTGAGGAGTTTTTTTAAGAAGCATTTTTTATTTATTTATTTATTTAGATATTGGGAAAACACAAAACATTTTAGATATTAAAAAAGCACAAAATAAAATGTTTTAAGTAAATAGTACATAAAAAAAATATTTTTAGAAGCTTTATATGTATATATGTATATTATATATTACTATTATATGAAATTGGATTTGTCATCGGCTTTTTGTCACGTTGAAAAACGGAGACGCTTCCATTATATATATATTATTAAAAAAAAAAAAAAAAAAAAAAAAAAATGTAAGCAACTCATTGTATCTTTTAATAAATCAGCTGGTTACAGCGTCATGTTGATAGTGAGAGAGTCGTGTGTTCGAACCTCGCCGAACCGAGGTGTTATTTTTTGCAAATAATTACTAGATAAGTGTCAATTGATAAAAGAAAATATTTCGTTGTGTACACAGTATCCTAATAACGTTTGAAGATTTAATTTAAATAGTTTTTTATCTAGTAACTAAAAAGCACAAAAGAAAAATTTAAAGAAAAATAAAGAAATAAATAAACATTTTTTTAGAAGCTTTTTATTGAAATTGTATTTTGTTATCGCGTCTTCATGTCACGCTAATAAATAAGGCACCTCAACTACAAAGTAAATATCAGCAGTCTTTATAGTCACTCGTTGGCTCAGTTGGTTAGAGAGTCAAGTTGCTAATACGATGGTGGTGAGTTCCATCCCCGAAGGATCGATGTGCTAAATTTTACAGATGAAATGTGTAATAGAAAATATGCCAATTGATAAAAGAAAATTTTTTATTGTCTACACAGTATTCTAAGAATTTTTGAAGAGCGTTTTTAAAGAAGCCTTTTTTTAGATACTAAAAAACACAAAATATAAAGTTAAATATATATATATATATATTCTTTAAAAGCTTTTTATTGAAATTAGATTTTTATTATTGTGTCTTTGTGTCATTCTGAAAAAGAAGGCGCCTCCACTTTAACGTAAATTTAAACAACCTTTTTCGTCGCTTGTTAGCGCATTTAGTTAGAGCATAATGGGGATAATGCGATGCTCATGGGTTCGAACCTCGCAAGCCGATGTGCAGATAATTAATAGAAACTATATCAATTGATAATAGAAAATCATTCGTTGCCTACACAGTGTCCTAAGGAATTTTGATAGTTTTTTAAAGAAACTTCTTTTTGAGTTACTAAACACACAAAATAAAAATTTCAGTAAAAATAAAAATAAAAATAAATAATTAAATAAAAAAATAAGTAAGTATATAAATAAATAAAAATAACACTGAAAGTTTTTTATTGTTGTAAAGCCCTAAAAAGCCTACAACTAAAATTTATTCTTGCTGAGACATGCTATAAAATCATAAAAGTATCAACAACAAGAAAATTTTAAAGAAAAATATAGATATTTCACTTTTGCAAAACATGAAAAATTTTAAATATTCCAAATATTTTAAAAAGCATTCGAGAACAACATTTCTTTTGCATAAGTATTTGTTAGATTTTTCTAGAATGTTCTATGATTTTTCTTGACAGTTCTTATACTTTCGTTTAGAGCGTCATGCTGATAACTCGATGGCCCCGGATTCGGTCCTCGAAAGACGATATTGTACTTTTTTTGCAGATAAATAATAGAAAAAAAATGTCAGTTGATAAACGAAAATCTTCCGTTGTGTACAAAATATCCTAAGAAATTTTGTAACTAAAAAGCACAAAATAAAATTTAAGTAAAAAATCATTTTTTAAAGTTAGAAGCTTTTTATTGTGAAGCCCTAAAAAGCATAAAATAAAATTTATTCTGGCAAAGACATGCTACAAAGAAATGAAAGTTTCAACACTAAGAAAATTTTAGAGAAAAATATAGGTAGCATATCCTTTTGCAATAGATGAAAATTTTTTAATGTTCAAAATATTTTAAAAAGCTTTCGAGACATTTGAGATTTCTGGCCTAATGAATGATTTTACAAAAACTAATAACTAAGAATATTGGTCTCGAAAGCTTTTTAAAATATTCTGAACATTAAAAAATTTTCATCTCTTGCAAAAGGAAAGTACCTATATTTTTCTCTAAAATTTTCTTACTGTTGAAACTTTCATTTCTTTGTAGCATGTCTTTGCCAGAATAAATTTTATTTTATGCTTTTTAGGGCTTCACAATAAAAAGCTTCTAACTTTAAAAAATGATTTTTTACTTAAATTTTATTCATGTTGTACATGAGTAGAGTGATAAAATAATCCATGTACTAAAAATAAGAATTGTAATTCTGGTAATTTTTCTAACTTTTAATCTATAAAATAAAGTAAAAATGTAATATAAAATTTGTATATGTATATATATATATTACTTAAGCACTGTCAGCATAATTTTTAAACATGTTGCTTATTTTTTCTGTGTTGTTTATTTCACTCAAAAGTATATATTTCTACAGAAAAATTTAATCTTAAGAATTATTGAGAGTTTATTTGATAAATATTTTTCTTTGTTGAAAAAAAAAAAAAAAAAAAAAATCACAAAGATTTATGAAATGCAACGAGTGAATTAATTAAAAAAATTACATTTCGACAGAAGTACTCGCTACACTTTTTAGAAAACATATAATTCAAGAATATTGTTCCATAGAAAAAAGGTGTTTAATCAGAACTATATTATGTTTTAAAATCTTTCAAATAACAGATGTGATTATAGTTTCACATATATCCCTGATAAATCAAATGCAATAAATATACACTGCGTATCATAAATATACTTACCCTTGTGTTTTTCATTGAAACCTTAAAACATCGGATATGATGCAAGTAGTTTATTAGTAGTAATATTGCATTATGAAAGAATAATCTGATTTTTAAATAGAAACCGGAAAATGTTTTACGATATTAAATGAGTCTACAGATATCGAAATCTGAACATTGTGTGCTGTGTCATAAATATATCTACTGTGCTTTTTTTTGCAGTTTTCGTGTGCGTAAAAAGCCTATTGCGATTTTTTTTAAATGCCACGTGGAAAGGAACTAACTGAAGATGAAAAAGCTCAAATTGAAACTTTACGTGCTGCAGGTATAAGTTATAATTATATTGCAAAACACCTACATCGATCCAAGGGATGTATTCAAGACTTTGTTACAAAGAGGCGGTCATATGGCATAAAAAGACGAAGTGGTCGTTTAAAAACACTGACTCAATAAGAAGAAAGGCAGGTTTCTAGAATTGCATCGAACTCAACAAAATCTGCCAGTGAAATTAAAGTAGGTGTCAATTGCAAGTGAGCAAATCTACCATAATTCGAGCTATACATCGAAATCCTAATTTGAAGAGAGATAAATTGACTTCAGCTCCAAAATTAAAAGCGGAACACAAAATTCAGAGTCGAGAATTTGCTAAAAATAACCTGAGCACAGACTGGAATATGGTTCGTATTTTTCTCTTTTCATTAATCACTTGTATAATATGTACCAAACCAGACGTATTTTTATTTTTATTGTACAGATCATATTTAGAGACGAAAAAAAAAAATTTAATCTGTCTGGACCATATGGGTTTAAACACTATTGGAGAGATCTGAGGAAATAAAAACGTTATTTCTCCAGAAAAAATTTTGGTTGTGGAAGTGTTATGATATGGGATGCTTTCTGTAGCCCAGGAACTCTTCCACTATTTTCCACTTCATCAAAGATGAACAGCAACGACTTCGTTAAGAGGGGACAATACCTAATCTCGCCGGCAGCCTTCGCCCGTGTTATTCTATGGGAAAATTTGTTGCGACAATTACACATTACCTAATGAATATTTTTTAATTCTGTTTTCGCAGTCAGAAAATTCATAACCGTTAAATGAGTACTCCTTTTTGAAAAATTCATTTTTTTTAATTTTTACATTTTAATTTTGAGTTCAAAAATGCGATTTTTCACAAAATGCATTTTTCTCATTTTCTAGTCGTAAAATGAAATACTAAAATTTTAAAAAATCAATTTTTGGAAAAGAAGTACTAATTTAACGCTTTTGAATTTTCTAAATGTGAAAACAGAATTGAAAAATATTCATTAGGTAATGAGTAATTATGTGAAAAATTTTCCCATTGAATAACATGGGCGAAGGCTGCCGGCGAGATTAGGTATTGTCCGCTCTTAATATGTTAGACACACATTTATTGCCACTTTTAAGAAAATTTCGTCGAAAAAAGTACACTTTTAAGCTAGTAATGGAAGCATCCATACTAGTTCCACCACATCTTAATGGTTTTTAACCAATCACTTTCACGTATTAAAATGGCCCGCCTGCTCGTCTGATCTGAATCCAATGGAAAATCTTTGGGGAATACTTGTACGCGAGATATATGCCAATAACAAACAATGTCATTCTACAAACGAACTTAAAGCTGCAATTTTGAATGCCTGGTCCAAAATTGATGCATAAACTACAAGTAACCTAGTGCGTAGCATGAATAATCACATTTTTCAATTAATACAGAGAAATGAAAATGTAATTGGTTATTAAAGATAAAATTTTCATATAATCTTTGCTTTTCATTGGGGTAGGTATATTTTTGAAACGCTGCAAACACACGATTTTCACTTTTTTGTATCTTTTGAATAACATACATACGATATTATTCAGGTGAATTGCTTTTATTGACAAGTACAATGATGTACAGTTAAAAAAATAATAATAATAATAATGCCAATTAAAAAGCTTAAATTTCAAGATCACGAAAATAAAATTTCAAAAGTATGTATATTTTTGACACGCACTGTATATCTACACACACACACACACACACACACATATATATATATATATATATATATATATATGTATGTATTTACAGATTATAAATTTAAAAAAATAAACAATGACGTAAAATAAATGTCTATTAAATATTGCGTATAGAAATTAAAATTCAACCCGTTTATAATATTCAATATAATATTAAATATTTAGTTTTTTGTTCACTGGACAGAACGTTCATTTACTTATTATACCTTTTATTAATTTAAATGCAGCAAAAACGCAAGGCGATGCCATCCTATGTTCGCGCTCTTCGTTATTTGATTCCTGCTTAACAAAGCATGTTTTACACTGTTAGATTTCAAAAGCTACATTATTAATTAGAAATTACATAACTGAAAATTATGTTATTTTATTCCGTATATAAATATTATTTAAATTAATAATGCTGATATGGAATATGAAATATTGCTCATTAATAATAATATACAAACTTTTAATTATATTATCGTAAAATACTATCACTTATTGGTTTCTCTTGATGAAAATATCTTTTACAAAAGATATAATTATAAAAAAAAAAAAGAAGAAGAAGAAGAAGCACATTTCTAATGCGTATAATACCTTTTTAATAGCCAAAGAATCTCTGTCCTATGATGAAGTTAGATGACAGAATGTCCGGTGATAAAAGTAAAATCTTCATTCTCTTAAAGCCCTGATCTAAAGAGTAACTCATCATAAACATAGCTCGATGCATTATACATCGATGTGTGTGCGTACTTAGTGCTCGATGATTAGTTTATTAATAGCCGCAATAATAAAGTTAAACTCAAAATCCTTGCATGAGGTCTCATTGCTCATGAAACAATTGACCGGGATATTAGTAACAATATTCAGTCGCTAAATCGTAACCATGCATGTTTGAGTGACTTCCAAAAATGATTTGGGCTCAGATTTGGGCATGATGCATTCGCCACTGTAAACAAATCGAGAAACACTTACTATCCCAAATCAAGACGCATATGAAAATTATAATAGAAGCCTTTCTTTCTCTCTTCAATTGGTACACTTTCTTCCTAATTATCTGGGTGTTTTTTGTATTTTGCTAAATATGAATTTAACACGCGAAGCATATTTGAAAAGGCATTTTTACTTGTAATAGATTAATTCATTTTTCATTTTCCTCAAAATTCCCTGCACTGTATTGTCGAAACAAATAAAAGGAATGAAAAAAAAAATTATACAGACACGACATTATTTCATTATTTAAAACATGAAAATCTGACATTGACAGATTTTAATTTAGTGCCAGAAGCCTACTGCTAAACTTGTTAATATCGACAAATTCTTCTTTAGTTAATTCGTGACGATCTAAATTCCATGATAAAGTTTTCATTAAATCAAACCAATGTGTTTCAGCTGCAGATACTGTAACAAATAACGTTGGAAGTCCAAACTGTCTTATAGCCGCAAAACAACGTTTTTTCTCTTTTTCCCAATGAGGGGGAGGTGTGCCTTGGGGGGGCTCATGTCAAAGGTGTGCCTTGGGGGGACTCATGTCAAAGTTGTACCTTGGGGGGGACTCATGTCAAAGTTGGGCCTTGGGGGGACTCATGTCAAAGTTGTGCCTGGGGGGGGACTCATGTCAAAGTTGGGCCTTGGGGGGACTCATGTCAAAGTTGTACCTTGGGGGGACTCATGTCAAAGTTGGGCCTGGGGGGGACTCATGTCAAAGTTGGGCCTTGGGGGTACTCATGTCAAAGTTGTGCCTTGGGGGGACTCTTGTCAAAGTTGTGACTTGGGGGGACTCATGTCAAAGTTGTACCTTGGGAGAATTTTTTATATTTTTTAAAAACTTGTAACCTTCGTTATGAGTAATCAAATTATCTACAAAATCTTCATTCAATAAATCCCCATTCAGTAAACCGACTGAAATAGGCCCTTAGCACTATTAAGAGTGACGTATAAAAATTCGACAACGCTGTACCGACTGAAATAGGCCTCTAGCACTAAAAAACGCAACTACTGTTATTTTGTTATTATTTAAGGAAAAAAAGAAATATGTGATAAGTAATTTTCAATGTTGAATTATGCGTACTTTCGAAAAATGCAGTATTTTTTTAGATTAGGAATATAGGTATCAAATTTTGCAATGGTGACACTCTCTTTGACTTTATATTTCAAGTTCTGGGATTTTTGGTGTGCGAGAAAAATATTGATTGTCATAATTCATTTATATTTTTGTAGAGTTACAAGAAGTTACAATTTGAGGATGTTAATGTTAAATTCATGTCTCAAACATTCAATTACATCTTCAAATATAATCTCTTGATATATATCACATTTCTTTATTAGATGCCATGAATAAAGCTAAACATATTCCTTAAAATCTTTTGATTCAAAGACATATTGTTACAGAATTGCTATGACCTGTAATTTTCCCTAAATCTTCGATCAGAACTTTTTTTAAAGTAAAGTTTAAAATAGTTTTATATACATATATATATATATATATACAGAGAGAGAGAGAGAGAGAGATAGATAGGTAAGTAGATAGGTAGATATAGATACAGATATATAGATATTCGTGTAAATGAAAACAAATTACAAAATTAGAGACTTTTTTAATTTTAAAAATTCTTTACTTTTGAAAACATAAAAATGATTAATTAATTAGCTCTCAGTATTCCAAATTTGCAATTGTCAATTTCCTTCCTAACATCAAAATATTATCAATCAATAAACGAAAAAACTATTTTTTTTCCAATTATGAATATCGTAGATTTCATCTAAGTGCTAGAAAACACGTTCATTTATTCATATGCCACACATACAATGACAATTTATCACGCCGAGAGATTTTCTCGTTTTAATAATGCATGGTCTTGTTCAAACAACACATGTAAACTGCCATTCGCTTTGCACATTCCCCTTCACTTAAAGCGCGTGCTTTCTGAATAAAGTTGTTAACAGGAGATTTATGATGGGTACGTCTGCGAATTGAGAATTCAGCATTTTGAACTTAAAATTGCTTCGCAGGTAAAAAATATTCACTATTGAATTCTGCATAGCAGATATCTTTAATGTTTATTTATGGATCTTAAATAACTACTGTAAAAAAAAAAAATATATATATATACGAAAAAAAATTAATATTCATATTATTCAGATTTTAATATACCCTATATATTTCTATAACTTGTACTAAAAATATGAATATATATATATATATATATATGAAAATAAATTATTCCTTCTTGTACAAATTTAAATAACCAGAGAAATCATATTAAATTAGTCGTATAAGAATCGCATTTTCTGTTTTTCAAAAGTTTTAATTTATTAATTCGGAATTTACGAAATGTTTAAAAATATCATGTATCTTCTAAAATTGATAAATTACACAAATTGAAAGAATGGTGGTCATCAACTCTTATTTCTTTAACTTTCTTTGGACACATAATTATAAATTTTATTGCAAAAGCTGTGTATTTTAAATACATTTTAATAAAAAAAGGAATTAAATATTTCTATTATGTGCAGGCATTATACAAAAAATTTAAGATTCATATTATATGTACTTTACTTTAAGGTGATGTAGGAGAGTGATATATATTTATATATATACTAGCAGGCTACGCCCGCTTCGCTGGTCACTATTTTTAAATGAATCATTATAATTAACGATATCTCAAAATTGCATTAATTTTTATCATGTGAAAAAAAAAGAAAAAAAAAAACTCTGATCGGGAAAAATGTCGCACAGGGTCCCCACTGCCTTCGGCAGCGTAGACCCGTGCGCGATGCGCACACACGAATGCATATATATGAGCACCCTAATAATTTTACAAATTCGAAAATATCCGCAATCGATTTGTAAGTATCAAAAACCTCTATGCACCAGTTTTGAATGATCTATCTCTATTTTTATTTTTTTTTGCCCCTCCGCTACCTCCCCCTTACCGCACCTCCCAATAATTTTAAAAATTCAAAAGTATCCGCAATCGATTTGTAGGTATCGAAAACCTCGATGTACCAATTTTGAACGATCTAACTCTATTTTATTCTTTCTGTCCCTCCGCCCTCCCTTCCCGGCCCTTCTAATAACTTTACACTTTCGAAAATATACCCATTCGACTTGCAGGCCTCTAAAACCTATCTGTACCAATTTTGAACGGCCTAACTGTTTTTCTATTTGTTTTTGCCCATAGCCCTCCCTTACCGCCCCACCCCCTTCCCGCCCCTCCTAATAATTTTACAAATTCGAAAATATCCCCAATCGATTTGTAAGTATCGAAAACCTCTATATACCAATTTTGAACGATCTAACTCTATTTTTATTTTTTTGCCCCCCTCTCCCCTCCCCCTTCTCGCCCCTCCAAATAACTTTACACTTTCGAAAATATCCCCATTCGACTTGCAGGCCTCTAAAACCTATCTGTACCAATTTTGAACGCCCTAACTGTATTTCTATTTGTTTTTGCCCATAGCCCCCCTTTACCGCCCCTCCTAATAATTTTACAAATTCGAAAATATCCGCAATCGATATGTAAGTATCGAAAACCACTATATACCAATTTTGAACGACCTAACTGTATTTTTATTTTTTTGCCCCCCCCCTCTCCCTTCCCCCTTTCTCGCCCCTCCTAATAACTTTACACTTTCAAAAATATCCCCATTCGACCTGCAGGCCTCTTAAACCTATCTGTACCAATTTTGAACGACCTAACTGTATTTCTTTTTTTTTTTTGCCCCATAGCCCCTCCTTTCCGCCCCACCCCCCTACCTGCCCCTCCTAATAATTTTACAAATTCAAAATTATCCGCAATTGATTTGTAAGTATCGAAAACCCCTATATACCAATTTTGAAGGATCTAACTGTATTGTTTTTGCCCCCCCCCCTCCCCTCCCCCCTTCTTGCCGATCCTAATAACTTTACACAATCGAAAATATCCCCATTCGACTTGCAGGCCTCTTGAACCTATCTGTACCAATTTTGAACGGCCTAACTGTATTTCTATTTGTTTTTGCTCCATGCCCCCCCCCCCCTTGCTGCCTCACCTGGAAGCTGAATTTCTAAAATTCCAGAAATTGGTTTTTAGATAGTTGCATTAGCTATATTTTAGAGCAAAAATTTCACGTATATCTATTTTTTTTTTTTTTTTTTTTGAGATATATAGGATTATGCGAAATCACGTTTTACGCATGTGAAATCACGTTTTGCCCCCCCCCCCCCCGAATTTCAAAAATTCCAGAAACCAATTTTTAGACATTTGTATTAGCTATATTTAAAAGCAAAAATTTTACGGATATCTGTTTTTTTGTTTGAGATATGAAGGATTTTGTGAAATTACGTTTTGCCAACCTCCCCCCCTTGGGGGGCGAATTTTGTAAAATCGCTTGCGGCGTTGTCTTTCTCGGGTCGTAAACATTAACCGTGCCAAATTTGTTCCCGCTCGGTGAAACGGCCTAGGATTCTATAGCGGACACACGCACACACAGACTCTGCTCTTTTATATATATATATATATATATATATATATATATATATATATATTATATGCACATGCTTTCTTAAACAAATGCACAGTGCATTGTGCATATGCAACACATGATTATAAAAATTGATGGCATTATTGAAGAATTGACTCATATATAATATGTGTACAAAATATAGATATGCATTCACTAACTTTTCCTAAAAAAATTTCCATAATTCTAATTACACTCGTACAGAAAATAGAGAAATTTACAACGACTACAACAACAATAATGTATAGATAAATTAAAAATTTACATATTTGATGGGATTTTCTTAAAGACTGTAAGTGCTGTAACAAAATAGACCTAACGGTATTTTTCTACGAAGATTTGGTTACGAGAATAAATACAATATATTCAAACAAAAAAAAAAAAAAAAAAAAAAAAAAAGAGAAAAAAAAGAAAGAAAAAATAAAGAAAGAAAGAAAGAAAAGGATCTTCAATCACTCTGACAAGTTACATTCACCTTAAATAAAATGTGTTCTAAATTTTTATTTTCCCTGAAAGTTGCGGTACTGCGATTGGTTAAATCTTATTGATTTTGCTTTATCAAAAATAAAGCACATGATTTATGCAAATTTCCAGCTATTTAGAATTCAATTATACTGACCCGTATGTATCGATATGTTGGAGACCCTCGGAACTAATTCTTTTCAAGTAATATTTTCCCCATCTTATAATTTTTTCCCTACCAAATCTAGTAGCATTCCAGCTGATTTATCAAGATACAAATAGCTTCAAGTTTCTATAAGCGACACCGTTTAAATAATAAGAGGTTTCCAAATTTATCATTAAAAGGCACAAAACAATCATTCAAATATGAATGAAAGTAACATAATGAAAGTAACATAAATGAAAGTAACATAAAATCAAAAAGATTGATATACACAATTATATTCCTAGATCATTATTCTATTTTCGAAAAGAACAAATAATCTATTTAAAGTAAGAAACCTTAAAGAAACGTAATTTTCTTTACACTAAGTTTAAATGTTTAAATAAGTATGTAGGCATCTTCGAATTCAGTGGCGGCTCGTGCACGGAAAATAGGTGAAGAGGTGAAGAATACATTTTACACTGTATTCATTTATAGAATATAAATTTACATTTAAATAAGTATTTTTTTGTTAATTTTAGTTAAGACCATGCTTAATAATAATATTTAAAAAAATGAATTAAAAATACTTAAATATATTTTTTGAGTTCTTCACCTATTTTCGGTTCACGAGCCGCCACTGTTCGAATAAATTAATGAGCAAAGATTTAAATCTAAATGCATGTGTAAATCAATTTAATTATTTATTGCCAGAGCTGACCTACTTATTGCTGAAAATTTGTATATAATTTTAATGAAATTATATTGCGCTAAATATAAACATGTGCTTGGCTGTAGACAATATAAAATTTTAATCTTAAAAATAATTAAAAATAACACACATACACACACACACACACACACACACACACACATATATATATATATATATATATATATATATATATATATACAAATAATTTCTAAAATATCAAAAAAAAACTAAAAAATTAAAATAATGATAATAATAATAATAACAATATTTTTAAGAAAATTTCTCAATGTTGATAAATAAAATCTTGTTTTCTTTCTTTTATCTGTTTCTTTTTTTTCCATATATGTTTTTTGTTCAAATGCCAATAGTTATTATTGAAAATTCAAAGTTCTCATACTTTATGTTAATCATATGCTTCTGAAATAAAATGATAATTAGAATAAAAAACACACATTTAAAATTTTTAAAAGCTGTATTTTGTAAACGTATTCGAAAAATATAAAATAATTGAAAAGGTTACCTTTATGTCATAGAAAATACATGAAAGATTTTTTTTTTTTTTTTTTTTAAGATTAGATGCATTTTTAAATATTTATACGATTCCTTTAAAATAGAAATTGAAAATAAAATTTAGGAAAGGAACCATATACTTTCATTAAACAAAATATATGTTGTTGTAAAATTTTCAAAAAAAAAAAAAAAAAAAAAAAAAAAAAAGAACACCTATCTATTAAAAAGTTACGATTCTTTGCAAAAGCCTAAACGCTCCAAAGAAAAGTATATCTCTACGTACGTATCGTTTCATTGAAAAATGAATTTTTTTTCAATAATTATATACTAAACTTTAAAATTTAAGTATATTCGCGTAATTCTTAAAAAATGCTATTTTATATCTATATAAATAGAGTCATACTTTTGTCTGTAAATTGCTTTGAATCAAATATTTTGCATTATCCTCACGTTTCAGACATCAGGGAAACCAGAAATGTCTTCAGAAAATTTTCTCTGTGTGTGTGTGGGTATGGATATGTCGTTCTGTCTGTATGTCTGTATGTCTGTGACGATATTTTTGTTCGAGAACCACGTGAGATCTCAAAGAGGGAATTTAGTGACAGTTTGCAAGGACTTAAACCCGTACCAAACTTAATATTACATCTATGGAACATTTCAAAAATTTATTTGATTTAGAAATGAA
Organism: Salticus scenicus; assembly: GCA_963930645.1. Classification (NCBI taxonomy): domain Eukaryota; kingdom Metazoa; phylum Arthropoda; class Arachnida; order Araneae; family Salticidae; genus Salticus; species Salticus scenicus. Next base: position 180,162,284 of record OZ005648.1, on the reverse strand, counting down.
GGCAAAAAGCTTTTGCGTATGCGCAGTAACGCTTTTTTCTGTAAAAACCTTTAAATGAAAACAAGATCAGATATCTTTACGTTTTTTTTTTTATTTTTTTTTTTTATCAATGATAAACAAAATGCCATCAGAAAATATTTTCTGTGCATTTTGTTCAATCTGTGCATTGGGTAAATGAGAGGGGGGGGGGGTGTAAACGGCTGGATTTAATTACATGAAACTTAGCAGAACTTTATACATTCACCTAACTTAAAATTATATCTATCAAAAATTTCAACATTTAAATAATATTTAGAAATATAGGGAAAATGCTTGAGTATGCACAATAAGGCTTTTGTCAGTAAAACGCATAGAATGAAAAAAAAATGCGATATTTTCATGTTTCACACATCAAGAAAGCCTGAAATGACTTCTGATTATTCACTGCGGGTTCAGGGAGGGGAATGGTGGAGGTATCGAGTTTTTATTCTCTAAAGGGTATCGAATGAAAATAGATGGAATACATTTAATGCCACTTTGCGGAGGTTCGGGCCAGCACCCATCTTAAAAGTGTATCTATCGAACATTTCAAAATTTTAAAATGATTTAAAAACATTGACAAAAAAGGCTTGTATATGAGCAATGCAAATTGGCCTCATTGCGCATGCAAAAGCAAAAGCTTAATTAAAGCGAAAGCCTCATTGCACATGCGCAATGATGTTTTTGTTTGTAAATAGCGTAGAATGGGGGAAAAAAATCGACACATTCGAAATTCAAATGTTAATGAAACATTAATGATTAATGAAACACTTCACGCAGATGCTTAGATCTACACTTATGTTAATGAAATTGCCATCTATTTTCATAAGTTTTCCATAGAATATGGTAAACTCTATGTTAAGCGTTAAGGTTTACAGAGATACACTGAATTATTCAGATACATTGAGAGCTACAACTCCAAACTGGTGGGATTGCATTTCCGTTTGAACTAAGCGTTTTTAACACTTTACAACAATGTTTACGAATGATTAAGAATTCAGTTAGTTTATCTAAATGTCCGTTGTGCTTACTCAAAAATACATAAAATGATTTTAAAGAAAGTTTGCTTTTATATGTTATTTGAGGTTTTCAATCGACTAAACATATCTTTATCTTATGGAAAATTTGCGTTCGATGTTAAACCTTTATTCACAGTTTGCACTATTCAGCAGAAATTGGGTTTACACGGATGTGGGTATAAAATTTTTTATAAAAGTGTGGGTGTGTAGGAGTATCTTCAAATATATTAGTTTTAATTACATTCTCAAATAAATTTAATAACTAAATACTATATTTTTAATAAATAAAATTTCTATTAAAATATCTAACGAAAGCAGACGATTTTCTGGCGATAAAATTTTGCATAAGTGATTGGCAAAGATATTTATAACGAACCATCTAGATTGAAAATTTTTGTGTTAAATTATTTGGAAGACAAAGGATTGTGTTTGGCTATAAATTGGAGATATTTTTCTAACTCTTGGCGTATTTCGCACAGTATGCTTGGATCTGTCGCTAAGCTAACTACAGACGTCGCTCCTAAGCACTGGTTTTGTTTCACGGTATCAAAAGCTCTCTTTTACACCTGAAGTACCAAAATAAAACCCTCTGTAAGACCATAAGACTTTTTAAGAATATTGATATCTGCTAAAGATGATGTTTTATTTCCATGAAGATTGAAAAGCTCCTAAATGAAAATGTTTTAGTTCAGATTGTACATTTCATTCTTTATCACGGCTGTTGTTTTTATCTAACCTAGAATTGCGAACTTTTTCAAGCAATGCAAAAGAAACTCCTTTATAGTGGGGTTAAGTATTTTGGGTGTGCTAAATCGGTTGAATTTATCCTCAACTTCAGAAAAAATCACATTTGCTGTTAAGCCTTTATCAGCCGGTTGTTAATTATGGCAGAAACTGTGTTTCCTGAGAAGAGCATGCAATAAGGGTTGATCGCGAAATATGAGAGAAAGTGAGTTTACTTGGAAATGGATACAAGGATTTTTTATGAACGTTATGGGTTTAACAGCTGTTTGGGACAAATAATTAATTAGAGTTAGGGGAGAGTTGTCTAAAACGGGGACGGCGGGTCAAATGGGGACGTTCAGTTTCTCATTGATTAGTGCTGTCCTCTTTGAATCCAATAGTCTAAGATAATTCTAATTCGGCTATAAGCAAGTTTGAATCTAGTTGTTGACATATTTTACCGGATCTGTTATTTTCTACAAAGTTTTCAAATTTTTGCGATTTTAATTACGATTGTGGCCGTACACTGTATTGTATATTATCAAGTGACCTTTGAACGTTCGATTTTGGCAAGTACGTTATGGATCCGTCTAGATTTAATATACATTTTCACACATTGCTTTATAGTTTTGTCTGACACGTGTGTGAAGAGACGCCACGTTTTTAGCACACGTCATGGTCGGCTCAAACGGGGACATTGACAGTAGTCCAAAACGGGGACGTCGAACCCCAGAAATGTTTAGCTTTTAACACTTCGTCTAAAATAATAATGCCTCTACCATAAGAAACTGAACATTAGCAAAAAAAAAAAAAAAAAAATGAATGACATGAGGAGAAGTAAAACTGTCATACTCACTTCACCACCTTACAAAGCAGAATTGAAAGCTGCAGAACAGGAGAAATATGGAAAGCAGAATAAACAGAAAAGAAAATTGGTCAAGAAACCCCACGAATCTAATCCTAGGTATCCAAAAGCTAAAAAGGAGAAGAAAATAAAACAATTCAAGACCCAATATTATCATCTGATGAGGAACACACTGGCGAGGATACTTGTATTTTTTGTAATGAACTTTACATTGATTCGAAAGACAAAAAGGGGTAGATTCAATGTAACAGCTGTCGAAGTTGGGACATGAAATCTGTTCAAGTGTTGAAAAAAGCGATGTCAATTTCATATGTGACGTCTGTGTTTGATATTTTTTTGTGTCATTCTAGTAACTGTTGAAAAAGATAACAAAATACTTTATCTGCATCTTGATTTTGCATTAACTTCAACTTTTCTTTGTAATCCAAGTTTTTCTAATAAAATTTCGCATTAGGACTTGAAGTTACGTTATTTCTTATGAGTACCCCATTTTACCCAACCGGTTGTCCAAAACGGGGACTTTGCACATTTTTCAGAAAAATGTTTTTTCTGCTTATACTAATGATATTTTTTGAAAAATAACTTTGCCATCTGATAGTTCAAGACATGTTCTAATCAGGAAATGCTTTGCCGAATTTTTCTTATTTATAGATTTTGTTTTGCGGACAGAGATATGTTAGCGTCCCCGTTTTGGACAACTTTCCCCTACTTTTATTTTTCAGGAAATCTTGAGTCAACTGTTAACCCTTTATCCGCTAATTTAAAATATGGCCGGAATTGAGTTTAGTCAGAAAGGAATATTACGATTTTCATAAAACTACTGGATTAAGGGTGTTTTGAAGTGAAAAATAGATTAGATGAATTTTCATATTCGGTAAATTCGCGTTTTCTATTAACATTTTACCTTCCTGTTAGAAAATATGGTAGACATTGAGTTTAATCTTTAATAAATGGAATGACTGTAAGGTGAGGTTGGGATAAAGGCTTTTTAGGGTGAAATAATGATTGGACTTTGCATACGCTGCTAAATTTGCATACGCTGCTATTTCATTTACCGGCTAGTTGCTTAGGATTAAGTACTTAACGTTAAGAATTTTTTTGAGAAGATAAATCCGTTTGATTTTCCCTCATGCTTAGAAAGATTAGTGTTTACTGTTAACTGTCACAGTGGCTTCAGTAATATATGACCCAGTTTTCTTATGAAAGAATCTAAAGATTTTCGTAATAAAGTAGGGTTAAGAATTTCTTGAGATATTAAACTCATCTGATTCTAACTCATATTCAGGAAAATTAGCGTTCAATCAATTAGCAGTAACATACCCTATAACCATTGAAAAATGTGGCAGAAATCGGTTTTACTCGAGAATGGTTGAAATGTTTTTCATAAAAGCATGGAAGTAAGGTTGCGTTGAAAAGACAAACCCATCTGATTTATCTTCATCTTCTGAAAAATTAGCTTTTGCTTTTAACCCTTATTTATCCCGTTCAAATATATGGCTGAAACTTGATTGCATAAGGAAAAGCTCCAACAATTTTAATAAAAAAATTAGGTTTAAATATTTTTTTAGATGAAAAATCCATCTGGCTTGTGGTCTACTTCACGAAAATTAGTAATCAATGTTAACATTTAATAAGAAATGGCACAAACGTAGTTCTCTCGAAGATAAATCAATCAATGTTAACATTTAATAAGAAATGGCACAAACGTAGTTCTCTCGAAGATAAATCGGATGATTTAAAAAAAAATAGAATTAATTTAATGATATTTTTTATTAGATATCTAGTTGATATATCCTAATCTCCGCGAAAGTTAAAGATTATTCAGTAGGGTTCTTTTTAAGCGTAAACAGAAGAACAAAATCCAGAAACGTAAACAATGGACCCAGCATTTCGCTATTATTCACCCTCAAGGATGTTTAAAAGGGAAAAGAATAGAGGGTGTTCTGTAATCGCGATTCTCTGATTGGAGGATTTCGTTCTAAAGACTACCGTATGTGATTTAAACAGTCGAACATGCGTGATTGACGAACATACGTTCGGCAATTTGTATCAAACGGCATATTTGGATCGTTTCCCGCATGACAAACCTGTTTATGAGGTATTTTGTGCTAAAGTCTATCATATGGTTCTTCGTCTGATAGCGGCTTTACAAACTGGTCGAACAAGTTTACAACAATTTTAAGATCTCGTTTTTTTTTTTTTTTTTTTTTTTTTTTCAAAGATGATAATTCAAAAGGAATTTTCCTGATTTTCAGGAAAGATATTGATTAGACTTAATATTTCACCCGCCCCGTTGAAAAAGTACAGCAAAAACTCCGTTTTCATGAAATTGTTCGAACAATTCAATTAAAAACTTTGCATTAAGAATATACTTGAGATGGGAAACACATCTCATTTAAATTTATCGTTATGAAGATCAGCGTTCCCTGTTAACCCTCTTTTCGGACGTGGTAAATCATGACAGACTATTTTCTGAGAAACTATTTGAATGATTTTGGTAAAAAATTATATTTAGGGATTTACAAAATTTAGATTTAGTATACAATTAAATTTTAAACACAAAAAGTTGACATTCTCTTTAGAAATTTAGCATTTACAGGTAACTCGCGCCTTCCCATGGCAGAATGTTTCTTTAAGTACTTTAAATATTTAAAATTAGTGTGTTTTGAGATTACATTGTCGAGTATCTTCAAAAATACTTAACGTATTGTTCTCAAATTTTGGGAATAAGCAAAATATACAGTTGAATACTATACTATGTCAAAGTTACGTGCATATATATAATAAAAAGCCAAGACTGTTACTTATTTGCCTTGAAACTTGAAAATCTTGATTACACTTTTGAAGTGGCAACCTCATATGTATTTAAAAATTTCGAATTGGAATTGCCTGCAGTTATTTGTTTTTAAATTATGTTGATAAGAGACATACATATAGGTTAACCAATAAAAAAAATTATATTTAGGTCACCTCAAAACGTGATATGAAAAATGGATATGAAAAATTAGTTTATTATTATTTTATTACTATTTATTTATTTATTTATGTATTTATTAACAGTGTTCGTCTACGTAGTGAATTGTGGCAAAGCACTTCCATCAATTACATTCATTAGAAAAGAGCGTTTAGTTTAATTTTGGGTAGCCCTGAATATTCTTCCATTCCACCATCTACATAATATATGCTTTTATGCACATAAACAAATATGTTTATTTCATTTTGTTTAGATCAGCCTGTAGACGTTGCACTGCACTTGTCAGAAATTTCGCCGATAGACATAATGCATTTGCATTCTCTTGGATGGCCTAATACAAAAGCCATTTACTTGATCTCTTCGAAAAATGTAATGTAGCATCAATATATGATGCAGATTTAGAACACTGTATGATGAAGACTTATACGTTTAGACTTCCGGCTACTGTTTGTTTTTGAGGTATGCAGTTCACAGTGACACACACAGGCCAACAGCTAAAAACGTGATTTTCGGATTCAGTGCAACTTAAGACATGTAAATAAAACAAAAAAGCAACTTTGAAAATTTGACCCCAAAACAATACTTTCTCTGCCATATGTATATGAAAAAGAAAATAAAAGTAAAATATTTGTGAAGCATAGATTTTTCACAGCTAATGTTTTACAAAAGTGTTTCATATACATATAAATCCTAACGTGAGGTTCTGAAAAGTGACAAGCAAACAATGCTTAAAAAGGAATCAAATATTAAAAATAGTAATTCATTTAAAAGATTTATTTAAAAGCTAAATGCACAATTAGTCAAAAGAGAAAATCAAATACTTGACAGGTACCTGAATGGAAAGAAACGATCTTTAGAAAAATATGTCATTATATTGGCATGGTTTACAACAACTCTTCTTACTGAAGATGAACTTTTAATAAAATTCTAAAGGATTCCTTACAATCCCTTATTTTGGGATTGTAGAAGCCTTATTCGCAGAAACTACTTCTTAAGTAGCTCCAAATTCTTTGTTGAGAGCAGTTGAATAATTAGATGTAGCTTGTTTCTTTCTTACAAAAAATAAGTAAATAAATAAATAATAATTACAAAAAAAGTCTTAATCACCTACAGTCTCATTAGAAACTTGAAGAATTCGGTAGAGTAGTAAACACTAGCAACAAAATCTATTTTCAAGATAAACAGTAATTTACATGTATAAACGAATTCTGTTAATTTCTCCGTTTAAAGAAACACGATCAAAAAAATATAAAATAATAATATAATAAAACTCAAAGGGAACATCTGTTTCAATAAAAAGTTTTATATATAAGTAAAATAAAAAAATATATCATGTTAGAACATAACATTAATGTTAAAAAAAAAAAAATAATAATAATAAAATGAAAAATGGTGTTTTCTACTTTCATTTTTTTTTTTTTTTTTTTTTTACTTATTAATTATTGAGGAGAATAACAAAATAAAGCAATTCGAATTAATTATGTTAAATTTTATGGAGTAAAATTTCTAAAATTAAAATTTAACTTCCGATTACTTATATTGATAGAACCAAACCTTTTAATATAAAAAAATATGGAGTGGCAGTACTCGCCATTCTGAATATTTAGTATTTATCAGACAGCAAATAAAGTTCAATCATTGAATAATGCAGCAAATAATCAAAAAGGTGGTATTTTGTGCGTGTTTTTAAGAGAGTATAAAATTTAACAAACAATTTCTAATAATGATATTATGCAGCAAAATTCTAAATCACTTATTATGTGTTAATAATTTCATACTTCTCTGTAAAACAACTATGAGTAATAGACATTATTTTCTATAACGATAAAACATTTAGAAAATATTTTAAACTATATTAGTTTTATGTTTTGAAAAATTTAATATTACTAAAACAATCTTCCATTATTTTGATCCTTGAAATGAAGGGCGTAAGAAAGAATTCTATTTTATGTGTGCGTAACTATTTAAAAAAATAAAAGAAAAAGAAAAAGAAAAAAACTAATACCTTATAACCATAAATAATGTTATAATTTTTCCGACTATAACTTATAAAATGCTTCCGAAATCTATTTTAATCGAATGCAAACATTATACACTTGCGCACTTCAAATAGTATGAAAACATAGGTCGTAAGGATATAGATTGTTTTGTGTCCTTATAAAAGAACTAAAAATTCTATATTAATCAAAATCTATACATTATGTAAATCATACCTACCTACTTTAGCTAAATAGGTTAATGCACCTAGATGATATCGCACTTTCAAAATTTTCTGTCTTTTGGCTGCAATGATAAAGAATTTTTCCTTGTTACAATAAAAAAATTGATAAATCCTACATTCATCCAAAATCTATACATCTCATGCAGTAGTGACCTATAACATATCTACTAATTTTTGGCTTAGTCGGATAAAGTGTTTAGACACACTCTTAAAAATAAAGTGCTCAAAAATGAGTAAATGGACATACTCTGTCTCAGTCAAAAAAAAAAAAAAAAGTGTTCTCATTATTGTAAATCGAAAGTATTGTGTGCCATTCATTCCAATAGAAAGATCTTTCTTCTATTTTTAATACAAAAATTTTATTCACGAACAAGAACACATAAAATAACATTAAAACATTAAATTACACATTAAATAAGCATTTCAAAAAAATAATCTATAGATAATAAGGAACATTCCAAGCGAACGACCTTTCATCAAATATTCTATACCATCTTTTCGCGACGGCCGCTGAGAATCAACTGTTTACTAACATACCGTGCTTGGCCGTGCTTTCCCCGGTGCCATTCGTCAAAAAGAAACAAAATTACGAGCTCGCGATGCCATTCGGCCAAACAGAAATAACTTTGAGATCGCTACATACTCATTTCGAAATGAGTAAATTTGTTTAAAAAAGGAAAATATACTTGTCTCATTTAGGAAATATCACATGTTTTCATATTAATATCTGTTCAATTCAGAATTTAATACAAATATGCTGAAACTAAAAAAAATTCCTTTTATAGAGTTTCTACAACATTAAACCAAAAGACTTCAAACAAAATTATTCCTTTGAATGTATTCCTTCAAATCTCCAGAACTATATTTCGTGGCGGTTTTATACTCATTTGCGGAAGAATACATCAATAAGAATCTATGTTTTGGATGTTTGGATTCAGGATGGTTGATGACATTTTTTAAACACGTTAATATATTAAATAATAAGTATATGAGATTTTTAAATTGACTATATATTGTTTCAGAGCCATTTTGTGTATGTAACATACTCAAATTGGACAAGATTTTACTCATTTTTGAGTATTTTTGCTCTTTTTTTTTCTCCAGTGTGGTATAGTGAGCCGCATTTTTCATGATTAAAATACGATCATTAAATAATATATTTTTCGTAAAAATGTACATTGCAGCGGATTCAATAAATGTATTAATGGTAAATTATGATTAATAAATCAATCTTCACCAAATATAATGAATCGTGAATTTATTTAACTATTTTTCGACGAAATAATAAGACACCATTAAATATCTCGACGAAAAAAATGAAATAAAGAAAGAGAAATACAGTATAAAATAGCAATACATTTTACGAGTTCAAACAATTTATGTCTAATTAGAAATATTTTATTTAGATTGTAACCGAATGTAATTTTAAAAAATATATATTAATTTTAGGGTTTATATTTTCCGTTTCATTAATTTTATATTTTTTAATTTGGTATTCTACGTAAATAAAAATACATAAAAATGTTATTAATGCTTTTATTATTATTATTATTAAAATAAAATAAATAATAGAATATTAAAGGAAATTGTATCGTTATTATAATATACAAATAAGTAAAAATACTCTTAATCTAATATTAAATCTCATATTAAAAAATACATGCATCAGAAAATCTACAGAATATATCAGCCAGTATAATTTCACGCTCTCTACATTTTGTGTTTAAAAATGTGTATTTTTTTTCTTTATTATGAAGTAACCATGTTGTTAGATTTCCGATAATTTTATAAACGTAATAAATTAAAAAATTTTCAATCATTTTGTTGAATTGTACATGTACATGTATATCGGAAGACTGATAAAAAGCTGTTGATAAAATCATCCTCTGGATTGGTATGAATTTTTATTATATTTGTATTTGTCTACCATTTCATGATTTTCGATTGCTAAATCATAACGTATCTGGTCTCTTTGGACCACTTAATCTCCATTTCTGGTAATTATTCTAATAATTATACATTAATTTTATAATGAATTTCCTATCATCAATATATTTTACATCTATATAAAAACTATTTAAATGGCTAATAAAATTAAGAACTGTAGTTAGAAACTGATGGTACAAATTAAAATTAAGTATGACAACCACAAGCACATATGTAAGATATTACTACCTCCATAAAATTTATATTTAACGATATTTTAAATTACATATTCAATTAATGTAAAGCTCTTTAATATTTTACACGACTCAGTTAAAACGATTTTAAAGAAACTTTTATTGTATAAATTTCAAAACAGAAAATAAAATATGTTTAAGATTATTTAAGGGGCAAAAATGTTTGACTTTTAATATTTTACAGTATTTGCTTTAAACAAAGTTTAACATATTTACATAATTTCAATAAAAAATTCTACTTGAAAATTTTCTGTTACAATATATGTATTTTTTTTATGATAATGGTTCAAATATGAGGGATTATTTTCTATGATTTGTGTCGAAAGATTATCTGTAAGATCAAGTCTCAACAAGATTTATATTTAAAACTAATATTTAAGTTAAAGATTTACAAACATTCAAATTACTTCAGTGGGAAATTTAAAAAGTTTACTTTAAGCTATATTTTAAAATTTAGATTTGACTTTTTACTTAAAAAATGATTTTAAAGGGACTTAAATTTTAATTACATTTATGTTTAGAATCAAACAAGTCTTTCTGGCACATTCGGAAGGGATTTTTGATTTCGTTTTCCTTATCAAGTAGAAAAACTTTTGAAACAAAACGGTGACTACAAATTAAATATGTTTAACTATTATTGTATTTTTTTTACCCTCTTATAGAATAGATATTTAAAAAAAAAAACTTGATATATGTTGCTTTGTATTAAAATTGCTATCAAGTCAAATATTTCGAAAATTCATTAAATATATTAAAATTCTGAAAGAACATGCCAGTCTTTCAGCGTCTCCCCATGTGACAAGACAAAATTAGGTTGTGGGCTACCCTTCGCTATGGCAGAAAATGGTTGCCCCCCCTTTACTGTGGCTGAAAAATATTATGTACTCCCTCTCAGAAGGCTTATAATATTTTTCCACCCCCCCCCCCCTCTACGCGCAGATTGAAATCCATAACAACATTTGGGATTATAAATAAATATAATTTAGTTATCTATGTAATGATCGCCAAATATAAAAGTTGTACATTTTTGTTTTATTTTTGTTTTATTTATTTATTTTTTATTTTTTTACAGAAAATCAGCGCTTGTGTATGACAGGTATTGGGAATACAAAGGTGAAGACATTGTTTTTAGAAAACAAGATTAAAATAATTAACAATCAAACATTCCTTAATACTCAGTTCAAAAGTGTGTGATGAACATTTTGGTGGTTCTGTAATTAGATAAAAAATCATTTGTATTCCCAATGCCCTGAAACTATAATACATTCTAAGATAAAAAGCCACTCTAGAAGCATTAATAGAATATGAATTAACGTTTTTACTTTTAACATATTATTATTATTATTATTATTATTATTATTATGTTAAAAATCTAATACCATTTTTTTTAAAGTTTTAACTTTACTCAGCTTTTGCCTGAATTAGATAACAGTATAATAAACTATTTGATCCTTAAAAGTGCTTTTACCCCCCTTATTTTTAATACTCAAATGAGTTTAAAGCTAAGTGTTCCAGTGCATAATAACATACTTTCAGTTTTTTTCAACATTCAGACCAATTCATTACCGATTTATATATATATATATATATATATATTTTTTTTTTTTTTTTTTTGGGGGGGGGGGTTGTTATTGAGAAATTATCACATTTTAAAAATCAAAAATTTTCCCTTTTTAAAATGATACATTAAAATTTCAATAATTTATATGATATGCAAAATTGTTAACAGTTTTGTAAAATTTGTTGTAATGATTTGACTAAAAATGAGGTTAAGTTGTTGGCAGCAAAAAACTAAAAAAAAAAAAAAAAAAAAAAAAAAAGAGAGAGAGAGAGAAAGGATCATATCCATCAGATACACCAAGATCAATTGTAAACATTAATAAAATACATAAAAAAAAAAAAACAGAATTCAAAGGAGAAAGTAGTAACGTTAAATCAAATTCTTTCCAAAACAAAAGAATTCTCTCTCGAACTGTTTAATGTAGTTATTGAAAAAAGTAATGATATTTGTCAGATAAGGCATGTGTAACAAAATGTTAAACAAGTGTTCATTTTGTAACCCATTTCAGTACAATGTATCATATAAAATTTTCTTAATTGGTATGGGAAAAATCTCAAAGTTCTGCTATGTTTTTGAAGAAGCTGCAAATGTCTACAAAAAGCCATCCCTTTTTTTTTTTTTTTTTTTTTTTTAAATCAACACTAATGAAAAAAAAAAATCATTCAACACAAAATCCTTAATGTGTTAAGGTGTTCTGGTAGTATACATGCCTAAGTAGATATTTATTTTTAAATATTATAGATTTTTAGGGCTTTGACACACATTTGGCATTTTTTTTTTTTTTTTTTTTTTTTTTTTTTTTTTTTATAGGACAAATTCTTGGGGAAAAAAAAAAAAAAAAGATAAACCAGTAACGCCTAGTGTTGCATTTTTGCAACACTTAAAATGTTCAAAATTTATTATAACTAAGAACAGTAGTTTTATTGAAAATTTTATGTTACAGAATAATTTTTAAAGTTTTATTTGAAAAGGAATTCCCGCAGTAAATAATGATGAATAGGCTACTTTTGTACACATCCCTGATTTCATTTAGTTACTTTATGCACCCAATTGTCAGATTACATTATAATGGCTTCAAATATGGGGTTAAAAAAAAAGAAGATCTAGTGATGATTTAGTGAAACTTTATTCCACTTAGTTAGGATATTAAAATAGAAAGTAAACATTCAAATAATTTTTATTTACAGTTTAAAATACATAATATGAGCAAGATACCAACATTATTTAGAGCAAAATGTCTATCATCAAATTTATTCATACAATCTTCTTTACAATGATATATGTGTTTAGTTTACATAATTGCCAACATTCAGTTTAGAAAATACGATATACAAATATATACAATAAATGGATTATATATAAAAATACTGCCAACACAATAACCTTTTTTAAAATAATAATCTAATAAGAAACTGCCATAACAGTTCAATCAGGCAAGAAAATAAATGAAATAAAAAAGACATTCAATTATGTTTTGAACGATATACGAAGATATCAAAATAATGGGATATGCATAAAATATTGCTCACTCTGTAATAAACTAATCACGCACTGATTAATTTTAAGTAAAGCAGCTTCTCCAGTATAATATCCAACAGTTGTTAATATAAAAATCAAAGCACATGCGACACACGTGAAAAGTTACGAACGATACGAAGCAAAGATGGCGATCCACCGTTATCACCACGCAAAAGAAACACTTACTTACTGAATTCAGAAAATGTTTCGTCCGGAAACTTATTTTACCCAGGAATCTAAAAAAAAAACCGTGGAAACCAGGAACGTTGCTTGAAATAATGCGTAACGTTACGGAATTTTCTTACAGTGAGGTTATCTGTCCAAATTTCGTTCGATATAGAGTATTATTTCGAGAGTTACCGTGATGAGAAAATTTTCATCATATTTCGATATATAAATATATAGATTATCTATAGATATATATAGATATGTAGATATAGATTATATACAGACTATTCATAGATATGTAGATACAGATATAGATATATAGATATAGATATATATAGATATATACGGATTAATAGATAAACGAAGTGGTTACAATAGGTTGATTTCTAAGGAAATCAACATATTGCAATCACCTGAAATTAAAATTTTGAAGTACAGGATTTTCAAGAATTAATTTGTTGTATGTAAAGTTTGTACTTGCACATAAATAAAAGTGTATAAGTGTGTAGTTTTTCATGCATATAAAGTGTATGTTTAGTGTCATTAAAAAATGGCAATGTTGTAATAAATATTTCTGACGAATTAAAATCTGGAAGAAAAAAATCTAAAATTTCGTACAATTATTCTATAATCATACATTTTTTTAATGATTTTTTTATTTTATTTATTTATTAATTTTTAAGCAAAATATAATATATTGCTTTAATGTGAGTGTCAAATCATGAATTGAGATTCTAATGCTATTTTCAATCAGTACTTTTATGTTAAACTAGTTTTTCAAATATTTTTCCCATAAAATTTAAATTATCTTAAATATATGGGAGGTGCATATTTAGCTCATGAATTTGAAAACTGTCATATGTGTCATTCTAAAAAATGTTATAATTGAGACTTTCAAAATATCCTAATTTTTGTTGTTGTTGTCGTTTTTCTAGAACATTTTATTATTTTATTTAAGAAATAATATTTTTTTTTTTTTTTTTTTACAAGTCTTATTAAAATTAATACCTTTTAATTAGGAAGTTGGAAAACGTTCATTTTGCTATTTCTCATTTATACATTTTTATTGAATATTTTGGGGAAGAAAGAAATGTTTTAATGATTATGCATATCACAGGACAATTGTTAATTGTTGTAAATGCCATTAATTTTATCAGTTAGGGGGCTCTGCTCCCTGCTCGCTTCGCTCACAAACCAACGACTCGCTATACTTATTAATTCCAGCGGCGCACTGCCTACCTATTCCTTCCTTTGTTTTTCACTGAATAGTAATATTAACAGAGCATAACACAAGACAAAAACAGAAAATTGTTATAGAAATCCTCATATTCAATGTCAAATTGAAATAGATAATATTTAATACCATTTTTAAAATGAAATATTATGCTAAAAATTAGTTTCTATATTTATTTATTAATTATTATAATTATTATAATAGAAAGAAATTCGTAATTTCTAGACAATTTTCCATTACAGGTGTATTGTATGACCCCCTTGGCGACTTCAAAATTTTTATCACTATTTGGCTATTAATTTTTTAGTATAAATGCTTGTTAAGAAAAAAAAAAAAAAAAAAAAGGATTTGGTTTTCTCGTGCCTGTACTTTTTACTATTGAATGTTTTACTATATATTTTTAATGTACAGGTAGGTAATAATTTTACACATTCGAAAATATCTGAAAAAAAAAATGTAATTATTATTTTTATTATTACTATTATTTTAATTTCGAAAAGTCTTCTACAGCTTAAATTTTTAATTCTCTCCTACCTACTTCTTAAAACAACAAAGGATAAGATCTACTCGATTTTTTATAAAAGTTTTATGCGATGATTTTTTTTTTTTTTTTTTTTTTTTTTTGCCTTAATTAAGAATGTGGAAATTATAGAAATGTATAATTATATAACGTTAAAAATTATCAGTGCTAAATTAGAAGATACTGCCATCTATAAATGATTTCAAATTTGAGTTTAAAAGAGCTTTTCATGCCAAAATATATCCGAAGTAATTTAAAATATATATTTAAGTAATAAAGATAAATGCACTTTAAATGCAAAAAGGAATACAGTAAATTATACAGACATGACATTATATCATTATTCACAAAAATAAGAACATAGAAATATATATATATATAAACAACATAAAAAACTGCGAGTAAGAAATTTAATTTTCTAAAAGTAAAAAAAAAAAAAAAAAAAAAAAAAAAAAAAAGATATGTGCAGAGATAACGCTTTTTTATTATTTTTCTAGCGGCGAAAATTTTCTTTGTTAACAATAGCAACATTGAGATTTATTTATTATTTATTTATTTTTACACCAATGATCACATTTTAATTTTCTCGTGGAAGAGGTTGTAATAGGTTTGAAAAACGATTTTAGAAACTTTTTTGAAGATGGCAAATAGAGTACCTTTATTCATTTTTTGTTTTTTGTTTTTTAACTATATTTAATATATTTACACGATACTCTAGACATAATCTTTCGTAGTCCTTTCCAGTGCTATTTTATTGATCACATATTATTATTGAGATAAATATTTTTCAATGATAAAATTATGAAATTAATATGCATAAGTGTAATATTATAGCATTTCAGAGAAAATTTTTCGCAATAATAACATTGCATACAACAGAAGAAAAAACATTTTTTTTTTTTTTTTTTTTTTTTTTTTTTTTTTTTTTAAATCTCATACAAAAAATTTCGTTTCAACGTTTGATTCATTATTCTAACTTTTAATTTAAATTGTATTTAGAGATTTTTTAGACGAGAGTCGTAAATATTACTCAATAAATATCCTAATTTATTACCTTATTTAACAATTTACTTCTTTTATAACAAATAAAATAAAATCATAATGACAGTTATCTTTTGATATATTTATTGAAAATCAGCCCACAAATTTTTTTTCTATAATGAATAGTCAATTTTTTCCCTAATTTAGTCAATTTGAAGAATAAGATTTGTATTTTTTTATCAAATTACGAATTTAAAATATTCTAAATAATTTATTTCTTTAAAATTAATATATTAAATATTATCATTAATATATATATATATATATATATATATATATATATATATATATAATCAAAGTAATATTAAAAAATGACTTTTACATGTATAAGTTTTCTATCAGATTTGTAATTTCAATATTTAAAAGGGAAAAATTGCTTCTGATGCAGACATACAAAAATAGATTCAGCAAAAATACCCCATGTCAAAGGTAAATCCAATCATTGAGGTTTCAATGGATACTTTATTCATAGATGTTGAGGCCTCAACGGATGAAAGAGATGCAGAGATTTTTTTAGACTAAAATATTTTGAATTCTAAGACTTTTCTACAGATTCTTTTTTTATACTAATGGAGGAAAAATTTCAGACGTATTGAAATCGAGAAGAGTTTTAAATTTGTTAGTTTAACAGTAAAGGATGCGTAGATTTACATTAAAGCTAGACATATATATGTAAAATTTCGTTATATCAAAAATATATAAAGAGGGTAAATGGAATTTAAATATATCTTTTTTAGGAATAGTTATTATAAAATATAGGTAATATATTGAAATAATTTACATTTAAATTGGCTTTTCTATATTTTTATATTCAAATATTCATATCAATGAATTTTTAATTCATATAAATAAAACAAAATTTATAAATAAATATTAAGCAATTTTATATTTTTTTAATACAGTTTTATTAATTTTCTTTGGAAATTGGATAATATTATATATATATATATATATATATTCATCTTCGTAAAAAATAAATAAATAAATAAACAAAAAAGAATAAAATAAAAAATAGATAACAAATAAAAAATTCCGATTAATAAAAAGGAATACAAAAAACTTTTATACATTAATATGTTGTAAAAATAATGTTACTGTTTTAAAGTTAGTTTAAAAAAATAAACATCTTAAAATTTTTAAAAATTGTAAAATAGCCTAAAAATGAATAGTGTTTGCTTTTATTAAATTATCATATAAAAAGCAACTAAATGATTTTATAATTAATATTAAATAATAATGTAAATAATAATAATAATAATTAGTCCCGAACAGTATATAAATTTTTTAATGAAAATTCTGTTATTAACCCGTTAACGCCTGAATAAATTTTGCAAAATATTATTAGCTGATTATTTCACTTCAAAATTATTATAGACAACTAACAGTAAAATTTATTAACTTAAACAATTCTTCTGATAGTTCTAAATTTAAAGCCTGTCCTCATTTATTGACGTTTAGTGAACATCGAGAGAGAAAAACTTTGAGATAACAGATTAATTTCCTATTATATGTTGACAAAGATCTCAAAAGTAAAGTATTATAATATATATTATTATTCAACTTGATTTAAGTTAGTATACCTAAGCAAAAAGCAAAGATATGTACGACGAATGAAAAATCCTAAAGTTACTAGCCAAATTACGAAATAATAATTAATAGTAGGCACATAAAACTTTCAAGGATCAGTTAGAGTAACGCTATAAACTGTCACTAAAAAGCAGAAATCATTCCAAGAATCCACAAAAAAATATACGTGCCATTGTATTAGCTGTCCTCAAACGAGGGCACTGGGCGCTAACGGGTTAATGTATAAAAATAAAGTGCAGCAATACAGAAATGCAATGCATTTGTTTAGAGGCTCCTTTTCTTTTCTACTGAAATAACGAAAATCTTAATATAAATCTTAATAATTAATAAACCTTAATATTTAATAATATCCGTAAAAAGTCAATGTGAAATTCCTATAAATTCATACATTTAATCAATTATTTTTGTGATTTTTATAAAAGAAAAAAAATTATTAAAGTTTCATGGTTTCTGTTACAGTTTATCATTTATTGCTTTGATATTATAAAATTATATTTTCCCAAACGCTGATTGTGTAATGTGTACAAATATGAACCACATTTTGTTGATACAGTCTTGTAATAGAACAAAATATTTACCAGTTTTACACATATTTCTATGTATAAGGTTGATGAGACAAGTTTTTTTTTTTTTTTTTTTTTTCAGGATTTAATACAGGTTCAGTAAAATACCGGGTGATCCAAAAGTAAGGACAAACTTTAAAAATGAATAATTCGAAAACGAATCAAGATACAAAGATACGGTTTTCACCAAACGGATGAAAAAGAAACCGGGTTTTGTGTTTCAACGAAAAAAAATTAGTTCTGTTGGCGACCAACAGATGGCGCTATAGTGTTTTATTTCACCAAAAGATTATTTATAAATGAAAAAAGTGTTGATAACTTACAAGTCAGCTTAATTACAGTTAATTAGTACTACTACAATAACTGCTCAATGTGCTGTCCATCATTCAGAAGTACAGCTGTGAGACGATTCGCCACACCGTTGACAGGATTTAGTAGCATTTCTTGCGTTATGGCAGACACATTTTGGCGGATATCATCTTTCAGTGCTGCTAATGATTCCGGTTCGTCGCGGTACACTTTTGACTTATAGAATCCCCACAGCCAAAAGTCACAGGGTGTCAGATCGGGAGATCTTGGAGGCCATGCGTGATTAAAGTAGCGACTGAGAATACGATATTTCGATGCATGTAAGCTTCGACAACCATTACCTGCCGCAGTTGCTCCTTTTTATATCGTTTGTGGCTTAGCATAATCCTACATCAGAAATCCGACAGCGCCATCAGGTTGGTCGCCAACAGAACTATTTTTTTTTCGTTGCCACACAAAACCCGGCTTCTTTTCCATCCGTTTGGTGCAAACCGTATCTTTGTATCTTGATTCCTTTTCGAATTATTCATTTTTAAAGTTTGTCCTGACTTTTGGATCACCCGGTATTTTTAGTACGACAGGTCATACTATTTCTTTCAGACAGCGATTTCAGAGTCGTTTCTAATTTTTATCTCTCACGTTGATTGAACGTGCAAATATATTTGTTTTTATTTAAAATATATAAAGATGAAAGTTAGTCAGTGGATCTGTTCGAAGTTTTAGTCCTAAATATTTGATTTTATCAACAAATTATACTCTTTTTAATAAGAAAAAAATCCAGCTAACATATTTTTAATTCAATCGGTTAATTGGTTCAAAAGATATTAAATAATAACCCCTTTTTTAAATTAAAATTATTAAACTGAAATATATATATATATATATATATATATATATGCGACCTTCATCTGGAACGAACAAGTGGTCATTTACTAAATCTTTAAACTGGAAATATAGAAATTTCCGAGCTATGCGTATAAGGCACGCCACTAAACTGAATAGACGAAATGATCAAAAATTTCTAGTCTATACATTTCAAGGTAGTGAAAAAATACTCTGAATATTCTGGATCTTTTGTATTGCGAGAAATTCTCGCTTCATTTTCTAAAATTGGTTCATGAACCAAGTTTATATTTGTGCTAATACTCACCTCTTGTATTCGCATTTATTTGCAGAGATTTTTAAATAAGTTTGACCTCGATAATATAGGCAAACTCTCTAGAATTTCAATAAGAGTTTCTAGAATTCGCTTTCAAAGGGAATTTATCAGGATGACATGGAACTATTTTTACTAGAGCCGAAAATTAGATTCTAGATTTTAGATTCTACATCAGTTACAAAAGCTTTCTCTGTGTAAAAAAAAAAAAAAAAAAAAAAAAAAAAAAAAGGGGGACGATGCCAGAAATAAACAAATATATGTATATATATATATAGATATAGATAGATAGATAGATATAGATATATAAATAATGTATTATAAAATATTATATATTAAGACACTGGATGATTTCTCATTGCTTTTTAAAATGTACCCGATGTCTTATTTTGATCATGATTTAGGGAATAATATAAATTTATTGATTTTCCTTTATAATTATGGTTAAAAATATTTGCACTTGTAAAACATATAAAATATTATCAAAAGTAAATTTTAAAAACTGATAAGGCTTCTAATTTATAACAAAGGAATTTCCCTGAAAATTATTTATGGAGTTTTAAAAAGAACATACTAGGGAAATGTTGTTTTTATAGTATAAAAAATAAACATCACCAAAAATATGTATAATTATTGATAGAATTTCGAATTTGAATGTTGATAAGCTTCCATGCTGAAGTTTAAACCAAAATATATGAGGTAAATATTTAAAATTAATATTTCAAAATAGACGTCAATCCTTTAAGATCCTAAACGTTTTAAAGATACTATCAAAAATTAAAAACTTTATATATATATATATATATATATATATATATATATATATATATATATATATACATATGTGTGTGTGTCTGTGTGTGTATTGCGTTATTTTATTTCTTTACAGATTTTCGTAATTATTTTTTTATCGCATTATTAATTCTTCATTTATCTATAAAATATGCAGGATATTTGAAGAGGTTTTGGATCAGATTATTAAATTTAACAATAAAAACAGAAAGAAGGATTTTAATATGAAATTCTATTACTTTTTAATTAATGTTTCATAATAAATATTTAATTTTAGCAAAAGTATCATTAAGTTTTGTTTTAAACTTAATTACATAAAATGTTAACTTATTTTTTTATTAATTGTTGTATAATTTTATTTAATGTGAATTTAATGAATAACATTATATGTTAATTTTAAGTTACATTTTGCGAAGTAATTACCATAACTGTCTTCCTTTGAACCAACCCTTTTGAATATTATTGTCAAATGATTGTATAACACAAAAATATTTAACGATAGTTCTCATCTTAACGTTAATAAAGTAAAAGGTTTATGCTTAACAAAGCAGGCGAAAATCTTTTGCATCAACAAATTTTTGGCGTTCATTTATCCATTTCCTCAGTAATCGGGAAAGGCAAATTTTAAAATTTATCTTCCTTCCGTGGACTCGGCTTAATGCTTTGTTAGCAGCGGAGAAAATCTCATTTCTGACTTAAGGGACAAATTAGTTTTACTCTTGAGAGTGTATAAAGCAAATCAAAAGAATGAATTAAAATCGCAATTTGCTTAGTTATCATGATAAGGACAGCTCATTTATTTTAAAGCTTCAAAATTTTCTCACTACGGAGATTTAATCAAATGTCTTTATTCTAAGCGTTGTCATAAATTTCAAAATAAGTACTTCATATTATGTTAACGAAATAGAAAGCTGTTTCAAAACATGAATTTAGGTATCAGATTCATAGATTGAAAAATGGAGATGAGGAATTGAAAACATTTACAAATCTTTAGATGGCTACATTATTTCCATATATTTTCTAGAAAACTTTAAAGGATGAGGTTTATATAGAATATTTTATTTAAAACAAGCTATAATAAAAATCTCTTTTCAATATTTTTAAATTTGTATGCGCTTAAAATATATATACAATGTCTGCCCCGAAAGTAATGCGCCTCATTTTTTTCTGACGCGACTATCCGTCCCACAGGGTTGCCGCTTGCACGAAAAGGTGGGCAGAGTCATGGGAACAGAGCGCCACCAGAGCCAGTCGACTCCGAGCTCCTGCAGAGTCACAGTGCCTGTTTCAGTGAACCCTTGTGTGAGTGCTCGGTCGAAATCAAGATTGAAAAAAACTCTCGAGCAGAATTGTTGCAGTTTTCTGAGGACGATCGATTTTTTTGGACAATATGGTAAGTGGTGACGAATCTTGGATTATCTTGTACGACCCATAAATGAAAAGACAGAGCGCAGAGTGGCACACGACTTTGTTTCCATGCCCAAAAAAGGCAAGAATGAGAAAATCACAGGTCAAAGCGATGCTCATTGTTTTTGTTTGTTTTTTTTTCATTCCAAGGGAGTAGTCCATTTTGAATTTGTTCCACCCGTCAATTTGGCCAACAGTCAACGCCAAATTCTACGCCGAAGTACAGAAAAGACTAAAGCAACGGGTCAACCGTTTCTGGAAGCTGCACCATGACAATGCTCCCACTACCTGACAAAGGCTGGCATATCAACGCTCCCCCAGCCACCTTACAGTCCTGATTTGTCCCCGACCGACTTCAAAGGACAGAATTTCGGGACACTGGAGAACATCAAGGCGGCTATAACGAGGTTACTAAAGGACGTCCCTGTGACAGACTTTCAGGACGCATATAACATGGCAATCACGTTGGAACAAGTGTGTTGAATCAGGAGGGATGTATTTCGAAAAATATTGAGTAATTGTAATAATCGGTTCAAAAATTTCTTAAAATAAAGATGGGCGCATTACTTTCGGGACAGACCTTGTAGTTACGACTTAAATGACAAAATATAGGTTTGAAAAATTATTTTTGCCTTTGTAATGTTAATATAGAATTACTGTGCTACAAAATGTGTATTAAGTACAGGCAAAAATAATAGGTTTAGTTAAATTATAAACTAATTCTTTCGATAACTTCAAATCATATATAAGAAATATTGCACATATATGTGAAAAACTACAGAACGTGGTGAGTGGGAATAAATTTTGTTACAAAATTTAATTTAAAAATAAATTGCAATTTTTACAAAGTTCCTCTTAAGATGATAATTTTGATTATTCTTACATTTTCTGCTTAAAAAAAAAATCATAATCTCAAGTTCTTAAATTCTGTAATTTTTTTTCTAATTATTTTTATACAAAGGTTAGAAATTTTTATTCATCAATTTTAAAACACATTAATTTAATGAATCCTACCAGGTAGACTAAAGGAGCTTTTAACAGTTTTGAGGCAATAGCGAAAGTGTCTCTTGGGAATCGTGAAACTCAAAATACATTATCTACCAATAAGTATTTGGATACTTTTGAATTTACACTGAGAAAAAAATTATGTAACTGACATCTAGAACCTAAATTGTTTCTCTAGTAAAAATAGTCCTGTATGAACCTTATAAGGATCATTCTAGACTAGGATCATACCTTATAAGGATCATACTGGGACTAGAATATACTAGCAAGCTTCGCCCGCTTCGCTGGTCACTATATTTAAATGATTATTATTATTTTTTTAATTGAATAATTGAAATGTTTAAATAAATATAATTCGATTGGCGACTATTTGTTTCACAGTTTTAGTATGGGATCTCCTTGACAATATCAAACATTTTTTGAACTTCTCGAGTCTGTGCAACAAAACTATTATCAAGACGGATATTCTCGAAAACAGTCAAATAGAAATGTTAATTCTTCGAATATTCTGGAAACAGTGAAGCTGTTACTCGTACAGTAAAAGTCACTATTCGATGAATGGTCAAATCAGAGAACGCACGTAAGTCGTTTTCGCAGAAATCACTATAACGCAAGTATGTACGCTTCACGGACATGGAAAAAAATATATATATATCACTGGAATGCCCTAGATCGCAGTGCATGAATGTCAGAACAAACGAAACTCGGTTCCGCGGCAATCATTATCACGCATTTTAAAACAAAAAAACATCACTGGACACCCCTACCTCGCTGTGCATGAATCTGAAAACGCACGAAACTCGTTTTTGCAGATCCCTGTCAAGCATGTTAAAACCAAAAAAATATCACTGGACATCCCAACCTCAAATCAATGAAAATCAAACAAGCCAATCAGATCTCTCGTAATTCCTCATAACGTAGCGGTAGTTCAAAGTAAAGTACACTCAAATCAATGAAAATCAAATAAACCAATCAAATCTCTTGTAATTCCTCATAACTCAGCTGTAGTTCAATGTAAAATACATTCAAATCTATGAAACCAATCAAATATCTTCTAATTCCTCAAAACATAGCTCTAGTTCAACACAAAATACACTCAAATCAATGAAAATCCAATGAACCAATCAAATCTCTCGTAATTACTCATAACGACATTCTAGTTCAACGTCAAATACACTCAAATCAATGAAAATCAAATAAACCAATCAAATCTTTCGTAATTTCTCATAACGTAGCTCTAGTTCAACGTAAAATACACTCAAATCAATGAAAATCAAATAAATCAATTAAATCTCTTGTAATTCCTCATACCGTAGCTGTAGTTCAATGTAAAATACACTCAAATCAATGAAAATCAAATAAACCAATCAAATCTCTCCTAAGATTTTCCATTCTGCGTCATTATAGAAATGGGAAGTTTTATTTTCATATTTTATTAATTAAAAGGAAACTAATCAAAAATTCGAAAGACTGACTTCGATGCACACAATGACTTTTCGGAGGGCACCTTTGTGTTAAATCACGTGACTGTCCGAGCTACCGTTTTCGAGAACGGTGAAATATACATATATATATATATATACATATATATATATATAAATATTGCTCACTTAATAGTATAAGATATATATATTCTAGTCCTCTATGAAAGTGTGTTCTAGAAACATCTATTAGAATTCTAGAGCTTTTCCATATATTATCGAAGTCAAAGTGAAATTTATTTAAAAATCTCTGAAGATAAATTCCAATACAACAAGCGAGTTTTAGTAATTATAATCTTGTTTTATTATCTAATTTTAGAAAATCAAGCGAGAATTCCTCGGATTACAAATGATTCATAATATTCAGAACATTGTTTCACCATCTAGAAATGTATCGACTAGAAATACTCGTTCATTTCGTCTATTCAACTTATTAGCGTGCCTTATATGCATACCTCGGAAATCTATATTTTTAGTTTCGGGTTTAAGAAAATGACCACATATTCGTTCTAGATGAAAGCTGTATATATTATTATCAGTGTAGACGTTTTGTCAGATGTCTGGAAAATTTCTACAGGAATCACCTTAATACGTTGGGAGTAAAATAACATGTTATGCCTCATATATTTCAGCAAAACTTTTATCCTGAAAAGGAAAAGAGGACCTGTAAAAAAATTCAACAAAAGTCAAGTGTTTTAGCTGCAGCATGTGATTGTGAACATTCTTTTAATTATCTGTATAAATTTTTAATTGTCTACCGTATATATTCATGGAGATATAACGGTTTCTTAAAAAAAGAGTGGACAAAAAAAAAAAAAAAAAAAAAAAAAAAAAAAGACCACTTTTTTAATTATAACACGGAAGTTATTAGAACCAGTGCAAAGTAATTTTTGCGAAACTTGGCACGTTACATTAGACATTGAGATAGCGAAATTTTTGAATATCCAAAATATGAGTATTTTTACTAAATAATTTTTAACTACGCAAATGCGCAAGATTATATACATATATATATATATATATATATATATATATATATATATATATATATATATATATATATATGTATATATATATGTATATATATATATTAGGTTGAGTCAAAAGTTTTGTCCGTTTTTTATTTGCGTATCAATAAATATGTTACATTAAAGTTGTAATGTGAATGTCATATATATTTTGAAAGCTCATTTTCTGCTGATCAAAATGGTGTATTTAATTGTTATGTTATTTTAATTTTCACAGATTTATTACTCTTTAAAAAAGATCAAGTATGTCAAAAAATCGTCAAAAAATTCGCAGCCTAATTTTCCACGAGTTCAAACCAGGCCACAATCGAACTGAAGCAAGACGTAACATATGTGCAACATTTGGTAGAAAGTCTGTAAACGAAAGAACTTTCAGACGTTGATATGCAAAGTTCCGTTCCAGGGATATGCACCGCGGCGATAAGAAACACTCTCGGCAACCATCGGACAACCGATGAAAGAGCTTTACTTTCTGCGATTGAAGCTGATCCGACTCAAACCACCCGAAAATTAGGGCAAGGTTTTAGTATTTCTCAGTCAACTGTCAATCGACACCTTCCCAAAATTAGCAAGAAGATTAAGCGTCATCAAATGGTACCGCATGAGCTCAACAAAATGCAAAAGAATCATTGAAAATCAGTCTGTCAATCGCTGCTGCGAGAGTTTAGCCCAGATGGATGGCGTCGAATTCTTACCTGTAAAGAGAAGTGGATACTATACGACGACAAAAAAACCGGATGTCAATGGCTAAACCCACATCGTCTTGGAGTTAGGACGGCTACACCTGGGATGCATTCAGAAAAACGAACTTTTATGCGTTTTTTGGATGTCGACAGGAGTTGTGAATTGGGATATTCTTCCTCAAGGGCAAACAATAAACTCAGATGTCTATTGCACTCAATGGAACCACGTTCAACAGAAACTCGTCAAAAAAGGCTTTAATCCAGCTCGAGTTTTCTTCCAACATGACAACGCAAGACCACACGTTTCAAACCAGACGCGTGAGAAGCTGAATGAGTTGGACTGGGAACTTCTAGATCGCCCTCCATATAGCCGTGACATTGCCCCTATACATTATCATTTGTTCAGGTCGCTAGAGCACTTTATGCATGGACAGCGCTTCAGCAACAAATACGACCTCCGACAAGGCATTGTCGACTTCTTTGCTCAAAAACCAGCGGCTTTTTACAACCGTGGAATTTTAATGTTGCAGTCACGTTGGAAAATGGTTGTTGAAAGTAATGGTGAATATTTTAATGAAAATATGTTATAATTGTTATAATTTTTTAACTTTTAATAAAGTATTAGAAACCGGACAAAACTTTTGACTCAACCTAATATATATATATATATATATAGATAGATAGATAGATAGATATAGGTATAGATATACATATATATATATATATATATATATATATATATGTATATATATACATAGCTGCCAATATTTTAATTTATTCCGGAGTAATTTTAGCCCCGCCTCTAATTCGTACCACTTATTTTTTAAAAGAATTTTTTTCTTATTTTATCGAAGTTATGTTTTGAAGAAAATTTATCTATAAATAAAGTGGTGCGAATTAAAGGCGGGGCTAAAAGTATTCCGGAATAAATTAAAATATTGGCAGCTATGTATAAATCATTCGCATAATTGAATAAATAAAATTATTGAGCTACTTACGCGAAAGCCCTCAAAAAATTTCGTGTGAAGTGAAAAATGTATGAGAGATAGTATGAACATAATTTCAGTAACTCTCAAAATCAAAGTTAAAATTTTAGGGGTTTTACTCACATTTTTATTTCGATTTTATCAATGGCCTATAGTAATACATTATTTGCTGATTGTAAATAAATATTGATAAAAAACTCTATCATCTTTCTTTCTTTCTTTTTCTGATAGAGAGAAAGAAACTGAAGCCCTATCCATTCTATAACTCATAACGTTTTGAATTTACATATTTTATTTTGGTTTTCATATAAGTAACTCAATACTTTTGGCTATTAAATTATGGAATTGAATTTTTTAAAAACTTTTGCAAGTGTAATTAAAAATTATTTAGTAAAAATACCCATATTTCGTAATATACAGGGAGGTAATAATTAAAGTGACCCTATTCAGACCTTTCTAGAACCCGTTCTGTCTATCGGATTTTGGTGAAATTAGGTATATACATTATATGGACCATGGGGAAACGATTTCTACA
Source organism: Salticus scenicus (assembly GCA_963930645.1). Taxonomy (NCBI): domain Eukaryota; kingdom Metazoa; phylum Arthropoda; class Arachnida; order Araneae; family Salticidae; genus Salticus; species Salticus scenicus. Next base: position 180,134,710 of record OZ005648.1, on the reverse strand, counting down.
ATAAAAAAAGAGTAGTTCAAATTTTGACCACCCTGCTTTTCATTGATTCCTTATGCAAATTAGTCAAACATATAAAGAGAGTTGCAGTAAGAGCCAGAAAACCATTCTGCGTGCCTTTGTGATCGTTAATCATGCCCTTACAGAAGAAATACAGCGCTACTGGTAAAATTGTTTTATCAGAATGGCAACAATAGCTTCTGCACTGCGAGAACATCGCCATTTAAAGTGATTGCGAAAAGGTTCCTTATCGAAGAATGGTTTGAAAAAGATGGTTAGGAAATTTGAAGAGACTGCAGACTTAGTTGCGCTGCCAGGAAGAGGTGGAAAACCGATTGCGAATAAAATTTTCGAAGAAGTTACTACTGCTGTGGTTGAAAGAACCTCCAGTTCCCGATATTCTTTAGGAACTGCTAGATAGGTGGCACGCGAGTTGGCGATTTCTTGGTCGACAGTACGAAAAATTCTTCAATCCATTTTAAAATAGTATCCGAATAAAATTCACATGATGCAAATGCTGCAAACTCAAGACCGCCAAACACGCTCAAAATTTGCTTGCCAATTTTTCGCGAGAATGAATGTTCATGACGCGTGGCCTTGGAAAATTCTATGGTCAGACGAGGAGCACTTTTCTTTAGATGGAACTGTGAATAATCATAGTTGCCTCATAAGGGATGCTTCAGTGGTTGCGTGACTGCATGGTGTGGATTCACGGCAGATTTTTTCCTCGGACCGATTTCCTTTGAAGCTTTCACACCTCAATGTCCTAAAAGGTACTCTGTCGCGTGTGCACGTTACAGTGAACTCCTTCGAAAGCAAATCATTCCTCCTTTACATGGAACGGCATTGTTGGAAGAGCACAGTCTTCATGCAAGATGGAGTAACTCTCCACATTGGGCGCCAAATCAAAGAACTCCTTCGTGCTAATATTGGCGAGAATCGTGTAATATCCAGAGTTTTTCCAAATGCCTGGAATCCTCGTTCACCCAATTTAAATCACTGTGATTTCTAGTTGTGTGATTTCCTAAAAGACCGTGTTTATAGAGGGGGAATTAAGACTTAACCTGAAAGCCAGAATTACACGCCATTTTGCTGAAATCCCTCGAGAGATTTTTCGCTCCACCACTGAACACGCTATAATGCGCTTTCAACGCGTAATTGATGTCAGTGGAGCCCATCTTGAGCACATTCTGTAATTAAAAAACTTTTTATGATTGTGACGTATTTTTTTATTTTTATTTTTTGAAGCGCCACAATTCCCCCTGGTGGTCAAAATTTGACCTTTTTTTTTTTTTTTTTTTTTTACAGAAATCGTTTTCTTATGGTCCATAATACGTACATACCAAAATTTCATGAAAATTCGATAGGCAGAATGCGTTCTGGAAAGATCTGAATAGGGTCAATTTAATTTTAATCACCCTGTATTTAACATTTTTCCATTTTGATTGCAGTATGTTATCTCTAATGCAGTACGACAAATTTCCTAAAAGCGGATTTTTCACAGGATCTAATACTCCAAGTGTCATAAATGAAATAATCTGGTGCGCCACTCACACGACTTTCTCTATTCTGAAATGTAATACTATAAATACAGGTTGCAGACAAAGAGGTAAGATAACGAGCACTGTTATGTAAACCTGTGTTAAACAATTCAAATTAGGCTTCGGATGAGTTTTATATGATAATTAGTTCTGTGTGAAGGGGGCTACCGCCCCCCTCAGTCCCCCGTTTCATTAATGCATCTACATTTATATAGAATTTAATTCGGTTGTTAAAAAATAATTTATTAAAATTATTTAAAAAAAAATTATCTTTTACGATAATACAGACGATATCCACATTAGGGAAGTAGTATAACACTAAATAAAATAAATTAAAAAAAATGAATTTATTCTCAATATTACTTTTTTTTTTTTTTTGTTAAAAATGAAAAAAAAAATAGATAACTTTATTTTAAATAATCGCAGATCGATGGTTCAACCATTCGTTTTAAAGGTATTGGCGAGCTCTTTTGAAAGACACCCATCATGAAAATTTACTCCCCTCGAGGGGGACTCCCCCCCAGGGGGGAGGCGAGGCTCCTACATACACAATTTGTTTTGCCAGTTGACTATATCTATTACAAAAAATATATATCCTTTACATTTGTTTTAGTGCAGTCTATAGATGTTAAACTCTACTTAACTGCAATTTCCCCCATAGACGTAATGTATTTTTGAGAGTCCGTGTACACGAACCATTTGCTTCATCTCAACGAAAAGCTTACTGTAGCATCCCTATATGATACACATTTAGAATACCGAGTTTGGAATTTCTTCTACTATTTGTTCTTGAATTATGCTGATAACAGACCCACAGACAGTCCATTCGCTAAAAACATGATTTTCGTATTCAGGGGACCTCAGAACATACAAATATAACAAAAACTCACGTTCGAAAATTTGTCCCTAAAACAATACTTTCTCGACCCTATGGGTAAGAGTATGTAAAAAGTGGTATATTTTTCCGAATTATATTAAATAAAACTTTGTATCTCAATGAATATATGTAATAGCCTCATAAAAAATTATACGGATAATTAGAAGGATTTTCATAATCATATTCTACAGCCAAAGTGCATTTCAAACATTACATTTTACAGGCTGTTTTTTTGATAGATAATTAATTAGTTGTTCATTCAATATAAGTAAATTAAACGCATTCCAAGTTTTCATGCACTTTCCTTTGAGAAAAATCATAATTAATTTATCAAAAGTTCATGCGCTGTTTTTACAAATTTAAATTCTTTCCGTGTAAGCGTCGTGAGTTATAGTAGTTTCAAAATAAGAACTAGAAATTGCGTTTTAATAATTAGAAATTAAAAAAATGTATGTAAATAACATTTCAAATCAAATTTGTAACTTTTTACTGTGCTTTGAAGAATACGTTCCTTGAAACTGTAACGGAGATAAGTTATGGGGCGTGTTTAATTTATAACTGTGTTGCAAGTGTAAAAGCTTCGACAATGAACGACAACGGAGGGTTTGTTGTGCTTTAATTTCATTTTCTATTTAAAAAAAATGTAAATAAATATATATATATATATTTATTTAGTGTGCATAAGTGATATTTTTGGCTGCTGAGGAGATATTTTTGAGTTTATTAACCGGCGGCTTTAAAAGTAGTTTGCATTGATTTCATTCCGGTACTGGCAATTTGATCAGATTAAGCGGCTGATTTTATTAACCATGAAATTATTAAGCGACGATTACTGTATTTTTACACTCGTGAAAATAAAAAAATATGCCACATCTGTAAAATAGATGAAAACTATTTTTGCATAAAATACAAAATTTAGAATCGTTTCTTTAAGAGTTTACCAATAGATTTCTAGGATTATTAAATTTATCAACATATTTTGAAGACTTATATGGTAAATTGCTATGTAGTCTATCTATAATTTGTGATTGTTTTTCAAAAAATTCAAAAAAATTATTAATGTAGGGAACTTTATTGCTTTTAAAAATCAGTTTTCATATTTTTTGAGGGTTTCACGATCCAATTTCTGAAGTATTTTTAATTGCATAATGTTCGGCAGATTATCATTTTCAAATTTCAATATTTTTAAAGATCTTAGATTTTTTTAATGTACAATCCAATTCCTTTCCAGATTATTGATTTATTTTTTCATAATTTAATAATTTATGATTTTTTTTTTGTGTGTGTGTTTCTACGATTACAGGTTTGTTTTCATAGCGATGTTCTAAAGCTTTAAAAAGTAAGTATCATCTACAGTTTCAATGGATTATGCTTCATCTTTTAACACAGAAATTTTGATACTCAGTTTTAAATAAACTTCATTCCTCGAATTTTCCAGAAATAAAAAGGTAGAGGAATTTGGGATAGTTGCACGCTATTATTCTATTATTCACAATTATATTTCTTTCAGTTCTCAAAGGGCTATTATTTGAACTCATATTATTTACATTGTCACTACAGTTATCCAATAAGGTATTAAATCATACCTCTGTTGCTTGATATACAGAATCCATATCGTTTAAATCCTAACATATTATATTGCGGAAAATTCTTCATCCTTCGCTGCTTGTTAATGCTATGCTTCTATGTCTCAAAATTTATTTTCTATTTTCTCTGATATTAATATACGGGCTTTCGAATTCTTTGCTTTCGAATTCAAACCTTCATTGTAAATGTTCAATAACTTTGTTAGTTGGGATTTTATGTTTCCCTTTCTGCTGTTTTATGCAGTTAAAGCCAAAGTAGATATGTATTCACAAAAAGAAGCTTTTATATATGTGGTCGTACGGACCATATAATGTTAGCTCAGTGAATTAAAACTACATAAGTTGTCATTTAAAGTAAATAAGAAATTGCGGACTGTAAAACACTGCATGCTAGAAGTGATTTGCACATCACAAGACATTTATTGAAAACATTAGAAAGGGACCTGTAGAAACTTCCCAGCCAACCTCAGTGGAGTTATAGACTAACTAAAGTTGGGAATAGGAGATTTTACAATACCGCCGTCGATTGCGGTTTACAGAGTACGCAGGAGAAACATTCATAAAGATTGTTTTTAGATATTTGACAAAACTTCTAAATTCGAAAGTATCCAAATACTTATTGGTAGATAGCGTATGTGCAGCACTTTGAATCTCTGATATTTATAGCAATATAGGTCACTGGTTGTCTCTAAAACTTCATATCCATGATACTCACTTGTATGAATTCACGTGAAATATGGAGGAATAGTAAGAAAATAAAGCGACAGCTCACATCTGAATATTATGTTTTTGAATGCCAATTTCAAGGATAGCATAGTGTGACCTTTAAGCACTGAAAATAAATAATTAAATAAATAAACATTCCGTTTCGAACAAGTTGTCTTTTCTGAAATATATCGATTCATTTTGGGAAAAAGAAAATTTCGTTTAAAATATGATTTGTTTCATGTCTGAAAAGAAACCAAATTATTTGGTAATAAAATAGGCCTTCTAGAAATATTTCATTACCAAAACGGTTGATTTCATTGGACATATGAAATTTACAGAGCAATCAAAACTTTTCTTTTTCATAACTAATCTATTTTTTTTCAGACTAAGTGTGGTTGACTACAAATGTGGACTTATTTGGGAAAGTGACATGAAGTACGATTTCAAATCTGAAAACAAATAAATATATAAACATTCAGATTCAGATTTGTTTTTAAATACAAATAAAGATTAATTTCCTTCTAGACATTCTTCATATATATATATATATATATATATATATATATATATATATATTCCCCTGAATATGAAAGCAAATTTTTTATAGCATAATGAACATTATTTTGTTCTTTCTAGTCATGGGGAAACAAAAAAACACAATTTATTACAGAAGAAAAGTTGGTTGGTTGGGTTTTACATCGCACTAATGCTGCTCAATGGGCAATTGGCGACGGTCTGGTCCCCCTCCCCTTAGAGGTGGTCCGACGACATGTCATCACAATTTTGATCCTCCACGGAAGGGATAGCTCTCCCGCTTCACAAGAGAAGAGTTAAAATTTATTATATAGAAATTAGAATGTCTACGTACATGAGATAATTTTTACGTTCTTCATAACAGTTTTTAGAAGACATTCCTATATAACAAATACTTAGATATATTATATTCTACTTTTCTTATACGCGAACAGACAGAATTTCACACACACGCACACACACACACACACACACGCACTCACCTATGTATATATATAATCCTACAATCGCTATAAACCTGACTTTGAAATTTGAAAACATTAAAAAGTGCATGTAAAACAGAAATTGAATTTCGAAAATTTGGTCTTAAATACTAATTTCTCTGACAGGTATGGTTAAGCTTAAAATAAATAAGACTAAGAATGAATCTATTAAAAAAATGAAACAAATATATAATGGGATAGATTGTAGCACATTTTGAAATGATTTAATGGCAATTTTTTAATTTACCATTTTATAAAAATGTTTAAACAGTTCTCCAAATTTTAATTTAGAAAAGCTATTATTTAATTAATTTTTTGTTTTTTAATCAAATAATAAATTACAGTTTACGACTACATAATAAAAACTATCAAATCACTAACAGTTTATTAATGTGCAGCAATACTGATGAATAATAAACAATTAAAATTTCTTTAAAACCCCGCATGAAGATATTAAAATATATATATATATACTTGAGGTATAAAAAAATTAGCGCAAAATATTGTTACGAAATTGTAAATAATTGTGTTTATTTTTGTATAAATTCTTTCAAAGAGGCTTAGTAAGTTGATAAAGTGCTAATTTTGTGCATTTCTAGTCATTTTAGCGTTGAAATAGCCTTATTTTCCCTTAAAAACGCATTAGAAAGCCCCAGTAATGCACGTAATGGATTTGGCGCCAAATTTGGCGACTTTTTCCCACCTTGGCGATTTTTTTGGCGACCTTGGCGAGAAAATCCTTATATGGGATATACCAAATATGGAAGCTGTAAGTTGATTGGTTGACCACTTTCTAGAGTTTTCTCGAAAAATCTGGGCTCCATGGAACAGCATATAAGGAGCGCTTCCTCGCCAAGGGCAGTCAGTTCAGTTCAGATCTCAGCGAGCTTCGCTAGTGCTTGCATTGCTCTTGAGCCTCTTTGAGAGAGACTTGCTTCAAGTGTTATTGGTATACAGTTTGTACTGTGGATTTGTTATTGACAGCTGTTGTTTAAGCTGTGTTTACTGTTTGAATTGAAGCTGATACTTGGTTTATAGACCTGCATTTTTCTGGAATTTTCTGTGAATAAATTACTGAATTTTTGTACGTTTGGCCTTTCATTCTCAGACAACTCACGAACCCCCAAGTACGCAACATTTCTGGTGTCAGGAGTGGGGTTGTCTGTGAATGGTGATAACGAGGGCTATGGAGCAAGAGATGAAAAAACTTCTAGAAGCCTTAGCTACCCAGATAAATGAAATGAAAGCCGGACAGGAAAAGATGGAAACCGGATTGATAGAGAAAATGGAAACAGGACAAGAGAAAATGGAAACATCGCAAAGAGAGTTGAAAGACGGTTTGACTGAAGAAATGAAGGTAGCACAAGAGAAAATGGAAACATCGCAAAGAGAGTTGAAAGACAGTTTGACCGAAGAAATTAAATCTAATCAAGACGAGATGAAGAGAGAACTTTCGACAGTAAAGGAAGTGATTGAAAGTAAATTATCGGATATGGAAAACAGAATGGATGGAATAGAAGAGAAAGTTATAAAGATAGAAGAAAATTTTGAAGAGAAAGTTTTGAAAGTGGAAAAGAATTTTGAAGAGAGATTTATGAAGATAGAAGAGAATTTTGAGGAGAAATTTAAAGAAAACTTTGATCAAGAGCTGAAAGGAAAGGTTTCAGAGATAGAAAGCAAGTTTAAGAGAATGGAGGAAGATCTTGAGAGAAAAATGAGAGAAGAGTGGAGCGGAGAGGTAATAGGGAATGATTTGCAGAGCAAGATTCGGAATCTCGAAGAAAAGTTAGAATCCAAGCCCCAGGAAACTGAAAGGAAAGAGAGAAGAAACCAGAATCACGAATTTATTAAGCTATCTACCTACGACGGCAGTTCCTCCTGGCATGTATATAAGACGCAGTTTTCCATCGTAGCTGAAGCTAACGGCTGGGACTCTACCGCCAAGTCGGTCCACTTAGCAGCAGCATTACGGGGAGATGCAGCCGAGATCCTGAGAAATGTTTCTAAAGAAGAAAGGAACGACTTCGAGGCCTTGACTAGAGCACTGGAGCTACGGTTCGGAGAGAAGTGTTCTAAGGACTATAGTCGCCTCCAGCTAAAGTCCCGTTACCAGAAAACGGGCGAAAGTTTGCAAGAGCTGGCAGCGGACATTCAGAGATTGTCACACCTAGCATTCTCAGACTGTCAAGCTGACACTCGAAACGACTTAGCTCTTCAGTACTTTATCGATGCTGTTCGGGATCCAGAAATTCAAAAAGCGCTGAGACTCTCCAACATCAGAGACGTAGAATCAGCTTTAGGCTATGCACTTAGGATAGAGGCAGCCCAACAAGCCTCCCGTAAAGACCGCCATACCATAAGAGCAGTCTCATTAAATGATACGCCTGCGGATGAGAATGAAATGAAGAGAAGTTTCGCAGAGATCTTAAAGAGATTGCGCAGCCTGGAGAATAAAAAGGAAATAAAGGACCGGAAGATAAAGTGCTGGGGCTGTGGAGGGGATGGTCACGTGAAGAGGAACTGCCCTGTACGACCAACTATAGGAAATCACCCGTCTTCACCATCACTACAGGGAAACTAAGAGGAGGCCATCTCGCGGGGCGGAGGTTGCCTAAAATTAAAGAGCCCCAATTTACAGTATTTCATGTTTCATCGATGAGTGGCGGCGATAATGGACTTCACGTCTATGGCCAAGTAAACAACGCCACCTGCCGGATGATTCTGGACACAGGAGCCAACGTGACCATCATTAAAACAGATTTGGCTCAAGAACTAAAAGAGAAGATCATCTGGACGCCGCCCTGTGTTAAACTCCAGACTGTGACCAGAGACGAAATCAAAATATATGGGAAAATGAACTTGACCATCACTTTTGGGAATGCCAGTTACCATCATATGGCATATGTGGCTGATATAAGAGATCCTTTGATCATTGGAATTGATTTCCTGAGAAAATTTAACTTTCAATTGGACTTCAAGAATAATGAACTGCATTCGAGTTCGGAAGATATCGCTGTGTTCAACACTGAAAATCAAGACATTCAGACAATTTGCCAGATAACAGCCAAGTCTGAAATTTCCATCCCTCCACACACAGAGACAATAGTTTCAGGAACACCACCTACAAAGCAATACTTCCGCTATGGACTGATTGAATACCCGAATACAGACAATAGCCCAAGAGGAGTTCTGGTAGCTTCATCTCTAGTTGATCTCTCAAAGAATACTATTCCTGTGAGAGTCGCAAACATCAGCGATAAGGTCCGGACAGTGAAGAAGGATGAGGTGTTAGCAGCCTGCACTCCTGTCACATGCATCAACCGCCCCACGCAATCAACCGAATCCAAGTCTTCTGAGCAATTAACAACGGAACTACTCAAGAATGCAGAGTTAGGAAAAGAACAGAGATGTGCTGCGGAGAAGCTACTCCAAGAATTTAAAGACCTTTTTTCTCGAACACCTGAAGACGTCGGGAGAACGGACATCACCCAGCACAGAATTGATACAGGAAATCATCCTCCAATCAAACAACATCCAAGAAGACTTCCATTTGCTAAACAGGAAGATGTCACTGAACTTCTAAGTGAAATGCAGCACAATGATGTCATCGAGCCATCAACGAGTCCTTGGGCCTCTCCCATAGTACTGGTGCGAAAAAAGGATGGTTCAACAAGATTTTGTGTGGATTATCGTCGTTTGAATGACATCACGAAGAAAGACAGTTACCCTCTTCCCAGAATTGACGACACATTAGACACACTTGCTGGCAATAAATGGTTCTCGACGTTGGATCTGAAGAGCGGTTACTGGCAAGTAGAATTACATCCTGATGATCGTGAGAAGACTCCATTCACCACGGGACAAGGACTGTGGCAATTTAAAGTTATGCCATTCGGATTATGTAATGCACCTGCCACCTTCGAACGCCTGATGGAGACAGTGCTAAAAGGACTTTCCTATGAAGCCTGTCTGGTGTATTTGGATGATATTATCATTGTGGGGCGCACCTTTGAAGACCATCTACGAAACATCCGAAAGGTGCTGGAGAAACTCAGAATGGCTAACCTCAAATTGAATCCAGGCAAGTGTAACTTGTTCCGTCGTGAAGTGAGCTACCTCGGCCATATCATCTCTGCCGAAGGTGTGAGAACTGATCCTGAGAAGATCTCTGCAGTCGAGAACTGGAGTCGCCCTGAAAATGTACACCAACTACGAAGTTTCCTGGGGTTATGCACTTACTACAGGAAGTTTGTCAAGGGTTTCTCAAATATTGCCAGACCACTGCACAAGCTGACGGAAGCCAAACAGAAGTTCCTGTGGACAGATGAATGTGAAAAAGCGTTCAAGCGACTTAAAGAGGCCTTAACATCATCGCCTATCTTGACATATCCACAGCCCGACAGACAGTTCATACTTGATACAGATGCCAGCCATGAGAGTGTCGGTGCTGTTCTGTCGCAGGAAATTGATGGTCAAGAACATGTCATTGCCTATTGGAGTAAATGCCTGTCTAAACCGGAGAGAAATTACTGTACCACCAGGAAAGAGCTACTCGCCATCGTAAAAGCCATAGAACATTTCCATCATTACCTCTATGGCAGAAGATTCCTGCTCCGGACTGACCATGCATCTTTAACGTGGTTGCTCCAGTTCAAGAACCCGGAAGGACAGATTGCCAGGTGGATACAACGCCTCCAGGAATATGACTTCGAGATACGTCATCGTAAAGGGACTCTACATGGTAATGCAGATGCCTTGTCACGGAAGCCCTGCTCGGAAAGCTGCAAGTATTGCTCTAGAGCCGAACAGAAATACCTGCCGATAAATCCGGTTGCCTGCCAAGTTACTGTCTCAACACTATCAGATCAAGATCCCGATCCATGGAGTGACGAAGAACTTAGAAAATCCCAGTTGGAAGATCCTGACATAAAGCCAATATTACAGCTGAAGGAGACGACCAGCAACAGACCTACCTGGCAGGGCATTTCCAGATTTAGTCCCATTACGAAAAGTTATTGGGCACTTTGGGACTCTCTTCATATCAGAAACGGCGTATTATACAGAAAGTGGGAATCTGATGATGGGAAAAGCTTCAGATGGCAGATTTTATTACCAAGATCAAAAATTCCAGCTGTTTTAGAACAACTGCATAGTAGCTCTACCGGAGGCCATTTTGGGGTAATGAAGACTCTGCAGAAAGTTCGGGAGCGCTTCTACTGGTGCAAGGCAAAGGAGGATGTGGAGAAATGGTGTAAATCCTGTGATGCTTGTGCGGCACGTAAAGGCCCGCAGAAACGAAGTCGAGGGAGACTGCAACGGTATAACGTGGGAGCACCATTTGAACGAATTGCAATCGACATCTTGGGTCCTTTGCCACGGACCTCCAGTGGAAATAAATACATCCTCGTCGTGATGGACTATTTCACCAAGTGGCCTGAGGCATATCCCATTCCCAATCAAGAGGCATGCACAGTCGCAGAGGTCGTAGTGCAGCAATGGGTGTCAAGGTACGGCACGCCCCTACAACTTCATACCGACCAAGGTAGGAACTTTACCTCTGATGTTTTCAAAGGACTGTGTCAACTACTTGGCATAGACAAAACCCGGACAACACCTTTACATCCCCAGTCGGACGGCATGGTCGAGAGGTTCAATCGTACCATCCTGAATAACCTCTCTCTTCTAGTATCAAGGAACCAGCAAGATTGGGACTTGAAGTTGCCATTGTTCCTGCTGGCTTATCGAAGTGCTGTCCATGAAACCACCGGCTACACTCCAGCCCAGATGCTGTTTGGACGTGAACTTCGTCTCCCTTGTGATCTCCTGTTTGGTTGTCCACCCGATGCGCCTTCATCGCCCGAGGAGTACATCCAAGATCTCCAGGCACGATTTGAGGACGTTCACAACTTTGCTCGGGAGCGAATTCACATTGCATCGGAGAAAATGAAGACAAGGTACGATCTAAAGGCTACGCAACATGAGTTTCAGGAAGGAGAGAAGGTCTGGTTGTGGAATCTTGTTCGACGCAAAGGACTCTCTCCCAAGTTACAGTGCAGCTGGGACGGACCATACACAGTCTTAAAAAGGCTGAATGATGTAGTGGTGCGGATCACTAAAACACCTTCATCAAAACCGAAGGTGGTGCACTATAATAGGCTAGCCAAGTACCACAAGTAACGGTTATATTAAAAATTAAAAATGTAAATACTGGTAAAATTTGCGCATGCGTAATGTAAATATTTGTACATATTTGTGAATTTTGTAAATATTTGTATATAAATATTTGTATATATTTGTGAATATTGTAAATAGTTCTCACTCGATTTGTATTTCTATTTTATCGTTATATGCAACTTAGTTTTGGTGTTTTAGATTGTGTAAATTTGTTTAATTTCGCCTCTTGACTAAGGGTTGCACTGCCCGGGACGTGCAGTCCTTGGGAGGGGGGCAGTGTTACGAAATTGTAAATAATTGTGTTTATTTTTGTATAAATTCTTTCAAAGAGGCTTAGTAAGTTGATAAAGTGCTAATTTTGTGCATTTCTAGTCATTTTAGCGTTGAAATAGCCTTATTTTCCCTTAAAAACGCATTAGAAAGCCCCAGTAATGCACGTAATGGATTTGGCGCCAAATTTGGCGACTTTTTCCCACCTTGGCGATTTTTTTGGCGACCTTGGCGAGAAAATCCTTATATGGGATATACCAAATATGGAAGCTGTAAGTTGATTGGTTGACCACTTTCTAGAGTTTTCTCGAAAAATCTGGGCTCCATGGAACAGCATATAAGGAGCGCTTCCTCGCCAAGGGCAGTCAGTTCAGTTCAGATCTCAGCGAGCTTCGCTAGTGCTTGCATTGCTCTTGAGCCTCTTTGAGAGAGACTTGCTTCAAGTGTTATTGGTATACAGTTTGTACTGTGGATTTGTTATTGACAGCTGTTGTTTAAGCTGTGTTTACTGTTTGAATTGAAGCTGATACTTGGTTTATAGACCTGCATTTTTCTGGAATTTTCTGTGAATAAATTACTGAATTTTTGTACGTTTGGCCTTTCATTCTCAGACAACTCACGAACCCCCAAGTACGCAACAATATTAAATATTTGATCAGGTGTGAAATATTATGACATAAATTATGAATAAATTAGAAATAATTAGTCAATTTATTATTTTTAACTTATATGTTTTAATTTTTTTTCCGTTGTTTGAAGATTGAATTGGAAATAAAAAATACTTAAAATAATTTCGTGAAAAAATTTACTATTTTTTAACAGGTATTCGAATGTTCGAAGATATTTTTTCTTCAAAGATTAAATCAATTCACATAAATAAGATAAAGAGCGTTCTTTTAAGGTTTCTAATCTTTTTTATAAGATATTATCGTGACATAAATTTCTTAATCCGATGTTATATTTTTTTTTCTGATTTAACTTAACAAAATAGAAGCAATAAGAAGTTTGTTGGATAAACACTTGTTGTTTATTTATTTACAAAATTCATTTTAATTAATGTATTTATAACAAGATTTTTATCACCAAAATCAGTATTTTTATCAGAAAGTTTTAAAAATAGTAATTCAATTAAAATTCTTCAATACCTAAAATTAAAAACGCATTTTTGTGCTTTTTGTTACAGTAAAATACAATTTTAATTTGAACACAATTATATATTATATACAATTATACTACAATGTACGTCATTATTCTAGCAGCAGCACTGACTGTATCTGTCAAACTTATTCAGTCGGAATCCCAAAAATAAATTGTTATTTTGATGCAATTTTTAGTCAGTATTTAAGTCTGAACTTATAGCGATTAAAAAAAGACATCTACTCATTGAAAGAGGCTTATTGAAGGCTAAGAATGCTTCTTCTCTAGATATTATAAAAGACGGGCTTTTCACATAAAGTGAAATAGCCTCCCACTAACAAATTAAAAATAAATGAAATTTTAGGAACTCCATCCGATCGGACATGGTACACAGGGAGGAGCTCTGGTGGGTTTCTCCAATTCAGGTTTGTCAAAAATCGTTAAGCGGCCTACATGCATTTTTCGAGTGCGCACTTCATAACACTCACTTTCCAGCAGGGCCATACAAATTTTCCGGAGCGCCCCTAGCTTAAAGCAGATCAGGCCTTCCCTCTCACATTCATAGTTGCTTTAATTTTACAATAGACGAGATTTTAAAGTTACCACTTTTAAAGTTACCTGTTTTCAGACACTTTAATTTTTTTTTTTGGCTTCAAGGGGATAGTCTAGCCTATGAGGGACCATTTGTAAATTAGAAACAATAACAAGAACAATATGTCCGTTCATGAGGAAATTTCAGAATTTTTGAGCTATTGCTCTGAAATTTTCATGGAAATGTTATATATTCCTCATACTACATTTTTATTTTTGAAAAAAAATAAAAAATAAATATAAATATGTACACACACACACACACACGCATATATATATATACACTGTAAATGTAAACGTCTTAAATTCAGTTAAAAAAGTGTCTTAAACGGATGGTCATTTTTTAAGCGAAAACATTATGTCTTACTTTTTAAGACAACTTTCTGCATCTGATATTAAGACACTGCAAATGTCCTAAAACACCGCCATCTTTTTTAGGTTTAAAAACACCGCCATGTTAGGCTTAAAAAATCTGCCATTTTTAAAGCCTTTTTAATAAATAAATAAAAAAATGAAGGTGGCGTATGATTCTGCTTTTCTGTTTAAAATATATTTTAGAATTATATAGAGCACTAATAAAGTATAATAATTATATATATAAAAAAAAAAAAGAACCACCACCAGTCCCTGGAGTTGAACTCGCTATCTTCGGTACTACAGAAGAGCGTACTTGCCAATCATGCCACGATGTCACACAGAAAGTTTTGATAATATACACTTTAATATTTGCAAAATAAATTATAGTGTTATACTATAATCATTATTTTTTTCTTAAAACTATCGAGATTAAATCTAAAGCTCAATATATATTAATTCTATTAAATTTTATGTGTAGAAACACTGTTATGTTTTGAAAACGATTTCTTTTTATAAACTGCTATTTCAAAGAAAACAAAATGCATATGATTATGAAAAAACCAGAAAAGTTTTGTTTTACTTCCAGGTACAGGTAAAAATGCTAAAAAAAAAAAAAAGAGTTTTAAATCGAAAAAAAAAAGCAGCTATTTACAAATTGTGTAAGATTAGTTTGAAATTCACTTTCTTAGCTACAAGTTATTCGTAAGTAATAAGTTATGCTTCTCTACAAGTTCATTCTGTTTTTTCATTCAATTAAATGAACGAGCTTCAAATAAAAAGTAAAATTTTTTATTTACATATTTATTTATTTTGTAACTGAATTATTTTTGCTCCGAAAAATGTTTTTTATTAAGTATTTCAAGCATAATTCCACGCAAATAAGATAACGTCATTTACCATTTATGCATATTTGTTATGTTAAATATAAAAATTTTCTAATAAGCTTATTTAAATTTCACAAATAAACGTTTTAAATAACGCGATTTTTGTAATTTATTTTATTATTTTAAGCTTTATTTAAGAAAAAAAAAGTAGATAGCATATTTAATTAAATAAAAGTCATTAAAATAAGTATTTTTATCTATTATTTATTGAAATTTGATATATTTAAATTTTTTTGTTTAAGGGAATTGAAAAAAATCTCAAACTAGAAGTAAAATCAGAGTCCTTTCACACTTGACATGATTTTGAGAAAAATCTCACAAATAAAAATACTTACTAAAAAATTTTATTTATTTATTAAAAAAAAAAAAGAGAGAGAGAGTGAGGTTTAATTTTTTGATATTTGCATTATAATTTCAATTTTTTTTTTTTTCCGCTGCTAAGTTAAATATTCTTAAATGTAATCAGCATTGTTTTAAAATAGTATCTTGATATGAAAAAAAACGAGGCGACGAAAATGATTTTCATTTTCATTGATAGATGGCGCCACTACTAATAATTAACGATGAAATGTGAAATGATTTATTTTAAATGTCTTACTATTAGACATATTTCCTTTTTAAGACACATTATATCAGTGCATTTGCCCCACCAGTTTATTAAGACACAAAAGTGTCTTAAATTAAGATATCTATTATGTCTGCTCTTCATATTAAGACATTTACGTGTCTGAAATGTATTTTCAGACATTTTTTTTTTGTCTTACTTCAAGACACCTTTATTTGCAGTGTATATATATATATATATATTAAAATGCCTTCAATATTGTAAAAATTCAAATTGCTCCATTCTCGTTAAAATATGACACTAGAAACCAAGAGATTCTTTTCTGAAAGCTGTGTGACATGAGATGTCGGATTCAAAGGTCACGTCGATCTTTGAAGCCTAGCCATTTACGGTTTTCATGTTTTCCTTCGAAATACTCGTAAGTACACCCAATGATTACGTAGAAAAACACCCACGTAAATAGTTCTAGCCTTGCCTGGGATACTCGAGTAGACAGTATTTTATTATTCTGAAACACAGTAATGTTCCAGGTTTATAAAATAGTATTTAGTTCTATACAACACAGTAAACGTAAATGTCTTAAATACAGTTACAAAAGTGTCTTAAATGGATGGTCATTTATTAAGCAAAAAAAAAAAAGTCTTACTTTTTAAGACACCTCTTTGCATCTGAAATTAAGACATTGCAATGTCTTAATTGCAATGGCTTAAGACATTGCAATGTCTCGCCGCCATGTTTTAGACTTAAAAACACCGCCATGTTAGGCTTAAAAACACTACCGTTTTTAAGGCTTTTTAATAAATAAATAAATATAGTGCGCGATTATGTTTTTCTGTTAAAAATTGATTTTAGAATTGTTTAGAGCATTAATGAAATATTTATATTAAACAACAACAACAGAAAAAAAAAAACATAACCTGGCGTTGGGATTCGAACTTCCGCTGTACGTGGAAACTGAAACCTCGAGATAAGCACGGTCGGGCTCAAGCATTTACCTATCACGCCACCGTCGAGTACAGAGTAACGAGTTTTTATGATAAAATATATTTCAGTATCCGCGGAACAATTGTTATGTTTTATTTCTGATATTTTTGCTATAAAACTATTGATACTATCGATCTTAAAATTAATAATTATTATTATCTTAAATTTTATATGTAGAGGTATAGATTTTTTTCATAATACATAACAAGTATGCCATGGTTGCAGCCTTCGATGATAACGATTTCTTTCCGTGAAGTGATATTTAAATAAAAAAAATAAATAAAAAAAAAGTTGTTTGTTGTTTTACATTTAGATGAAGGTAAATATTTGAAAGAAAAAAGCTTTTAAATGAATAATAAGAAGAAGAAAGAAAGGAAAAGTTTATGCTGAAAGCATTTATGACTGTTCACTTACAAATTCGCTTTCTCATACTTGCTACGTCCGTCTTCACACTTTTACTTTAAAGATAAGAAAGCTTTAAAGATTTTTTTTTTTTTTTTTTTTTTTTAGCGAAATAAGCTTTATATCTCAGTATGTTGTTTATGAATTATGTTAAAGTTAATAGTATGCAAATATCATTCACATCTCTAGAGTAAGTTTCAATAAAAATTTAATTTCATAATTATACCATAAAGTAGTGTAACTGCTTATTGTACAAAATATTAATATATTTATTTAATGTGGAAAGAAGTAGGATAGGCATATTTTCTTACAGCAGATTCCATATGAAAAAAATTCTAAATAATGCAAGTGTCTGAATTTCTAAAGTATCTGAAAATTCAAGCGCGTTTTGCTGGCTGAAAATTCACGTATTTACGTATTTCAGACATTTTTGTGTCTTAAATTAAGATATATATAATGTCTAATCTATATTTTAAGACATTTATGTGTCTTAAATGCAGTTTCAGTTGTTTTTAAGTCTTACTTTAAGACCCTTTTATTTGCACTGAATATATTACTATATTACATGTTGATAATTATTAAATTTACAATTTCTGCTTCAAATCTACAATTACCTTCACACCAAGTAATTCTAAATTAGAAGCAAAGGTTTTTAAACTTTGATATGGAAAATATTGTAAATATTTGACATGCAACGGATTCAGTACAAATAAGTATGCAATTTAATATATATATTTACAGTCCAACCTTGTTAATGTGAACACGCTTAGTGTGAATTACTTTTAGCGTGAACTGTTTTCACGATTCCCGTCAAAATGAATATTAAGTAGATTATAAGAACTTGCGTTTCCCTCCAAGGCAGTAGCACGTGTTTTTTTTTTTTTTTTTTTTTTTTTGCAACTGAAGAAGAAAGTGTGTGAAGAAGTTTTATAATCTATATATCGATTGTACACCAGTTTTGAATTTAGTTTTGTTGAAAATGAATATTAGTTTCTGAGTTACTGATAGCATGAACTGCGGATAACATGAATTTTTTTTTTATTCTCTTAGAGATTCACTTTAACGGGATTCGACAATATATATGTAAAAAATATATAGATATATATGCATTTAATAATTTGATATTTTTAAAAATTATAATATATTTTATTATTATTATAAATATCATTCATTTATTTATTTTGGAAATATAAAGAATTTCCCACTAATTTTTTGCTGAACAACTTTTGTGGAATAAAACTGATAAAATTTTTTCTATGGAAATTTCAGAGCATATGCACAAATGCTGAGAAATTTAGTTTTAAACGTTTTCTTTGTCTTTAATGAGGCACCATTTATATTTAAATATATTTACGATTTGTTTCTTATACTCCCACACAGATGTATATGTATATATATATATATATATATATATATAGATAGATATATAGACAGATATAGGGGGACATCTCCGGTTGTTGGCACAGTTTTGATTTTAAGTAACTTCTAACTTTTAATAGGATAGATATTATGCAAACATATGAATACCAATGGAAACCTAGAAAAATTAGCTAACGTTTGGTGAAGTAACTGTATTGATTCCGTCAACCAAAAAAAAAAAAAAAAAAAAAAAAAAAAAAAAGAACAATTTTGTGAAGCGATTATTTTTTGCCAAAAAATGTTTTTGTACCCGGTTGTGGGCACACTTGAAAAATCCGCTAAAAGAGGGAAAATAATAAGAAAAACTACCCTAAATACAGAAAAAAACAAAATTTATTCATTTTGTAAGGATTCAGTGGCCGAAATAATAATAGAAAATGGCATTTTTCCAATTTTATTTGTCATTTTCTTCATCCTTCAAATCAGAAGTGCAATTCTTGCAAATAAAATAATTTTCATATATAATGGCACATATTTCAAATATGCACCAGACGATCATACTCTTTGCATCTGATTGAATTTGCATTTGTTCGGCATGGTAGAAGGGGCTACAATCAACTGATGCAGAAATCGACATCATCTCCTGACTGTGAATGTTCTTATTTTTAGCTCGCTTGGTCAGCAATTTGACAGGTGAGTTCCCTTACTTTTTCTAGGCTCCTTATGTTAGGACACAGAAGCTGTGAGGCTGTCCATATTCTCGGGAAGTCGATTTTATAGATTTCGTATATACTAAGAAATCCTAAATGACTTTAACCATTAAATGCATTTCTTTTGGATCGATTGACTTTTCCGGGGTTCAAATGGCTAAAAAAGAGTTAAAAATACCTACAAATCCATAAAACACTAATAAAATATGTTTTGTTGTTTTAAACGACCATATTTGAGAATTTGTAAGTCAAAAACACGCTTTAAATGAAAGAAACATGGGTGTCCACAACCAGTTACACACTGTAAAAAATAATTTCTTAAAAATAAGTATACATTGTCTCAAATTAGCTCCGAAACAATATATACTTAAATTTGAAAACCCATGTACTTATTTTTGAGTATAATGATATGCTCAAAAATAGGGTTGACCAATAAGAATCCCAATATTCCCATGTTTGACATGTCAATATACTCAAAAAGGAGTACATGGGTTTTCAAATATAAGTATATAATGTTTCGGAGCTATTTTGAGACAATATGTACTTATTTTTAAGAAACTATTTTTAACAGTGAATGAATGTGCCCACAGCCGAGAATGACAATCGCTTTTATAACGACAGAAAAAACTATTTTCATTCCAAATTTTGGCTTAATTCGATATTGCACCACAAAATATATTGGATATACTGCATGAATCTTATACTATTAAGTGAGCAATATTTGTATGTATATTTCACTGATCTCGAAAACGGTAGCTCGGACAGTCACGAGATTTAACACAAAGGTGCATCCCGAAGGGTCATTGTGCACATCGAAGTCAGATTTTCGAATTTTTGATTAGTTTTTTCTTAATTAATTAAAATGTGAAAATCATAACCTTCTAATTTCTGATAAAAAAAGCCATTTAAATTTTAACATTTTATCCATAATTTAATTGTTGCCAATTTTTTTTTCGACAAAATAATAATAATAATAATAAAAAAAAAAAAAAAAAAAAAAAAAAAAAAAAAAAAAACGTACATTTATTTAAAATGAGGAAAATCAATCAGAAAGATTAGAAGATAAATTAGAAATATCACTCGCATCGTTACAAATAAGACACAAAATGAAAGGGAAAATTTTTGTAAATCCGATGCATTAAACAGCTTATCAATCGGATGATTAGTTTTTTCTTAATTAATTAAAATGTAAAAATAAAAACCTTCTAATTTCTGATAAATAAGACATTTAAATTTTAAAAATTTATCCATAATTTAATTGTTGCCATTTTTTTTCGACAAAATAATAATAATAATAATAATAATAATAATAAAGAACCGTACACTTATTTAAAATGAGGAAAATAAATCAGAAAGATTAGAAAATAAATTAGAAATATCAGTCGCATCGTTTCAAATAAGATAGCAAATGAAAGGGAATTTTTTTTTTAAATCCGATGCATTAAACAGCTTATCAATCGGACAATTAGATTTTTTAAAATTAACTAAAGTATGAATTTTAGGTGGCAACAGCAGAAGATTGTATGGAAACCGTTAGGAGAAAAAAAATGAAAAATCTGCTTCACATTAAGTCACATGATTTTTAAAAGGGATTAAAAATTGCAGTTTTCAAATTCTTTTAAATTTTCTCTCACGAACACAAAAAATATAATATACAGCCTTACCCCACAAGACCAACTTGCATTTCAAATTTCATCAATTATTTTGGTTAATAAACAAAAGTTATTATTATTTTTTTTTTTCAAATTAAGTTTTATTCTATTTTCGAAAAGATTTATGTGATCATAGATATAATAATATATATAGATCTATCATCCCCATATTATCGTGCAAAGATTTTTGATGCTGAAAAAAAAGCTTTGGAATGAGCCATTAAGTGGTGTTGAAGGTAAAAAAAAAAAAAAAAAAAGAAGAATGAATTTGAAACTATATCTGGGGCTTTTCATTCACCTTTAGTAAATGAATTATTCATGAATTTTATTTGCTAAAACATTCGTGCATATTCCCGTGTGTATTCACTCGGGGAAAGACTGCCATATTTTGGTAAAATCGCCGTCTTTTCCCGAGTGAAAAGGAATCACTTTTTTGTCCCCAATGATCAATCTATATATTATTACTATATCTATGTATGTGATACGATAGATTAATAATTTGGGTTTTAAAAAAATTTTTAAATATATTATTTATACTCTATGAACCATATTTTTATTTTATCAGCTTCATTAACAGATCCTGCTGGGCGATTTTTTAAATTTTGGTGTTGAAGTACACCGAATGTTTTTCGACAATAAGTTTAATATAGCAATAGCCATTTTAATCTAAGTAGCGCATCAAATATATAAAAACATAAATGATTTATTTTTACACAAAATTTACAGAACAAATGCAGTTTTAAAGATAGGAAATTTATTTCAACAAGCACTATTTTAAACCTAAAAAGCATTTAAAATATAAGCAGAATATAAAGGATTCTTATGTATAAACAGAAAAGAGTCTGATAAAATTATTAGCAAAACAGTCTTCCCTTTTCATACAAAAAAAAAAAAAAAAAAAAAAAAAAAAAATCCATCGCTAATATGGCGACAAAAATTCAAAAGCCGCCAATGGAGCGACAAAATAAAGTTGTGTAACACGATAATGTTTACTATTTATTTATTTTTTTATATAATAATCACTATGCTAATTTATCATACAAACAAATGAACCTCTGTGTGTTACTGCACTCTCACGCTGTCGAACAGAAATATTTGAAAAATTCAAATTAATATTTAAATAAATAAATAAAAATATGTTTAATGGGAAATATATATAACCATAAAAAGATTAGTTGTCTAAAATACGGCAGAAATAGCGCTCAAAGCATATTGTTACAAGGGATTAAGTCTTATTGTTACAATGGATTAAGTCTAAAATGGTGACAAAAATTCAAAAGCCGCCAAAGAGAACTATATTAAGGCTCTACTATCAGGTTTACAACCCATGAATTATTTATAAACACAAAAAATTAATTGTCTCATGCGACAGACGTAGCAGGTCACAGCATATTGTAATATTTGGCGTGAAATTGCTGTCATTTAATGGTTGATTGGCTAAACAAAAAAAAAAAAAAAAAAAAAAAAAAAAAACATATGAAATAACGTAAAAGCAAATATTATGTTGTCTAAACCCAGTTACGTTTGAGTCCAGTCCGAGTTACATGTGAACAACACGTATAGTGTTGTTCACATGTAACTGGGATTCAAATATAAAAGGGAAACTCCAATGTTTTCGATACTATCTATTTCGAAACTGTTATATAATAAGCACCTAAACGGAAGCTCATTGGTAAACTATTGTCGCAGGTAATAGGGACAAGCGCCCGAGTTGCAGTTGATGACCAAATCGCTGCTAAATGCAGCAGGGACCTGGAGCGAGCTTTTGAACAATTTCAGTAATTTATTTTATTTTATTTTTATAAAGCTATATAGAAACGAGTTTCCTTTAAATTTAGTGGCCAGCGAAGCGGGCAAAGCCTGCTAGTATATATTATACACACATTTTCTTAATTAATTCACTTAGATATATCGGACATTGAAAAAAATTAGAAATTACTTTTGTGTTGCTAATTTTTTTTTTTTTTTTAATTTTTTTTCGATGTTTGCATCTACTAAGCAAATGCGTCTATTCAATTCGATGTTAGCGCCGTCACGATACATGTTTGACAGTACTCAAATCCACCATATTTACTTTTTGTTAAAAGATATGGTGGGGTGCCCACAACCGGAGAATGGCCATAACTGGAGATGTTACATAAATGTGTAACAATTGTCAAATAGATACCCCATCTAATCTCTGTAGTGATTTGTTCTGAACGTACTCTCTACTTTAAATACTAAAATATATCCACATTTGCCAACTTACCACATTTTTTAATTCCAGGAATTTTTTATAGAAATATCAACTTTTTATTTTAGGGAAAAGTTTGTGATTAAGCTAACTGAGGACATACCTATCCGGAAAATTGGCAGCTCTGTAAATCTACGAAAAAATTTCAATGAAATAATTTGAAAACTTATTTTTATATTTTGCTTTATTTTGTGATATGGTCAGATTGAGCATTGCAGAAGATTAGACTATTTTTATACTCTTCACTCTCTCCGAACATAATTTAATTTTAATAATATAAAGAGGTAAAAAGAAATTCGGAAACGTTATAGTGGCTACATATTCATTATGTTCTCATTTAGTTGTTTATATATAGAGCGCAAAACTTATTCAGCAGATGTTTATTGAATATAAACACCTTTTATAAAGCATTAAAATATAATACTGCGTATTTATTGAATAATAACTTACAATAGTGCGTTTTTACAGAACAATAAAAATAAAATAAAAATAAAAATAAAATAAAAAGAGAGAGGGAAAAAGTTGAACGATATTTCTCTACTTTGCTTAATGTTTATTTTTATCTATACATTTTTAAGCTTGAGTTATATATATATATATATATATATATATATATATATATATATATATATAGATAGATAGATAGATATATATCGATAAATAATTTTATTTACAAATAGTACTTAAAATAATAGGCGTTTTAAATATATATATATATTGTTGATTTTACTATTTTGTTGTTTAAATTTTAAGAAAGATTTTTTAAAAATGCTGAAAATTTTTACTTAAAATTTTACTTCCAAATTTATTGCGTTCATTTTCTAGTTGCCTGTAGACCCAAAAAATCGGATGGTTTTGTCAAAAATTCTTAGAGTGCGCCAAAATCGCAAAACAAACATGCTATTGAAAATCAAATTTTTTATAACTCTTAGTTTTGTAAGACAGTTTAATTCTTTCCGTTACTAGGAGAACTTGCATGCGTCAGAATTTGATTTCAAAAATGGCATATTTAACATAATGACTTTCATACTACAATTTAGAAGAAATTGTACAAATCAAAGTTTTGTGTTCAAATAATTATACGTAACAATTTACCAGCTTATAACATCGAAATAATAAATAGTAATATAATTGAAGAAACTCTATTTAAATAATTCATTATTAATCAACCATATTTAATCCGAAATTTTAAATATTTATTAAACTGTAGTGGAAAAGTATCAGCCAAGAATCGGTATATCTCAAAATTCTATTTAATAATAATGTAAGCTTATAGAAATATTTTATTTTAGTAACTAATTTATGAATTTAATGTGACTACATCAATAATTTGTACTATTTTTCATTACATTTTGGAGTCAGATACTTAGTATCTTTATATGAATAATTGAGCCATTTTTCACCTAATGTTTTTTTACTTGTAACTAATCTGAAAGAATTACACCAAAATCCCAAAAGTCATGTAATAGTTCTTTCTATATTAAGAGACGTCGTTTTGTTTCCGGTGAAGTATAGCAACTCAATATGAAGTAGACGTAACACACCGTCGGAAGTTTCCTGGAGAAATATTCACCTATTCTGTCTCTAGTGATGGCCATAATTTCGAAAGTGTATCGCCGTGGCAGCGTTTGGGCACGATCTGAACATTCGATTATTACTTATTTATGTTTCATAAAGTTAATGTCTGTTTATATAAGTTGTAAAATCATCCGCTAAAATTCTACAGAAATTTCCCTAGATGAATAGCAAACATTATTGGACAAATAATAGGATGCATTCTTCTCTTGGAAAAATCTATTGTTCATTGGGTGTACTATACAAAGCACATAAACAGCTGCAAAAGCTCTAATTATCTGAACATGACATGTTACAGTCAATTATTGGTAGGCTTTAATTAAAGAAAATCCTATTACTTTGACCAGAGTTTAAAATTATGGTTTAAATTTAGACAAAAGGTTTTGACAGCAAGTCAGAATTTCAGAAAAACATAAAACATGCGTTCAACCAATTTAAAGCAGGGACAACTAAGGGAGCAAACATTAAATTTCAATTGGGGCGGTGTGTCTTTTGTTAGCTCGATAAAACATATTTTTCGGAAAAATATCTTTGTGGATAAAAAAAAAAAAAGTAAAATGAACTACTTTGATTTTTCAGATGGGTACGACAAGTTAAAGCTTCGTTTAAAGTTCCTTCCCATTGCATCTTCAGAACATATTAGATCTGAAAACTGAATTTAAAAAAAGAAAAAAAAAAAAAAGTAGCTTAAAAATTTCGAGCGGGAAGAATTTTTTTTTGATAACTCGAAGGCAAGATCTTCTCAAAACACGCATTTTTAATTTATTTTTTTTTAATCAATTATTAAGAAGTATAATCTTGTTAAACATTTCATAAAAAGTTTCACGCTTTGCGATATATTTCGGAAACATGGGAGAATTTCTTAAAAGTATTAATTTAATCTAATTCCATCACCTCATTTAAGTTTTAAAATGTTTGGGATGCAATGGAATAGACGAACCTAAAAGGGCAAACTTGAATTTTCAAAGTGGATAGGTGTTGTTAGCTTGTTGAAAGATCTTTTTTAGAGACTCAAATTAACTTTTTACGCATTTATTAAGAATTTTGAGGCATTCCTTTAATACGAGATTAAAGTGAAGTTTTAAATAAAACTTTAGTATGCATAAACAGCTTTAAATATATCATTGGGTAACACCAAATAATTGTTTTTAGAAGGAATTTCAAATAACTAAAAAACCCTTACCACTTGAAATTTAGAAATAGCCACCTCAGATACACCCTATAACCGCCAATAACCAAAATTATATAAAATCAAGCTAGTCCCTTCTTAGATTTATTAAATTTGTAAGTCTAAAATATATTTAATCAAATATAATAATAATAATAATAATATAAAAGATGCTAATGCAAAGCATGGTTTAAAAATTTCTGTTTTGAAAAAATATATATATATATTTCCAATGGATTCACCTTTCTGTTTGGAATTTCAAAATTACGACCCTCCTTCTTGATGTCTTCTCCAAATCTACATTTAGAACAATCGCAGTCTTCTTCAAATTGATTACCTACATTTTTAGAATTTCCATAAATTCTACAGTGCTCTTTAGATATAATAAAACGGAAATTTTAAATGATTGTTTTTTTAATTTTGTAGCACCCTAAAATAGCATAGTAGGGCAAACTTTTTTTTCGGGGGGGGGGGGGGGAGGTATCGTTTGTCTTGATAAATATTTTACTATTGAGTTAAAAAAAAAAAAAAAAGAAAGAAAAAGAAAAACAAATGCGAAAGAAAGAAAAACAGAAAGAAAAAAACCACTTTTTAAAATTGAAAGTTTTTCCTACTTATCTGCTCTTTGTTCTCCTAAAATAATTGAACGAAATACTCTTTAAATTGATAGAACATGTGTTTTGTAGTTATTAGAAATTCCGACACGTTCCTAACCAATAGTACGGTGTGACTTTGAGCTGGTCTTATATATATATATATATATATATATATATATGCGTGTGAGTATAATTATATCAATAGATTGATCGTTAACTTAAAACGCGTTGTGTTACTTAAGTCTGGAGCAGTTACATGTTTTAACGCCCCGTCATGTGCCATAAGACAGTAAATCAGTTCTGATAATTTAGTTCTTATTTTCTTGGATTACAGCGTATGTTATAATTCAGTTTAATTTTACTATATTTGGTATGTTGTCCGTCTGTAAAGATGGATTAGTTTTTTATGTAGAGTACGGTGGAAAAAATTGTTTTAATACCTTATACGAAAATGTATCCAAATTTAAATTTTTAATGTAAAAAATATTTTATAAACGCCAATTTAGATACATCGACAGGTAAACGTGTAAATAATTTATACATTTACAGTGGCGGACATAATTATAAGACACCTATTTAATTTGACAAATAGTGAAAGAAAAGATTCAGAGCTTAAAAATGTTTTATCAAATACGTCAAAAACATACATTTATTCTGTTACCACACGTAATTGTTTTACAGAAATGATATTTTTATAGCGTTTAATAAAAAAAATTAAAAATACCATGGACAAAATTATAAGACACCCTAACATTTTAATTAAAACACCTGCTTTTTTTCGAAAATAATGTGCAATATGCAAATTTTCTGCACACTGTTATGACGTCAGCAGTTAACTAAAGCAGACGATAACCGACTTCACGCCTTTACAAACATGCCACGAGGTACAGAATTAAAAGAAAGTGAAATTCACGAAATCTGGAGATTAAATGGAGCTGGTGCTTCAATTAATAATATTTCAAAAGTTATTAAATGCTCGAGATGTGCAATTAGAAATGTTTTGAAAAGAGGAATTAATGGATCGGTGATTAAAAGATCTGGACGTACTCCTTGCTTGTCCTCGAGAGACAGACGCCATGTGCTTTCGCTCGCTACACAGAATAAGATGACCACTACAGGCATTAAAAATGCTTTGAAACTGAATTATTCAAGGAGAACCATTCGCAGGGTGTTGCATAATGCTTCCAATGTGAAATATAAAAAACCACCGCTTCTAAGCTGGCACAAAATGGAGCATCTAAACTTCGCAAAAGAACTATGGCCTGGACCTCCAAATGGTACTCTGTGTTATTTTCTGATGAAAAAAAGTTTAATCTGGATGGTCCTGACGGGTTTCAATATTATTGGCATGATTTACGGAAGTCTCCTCATGTACTAATGAGCCGCCAAATGGGTGGAAGCTCAGTAATGGTTAGGGCTGGTTTTTCAGCTCAAGGGAAAACGGATATTGTTTCTGTGCATTCAAGAAGGAATTCTGAAAAGTAATCTTCTTTTCTTCTTAAAGATCAACTAGCCATATACGGTGAACTTCTTTGTTGCGGAAACTACACTTTTCAGCACGATAACGCGCCGATTCATGCATCACACGAAACAAAAAAGTGGCTTTCAGAGCAAAGTATCAATGTTCTCCAACGGCTTTCTCGCTCCCCAGACTTAAATCCCATTGAAAACTTGTGGGGGATCTTAGCTCGTTCGATTTACTAAAATGGGATGCAGTTTATATGTGTCGAAGACCTAAAGAATGCTATAAAATGCGCTTGGAAAAAACTGTCTTGCGATATTTTGTTAGAATTGATAGATTCGATGCCGAATCGCATCTTTCATGTTATAAAAAACAATGGCGACTCCACCAAATATTAAATAACCATGTTAGAGGATTTTCTTTTAGACCATTAGTGTCTGCTAATTATGCTGACCACTGTGTTTGGAAAAAACGGTTGGTGTCTTATAATTTTGTCCATTAAGTTTTTAATTTTTTCATTAAATTGTATGAAAGTATCATTATTAAAAGATAATTATATATGATAACAGAATAAATTTATGTTTTTAACGTATTTGATAAAACATTTTTAAGCCCTGAATCTTTTCTTTCACTATTTGTCAAATTAGATAGTGTCTTATAATTATGTCCACCACTGTAATGTTATTCTGAGTTCTGTTTTATACTTTTAAATGTTCACACATAAAAAAAAAAAGTACAAGCATGTACAATACATTATTAATAACTTGTTTCGTAGGGTCAACTCCTTAAACAATTTCAGTGGCATGTCTTACCTACTAGACTCGAAAGCCTTCTTTCTAAGCAAGGGTTTACCATTAATCTAATGCTGCACAGATAGGTTCATGAGTCTATTGCACTGTCATAATGGACATTTTGGTCACTCGTCCCACATTCATTGTTGCTATTTCTTACGCAGTTTGGCTTATCTCTTACCGCTAATTACGTTGCTCAGACCTCACTATTCTGGCTCATTAAGACCAGTAATTAATAAGGCTCCTATATATACGAGCTGGCGCATCAGGCATTTTGTTGCCTTAGGGTTACCACATGTACCCAGCGCGTTTCTCTGATAAACAAACGACAAACTTTTTTTTTTTTTTTTTTTTTTATCGTCTTACGTTACTTTAGAGTAACTTGTTTTATTACATTTCATAATTTTATCTAAGTAAACTATGATATGGAAGTTTGTTAAGCGATAAACTTCTATAATCATTCAAGAAGTGAATATAAAGTGTTCACAGACTTCTATTACTGTGTATTTGAGTTTTGGCGACATTTTGTAGAAGAAACAGACACCGCCCTAACAACACATCTTACCCCAGTACATCCATAGGATATCTTCAGAATAAAATGACATCCTGGGAATGTACTGTGAAAAAAATGTCTTTTTAGGAATATTATTGTTGCTTATTGCTCTTATCTTGACAGATTAGCTTCAGATCAAGATTTCTTAAAATCATTAGGGAAGCGATAACGACGCCAAGCGGGAATGCTGTCCTGTTCGGAGGCAAAAAAAATGGCGGTGATGCGCCGGCGTATTATTTTATTTAGGGGCTCTAGTAATCACTTGTCTATGGTGGGAGGTAACTTTTTATGAATTTGTGTATTTAGAATTCTTCTTAATTTGCCGTACGCATGCATAATAACTTCAAAACAAGTGTTTAGAAATTAGTTAAGTAGGACTGAAAGCCTGGACAAGCTTACTAAAATTATATATATATATATATATATTATGTTACTAAAATCTGGATACTTATTTATTGCTATCCTATGACATTTGTCATTTCAGTGTCCTGTTTCATACACACACTGGTCTATAAACTAGAGACCTTACATTAATATCTTTTGGGACCTTCTTGGGACCTTCATCGGACTTCATTTTGCACGGATTTTGCCCATGTTCATGAGTGTATCGATTCCACAAACGTCTGCTGTGTATTCATGTCCAGAGAATGCCATTCATTTGCTACGCAGGTTTCCATCCTGTACATTGAATGGAAGAGAGCATTGCTGTCAAATGTGCCTTTTCATCATGTCCCAAGTAACAACAGTGGATTACTTCACAGAATATTCCCCACATAATGATAACAGGTTTTAGATACTTACACCGCTAGCGAACATTTTGAAACTCTCACAGGTTTCTAATTCATTTTCCAAATGTGTGTGTGTATTTACTCTTTCTTAATCTTTAATATAATGTATAACAATATTATTTATATATACACTAGTATGATTTGGTTGCTTTCACTAGTCAGTATATTTAAAAGAATTTTTTAAAATCATTAATAACTACATTTTAAATATCTTTATAAATAAAAACTAAAGACAATTTCTTTGAAATTGCTTAATACATCGCTTTGGGTCCCGCCTGTGCTATATCGATTTCAGGTCAAACACTTGGTGCATTTGCACCTTAACTAGACATTTTAATTTAGGTGCTAACTGAACGATAATTGGTGCTGCTATAGTTCAAGAATTACGTTTCTCGGACAAATATTTTTCTGACGGATTATCATCTTCTTTCCATACACTGTAAAAGAAAATTGTAAAATCACGGTATTTGACCGTATAATTGTAGGGAAAATGACCGTTTTGCTACCTAAATGGTCATAATCCGTAAATTAATGTTTTGGAAGCATAATTTAGGAAATAACCGTATAATTTTACGGGAAAAGACAGTTTTGCTAGCTAAACGGTCGTAGCCCGTAAACTGATGTTTCGAAAGTATAATTTTTTGAATTTTTACGAGAAAAAGCTGTTAATCTACGCAAATTGCTATTATCTTTCACCAAACCATTTTCTTATGAGAAAATCTCTACAAATGCTATCATTTCAGAGACATCAAGAGAGAATTTCATTTTCTTCCATTTTCAAACTGAAACTATGATTGTTATTTATACTAATTGAATGTCTTTAATTATGCACAGAAACACCATTGGTTTTAATAAGCTATTGTTTTCTGAATTTAATTAAAAAAATTTCCATCTGACTGTAATTGAGTAATTCATTTTCTTTGTCTATTAACACGAAAACATTATAAAAGAAAGTTAAAATGGTTTCTTGATTTGAAGCCAGATTTCTAAAACACAAACTACAACCTAAAAATTGTTTTATCCAATAAACGCATTTTTTTTTAATTTTAGTTTTTTTAAGCATACAGCATTCCAAATGCTCTTAACCCTTTAGTTAAGCCTTAGAAAACGGAAAATTTTAATGTTGTTTCCATAATGCATTTTTTACAATATGCTAAAATAAATTTTATTTCAATATGAAATGAATACGTAAGTAACCATGTGAAAGTAAGTCTTATCATTATTATGTATGATTTTCAGTGTTAAAAAACAAAGCTGTTTTATCTGAATAAGACCATCATATATGTACATTACATCATATATAACAGGTTCTGCTCTCGAAATAGTTCAGTCCTTTCTTCAGTCAATGGATTTGGATTTGGGGAATATGGCCGATTGACTGACATAGGTCCTAGGCCAGAGGGGGAGTACACTCCGTGGGGGTCTTTCTAAAGGGTACTAGCCTGTATTTACTCAAGTTTCGAAGAAAATCACGGAAAACTCCAAACGGCTAGGCCGACGAGCTTGACCGGGGTTCGAAACCGGTACCTTATGTCTACCAGCTTTGAGCTCAGAACCGCTCGGCCGCTGGTGGGCTCCCTTCAATGAAATACAGCTTTAAAAAAAAAAAAAAAAGTTTTCTGCTATTCTAAAAAGTGCAAATACGCCTAACACTTCATAAACACAGTTTGAAATCGGCCTTATAATGAAAACCTGTTTGGATGAATAAGAATTAGGCTCTAGTTATTTCTTCTTTGCACCCACTACTGTAACCATAAAAATCGAAAACCATGAAGAAAATTGTATTAATTGGAGATACAAATTCTTTGTATTTATATAAAAGATTTATTATTATTATTCAAAGTTTATTCTGCGTCTCTGTTAATTTTCAGAGATCTCACATAGTTTTCAAAAGTTTCATTTTGTTTTTGTAGAAGGGTGAGAAATTCTCACCCATTATTTACCTCTAATGAGAACTTTGAAATATGACTACCTCTTTAGTGCTAGTGTTTACGAATAAAAAAAAGCCCACCAGCGGCCGAGCGGTTCTGCGCTCAAAGCTGGTAGACGTCAGGTGCCGGCCTCGATCACAGGTCTCGCACGTCGGCCTAGTCTTTCGGAGTTTTTGGTGGTTTTCTCCGAAACTTGTGTAATTATGGGCTAGGACTCCTCAGAAAGACCCCTCGGAGGGCACACCCCCCTCAGGCCTAGGACATACAGCAGTCAATCGGCCTTATTTCCAAATCCGAACCAGTCCGTTTACAAAGGAAAATGATTTCGAAAAATAGTTCTCTTTCACAAAATTTTCTTTCACAAAATTCAGTATCATAGTTTTTATAGGAAAAAAAAAAAAAAAAAAAAAAAGCTTTTGTTTTTTCAATATGAGAATTGTCTGACTTCTTAATTTTCTCAAAAATAGCAAATTTAGATTTTAAAAATAATCTTAAAATAAAATAACTTTTATGCATAGTTTGAAAGGCAACAATTTAATCACGGTAAAAAATTTCTGTAAAAATAAAGCACTTTTTTTAACATAAATACAGCATAGGTTGCTGTAAATTTGTATAGCTAGTTCTGTAAAAGTAATTGAAGATTTGTTACTTCATATTGTGCTGTAAATCGGTTTAAAAAAATTTCCACAAGTCTTTTGGTGTGTATGACAAGATTTTTCAACTAGTCAGTTCTGATGTTGACTTTATCTGTTTTTGTAAAGAAATGTCTCTGTGATCCCAACGGCGCTGTTGGCAAAGCCCTGGTCTCTGATACAGGTGATTGTGAGTTCAATCCCGGGCTAAGCAAAACATTTTGTTTCGCATGAAAATTAATAAATTAGCTTTTACGTGTAAAAAACTAAATAAGTTTTTTTATGTTGTGGATTTCTCCCTGAACGCATGTGTAATAATTGCAAGAAACTTTTTTAAAGCATTCGATAAACTCAAACTTTAACTTTTAATTTTACGGTCAATGCTACATTTTTTGCAGGCTGGTTGTATGTTTCATCACAACGTAAAATTACTGGCGATACATCATTCATCGTCTCAATGTATTTTTACGGGCTTTGACTGGAATCTCTGCTGCCGGGCTTTGCCCGTAATTTTACTGCATCATTTTTTACAGTGTAACAACAAGTCGCTAAACTAACCAATCTTCGCAGCTAAATAATTTCAATTAATTTAAAAGAAAATTAATCAAAAATTGGAAAATTGTGCTTCGAGTTGCATCAGGAGAAGTCAAAATGGATCTTCATGCAAAGTTTTACGGCTCTGTGATCAAACGTTTGCCTAAAAAGCGACCAACACATTTATAAGTTTAACTTTCATTTTTTTATTATTTTATTATTTTTTTTATTTATTTATTTATTTATTTATTTATTTTTTTTTGGGGGGGGGGGTCTGTATCGTCATCTTCGTTATTTAAGATACAGTAAAGACACTGAAGAAATTTCTTTTATCAATTAGCATCTTTTCTTTTAATTATCTGAAAAAAGTAACACATAGGCCCTTGGAGTATTTAATACACGATCTTTGCTTTATTAGATTATCGCTATTGCCAATTACGCTTATGAGTCACAGGGAGTCATTTTAATTTTACATTTCTATATCAAGAGACAATAACTTCAGAAATTTGCAGATTAAAATTTATTTAAAGAAAAAAAAAAAAAAAAAAAAAAAAAAAAAAAAAGAAAGAAAAAAGAAAGAAAGAAAGGGAAAAAAAAAATCAAAATTTAGGATATCGGGCTTCAAAGTGCTTCAGATTAGTTTTAAACGGACTACAAGCAATATTCTGTAAGTCTGAAATCAGCTAGAAAGTGACAGGCACACACACAGACAGAAACACACACTTTTTCTTTTATTATATGTAAAGAAATGTTAAATAAATTTAAAAAAAGATTTTTTTTTTTTTTAAGTAAAAAGAAATAATCTTTTCTTATTTTGCTGCACTTGAGTTTAAGATTATTCAGTCGTACAGGTTCGTATTCAAACACCAAATTTAAATATAAATATTTAGAAATTAAAAAAATATTAGAACATCTTCCAGTGCATTAACCTAAATTTATTTATTTTTCAAAGTAATTGGAAATTATTTTCTCTAGAATATTATTTTATTTAATTTTATGAATAAATATTTTTTTTTCAATATTTTTATTTAATTATATTCATATAATGTTTAAATATATTTTTTGTATATATATATATATATATATATGTATTATTTAGAGCTAAGTACTGCAAAAAGCATTAAAAAAAAATTTTTAAACCTAAATTCAACAACTGATTTGTAAATTCAAAATTTAAAAGTGAAAACCCCTTTCAATTCCAAACGCAAAAGAACAGATTAACTAGTAAAAACCCTAAACTTGGAGGTAAATCCAAACATCGAAATTTCAATGCATGCTTTATTCATGAATGTCAGAGCCTCTGGATATAAAAAAGGATGCACGTTTCGTCGTAAGTACTTTAGAGACTAAACTTTTCTAGAAAATATTTATTTTTTTAAGTAAGGTAGAAAAATTATCCAAAAGTTTTCATAAAGGAAGAAATTTAAATTCCATTTCCCACTTAGGTTATTCACAAAAGATCCCGTAAGTCCACCTTAATACATAAAGTTTTTTAAATATACTATTTGAGAGAGCAATTTGATTTATTTAAGAATTAAATAAAATAAATATTTTGACCACTGGTGTATAAGCTTTGTTGTTTTTAGGAAAGAATGTGGAACCATATGAAAAAGTCTACAAGTAAAATCATATTTATGAAAGCATAAATAAGATTAACAATTGAAAATGTTTTATTAGCGTAATTTATATATATATAATCGCCATTGTTGTTATTTAATAGATATTTCGTCGTGTATTATTTTAGTACATTATGAAAACAAAAATCATATCCAGCATCTGTAAGTTAAAAATATATATTTTCTGTTAAAGCATTCAGTACAAGTGAACTGTTCTACTTAGATTATATTCATAGTGTAGTTTATGAAATTGTGTAATAAGTATTAGACTTTTTAAATACAGACTCACACACATACATATACATAAATATTCACAAAAAAAAAATATTTTGATTTCCAGATTTGATATTGATTATGTATTTTATCATGTATTATAGAAGTATGTTAAAAAAATATAAATAAATAAATAAATAAAAATAAAACATTTCCAGCTACCGGTACCAAACTTTCATAACGTGATCGAATTATTAACATTTTGCGTTTTCACCTTATCCATTCATTGCTAAAAATATATTCTGTTATATACATCTTTATGCTATACATATTTTCTTATATGCGTGAGTAATAAAGCTACACTTAAATCTCTAAAACATTAAACAACATAAAAATTATAACTTAAATCTTTTAAATAATACAATAGAAAAAATTATTTTGTATAATAATATTATGAATGTTTTAATTTCTGCTATGATATGAAAAAAATTATAGATTATTATTATATTACAGATTATTATACAAAAAAAAAAAAAAAAAAAAAAAAAAAAAAAAATTATAATAATATTATGTATGCTTCAGTTTCTGTTAACATTTGAAAATTATTAAAAATGTGTGCGTTAGCTGAATTAAAGTGTTC
Organism: Salticus scenicus; assembly: GCA_963930645.1. Classification (NCBI taxonomy): domain Eukaryota; kingdom Metazoa; phylum Arthropoda; class Arachnida; order Araneae; family Salticidae; genus Salticus; species Salticus scenicus. The sequence goes on along the minus strand of OZ005648.1, from coordinate 180,099,168 downwards.
TTTTAATTTCTCGATTTCATTGATATATATATATAAATATATATATATATAAAATAATATAATATATTATAATATAAATCAATGAATAATACTTAATTCTCAAATAACAAGATGCTATAAATTTCTTTAGCAAAATAGCAATTTTCCAGATAATTATATTAATCTAATTTTTAATGACTATACGAAGTATTATTATTATTATTATTATTATTATTATTATTTTATTTTTGAGATTTATTTATTTGCTAATATTATTTAATATGTTTGATAAAGGCAGATATGAGTGGATAATATTTATGTATTAATATAAAAGCACATAATACTTTGCATATATAGATTTTTTTTTTTTTTTTTTTTTTTAGGCAAATCATGATATAAAAATTTACACTCATATTATCTTTGCAGTTGTTTCATGCAGTTTAAAGAATAAATTTATAGTTTATTACACAAAGGAAACTAATAATGATAGATACTAAAAGCATTTAATAAAAATATTAAGATATCAAATTTTAAACCAGAAAAGCAATGGTAAATAAATCCTGTAAATGTACTAATGCTTCCCCCTTTTTTAATATATTTAATTCAATAACTCGCTCAACCACCCAACTTCATTAATCAGACATCTGTCCACCAATTATATATGTATATATACATGTCTATGTGTTTGTGTGTGAGAGAGAGAGAACAAAAGAATAAAGTTTTAATAAATTAATCAGTTTTTCTCCTTTTATTAATTTGATGCAATTTAAAATTTTACCAACTCTTAAAAATAATGGCTAAAGATAATGAAACCGTTCGGAGGTAATGATAGAAGAAAATGAATATTCTTATAAAATGAGTGTAAAACTCAAAAGATATTCACTTTTACTTTTCAAATTGAAATGACCATAACTGTTCAATTGAAATATAAATTATATAATTCCTAACATATAAATTATATAATTCCTAAAATAAGAAAATGTAATTATATTTTTCTCTCTCTGCGTCTTTCTATATATATATATATATATATATATATATATATATATATATATGCATATATATAGTAGGAAACTTCGTATACTCCAATACGTGATTACAGAATCTGAAATAATCCAATTTTCTGTAAAACAGGAGATGTAAAATATAACTGGTAATCCCATATTAAGTAGCAATATAATGGACAATTTCTTAATGAAAAAAATTAATTTATATTTTAAAGTTTCTTACAGTTAGGTGTACCATCCTGTTTTATACGCCTCTGTTTTAGTTAGAAAGTAAACATGTTAAATTCCATTCGGAAAGAACTCTCTGCCGTAGCAAATTTTTAAAATAAATAACGATAACATTTGAATACAAATTCACCGAAAATTTATAAAGAATTGCTTAATTAAATAATTTTGACAAAATTAGTATTAAACAAACTAGAATATACTTTAATTATTCCAGGCATGCCAATATTATATTTTATTCTAGAACACTGTTAGCACACGTCAATTTTGCATCACTTTAATTGCAGTGAATAATTTTTCAACATGTAATTATAATTAAATAAAAAGAAAATTCATTCTGAAGAAAATTTCGAAAATAAAAGGACGGTTAGTAACGATGTTAAGGAAATATTAAATTGTTGTCGGGCATTCTACGAAAATTTTAAAGATTAATTCAGAATTTTCGATATCAAATAATTTTAAAGTAAAACCGCTGTCTTCATGACTAACATGAGTGTTCAACGTGTGTAACAGTTCAATATAGAGAAATCAAAACTTATAAGACTCTGCATTGAGCAATATTTTGAAGTACAGACTAACAAAAAGATACATAATTAAAAGTAAAATTCCTATGCATAGTTTTTGATTCAATAAATATTTTGTGACAGAAAATTGTATAGCGGATTTGAGCATTAAACTAGTTGGCATAGGTGGACTCTACTCAGTTCCCCATCATATATATATTCTAATAAATTTCTTGTGAGAAACATATTACAACTAGGAGTGGGCGATGCCACTATTTCAATATCACGATATATTGTCAATTCAAAATCGCGATATCACGATATATCACGATATTGGACTCCAATATTTTTTAATCCCTTTCATAATGCTAATTTAAATGTCAATTTTAGATATATATATATATATAAAAAAGCTCGAATTGAATGTGACAAGCTCATTATATCATAAAATATATAGAATACACTAACTTCTTTTATATGTACAACTTCCTATTAATGCAACACCAAATCAACATCAATATAGAAAAACAAATAATGGAAATACATTTATGCACAAATTTAATTCATACATTACTGTGTTGTCATGTAGTAGCATTATGACATTTAAACACGTTCAACAGTCTCAGAATTTCACTAAAAAATGTTTCTAAAATACATAATTAAGGCAATAAACTTTTGCAAAATCTTCTTAATAAAAAAAAAGCCCAAATTTGCCCGAGGTAATGCTGAAACTAATGTCATAGCTACAAAAACAAAGAATTTTTTTTTTTCGTGGTTTGGAGGATGAATAAAATAACTGAAGAAGGATGATTCAACAGAAAACAATTGACGTCACAATTGCAACAATGTATTGAGAAAAATAAATTTTACCTGCGATATGAAACAAATAAATCAAGAATAAAAGACAATTTAAATGAATAGATGTAATTCTATGTAAGGACCATCAATTAATGATATACCGATTTTCTTTCTCGGCCACCATTATAAAATGCCAAATTGACATAGCATAGTTTTTCAAAATATCCATTTTACATTCTAAGTTTGCTGCATTTATATATAATAGAAGTTAATATATTGCATTCCCGTAAACAGGGTTACATTGCATCATAACAGCATTATTTCTCAGCAAATATGCACACTAATTGAATAAGCATAGGTTTTCGTCACGACTCTCAATCCTATCAAGTTTCGTGCATTGATACGCTATAGAAACTGCGATATAGCCTTATCTTCCATGGTGGAAATTGTACACCGGTGCTATCGCACGACACATGTTTTCTAAAAATGGCCGAATACTGTGTTAAGACACCTGAAAATAAATAAATATTCATTGAAAACTGGTAATTAAAAATTCTCATGAACTCCAACATTTTCGTCTTTTGTAAACAGAAGACATTAATAAAAACATGAAACCTAAATTCAAACACACCCAAAATAAGTAAATAAGTGAATGATCATATATAAAAATAACGATATAAGTTCTTTTATTATAGACTAGCAGTCTTTGCCCTTAAAATACTATATAATTAATAATAATAAAAAAAAATTATTGAAATCAGAAGAAAATGTCTTAGACAAAATCTTAACTTAAATTACTTAAATAACTTAACTAACTTAGACAAAATCTAAGTTAAATTTTTCGCTACATTCGGTAGCGGTTTTCCTACTCGCCACACTTCAGAAAATCCCTTTATTGCGCATGTTGCATACACATACCTATCCGATACATTAGGAAATCGGGATCCTCAGTTTATTTGAAGCAGAGTGATATTTTAAAACGTGTTTTTTAGTCCCCACCCCCACCCCGCACTTAAAGGTAAGAAGGAGGAGGGAATTTCGCAAAATATCTTTATATTATAATTTAGATACATGTAACTGACACACATCGAAAATCTGTTTCCTAAGGTAATTTACTGCAGAGTTACGCATAAATACATGTTTACCCACTCCTCCGCCTTCTAAGGGTCGGTAGGGTGGAATTTCACAAAATCACTTTGTAGTGTGTGTTGAATACGCATAAGAAGTCCACTCATCAATTGCCATTCTAAGATAATTTGGAACAGAGTTACGCATGGAAACGCCCCACCCAAGGGGGGGGGGAAATCACAGAATTTAAAATAACCACTTTGTAGCTTGTGTGTGTTGAGTACGCATAACCAATCAACATGTCAAAATAATGCTTTCCTGAGATAATTTGGAGCAGAGTTACTCTTTAAAACGTGTTTTTGTCCCCCCCCTCTTGCCCTCAAAATGGTGAAAAGGGAAAATTTCCCAAAATCCCTTTATAACGCGTGTTCGGAACTCATAAATAACCCACACGTAAAAATTATTCTTACTGAGATAATTTGAAGCAAAATTATATGTACTTGGAAACAAGTTTTTTGCCCCCCACCCCCACCCCCAAGGAGAGGATAGGACGAAATCTTACAACATCCCTTTGTAGTATGCGTCTTGAGTACCAATCGACATATAAAAAAATCACTATCCTGAGTTAATTTGGAGCAGAGTTGCACTTATAAGCGTGTTTTTGCCTCCCCCCGTCCTTAAAGGGGGCCAGTGAGAAATTTCGTAAAATCATTTTACAGTGCGTGATGGGAAGGCATAAACAACCTACACATAAAAATAAATCTTGCTGAGATAATTTGAAGCGAAGTTATTTTTGGACACGGGTTTATCCCCCCCCCCCCCCACACACACACTCTCAAGGTATATAGAAAAAACTGCTTAGAAAGATCTCTACGAAGGGTACTTCACTAGGACTTAAGCCAATCGCGTTGTAGTCGGCTTTAAAATGTACAACACAACACAGCGCAGCACATAAATTTAGAGTCTTTAGTAGACACTGCCATAAGACTGTTAAATGTTTTGACACATTTTAGTGCATTATGGGCGTCCTGAAATTTAGTTATGGTGAAATTTTTCATCTTGATATAGTTGCAACTGATGAAGTTTCGAAATTTCATACTATCTGGCAAGAGATTTTCAGCAGCATATAATGAAAAATAACAGGAGTTTTAATACTTGCTGTAACCATAGATATAGTAATTTATATAGATCTATCATCCCATTGTTATCATGCAAAAATGTTTGATGCTGAAAAATTTTTATGGCATCAGCCATATAGTGGCATAGAAACCATTGAAATTCGGCAATTGTAATAGAATAGAATAGAATGTTGATGAATTTTCAAAATGTTGAAATATTGCGTCTTTTAATTCTTCAAATAAATTTAACAAAAGAAATGGATAAGTTATTATAAAAGTAAAATATATTTGACTAAATTATGAAAAATATAAATTTTATAATCAGTTGCCTTGATGTAATTATGAAATAAAAACTGGTTTGATTTTTAATGGAATACGTTTTTAAAAGTTTGATATTTTTTAAGATTTTACATTAGTAAGTAATATAGAATTTTCAAAATTCTTTTAAATATAGTTAGCAGCGGCGTAGTTTAGTTTTAGCATTTAAAAGAGTTTAAATATTAACTAAATTAATAAATATATAAAAGAAAAAAAGAAATAAAAAGAAAAAATAATTTTTAATTGTATCTGCAGTTTTTCATTCATCTTTAGTACATAAATTATTCATAAATTTTATTTTCTAAATTATCTCTGTGTATTCACTCGGCGAAAGACGGCCATATTGTGGACTTTTCTCCGAGTAAAAAAGAATCAGTTTTTCCCTCCCCCAATGATCAATCTATGTCTTATTACTATATCTATGGTTGCAACCCAGTTTATAGAATAATTTATCTATTTGATATGCTATCACTTCCTGTTAACTTTATCGTTATATTAATAACATATTTTAATTTGATCGAAATTTTCACATGACATGGAATACAAAATTAATTTTCATGTTATACGAATTTTTGCCATCATTTGTTTTTTAAACAATGTATCCAATATTGTAGTTCAACAATTGAATGAACAATTGCAACAACTATTTAATAAAAGATAATTGTTTGATAAACAACAATGTTTATATATATATTTTTACAACAATGAAAAGTTTCTTTTTTTAACAATTTTCTTCAGTCTAATTACTGACCCTTATCTGAGAATGATGTATCTTTCGTTCTTAGGTGTTCTCTTCGTGAGTTACTTTTTAAAAATGTTCCTCATGTGGTTCATTTTTAAACTTTTCGAGCATCTTCCTATGGAGGATGCTCGAGAAAGGTATGCGTGTCCAGTGACTTCCATCTTTGCTGGCCGTTATTTGTCAATGAATAATGATTGTCAAAAATTTTATAACCCAGATTTATATAAAGCTCGTGTTTGCAAGCATCCAAAGTTGGATATAAAAAAACTGCCAAAAGTTGGTAATATTATTTCACTGCCTGATACTGTTACTGATGAACCTCCGTTCCAAACCGAAGTGGACTCAGTTCAGTCTCAGGTAGTGAGCGCACTCGATGGAAAAGAAACAGTTTCTACTGCACTGCCTGATAATTCTACTGACGAACCTCCGTTTATCGAAGTGGAATCAGTTCATTCTCAGACAGTGGAAACGGTTATTGAAAATCAACCAGTTTCTGTTTCTCCACAACATCATAAAAAAAAGAAATTCCGGAAATTGAGGAATTTTATGAAAATATGTTGTTGTTGTTGCATTCGAAGTGTAAAAGAATAAATTACCTCGGGATGCTTGCTGGCAGTAGGCTATGGGACCTGCCTTATCAAAACTCCCCATGAGAAACGATGCATGGCGACCTCCACGTGGTGTTTCTCGGGTAACGCTAACAGCCATGCGCATTTAATTTAGATAAAGTTTTTATTATAAGGTTTCGTTTGCGCGTATGCGTGTGTGTTATGATTATTGTTATAACACATACCCAGTTTTTTCTATAATGAATATCCGCTATTTAAATTACAAATTTCGGAAATTTCCATTTTTCGTATATTTATAACCTACTTGAAACTCGATATTATTAATTTTAAAGTAAAATTAAACTGACGCATTAGAATATTACATGGAAAAAATATCATTTATTCAGATAAAACTACATCAAAATTTATTTTTTTGAGAATTCTTAAGCTGAATTGTTCACGTCAAAAAAGTTCAAAACTTTAAAATATGTTATATCAACCAAAGTCTATAAAAGTAGTACCTGTAAGAAATAACAAAATCGTATTATAGTTTAATATCAGGGAATACTTTTAATTTAGGATTTATTTTCAAATTTTCTGAGAATTATTAGATTAATTTTTGTTCAAGTCGGCAGTGTAAACAAACAAGATAGAAGTACCATTTTATCCATTAAAACTTTAACCACGAGAGAGTTTAGAGAACCAACGATAAACAAATTAAGAAAATAATTATTTGTAGTCACTCACTTTCATAAAAAAAAAAAAATGGGAATGATTTGTATTAATGTGATGTTATGTGCAAGGACGTAGGCAAAGGGACGGTCCACTCCCCATCCCACAGAAATAAATGATGAATGGTTGTTTTCGGGTAGTCTCAAGTATAAAGCAAACATTCCTGCCTAAAAAGATGTTTAAAAAATACTAACCCACATACAAATAATTTTTTAAAACTCACAAATTCAGTTTAAGAGATTTTCCCATTATGTCCTTTTTTTTTCTATATTTAAACTCTAGAGCGTCTTAAAACCCATTCTCCCTTAATCTTGCTATATTTTTTCGCTTAATTTCATCCACCTTCGTACTATAACTATAATATATTATCCTGCGTCATGAATTCAATCTTTTTACTTTCTTCCGTACTCAACAGAAGAAAGCATTGGATTCATAAAAAATTTCAACTTCCAGTTTTCGATGGATTTACATGTTTTGCGATATCTTAGAACATGATTGACCATTTTTAGAAAATTTTAGAAGATGCCTATCTGTGTGTGAGAAAATTTTGTTCCAATTGTATTTCAGGAACTATTACACTACACAGAATTGCATGTAAACTTATATGCAATTGCACCATGACATAAAATAGTTATTATTGCTTTTTGGTGATAATCGTCCATCAGGTGGCGTTCCAATCCGGATTTTTCTAAGTTCTTAACTTGGTCGTATAGACCGAAATTTCTTATAAACGTACACAATGAAAATTATTTTTAACGAATCATTATGAAATTAAAAAGATTTGTTTATAATAGTAATAATCAAGTAGAAAAAAAAAAAAAGAAATTGGACATACAGGAGCGACGCTTTTCTCCTGGGGATAAGTCCCCTCCGAGAGGGCAAATTTTCGATATGGGCACCTTTTAAAAAATTTCGTCAATATCTTTAAAACGAATAATTGAACTATTGATCTGTAATACTTTAAATAAAAGTTTTTTTTTTTTTTTTTAATTTTAATAAAGTTATTTATTTTGAGTGAATTTGTATAGAAAAATATAGAAGAAAAATTTGCGTGCAAGAGCCGATTAAGAAGAGGCATTCGGGGCATGTGACCTGAGTAGCCGAAGGCCATAAAACTGGCCCTGAAAATACCATTTTGCCTTTTACGACTAAAAATGAAAAAAAAAAATGTGTCATAATGCAATTTCTGCCATATTAGTCCTATAAACAGGTATATCTATATATGTGCTGATTGGTGCACAGAGCAAGAGGGAGACGGGCCCACGAAAATATGTGTTCCTCGGGGCCTATCATGAAGTTAATCAAGGCCCGTTTGTGTATGCGTGTGGGCTTTTCTTTGTGTGTGCGTGTGTATATTATTATATCATTATCTTTCGGTAACCTCCTTCTGCAATTTATTCACCGTGAAGCTATTTGGAGCCGAGTTATGCTTATAAAGGTGATTTGCCTTCTGCCCCGCCCCGGGGGAAACGGGGGAGGGGTGGTATTTCACAAAATCCCGTCTTGTGTCCTGTCAGGGTCCTAAAACCAACTTGCTCACAAAAATTTTTATCTTTATCTCCCATAGAATAGCCACGGCTATGTTGAGTCAGTGATCAGTGAATCTGTGAATTTACTCTTTTATATCTATAGATTATACTATAGAATATTAAGATTTCTAAAATAAAGGCGCTTCCTTCCTGCTGTCTCTGAAATTAGATTCACAGTGGAAAACAATCAGTATCCTGAGTAAAGAATTTGCTTTGGTTTGTTTATTAAAATAAAAATATAAATATAAATAACACCAAATTTTCGCTATATTGATCAGATATAATAAAATATTTGAAAGAAATGAAATAATTGTTAAAATATTAAAACCAAATTCAGTATAAATTGATGACATAGCTTTTAAAAATTTATTTAAATCAAAACAGTTAAAATCTTTAAAAAAAATATATATATATAAATTAAAACTTTTTTTAAAAACAAATATGGACGCAAATAAATGACGAAATTATTCAGTTGTTTCTTAATAAAATTAATGACATCAACTAATATTAATTGTATTTATAGACAATAATAGTTTTGTATCAATATTGTAATGGCGACAATGAATATTCATATCGTAGCAGCGAATAAAGATATGGGATGACGATCACGCAGTGTCTCAGTCATATCAGAGTCTCATATCACGCATGCGTAATTGCTTAAATGTTAATTGATTCCCGATAAAGCAAGATCATGATCAGAAAAGGCGATAACGAATATTCAGATCGTAGCTGTAGCGATTTCAGATTAAATCAATGTCTAGCATCACGCATGCGTTATACGTGTATCATCCACTCTCCTTCGTATCAGCGATTACCGGCTTTCACGGAGTGAAACATTGGGCTCACGGAAACTGATATGGTCGCTCGCAGTACGTTTGCAGGTGAGTTCCTGATAATGCGATATATCCGCTTGCGATATATCGCCAACAGAAAAATTTCGTTATCGGTTTCAAATTGCATGGTTTTAAATCGATGTTTCGCGATGTATCGATGTATCGCCCAGTCCTAATTACAACATGTTAAGAGAAATGATTTTGACCAAACGCTTGACACAGTGACAGAATGAAATCCCCACCTAATAGCCTATCCCCCGTTCACTTCGATGCATTTATCTTATTCTAATCTATTAATTTATTTTATTAGGGACATTTTTATAGTTTAGTTTTCATGCTACTGTTTCCAATGCAAAAAACCACAAAATGCATATTTGTATGGACATTTTTTAATTTTGCTATGTTGATAAAATCTTAAATTATGAATAACTTACGAAATTTTCCTGTTAGAATATCTCTAGTCAATCATATTCAAACAAGTACAATTTTTTTTTTTTTTTTTTTTTTTTTTTTTTAAGTCGTCTGATATATTTATGATCTTCAAAATGGACGTTTATTATCAATTTTGCCCTATTCTGCCATGTTAAAATTGTTTAATGTTTACTTCATGATACCTTACAATATTTTTTCGGAAAAGATTTTGTTCATGCATAATATGTGTATATATATGTATATAAGTTATTTCAGTTCGTATATTATGTCACACCTACAAAATAAAGTGAAGGGAAATTTAAGTTTCATTGGTAATCGCTATAGACACGATGGCACTTTTGAATTAAAAAATATCGCATATTTTTCAAAGAACGCTGCCTGACCAATCTAAAATGTATTATATAATGTAGAATTTAAGTATTTAAAAAACAAAATCAGAGATAGCAAAGATGCTGTAAAATTGTTAGTGTTTTATCATTATTAATTTTAATGTTAATTCTTTTCTTAACAAATTTCCTGTGTGAAACAGTAAAATTTTGTGTAATTTTTGTACGATCGTAATTTTTTTTTCTAGATTTACAGATAAACCCCTAACACTATATTGATTCTAACTCTATAAATATTAAAGTAATGTATACAAACTGTATACTTTTTCGCACTGACAGACTCTTAGGAATTCAGTTAAGAAATAAAAATTGGGTGTTACTATTGAAAAAGTTAAAGTTGGTGCAAATATCAATATGTAGATGAACCCTAATTCAAAATGTGATATCAATTTCATAAAATGCGCTTTATTTCCTTTTGAATGGTGTCTATTAGAATTTTCTGTGGCAATTAATAGGAAAATTACAGCTAGTGTTGCGTTTTTTTTTTTTTTTTTTTTTTTCCCAACTGTACATTTATAAACAGATGTGACATGTATCACATTCTTATAAATAGTAGTTTTTGGCGTGGAAACTTAAGAGCGGACAATACCTAATTTTGCCGACAGCCGTGGCCTACGTTATTCTATGGGAAAATTTGTTACTATAATTACTCATTACCTAATGTATTTTTTTTTTCATTTTCACCATAAAAAAATTCACAATCGTTAATTTAGTACTCATTTTTGAAAAAAATACTTTTATTTATTTTTTTAATTTTGAGTACTTAATTTAGCGTTTAAAAAATGAGAAAAATGCAATTTGTGAAAAATTGCATTTTTAATTCAAGAATAAAGTATATACCGTAATTTCGCGTATATAACCCGCGGCAGAAAATAACCCGCAGCATAAAAAAATTATCTAAAAATAATTATAACCGAAAGATACCCCGCATAAGAGGATACCCCGCACTTCTAAAATCACATGGTCGGCAATCGCCTTTTGTAATTTCAATACTAATTGCTATTATAATAATAAGTAGGAAATGATACAAATAATAAATATACGAATATAAATAATAAACAAATAAATTTACTTACCTATAATGAAAGAGCAAATAATCATAACTTATTATTAATCTTTCTCTATATATAAATTACTATAAACTCGAGTAATTTCTAATGATTAACACCTTTATTCAATTTATAAGAAAATTATAAATTAATAATAAATTTATCTACAAAATTCATCCAAATCCATCGAATTCGGATTCTTCCGTATCTGAATTAAAATGTGGCAACATTGTTTAGGACAGTTCGTCTTCATCATCCTTGTTATCCTCTTCATCAAGTTCCTTTTCACTGTCCTCAATTTCATCGTCATTATACGTTAACATAATCGTGACTGCTGACTTGAATTCACGTCATTTTAACTTCTATAGCTATAGTTGCCGCTGACGTAAATTCGCGTCTTTTCAGATTATGTTCCTGGTTACAGATGACGTGAATTTACGTCATTTAAAGAATTTTTATGGAAAAGATACTTTAGTATTATATCGATAGTGTTATTAGGGTATTAATTCTTCGATAGTATTATAGGTTCTTCTAATATTATATGACTAATCAACTTCAGATAATTTCAAAAATAACATTTTAAAACATTATATCTAAATTTTTTATGCACATTTAAACATAAAAAGTTTGTAGCTACTAGCTTGAGTTTACTTCGGTATTCCCCGGTAATCAGTTTTTAGAAAAGTACAAAGTATGTCGGTCATGAGAGTTAATAATCCAGACTTTTTGAATCCAGATTTTATTATTTTTTATAGTAATAGAGTCTCAAGCATTTATTACCCATTCAGCTATTTTCACTAGAAATGCTTTGATTTTTTTTCTTATTCACGAAAGATACCCCGCACCGGATGATAGCCCGCACGACATACAAAGTCAAGCTTTTTTAATAGATTACCCGCGGGTTACATACAAAAAATTACGGTATATATATATATATATATATATATTTAGATCAGTTTTTCGAAAATGAGTACTAATTTAGCAATAGTGAATTTTATTAAATTAAAACGGAATTAAAAATAAAATACATTAGGTAAAGAGTAATTATGGAAACTGGTTTTCCCATGGAATAACATGGTCCACAGCTGTCGACAAGATTAGGTACTGTCCGCTCTTAAAAGCTAAAAAGACACTTTTTATTTTTTAAAATCAGCGACAGCAATAGTAACCCCGTTTCATTTTTTTATATAATTATAAAATGGTTATGTATTTACTTGTAGATATAAAATACTTATTAATTAAATTAGAAATCTTACAAAAGCGTTCTACTGAAATTAAAATGTTTGTTATTGATAAAGTGTTCTGTTTTAAGCTCTTTTTATTTTCTTTATCATTTCTTCCCATGCCAATATTATTTTATCCTAATTGCAATACAAAGTTTTTTTTTCTTCTTTAAAACGAATAACTTAATGTTTATGTTTAACTTTTTCAATGAAACGTATAAAAGCGACTTCTCAGAATTACTTTCACGCAAAAGCCTCTAAAATTTGTTACCTTAGGGAAATATACTTGAAAAATTCAATTTGTAACGAAGAAAATATTTCCGCAGAATGAAAAATAAATTCTGTTTAAAAATGAACTTATTTATTTTATTTTTTACCAGTGTCTATAAAGGAAATTATTATAAAACTCTGAAATGATTCTCTTGGAAAATTGAAACGTTCGTTTTCCACTGTTATTTTTTAAAATTCTATTAATTTATTTTTCCAGCTAATATTTTCAAGAAATATTAATTCTGAAAATAAATAGAAGTACTTTCTTTATAAAACAAAATTTAAAATGATTCAATTGTTCTACATTATTTGCACATGTTTGGCAGATTGAAATTAATCTTCATTTCTGCTTTTAATGATAAAAATAATAATAATAATGAAAATTAAAACTCTCAATTAATTTATATTTATCGCATTTAATGATATCTAAAGTAGTAATAAATAGTAATAAGATAGCTGTACCAGAGAAACAGTGACACTGGATTTTGCAGAACTTTTATATACCATATTGCATCATGATTTGTCTATTCCGAAGCACTTTTGAAATTGAATATTTATTCAAATTTGAAGAATATTAATTTCCAAAATCATAAAATGTGAAACAATAATGAAAAGTGGATTGCTTATTTATTTTATTATTATTATAATTTAAATGTAAAGAAAATAATATTTCCCAGAAAAGTATTACCTAAATTTATGGGGTATGTATTACACAGTTTTATTTAAAACTCAATCAGTTAAGATATATATATATATATATTTATATATATATATTACTTTTAATCTTTTAAACATAATTTTTACAACAAAACCATTTTTCCAGATCTTACAATACTAGTTAAAAAATTACGAAATAAATGGAAATTAATTAAATTTGATAAAAAATGTTATATACCGATATAATGTCGATGTAATATACAATGATATATTTCATGGTATACGCTAATATTATTTTATATCTGTGAGTGGTTTCAAAATTTTCATTATGCAAATAAAAGTAAATAACTGTGAGTGATTAAAGGGAGATAAAAATGTCCTACATCGCAGGTGAAAAAAAAAAAAAAAAATAACAAAAACTTATTGCGCACAAATTAGACACAATGGGTTTCCATGAAAAATTACGAATTGCTTGGGATGAACTAATCCACATTTAAAATTTTATAGCTTCTAAATTTTGACAATTTATGTGCAGACATGCAGTTTTTTTTAATTATCACACTGTGTAAGTGCCATTTAGTGTTATTCATAAATAGTTTTAAATTTACAATGAATAATAATAATAATAATAATAATAATAATACAAGCACCAAGTCTATTAATGAAAAGCCTAAAGCCATTTTTTATTACAAATATGTTTGTATTTATACAGAATTCTATTAAAATCAGACGTAAAGTAAAGTTTTCTGCCTTATCATTATCCTTATTATTATTAAGAAGCTTCATTTTCGGCCGAGTTACTGGATACGTAACCACAGATAACTTATAAAAAATTATTATATATTTTGTTAATAAACTTGTTCAGTAAAGAGAATATATATATATATATATATATATATATATATATATATATATATATATATATATCACAAAAAAAAAAAAAAAAAAAAAAAAAAAAAAAACACGTTTACTTTTAATCGCTAATGTTTCATTTCATTGTTCTTTCAAAGAAAAGAAAATATATGAATATAAAGATAATAACTATAAATTTATTAAAAAAAAAAAAAAATACCCACTTTTAATTTGTTATTGCATTTATTTTAAGGAAACATGTATATTATATATATATATATATATATATATATATATTAATCTAAAACTATTGAAAGATACTTTCTCCTTACATATCTACAACTTTTTTTTTCCTATTACTTACAATAAATAAAACTAAAATACACATGCTGAATAAACCTTTACTTTTGAGACAAGAACAAATACAACATAAATTATGCAGTTATGTTTGAGATAAAAAGAAAAAAAAAGTCTATTACCTTATTTATCCTTCTGATTATGGGTAGTAAAACGAACCAATTTTATAATAATACAAATATAACAGAAACATTATTTCGAATAAACATAACAAGCCTCCGTTTACTATGTGGATGAAAATTAGCACTATGTATCAGTTGTCTAACGTATAGTTAGACAACTGATACATAGTATTTTATTTTTCAATTCAATTCATGTTCAATTCAACAAAATATTGGATTCGTAAAATATTTCTGGATTCTGTTAATATTAGATAGCTTAGAGAGATCTTAGATAGCTTAAAGAGAGGATTTTTTTTTTTTTTTTTTTTTTTTTTTTGTTAAATATATATGTCTGCTGTTGTACCGGTGATTATGTTTTAAACATTTTGTGATAGCTCTAGCTCAACAACTTAAGTAGATAATTTCATATATATATATAGTCGCACATCGACTTAAATTGATATTTTTTTTATAATTACATAGAACCTTATATTTGAGAGGGCTATTAGAAAAACAATACTGATCCAATTTGGGTGCATATAAGCCGACAGGTTAAGCTGTTATACTGCAATTTTCCATGCGTAGGACATATATCAGCATCTACAGCACATACATGCACCAAAACTTGATTGTGATAGCCATTATCATTATATGTAGTGGAAAAGGTGGTAATATGGACCACTTTTTATTTTTTAACAAAAAATGCACTTTTTAATGGAATTTTTTCAACAATAACTACTATAATTTGACAAAGTATCCTTCCACTGAACATTTAAAGTTATTAGAAGGTAAAACATTAAACGATTTGAAGACCATTAATTTTTTTTTTTTTTTTTTAACATAATACAAAAATAGCTGTCTTAGAAAGTCGGGTGGTAATATGGAACAATTAAAAGTGAAACAAAAAAATATTTATTGGGTTATTTATTTCAGAAAACATTACTAAAAAAATTAAAACCTGAACATCTAAAGGAAAGTATTGTAAAAAAATACGCATATTTTATCGAAAAACATAAAGAGGAATTTTTTTCCTGTAAAATATTGTTTGTAAAAACAAACAAACAAACAAAAAATAAATAATCCTAAAATTCAAATTAGTCATACTTAGGAACAAAAGTCACAAATATAAATGTCACCTTCACATCCACTGCATAAAATATCTGCCCATTGTTGGCATAGAACACATTTAATCCAAAGTTCTCCGGCTTTTGACTGCGTGAATCTTTCCATACAAAGCAGACACCCAGCATCATCACTTTCTGCAACAACTTTTCCCACAACTTGTTGTAGATCTGAGCTTGAAGATAAAAAGCTCAGCTGGTCGTCATTGCTAGAGTCTTCTGTATCGTTATCTTTTTAAGCTTTCTGCTTTTTTCCCTTTGCATTTATAAGCCCGTTCGAATCTGCTTTCAAACCAGTTTTCATTCGAAACCAGTTCGAAACCACCTTTCATTCGAAACCAGTTTTCATTCGAGTTTTCATTCGAAATTTTCAAACCAGTCTGTTTTCATTCGAACCAGTTTTCAAAGCCTTCCTCACTTATTGGCTGTAATACGTCTTTAAAGGACCCATAAACGTCCAGTCAAGTGGCTGAAGCTTATGGGTTGTGTGAGGTGGCAAACATAATATAGTCACATGATTCTGAATAACATCGAGATTTCGGGTGTGAGAAAAATGTCCATCCAGAATAAGAAGAACTGAGGATTTTGCTGTCGGGTTAGTGTAATCAATAAAATGAGAAAAACATTCAGTGAATAGATGATACTGAACCCAGCCTGACGGTTGACATCTGCCTATAGCACCAGCTGGTGCTCCCTTCATCAGTCTTTCAGCCCAATTATTGCGGGGGAAAATTATCATTGGAGGCAGAAAGTCTCCCCTTGCACTCATACATGCGATAATGGTAATAAGACTACCTCTCTCTGCACCAGTAAGAGCACCTATTTGTTTTTTACCTTTCATGCCTATCACATGTGGCAGCTTCGATTATACTATACTGAGACCAGACTCATCAACATTATAAATGGGATTGGGTGCATAGTGATGCTTAGAATATTCTGTTTCTAAAAGGTCAAAAAACTTCACTACGCTATCGTTGTTGAAACCAATGGCACGGGCAAGTGAAGTTCCTTCAGGCTTTCTAAGAGAAAGCGTTTCTTTGTGTCTATTCATGAAGTGGTCAAACCAAACCCTGCCAGCTATATCTGCAGTGAATGGATTTTTGATTCCATTTCTACTTGCCAGTTGAAAAGCCATACACCGTATATCATTTCGAGTAAGTCCATGATATTTTATTTTTTCATTAAAAGGCAATATCCCACCAGTTGATTTTCTATTTCAAGTGGAAAAATAGGTTTTCGTCCCAACTTTTCATGTGCTAACACGTTTGGTTCGATATCTTTTTTCGCCACCTTTCGTGATAATGTAGCTTTAAGTATTTTAGAACATCGTGCAGCTTCATTTAAAGTTTTTGATTTTTCACGAACTGCTTTTATAGCATTTATCATGTCTTTTGCCTGCCATTTCTGCCTGAGTCCCTTCTTTTCAGGTCCCAATTTTTTCCTCGGCATAATTATCTGAAGGGAAAGGCCGACTTTTCAATAACATGTTGATTTTTTGTTTTTTTGATTTTTTTTTTTTTTTTTTTTTTTTTTTTTTTTTTTTTTTTTCAAATAAAATAAAATATGCTAATAAATAAAACTAATAAATAAAATAAAATGTGCTAAATATACTAAATTTAAAAAAAGAAAAAGAAAAAAAAAGGGAGAGAGAGAGAGAAGGAAAGAAAAGGAAAGAAAAGAGAGATGCATATTTGTATTTCTCTTTCAGGAAAAGGTAAAATAAAATCTCAATTTTTATCATAAGAATTATAGAAATATTTCATAATATGCAGAGTTCTACTTATTCGTTATTTATTCTTTTTAATTTTACAGACGAAAAAAAGTTTAACATTAAAAAGTATGTCAAAGTTTAGAATTCAACACACGTTTAATAACTACATTTGAAGTATTTGACAGATAATGTTGCTCATTTTTGAGAAAAAACATGCATGTGCGCTTGTAAAATTTCCTTACACATTTTAGATTGTACTGTATGTTAAATAAAATATAAACATGTTAATGAAGTATATGTTGTCTTTAGTCTTTTCTATAAAAAATGACTTGGACGAATGGTCGAAATATCCTTTCATTAGTTTTTATAATGTATTGTCTGGGTGGGTAAAATAGGTGTTTTTTAAATTTTGTTTATGTAATGTATGTATAGGGTTGGTTGATTGGTTGGTTGGTTGGGTTTTATGTCGCACTAGTGCTGCGCAGATGGGCAATTAGCGACGGTCTGGGAATCACCCCTAGAGGTGGTCCGGAGACATGCCATCGCAATTTTGTTCCTCCACGAAAGGGATGGCTCTCCCGCTTCGTTGACCCCCAGAGGTATAATTTTTGATGGGAACATGGAGGACATTGCGACCACGACAGATTTTACGTGCACCAGCCACCATTAGTGTACACGACGGCATTTGAAGGGCTCGAGTACCGAACCCACAATCTTCCAATTGCGGGGCCGGCACTCTACCGACTGGGCTACCGCGGTCCTGCATGTTATAGGGAAATTAATTAATGTTAATTACATAAAATAATTTGGTATATTTGCTGGAATAATTTATTCTGTATAAAATGTTTTTCATTTTATTTATAGCAACACGTATGTTATTCTACTTCTTTTAAGAATCTACGGTTGATTCACGGACATACAAAACTTGTTAAAAACTAATATTTAATTTAGTTTAATCACAGTATCTACCCATAATTCCTTTAGAAGAAATTCTGAAGCATAAATTCTTAAAAGCAGTTAACGAATTTTCAGAATATTTGATTTATAAAGAATATTCTTCTATGACGGTGCAAAATTGGTATGAGTTCTGCTTAGCAATTCAGAGTAAATTTTTGAAATTTTGGGAGTGAAAATTATAATAATAAAAAAATATATTTTTTTTCTACCTCTAAACACATCTCTTGCTTTAGAACTTATGGATGTATTTTTTTTTCCTGTAAAGCGCTTTTGGAAAATAATTGTAAAAACTCTGTTTAGAGAAACAGTCTTCAGAAAACGTCAAACTTCTGTCTTCAGAAAACGTCAAAACCTACATTTTGTTATCTGTTAAACAAATTTTTTCTAAATATGAAAAGTGAATATATCACGCAAATTTTAAAGGACCAGTGCTTTATACCTCTTAACAAACAAGCTCTTAGAATCACGTTATCATAGATAGATATAAGCCTGAAAGTGTAACATAATTTTCAGTCAGAACTGTAATGGAAAATCATGCTAAAAATTTATCTTATTTAAAGTCTTCTACTTCAGTCATCTCACCAGCTCAATTACATGAAACAAAGAAATTTCATAAAATTCCATGCGATAAAAGAAAACAAGAACAAAGTAAAATTGAAAAATGATGATTGCAAAAGGCCTTCTAAATGGAAAATATTATTGCATATTGAGAAAGAAATATTTGTTTATGAAATATGAATGAACAGAATCCAGAAGGTGAAAAAAAAAATACGATTTACGATACATTAAAACTGAAATAAATTAAAGCTGCCTCCCTGCCAATGTTCAGTTTGAATGTATCTGAATTTTTTCTAGGTCGTTCGATAATGGTTAGAATATACAGTTTAATGAAAATAAATAATCGGTCCGATTACTGATAAAGACTGACTTCATTGTGAAAGGCAACTGTCAAAATTTGGTGAGTTATGATTTAATATAAAATTATGACAAAAATGTAATTATGAGATCTCATATTAAATTTTAAATAGATCCACGGCATAATAATAGTAATTATTATATTTTGTTTATGTAGATTGTAATAACTGTAACCCAAATTCCCTATTATTTAAAAATTTATTATTTTTTCATTTGTTTTGAGATAATGACAATCAGTTTTTAATCATTACTCATTTCACCTCATGCCTGAGATAAAATGGGTGTTTAAAAGTGACAAAAGTGTAGTTATTTAAGTATTAAAAAATATGAACAACTATAATTTAGTGGTGATAAAAATATGTCCATTACATAAATGCAACTAAAGAACTTTCTCATATTTAATATATTTCAGGTGAAACTCAGTGATGAATGTAAAATGTGCTACATCAAGACATTTTACATCACCAGGGTAAGGGAAAAAAGCGAATTTCGATTCATGTATGACATTTTAAAGAAAAGAAAATAATCGATTCAATATTCCATACAAGATTTTCTTATCTGGTAGTTTATTAAAAGAACTCTGGTCAAAATTTACTAGATGTTGGGTTCGAATTCTTAAATGTTTCTGAATGTACTTAAATGTTTAGAATTTACTTTAAGGCGTGAGTCTCTATCTAATAAACTTTAATGTGCAAAAATTGATTATACACAACAACCTAAACTGTACATGGGTTAATGCTTTAGTTATTTATAGCAATATATTCAAGAAATATTAAAAGAAAAAAAAATATTTATTAAAATTTTTTATAAAAATGTATTTTTAAAAAATAGTTTCGTATATATAAGAAATTATCAGTTTCTTTCCTTAATTTATTTACCATTTTTCTTAAACAATTAACGTGTCCATTTTCTAAAAGCCAACATTTTAAATATAATCGTCAAGAGATTTGTGCAATTTAGCAAATTTAAAACGCAAGTCCTACCTTAAAGTTAATAATGTAACAGGGTATACTTGCTTATGTTAAACAAACCGTAAGAAAATCTTATGCTCTAACAAGTTCTGGTGTTCAATTATCCGTTTTCGGAGTATACTGGAAGGCAAATTTGAAAATTTATTTCCCAGACATGAACCCCATTTAATTCATTGTTAGGAGCTACGAAAAGCTCGTTTCCGACTTAAGGGGCAAATTAGTTTTAAGCAGAGAAATTAAGGAGTAAATCAAAAGAATGAATTGAAGACCTAAAGTTCTCACTCATTGCGATAAACAAATGCTTATTTATTTTAAGTCTTTAAAAGTTTAGATCTTCTGAGATTTAATTGAGTTTGTTGATTATTAACGTACTCGAAATTTAAATAGATTGTGTTACAATGAACGCTGCCCAACAATTTTTAAGTACTTTAAAAGTTAGTTTTAATTGGTGGTTGAAAACTTAATTCATTCGAAAGTACGAAGAAAATGGAAAAATTATATTGGAGATAATATATAGTAAAATATTACGAAATTTATGTATATAAAACAATTCGAAGTAGTAATAGACCTGAATTTATTTTAAAATAAAATGTTGGTTATATATTTGAGAAAAATTCACCTCTAAATTCTACTTGCTGGGGTACTTAATATGCAGCTGATAATGTTGCGGAAGTTATAGGTTTTAACCCTTTGCGGCGCAAGACAATTCGGATTATTTAAATTATACTTCCACCGGAATTCATGAACTAAATTAAACTTAAAGAAATTTCAAATTTTAAGGTTAAAAAAACCGGCCGTTTCTGTTATGTTATAAACGTAAATTTTTGCTAAAAAATTTCCGGGATGAATTTTTTCAGCAGGATCTTAAATTTTGCGTCCTCGCAGCGAGGACAGCGCGCGTTAAGGGGTTAAAGGAATAAAGATTTTTTTTTTTTTTTTTTTTTTTTTAAATATTTATACATATAAAAAAAGCGAATGATAATAATTATGCACAGACTAACTGTAATTTTTTAAAATATATTTATTTTAAACTAGCACATTTAGAATTACGATTGTATCTTTGGAAATATTTGTACTCAAATTGTTTTATTCAAAAGTGTATTGATTTTTATACGAGTGAAAGGTGACTAAAAAGTATATAATTGCAAAAGGATTGAAATATTTCTAACTTTTATTTGAGCAAGAAGTGCTAGTCAAATGTAGAGAGGATTTTTTTTCAATTGGTATAGATTTAGTGCATTAATTAATAAGACCTATGTTCAAACTCTAGTCAGGTTCCGTAGTGCTCTGTTTAAATAAGCTTTTTCATTATGAAATCAGTAGTTTAAAATAAATATATTTACAAACTGTTGATCAAAGTTACTTTTATTTTATGCATAAATGAAAAATTATAAATAAACAACAAATAAATGAAAATTACAATATTATAATTAAACAATACTGGTATTAAACCATTGTGTTTGAAGATAACACTTGATTCAAAAATATATAATTATACTAGCTGACCCGACAAACGTTGTTTTGTCATATAAATTATTTCTAGAGAATATTTTGCTGGTGAAAGTATATAACGGTGAAAGAATATAAAAATAACAAAACACCAATCATTTATTTTTTTAATTTATTAAAATTGATTCTTTGAAATTATATACATATCGCTACTTATAACAATATTACTAAAAAACAATATCAATCCCTTAATGCAACAGAGTGTACAATATTTTTTGTTATCCCATCTTTCGCCAATACAAACAAACTGGATGGTTTGCCCCCTCGAGAGCCACGTATAATTGTCCGCGTGAAAAACATGATGTGCTCAAATCTAAGCCACAGACAGACATCGTTTGGCCCTGAGACTTATTGATAGTCATTGCAAATGCCAATCTAATTGGAAATTGAGGGCGTTTAAATTGAATTGGCACATCTGTGGGTATAATAGGGATTCGCAGTAGTAATATATTTTCACCTCGTAATTTGTCATTTAAAATGATGACTTCGATAACATTTTTCATTAATTTTTTTATGACTAATCGCGTGCCGTTGCACAACCGTTGTGGGTTCAAATTACAAAGCAAAATAACCGGAGATCCAACCTTCAGTTGTAAAATATGCGGTGGCAAGCCTGGTAAATCCAATGAGTTTAAAAACTTTGTTGGATAATTTACAGCTTCGGTGGCATCGCAAACTGTATCATTAGATTTGTATGACACCAACTCTCCTGGTAACAAATGTTGTATCTTGAGATTCAATTCGTTGACGTCCACATTTTTTGCTGCTAAAATTGCTCTTTCTGCCAGCCACTCATGATTTGTGTATCGTCTGTGTACATCGGGAAATACCTGGTCAATAAGAGCATCTTGAGAATCAATGATTGTGCAGAAATCGGTCGGTAATTTTATGCATCCAGTTTCATCTGTAGTAAGTTTTCCATCGCCGATATCTAACAATTGTTTTGAGAATGTTTCAGCGGATGGATCTTGAAGCTTTTGAACGCAAAAATTTACTTTCAGTTGTACTTTTTCAACAGTACGCCACAATGACGATGATTTTAAGCACGCGTTGATCTCATCAGCGTATGTTGTTCGCGGAATAAGGGGAAGTGCTTGTCTGAAATCACCTGAAAAGAGTATAACAGAGTGCCACCAAATAGTTTGTTGTTGTTTTTTTTATCTTTCAATGTCCTGTTCGACGCCTCAATCGGATGTTTGTGTGCCATAGTGCATTCATCCCAGATAAGAATTTTACACTATTTCAGCACTGTGGCCATGGACGATTGTTTTTTTATGTTGCACACTGCGTCTGGGTTATTTTGAATATTTAGTGACAGTTTAAATAATGAATGAGCTGTTCTGCCTCCATCCAATAAAGTTGCCGCAATGCCAGATGATGCAACAGCCAATGCGATGCCAATTTTTGATCGTATTTCGGCGAGAATTAGCGAAATAAGGAATGTTTTGCCAGTTCCACCTGGTGCACCCCCCCCCCACAAAAAAAAAAAAAAAAAAAAAAAAAAAAGAATCCACCTTGTCCTGCCAAAACTGCAAGCATGATGCGGTCGTAAATGGTTCTTTGTTCTTCATTCATTAGTGGGACATTGCGAGCAACAATCGCTGCCATTTCTACAGTATTGTATTGTAGTTCACGATTCAATTCAGTGCTTATTAAATCAGATGCATTTCGATTTGTTGAATGCATACCGAAATGACTGAGTGGTAAGTTGGCAATGGTAATGCAAAAATCTTCAATAGCAATCAATGAATCATTGTACATAGCGTCACTGAATACTATCGTTAGATCGTTGCACCGTAAACGATATTGATGCAATATATCATCAGTCATTGAATCTTTGTGATTATCCCATAATGTCTCTGCTCGGGCAGGGAAACATGTAGTCAACACTATAGCGAATAGTAGACGAATTTGTTTTGCTGTACAGTTCAGTCCTACTTCAGCAAGCATACACTCCCACTGGTTGTCGTCTTCCAGCAAACCGAGTGCAAGGCATGCATCTTTATACGTTTGATACTGTTGTCCATTCACTTTACGTAAATCTTGAATTGACAAAGGGCCGATGACATTAACCAATAACAGTCGAAGATAAAAGCACTCAGTCTGCCTTGGATTGACTGTAAATACTCGTCCCAAGCTGTTTGATTTAAATAAACCGGGACATGCATCAATCGGCGTGCTTGCTTGCGGGGCATCCATTTTTTTGTTGGAGCCCATGTGAAATAGCGTGGTACTTCTGAATAGAGTAATGTCCGTGCAAAAGCACCAAAAGCATCCGCACGATTACACAATTCAAAAAATTCGGTGAGTGTAGTTTTTGGTGGATTTATAGCACGATCAATCGCTGTCTCGCTCGTGAAATATACGCGCTGGCCATTTTCAAGATGGACGGCTAAATGAAGAACTGCTGGATCCCGTTCATGAATTGGGAATCCAAAGATACGCCAAACAGCTTCATTGGAGCTGACGTACCGGCCAATTTGGTAAAGTGTTATTTCATCGTTGTTATTCACCGGAGGAGCAATCACATTGTTATTTTCAATTTGAAATTCAGCCATATCACTGCCTTTATTCACATACTTGCAAATGTATTTGATGCTCTTCAGTGAACTGCAGAACTGAACATTAATCTGAGCACTAAAAATAAATAAAAAAAACTGGCGTACAGACAATAGCAAGAAATTCAAACTTCTTCACATACCATAAATTTTAAATCAGCACAACTGGTTTCGAAAGGACGTAGCCTTTCTTCATCAGGCGCAAACACGTGCAACTGTCTTGGAGGCAAAAGCAAGACTGAAAGCAGGACAAAATTCAGAGGGGGAGGAGCAACACAAACAACCAATAGGAAGCAACATGCAGGACAGGGAATTGGAATTTATTGGATTTTATTTATAAATTCCAATTCCCTTCAACCAAATCCCCTGTTCCTGAGCTTCAAAAATGGGGTATCTATAATGTCCCCTGTAATAATTGTGATTTATCTTATATTGGTCAAACTAAAAGAAATCTTGAATGTCGTTTACGTGAACATTCTCGGTATGTTGTTAATCAAGAAATTTCTAAATCTTCTATTGCGAAACACAGTTGAGAATTTGGTCATAGTTTTAATTTTAAGAGTGCCAAAATTATCTTTCATGCCAAACACGTTTCCGAACTGGATTTTTTAGAAAATTTAGCTATTTACCTTAATCGTGATAAAATTGTCAATGAAAAATCTGATTCCACTTTGCTGTCTACATCCTGGAAAAATTTGTTTAATTCAATTAAATAATTTCCTTCATTATGTTTATAACATCATATTAGTTATAATAAAATAATTCTAATTTAAATAAAAATAATAATAATTAATGGATAAATTTTATTAAATTTACTTATTAGTTTAATATTATTGAAAAAAAAAATAATAATTGTTTACTCCTTTCCTCCCTCCTCATTTTGTGGTGTGTGTGTACGCGTGTTCCTCTCTGATTGGTCCTGTCCTGCATGTTGCTTCCTATTGGTTGTTTGTGTTGCTCCTCCCCCTCTGGATTTTGTCCTGCTTTCAGTCTTGCTTTTGCCTCCAAGGCAGTTGCACGTGTTTGAACCTGATGAAGAAAGGCTACGTCCTTTCGAAACCGGTTGTGCTGATTTAAAAATTATGGTGTGTGAAGAAGTTTGAATTTCTTGCTATTAATATGAGCATTGAATGTTTTGCTCAGCAGAGGCGAATATGGGACCACCCAACGGTTATCAATGTCAATATCTATGTTGTTGACATAGATGACCGCCATAGATGATAAGATTGTCCGCCATTATCGGGATTTCTTCGACGATATATTGGATATCCGTCAACATTTGTGATCGTGAAATTTTTCGGAAAACTTTTAGTACATTTTCCATCTGCACAAATAATAATGGCCTAAAAATTCATTTTTCATTTTAACATAAAATAACTCCGTCAGATATTGACGAATTTTTTAAAAGAACATACCATTTTAACTAATTTTAACATTTTAACAATATTAACGTTGAAAAAATATTTTAAACACTTACGGTTAAAAATTCATTTGTCATTTCAACATTAAATAAATTCTGACATCGTGTTTACGATTCTAAAATATTAACTTTGAAAAAATATTTTAAACACTTCGTAAGATACGGTTAAAAATTCATTTTTCATTTCAACATTAAATAAATTCTGACATCGTGTTTACGACAACTCACGCCATCTAGGTGGAAAAGTTGTTGAAAGAGTTGGTTAAAAATTAATTAAGAAAGAACTAATTAAGTTACAACTTTCATTTGTAAATCTAAACCATTCTCGAATCCACCTGAATACACACAAAAAATTTCATTAAACTCAGTCCAGCCGTTTAGGAGGAGTTCAGTGACATACACACGCACAAAAGAAATATATATATAAAGATTACCCATTTAAAACATAATAAGTTTGTATCTAAAGTATTTATATACTTCAAAAAACAATCAAACTCTATATAGTTTTGGCTCACTTTACTTAGTCTTTTTGTAAGTCAAAGTCGCTAGAATTTTTTTAATTTGGACAAACTCCATTGTTGGTGGTATGTTGATATGATATAGGAATTGAAGCCGATTGACTGCAATTGGGTCCTTAGTGTGGACAGCGTTCCGTTAGTCCGCCTATAGGGAGACATAAACACTTGGTAATTTATTAGTTTAACTGAAAATTGAAATTTCTGGATTTGATATATACAGTCGGTAACAAAAGTGTCTGAACACTAGCGAAAATTCCTATGTAAAGAAAGCACACTTCATATGGTTTTGTTAAATAAATCCTTGTCGAATCCTGTTCTTAGTCAGTGAAAGAACATGATTCGATAAGGATTTATTTAACAAAGCCGTATGAAGTGTACTTTTTTTAGATAGGAATTTTTGCTAGTGTTCGGACACTTTTGTTACCGACTGTATATATATATATATATATATATATAGTCTCAAGTCACATATCTATATATATATGTATAAAGTCATACGGGGCATTTTTTGGCAGTTTAAATAATTTATTTTACGTTTTTGCAGTAAGTTTTACTTATGAATTGTTTCACATTTATTAATTTTCACGTAAGTTTTCTTTAGTTATTTTTGTTACATATTTTCAACTTTTATATGACTGAAAACATATAATATAATTTCACATATATATATATATATATATATATATATATATATATATTTATTTATTTATTTATTTATTTATTTATTTATTTATGAATATTCATTTTTAAATTTGGATAGAGATTATAAGGAAAATTTATAAAACTTGTAAAATCTCAAATTCGATCAATAAATTTCGACAGAAACAAAGCAGATATGGTATCTTGCTTTTAGAAAGGTATTGAAACATAAAATATTTTGTAATGTCGTATGAAAAATAGGCTTCTGAATTTTTTAAAATGCCGTAATATTCCATTCTCAAACATAAAATAGCTCTGTAAACTTTCATGTGCGAAATATCATGCTCAGTTTTGGCAGGATTCTTTTTAAGAATAAATGAATAGCTAATCAAAAATCACGATGTATCAACAAACTGAACGTTTATCCTTTCGTTTTAAAATTATACATAACGCTGATGTCAGATACACAAATTCAAAATTACATAATATAAATATAACGCTCAGGAAAACAACTGCAAAATAACTCGTAATGGGAAATTTTGGTAATTTATTTTATTTTATTTTATTTATTTATTTATTGTGTTTTTTAAATTTATTACATGAAATTCAGTTTAAGTTCGTTTGGTAATTTCAACTATATCTTCCTTCAAACAGGGAAATGTCTCTTTCTTAATTACGCAGTTAAAAGTTTAGTTTAACAAAAAATAATTTTGCAAAAATTTTATTATAATAAACAACACGTTTTGATAATGATTTACAGCACTAAGTAATATTATTTAAAAAATAAGTTATGTCTTCAGTTTAAAAACACAAATTGTATACATAACACTAATAAAAGTTTATGTTACATAAAATAGAAAGTACAATAAACTTAGATGCATTTTGTAAAAATCAGGAGCATGATAAAAAAAAAAAAAAAAAAATTGCAAAATGTGTGTACGAAATCAGGCATGTTTTGTAAATATATTTACCAAAGATTAAAAAAAAATCTAAATATATATTTTTTTTTAAATCAAGTTTAATTACCTGTTTTCTTTAAACAAATAAATCAAAAACATATTAACTACCTGTATTAGAAAAAAAAGTTTCAATTTATTGTCTATTAAAAAAATTAATGTTCTTAAATCTTCATAAAGATTAAAATAATTTAATATCTTGTTTGTAATTTTGAACCTTTCTAACATTCATTATATAGGAAATAAATTAGCATTGATAGACATTTTACTTTTCTTATCTAGAAAGTATTTTTTCCCTAACTAAGACTATCTGCTTTTCGATTTCCGATATCGTTAGTGAGACGACGTCTTTAACATGTTGAACATGTTCTAGCTGAAATATACCGTAATATCTAAAAGAAATATGAGACAGTTTTCCGTCAATAGAGAAAGAGTTTTTAAATAAATTTTAATTACTTCATAAATGTTATTGACAGGTAAAAATGCACATTTTAAAAGGTTATTTACCATACATAAGTTTTTTTCTTTTAATTACGTTATGCTAATTTAAATAATCCATAGCATTTTAATTAATATTCTCCAAAGAACTACTATATATTGTTGTTTTCATTATTATTATTATTATTATTATTATTATTATTATTTGAAAAACATAAAACATTTTAGCAATTTGAAATAATATGTTAAAATGTTTGTCGTATTATTAAATCATAAATTTACGTGAATGCGTTAATTTCATAAAAAAATGAGTTTTTTAAAATATTCCCCTTTTTAAAAAACATTTTAACCTCTGTACCATATAAGTGTGTGTATCTATATTTAAGGAAACAAAAGTAAGATTTGTGATGTACAATCACGATAATATTAATAACATAATATATACATATATATATATATATATATATATATATATATATATCAAATGATGTATCAGAAATACAAATGCGCTAGCAGTGACATCACTCCGCTTTTGGAACATCTAGTAATTAAAGCACATTTAAATGAATATAAATAAGAGAATAATTAAATAATAATAAAAAAAAATCATAAAAATATATGTTTAAGTATTTTTTGCCCAGTTGCCTGTTGTTCAATAGAGCATTATGTATCCAAATTGTTTTGTACGTCCCAGTAATAAAACTCGAAAGGTTAAGCTTATAATATCAAATATTTATTTATTTTATGTTTTAAACAATTTGAAATTACTAAAGTGAACTATAACTAGTTTCAGCTCATATACATATAATATATATAAAATATATATAAATTCCACTTTGTATAAAAGTTAAAATAATAATAATAATAACAATAATAATAAAATTCTGTAAAACGTATACTAATTTAAATATGTACAGTTCTTGTGGTAATAACCTATAACATCCCAATAAATTGTATTTTAGAAGAACGTAGATTTTAGACACTATTGCATTCAAATTAAGTCTTTGGCCATAATAATGAGGAATTTTTTTTTGTTTCTTTGTGAAATAACTATAATTCATCAAAATATACACAAACTGTGCAACGGGGATGTATAAATTTCCTACCAATTTTTATTTCAATTGGATAAGGCGTTCAGAAGCTTTCGCACTTCAAGTAATTTGAGTATGTTTACCATAGTTGTAAACAATCTTTCTTTTTGCCCTTAAAAAAGCTATAAATTCCAGGCTCATCAAAATTTATACAAACTGTGTCACGGTGATCTACAATATACATGCGAACTTTTAGCTCAATAAGGTGTTTAAACGCTGTTTTACTTTAAATAATTTGAGTCCGTAGAGCATATGTATAAAGAATTTTTCTTTTTGTCAAAGTTAAAACATCTATAAATTTTGGAATCACGAAAACCTTTACAGTTCGTGCGACAATAACTTAGAATATGTTTACACACTTTCAGCTCGATTGGTCAAAGCTTTTACATATTATCGTGTTCACTCGTATACGTACACACACACATACATTACCATAAATATAGGAAGAATAAACTCAGTTGAACTTAAATGTGTAGATACACTAAACTATCAAAGTCGAATTTCTTATAGTTACAATACCTTCTTTACATAATTTATGTTCGGAAAGTAAAAAATCAAAAATGTTTTAAAGAAGCAATTTTTAAAGACTATTTACATTTTGAGGTCGCACGCAAAAACGTAACCTTCTACGGTAATACAATTTAAAAAAGTAGCAGATTTGAGATTGGCAAAAACACTAGAATGTACCATGCATATTATTACCACCAAAGCAGAAGTCTAATGTTAAATTAATTTATGTCATTAATTTATTTCAAGCTGCGACTATATGTAAATTTACATGAAATTATTCGTAATAATCTCTGAGATACAAATGCCACAAATGTTTTAGCAGACACACACTGACTTTTATAAGAATGTTTAAATTGTGTTCTGGACTCTTCAAAACGTGTAAATCCATCAAAACCCTGTAGTCGAAAATTGTTAGGAATCCAATACTTTATTCTGTTGAATATCGGAAAAAGTAAAGGTGTGTAAAAAAGTAAATTAATTGCACATATTTCCGCTAATGTTTCAGGCAAAAATAAAAATAATAAAAATTTGAACTCGTTAGCACTTTCTTACTGTATTTTACATCTTCTTTTATTGCAAGCTTTTACAGAATTCGAATATAATACCCAATTAAATCAATAAGGTTAATATACATTTTTTAAAGATAACTTGTTGTGGATAACTCTTCTTCGGCAAATGTTTCCATGTATTTCATATGCAGTGAATTTTAAGTAAAACGTTTCTTAAATTATAACTTCATTAAGAAATATACAAATGTATATAGCTGTTGATCTATATATATATATATATATATATATATATATGTGTGTGTGTGTGTGTGTGTGTGTGTTGTATTTTCTATTAATATCAAATATATAAAGAATATACTTATATGCCTAAT
Source organism: Salticus scenicus (assembly GCA_963930645.1). NCBI lineage: Eukaryota > Metazoa > Arthropoda > Arachnida > Araneae > Salticidae > Salticus > Salticus scenicus. The sequence continues at coordinate 180,068,247 of OZ005648.1, read as the reverse complement.
TCTCAATATTAAGAAAATTATTTAAAATTTCCCTTTCAAAAATCAATGTCTTACGACCTAGTAAGAAATTTAAACTTGGGGCATTACTCGAAGCTCTTAGGGAAAGTTTTACTTAGAAGTTTGAACAAATCATTGATTTTCGATATTAAGATGTCCTTTAAAAAGTAGAGTTTGTAGTTTTGATTTTTTTTTTTTTATGTATAAAAGATACATATATTAATAAAATTATAAACGTACTTCCAGTGTTACATTTAAAAACCTTACTTGAGTAAATAAATATATATAAGTTTCATCATCAGGAAAATAATTGAAAATAAGGTTAAAAATTGTATTTTTTCGAAGGGAGAAAAAAATATTTTAAATAGTATGTAGCAGAAGCGTTACATATTCATATTCTATTAAGTGTAATGTGCTAAGTGTTCCTATACACAATAAAAACTACTCTATTTGCAATACATTATGAGGTAGCTTCACCTATAATAACATTTGTATTATTGTTAGAGATTTCTAATTAAAATTATATTGAGTTGTTCTTAAAATAATTTCGCTTTCTCCTTTGAAAATGAAAGACGATTTTCTTATTTTGTATAAATATTTTATTGAATTATATAATCTCCACTTTTTATCGTATTTTCGCCTTTTTGATAGCAAAAACAAAATATGGCGAAAATGTCGCTTTCAATTTTCTTTATTTGATAGGGAACCGATCAAAATCTATTAAGCAGAATAAATCGAACATTTTCACAAGCAAGCCTTGCTATATCAGCTGTCACAATATACAATGGTAATGCAGCTTAATTGTGAAGATGGTGTGAAAAAAATACAATGAAGTACTCTGGTGAGAAAAACGAAATTACTTTCCGAACAACACAATACTTGGAGGAAAGTTGTTTTAGTTGTTAAGTTCAGGGGTCTTACATCTATGTTAGTATTTTTGGTAAATATGCTTTCAGGTAAAAGTAGCAAAATTCTCCTCCAGTAGGACGACTAAATTTCAATTCGAGGACAAATTCACGCGGTGTTCCCGAATTCGGGGAAAAAATAAACAAATCGCCTTAAATTGAAAATACCATGAAGCCCTCTGTTGAGAAAAACGAAATTACTTTCCGAACAACCCAATAATTCAAAAGGTTTTTTCGTACTCAGGTATTAAAAAAAAAAAAAAATAGAAAGCATTATTTATTATCATATTCATAACCAGAAATAAAATCATAAATGGGGAATAAAATTTTGAAATATTTACATATTGAATTTTCATAAAAGTTGCTCAATACTTTTGCGTCTTAAACTATGCAAAAGATTTTTTTTAAAGCTAGCGCATGCGTAGTTAAAAATTATTTGGTAAAATTGCCCATATTTCTTAAAATACTTAACATTTTTGCAGTATGATCTGTCAAATGTAGTATGCTAAATTTTCTAAAAACGTCTTTTCACTGGGTCTAATACCCAACGTATTATAATTCAAAAAGTGGACTTTTCTTTTTCCTTGCATTAAAAAAAAAAAAAAAAAATTCTTTTTAAAGGGTAATTCAAAACTTTTTGTTTTATATTTACTTTTTTACTGGTCCCCCCCCCCCTTTTTTTTCAGGATACAAGTTATATTGAACCGTATTAAGAATAACATTTTCTTTACACTACCAAAGTTTCAAGATGATTCTTAAAGAACTCTTCTAGATATCTAACAAAACATCTAAATCAGAGCGTATCCAAATACTTATCTGCAGATAGTGTGTGTATATATATATGTGTGTGTGTGTGTAATCTCTTTAAAAGTCTCTTATTTAAAAAATCATACTGCGAACAATATATATATATATATATATATATATATATATTAAGGAACGCCAATTTGACCACTTTGAATAAGCTTATTTCAAATACATCTAGAAAGTTATTTAAATATATATATATTATAATATATTTAATACATAAATGCATAAGTAAAAAATTCCGAATTTACAATAAAAAAATAAATAAATAAAATAATCTAAGTGTTTTTCTTATATAATCAAATAGAAAATGATATATGGAAAGACAAATACACGCATTTATAACTATGAGGTATAATAAATATTTGTTTCGAAATAACAGTGTACAAAATAATGAATACTGTGTAGTTATGTATGTTAACAATGTGTATTCGTAAAATAATTCGTTTATCGTATGTATTTTCATATTCATTTCCTTATTTTAATTTCAGTAAGAGGAAAATTATTTCTCAGTTTTCATTGCAAAAAAGACTCCATTGAGGGATTTAATACAATTGTTGATATAGCTGACTGATTTGTGTTATTTTTGTATTAGTACTAATCCTTTGGCACGTCTTAATGTCATTGATTTCTGCGACCCCAATAAGTTATCCATCATTTTTCACATTCACAACAGTAAGAAAATCTTCCCGTGTGTGTTTAATAAGCTCAAATAAATGTCCGGAATTAATCATACAGCCAGGTAATCTGCTCTTTATGCTAACAATCATGAAGTAGCTTTTTAATTTTTTAAAACGAAAGTATTGTAATACTTTTTTTTTCTGTATGGTATTAACAGTTCTTTTAAATAATATTCATTTCTTTAAATTTTCAGTTCTTTCTGCACAATTCTTATACTGTTTTGTTTCATTTCTAATCGTCAAAACCCTTTTGTTCGTTGTTATGACAAACTAATTGTCATTATTTTGTTCATAAAGTATTTCATTATTTTTTTTTTTTTGCTCCGACTCTTTAAAACTTTAAATACTCAATTAAAATATTATCATTTATATAAACGGTATACATTATTGTAGTAAAAATAATTAACTATAACTTAATATCCCCGCTATTTTATCTTTTGTTTTGGCATATAACACAATTTATCTAGCATGTTATGGACAATAAAAAATTCCTGAGATAATATTTTTATATTTTTACTAGGGGGCTCTGCCTCCTGCTCGCTTTGCTGACCAACCCCACAGAGCTGCTTATCTAGCAGGCTTTGCTTGCTTCCTTGGTTACAATATTTATTTTATTTATTTATTTATTATTATTATTGTTTATTTTTTAATAAAATTGAGTAATTCAAACGTTTAAATAAATATAATTCGATTGACCACTATTTTCAGCAATTTAAAAACATGGAAAATAAAGTGTCATCATCATCATCATCATCATCATCGATTTCAGACTTTATCAATCCACTGTCGGATGAAGACCTCTCCTAAGTGATTCGAAACTGCAATTCTTCTCCAATCTGCTCTTCCAAACTTCATAATTCCATCTCTCAAACAACATTCTGGTGTCTTCCTCGGTCTTTTTTTTATCTCTTGGCATCCAAAATAGGACTTTGGTGGTAAATATATTATTATGCTTCTTGCAAGTTGCCCAGCTCAGCTCCATTTTAACTTCTTGACTCTATAAAAAACATCAATAAATTTGATACATACAAACTTTGAACAAACACCATAAAATGCAATAAACTCGCAACAATTGACTCGGGTCGAAAGAACACATGACCCTTCGTCAGACGAACAAAGTGGGCACAAGTACTTCAATCAAAGCGGCAACGGAAAAAGCGCTAAAAATGAGAAAGTGTGTAAAACAAGGGGACACAATTTTATCGAAATTCTTCAATGCAGTACTTCAAGAAGTATTTAAAAAATTAAATTGGGAACATAAAGACATAAAAATTCATGGAGAGTTATAAATCATTTGAGATTTTTGTATGATATTGTACTGCTTTGAAAATGTCATTCTCGGATAAAATTCATTTTTAAAATATCTGTTACATATTATAATATATATATATATATTCTTTTCTTTTTACAGATTAAAATAATATCGTTATGAAACAGAAAGCTTCTGTGACGTTACTACAGGTTTTTTTTTATTCTATGAAATTACGTAAATTTGCTACAAAATTACATCCCACACTTCCACCGGTCACCTTTTCTAAATAACCGAATAAATTCCATATAAAAGGTAACAGTTTTTATTAGGTAAATACAGGTTTTTTTTCTTTCTGTTTTGGATACAGAAAACTTTGTATCGAACGAGGATTGGTAAGTTTTAAGTAATAATGGGAAATGTGATTTCGTGGTTGTGAATTATTTGAGGCAAAATCAGTAAATATTTAATTAATGCATTTTTATTTATTTGTTTTATTTTATATTTTTATTAAAAAAAAAAAAAAAAGAAGAAGAAGAAAAGAAAAAAAAAGAAAAGGAAAAAGAAACTGTTCTGGACGAGTATTATATATGTTGTTCTGATAGTGATGTTCTGATAAAATTTTCTGTCACCGTATTTTTCCCATAGTATTTTGTAATATAAGAGTATTTTTTACAATGGTTTAAATACAATTTATAAACTTATTTTTTATACGTTAGTATATATATATATTGAAACCTTTTTAAACATTGAATAGATGAAAACAAGAAACATTGAAAAAGATAAAACAGAAAAATTCAAAAAGAGATTGCGACTATAAAACATCCATAAATGGAAACATGCAAATTCATTACGTTTTCAAGGGAGCAGAATGAATGTTGCATGTAAAGTAGGTGTTATTTCTGTCTTGTTGTATGCAAATTGCTAAATATTTACAACAAGCTACCCCCAATAACACCACCAAAAAAGAGTAAATTAAAACTGAAAAGTTATGAAAACCTTATTAAAATCAAACATTTTGATACATGCAGCAATATACAATATTATTAATGGAAATACTAAATAAAAATAGTTAAATGAAATACTAGTAATAATTAATAAAACTAAAGTATAACATACATTACACCTGAAAAACTTGTATAAGAAACTTGCACCCATGCACGTAAAACTCTAGAACACGAGCCATACATACTTTTTATATTTAAGGGGACCTAGCACTGCTGATGGTTTTTTATAATGTTATAGTTCTATTTATTTTTTATAAATTCAACTGTATTAGATTTGTTGAATAAAATACATATTTAGGCAAAAATTCTTACATTTTTTATGCCTATTTTACTTGGGATCCGGAATTTTCGCCCCCAGCATTTCGCCCCCGGGAAATTTCGCACCCCGGAAATTTCGCCCCCGGGACATTTCGCCCCCGGAAATTTCGCCCCCGAGTGATGTAAAATATAAATGTAATTACAAATAAAGATATAAACTTACATGCGGTATTTCCCAAAGTATTACCATGTTTTTATTAACTTCGATTCTTCTTTGTTTGTTTGTGTGTCCAGTACAAATCTTGCAATCGAATTTTAACTAACTTCCCGACTAGTTAGACAGTTGAAACTTCAGAAAAGCTCAAAACACGGTGACAATGCATTTTTTAAATACTTTTAGCTAACTGTTTCGGGTCCCTGCTGCCTTCGGCAGCATTTATGATTCACCAAAGTATTATTTAACTAACTTCCCGACTACCTAGACATTTGAAACTTTCCGAATAATTCAGAACACGGTGAGAATGCATTTTTAAAATACTTTTAGCTAACTGTTTCGGGTCCCTGCTGCCTTCGGCAGCGTTTATGATTCAACAAATAATTATTTAACTAACTTTCCGACAAACTAGAAATTTGAAATTTTCAAGATAGTTCAGAACACGGTGACAATGCATTTTTAAAATACTTTTAGCTAACAGTTTCGGTGTTTATGATTCAACAAAATTTTTTTTAACTAACTTCTCGACTAGCTAGACATTTTAAAACTTTCAAAATAGTTCACAACACGGTGACAATGCATGTTTTTTTTTTTAGCTAACTGTTTCGGGTCCCCGCTGTCTTCGGTAGCGTTTATATGATTCAACAGAAAATTTAAAAACATGTTACACAAAAAGATCGTTCATCTTTATATCTTGTAATAATTTGTTGTATAAAAAAATGAAGTTTATACATTATTGATATATGTTCTGATTTTGATCATAACAAGGGTTCACAAACAAAATGGCGATAAAAATATGCATGAATGAACATTGAATACACTCATTCACGCTGAAAAGATTCACTATTTCTCTTCTAACATCGTTCATAAATTCTGGTCATTTTTAACTTTCAAATAAGCAAAATTACTCTGCTCCTCAATCCCATCCGTGATGGTCAAAGATTTTATGTCATGTCTATGGACCCCCTTTAGGGGCGAGACGCAGACCGTCGCCAGTTGTCCATTGCACAGCACTAGTGCGACGTAAAAACCCAACCAACCAACTCTGCTCCTCAGAGGGTTTAAGAACTGAGAATCGAAACTGAGGTTGTTTGCAAATATAGTACATATTCAAAAGTAACTCTTAATTCTCATAGAGCATAGAAAGTTTTATTATGGGTTTACATTTATCATTTTACACTATTTGTTAGTAATGGAGCATATAATTAATTAAATTGCATTAAGCCAATATAAAGAATGCTCGCTTACTAAGTATGTTTTCGTTCGTAAACAATTCTTCTTTTATCAATATCATTCTTTATCTACGGGCTAAATATTCATGAAATCCATTCGCCGACTAGAATATATTTCTGTCTTAAAGAATCAAATTCGAAACGCTAAAATGTCGAAAACTTTCGCAACAATACAATTACGGGCTCTGTCTGTGGGCTGAATATTCATTATATAAAGTGCATTTGTCGACAAGAACCTGCTTATGTCTTATACCTGCATATTACTTTATACACGCAAAGATGCCTTCAACATTTATAACAATATAATTACTAGCTCTATCATTAGCTTCTTTTGAAATATTTATGATGGTAGGTCATATTTAATGGCCAAAACCTTTGTATTCTTGGTCATTATGAATATAATTCTCCTAAATATCTCCAAAACGGAATATTATATACAGTCCAAAAAGAGAGGTGCACAACTAGATGTTATAAGAAACCCTTATACCAATTTGCAACGTTCTATGTCGAACCGCTATTCAGATATATCAGATACATTACAGGCTCTATCTACGGGCTAAATATTCATTAAAAAAAATGCATTCATTGACAAGAACCTGCTTATGTCTTTAAGCATAACTTTTTACAAACAAAAAGTCTTCAAGTTTCATGGCCAAAATCTTTGTATTTTTGGCCATTATGAACATAATTTTCCTAAATATCTCTAAAATGGAAAGTCCATAAGCATATAAATCATATAAATAGAGGTGTACAACTAGATGTTATAACAAACCAATATACTAATTTTCAACGTTCTACGTCTAACAGTTTTTGAATTATGCGAGATACAACCCCCGCCCCTCCGTCCACATACACGTATTTACATACTGACGTCACGAAAATTCGAGAGTAAAATCGTTGATATCTTTGAAACGGGAACTCGTATTAAAACCAAAGTTGCAAGTGTACAACTAGACGTTATAACAGTCATGCATATAAATTTACAACCTTGTACGATCATTCATTTTTTGAGCTATGCAGAATACAAAATCAATTTCACACATCAGGATTACTAACTTCCGTATACTTTGTATAAGAAAGTAAAAATGGTAGACTCATTTTTTAAACACCAATTTCCGAGATCTAAAACTGACCTACTTAAGTAGGATGACTGTGAATTTTCCTCTTATAATCACGTAATACATGACAAAAGATATCTGAAATGGATTTATGTAATAATTTTCAAGAAAATCGTTAGGGCCGTTTTTGAGATACAAAATTTTACCAAACTTGGCAAACTCAATTATTGACTGGAAAACGATAATTACATACAAAAAGATGTTTGAAAAGGAGTTAATATAATGAGTTTGAAAAAAAAAAAGAAAAAACCCGTCCAGTCGTTTTTAAAGAAACGCACTTGCGAAACCGGACGCCTATAAATTTTCCTGAACTAACCAACTATATTATTTGAAAGGTCATCTAATAGAGTGATTATATAGAAACTTTGAAAAAAAAAGTGCCGTTTCCGTTTTCCGCTATCCCATTTCTGAGTTTTCAATTTCCCCCAAAATTTTAAGAATTAATCTGTATATCAGACCTGTCTCAGTTCTGAATTTTCGTAGTTCTATTTTTGTTAACTTCGGAGATATGATACCCAGAAGATTCCGCACATATATACACATGCATACATATACATACATACACATACTCTGACCAACTGTCAGAAACTACTTTTCTGGACTCAGGAGGCCTTAAAATGTATAAATCAGATGAAAACTCGATATCGATTTCTCGGATCGCACCTTAGAATGTAGAAAATGAGGGGAAAAGGCTGAAAATTCATAGAAACAGGGAAAAAAAAGATTCAATATTCCACAGAAAAAAGCATGGGATGAAACCAAAAATCTCACAATGTCAAGTGTGAAAAAAAAATACATATATATATATAACACTGGAAAGGATAAAAGGACAAAATTGACTAGAAAAAGACACCGAAGAGCGGTAACGGGCGGGCTGGGGCGTTCTATCTATCGTCGGGGGTTAATGCGACTGGCCTAGTATAAGTTCATTACCCTACAGTAGTAGGGTAATTAAAAATTTCTTGCTTCTGTAATCTTATTTCCTTATTTATCAATAATGATCAAATTGATTAATAAATAAAACAAAGTAAAATAGTATTTGATAAATTAATAAAAGTATTATGTGTGCACTAAATATTTAATAAATAAATAAATAATATTACTGTACACTTAAACTTTCTTTTAATTAACAGCGATAAAAAATTAATCGAACAATTTTTTCATTCGAAAACCTTATTTTAACTCATATGTTTTATATTGAAATTAAAAGGAAAAAAAAGTGTGAATTCAATATAAATATATCGAGACTACATGTATATTTTTATTTATTATTGCATATATATTTTCCACAACTCGGGGCGAGACGCTGGGGGCAAAAATTCTGAAATCCACTGTTCTGGGGCGAAATTTCCGGGGGTGAAATTTCCGGGGGCGAAAATTCCGAGGTGCGAGATTTCCCGGGGGCGAAATGCTGGAGGCGAAATGCCGGGGGCGAGATGCTGGGGGCGAAATTTCCGTAAACCATTTTACTTACATGATTAATATCTTTGAATTGGGTTTTCTCTCTTTTTTTTTTTTTTTTTTTTTTTTTTGTTGTTGTTGTTGTTGTTCACGAATCTTTGATCATCAATATGCTAAAATTTCTATATAAAATGAAAATGTGACAAAAATTACGTTTATTTTATTTTATTTTATTTTATTTTTTTTCCAAATTTTTACATACACATGCACTTTTTAATTTGTTTCTCAAAAACTAATTAAAAAATTCAAAATCCTGTCCTAGTTTTTTAAATAGGGTCTATTCAACATAAGAAATACAAATATTAATTCTATTCTTAAGTGTTTGTAGAAATTTTAGCTTTTTGAAGATTATGAATACATGAAAGAAAGCAATCTCAAAAAACATAGTTGAAAGATTTCAAATATTTAATATATATACATATATATATATATGTAAAACAGAATTGTTTCCTGAACAATTGCTTTATTGGCCAAAGCTAATATAGTTCAATTTATAAATATTGAACTGAAATATGAGCTAATATATTAAACTTACAGTGGTGGAGAGCTAAAAGTGGGAAGTCCCAATTTAGTTGGTGCAAGTAATAACGTAATTTCTTTTCTTTTAAATATATATATTTACTATATATGCATTCCAAAATAACTAATAAAATATGTTAGTACTTTTTAGGATACAGCTCCAAGTGGTTTGTTGCTATAAAATGTACGGAAACAAAGTGTTTTTGCATTTATAAAAAAAAAGTGTATATAACACCACAAACTGTTAAGAATTATGACGATTGTTTCTGTTAGAAATAATAAAACCGGAATCTTCCTCAGGAAAAAGAAAATATATAATTTTAGAGTAAAATCTTATGTGTCTAACTCTTGTTTGTGGAATTGTATCTGGTTTATGGATACAGTTTCTAATCAAATCATCTCAACAATAACACTTATAGGCTTGTTTAGTATATGTACGAATTTCTATGTACAAAATTCATTTTCATACTTTATTCGATTAATCGCATTACTTTAAAACTGTTTACCTAAATATTCATTATTTGTGCCCACAAAATCCATTATAATCATAGCTGTCGTTTATTTAAATATATAGCTTTTAGAATATCTCTGTTTCAGGAACATTTTGTAAATATAAAGAATGTAACACTCTTTGTTTTCTGGTGGAAGCTATATTAAAAATATAAGATTGGACAAGTAAGTTAAACCAATCATAAAAATAACAATAAAGAAAAAGCATGCAGTACGCATTAATTAGTAACACTTTCAAACTGTACGTAAATCTTGTATCGTATAACATTTAATATTCTTTGCCTACGTTATCACACAACACACAGAAGAACTGAAAAATATACATATAGCATAATTGATTTTAAAATCATTCTTAGGAATTTTGGAAACTGTAAAAAGGCTTAACGCAAAACAAAATGCAACCGTTAGATTATAATTAAAGCTTTTAACCTATCTGAATATTTTAGTGTAGTCCTGTAAATTTCAAAGTTAATCATAGCATATTCTATAAAAAACATTATTTTAGAATATTAACAATACATGTCAATTTTTTTATGATTTTTACAGAAGAAAGTTCCTTTTTTTTTTTTTTTTTTTTTTTTTTTTAATGTCTTTCCTAAAACGTGCATCATTTTTTTTTTTTTTACCCTGTACACAAACTAGTTGCACAGGACCTATTAATGTCATTTTAAATAGGGAATATTGCATAGCAAACTTGAATGTATCATTTTTTTAAAATTCTCAAAATATTTATGGATTCTGGGAGCCGGAGACAAACAGATAGAGAGATAGGTAATCGAACAGATGGATACACTAATTGAAATCATATCTCCACTATAATTATTAGAAAGTGTTAAAACGGTTAATGTAAACGAAAGTGCAATTCCAGCAAATTTTTGTGAATAGCTCTTAACGTAACTGAATATTTTTGCGTTGCCCTGTAAATCTAATGCTAATAATACTATATTATATAGAATGCATTCTTTTGTGCATACAAATAATATGTTTAAATTGCATTAAGCTTTGTGCAAAATAAAATTATTAAAATTTGGTTTATAAAAATAACTGTCATAGAACGCAATGCTTTGGAATACTTTTAAGTGTCACTGTACACAGAACAGTTAGAAATGTACTATATTTTTCATAGGAAACATCCAATAAGGAACTTGAATAACATTTTAAAATTTAATTAAAGTTTCTGTGCAGTAAAGGTAATAGAATATGGTTTATAGAAAAACTTCTCATAGAACACAATGCTTTCGAATACTTTTGGATGTCCCTGTTCACAAATTAGAAGAGGTATTCACTCCATTTTCATTAGGGAACATCCGATAGTGAACCTCATAAAAATATATCAGTTTGAAGAAACTCCATAAATATTTACGGGAGTTAGAGCGCAGAAAAGAGAAAAAGAGAGAGACATACGGACAGAAGAACAGTCAGACAGATACACAAATTGAATTTGTATTCACACTAAAAAAATGTTAGTGTTGAAAACGCTTAATATAAACGAAAGTACAATTTTAGCAATTTTTTATTAATAGCTCTTAATATAACTGAATATTTTTGTGTCATCCTGTAAATCTAATGCTAATCATGCTATATTCTACGCAAAGCATCTTTTGTGCATATAAATAACATATTTCAATTTCATAAAACTTCGTATAAAGTAAAATTATTAAAATTTGATTTATAGAAATATCTCTCATAGAACGCAATGCTTTGGAATACTTTTGAGTGTCCCTGTACAGAAACCAGTCTTGGTATTTACTCCATTTTGTACAGGAATCATCTGATAGTGAACTTGAATAACATATTTCGATTCCATTAAGATTTGTGTACAGTAAAGGCATGAAAATATGGTTTATAGAAATACCTCTTATGGAACCCAATGCTTTGAAATACTTTCGGGTGGCCCTGTACACACACCAGTCGAAGTATAAACTCCATTTTCAATAGGGTACAACCGATAGTGAACTTATATCAGTTTCAAGATATTCCATAAATATTTACGGGAGTCAGACAAACCGCAATCATTAACACTTTTTAACCTTGTTGGGAAGTGTTAAAAATTGTTAAAACGCAGAAATATGCATACTATATTTCCGCCTTTTAACAATTTTTAATGTTCTTTAGAATCATATACACTAACAATTCCATGTTAATTGTGTAATTAAAAACTTTTAGATAGAATTTAATTCGCGAAAATAAAAAATTATTATCATAAGATTTAAATTAATCTCCTTTACAATTTTCATTATATTCATTATTAAATTTGCATATATTCCAAAAATAGAAATAATAAAGACTTGATTTTATTTTAAAATGTATTATAAATCTTTAATTCAACGAACGCGGATAATATATACGTATATTTGAGAAATTTCAGCTGTATCGGATGAATGGGAATGGTTTTCAATTCTGAAAGGAAATTTGAACTGAAGGTGGGGGCCCAGGCCCTCATCTCCCTTGCTATATCTATTACTGTTAAAGCATGTATTGTCGGCAGAATTATAGATATATTAATAATTTCAGACCAATCGGACAGTAGATATTCAAAACGAATTTCGATCTGGATTTGAGACTGTAGGTTCTTCAAACACCAGCACCTAAAAACGTTAGTATCTGAACATATATTGCCATTGTAGTTTTTGAAAAGTTACAGCTCAATTTGACGATAAGTAGTGGACTGTTAAAATTCATAATAATTTTTAATTGGAATCATGCTCAATGTACAAGCACAAAAAAAAAAAAAAAAAAAAAAAAAAAACGCCCCCCCCCCCTACCTAATTTTGCCGTAAATTATTGTAGAAACATGCGGCTGGTACCTATCGATCTGTAATAACGTCTAGTTTTTAATGGTGCAGTTAGATTTTGCTTAAGGGGTTATCTACATATTAAAACAGGCATAAATTTCATTTTTATTCCAAGGACTACCCCTATTTTCAACCTCATATTCAGATTTCTGAGATCAAGGCAGTTCGGAAAACCTATCTATTTATATTCGTTAAATCAATTCTAAACAGAGTTACACGTGAAAATGTGTTAGGGGACCGTCTATAAATATAGAAAAATTAAATCGTGATCTACCGCCCAATATACATTATTTATTAAATTTCACACCGGAAAAAAAGTTCAGAAATGTTAATTATAAAATAAAAAACGATTCAAATTCTCCGAACTTTCTGTGTAAAAGATTTTTATTGGTTTCTATTTATTAAACATTGAATTGTTAAAGACATCAGTTCATACGAAGAAAATTAAATAGCTTGAATCACATGAACCCTACAATGTTGAATTACAAAAACCTAGATACCAAGGTAAAAGAATAATAGTAATAATATTATTAATAGTGGGTTAAAAAAAAAGTGTTTAATATTTAAGAAAAAGAATTATCTACTTCTTCTTCGGTATATTTTTATTTTATACAGTAAGCCCCGCATGAAAGTGTTACTATAAACTTTTGCATTTAATTTTAGGCGTACAACAATATATAATATACAAAATTTAGATAACAAGATTTAAGCTAAAATCTGAGAGGGATATTTAACACTTTCGCGACCGCTGACGAAGATCCACGTCATTGGAAATCTGAAACTCCTCCAGTGGGCGTTTCTTTCACAATTTGTGTGTTACTATATTTCTTATGAATATTCCTTTTATTCATACTTATATAAACAAAATAGTATGAATACAAATACTTTCACTAGAAAGAGTATAATAATTATGTATATTCATTTGTAAAATAAATATGGATGTAGAAAACCTCGTTCTTACATAATGTAATTTGAATGAATAACGCCCACAGGCGGAACAGACTATCTAAAAGACAAAAACATGCGGTCTTTTTCCATAATAAATCTAACGCCAGTTTTACGCCGTGATTAGAATAATCGAAAATAAATAATATTGCGCTTTGTTTCAATAATAAATTTTAAAACCTTAAAGAAAAAAAAATATTTCCCCTATATTATTTAGTATTAAAAAAAACTTTCCCAGTTAACTATCACTATTACAAAAACTATATATTTGTTTCATTTGGTTTAGTGCAGTCTGTAGACGTTAAACTCTACTTTCCTGCATTTTCCCCCATAGACGTAATATATTAGAATTCTCTTGATTGTCCTTGTACACGAACCCTTTGCTTGATCTTAACGAAAAGCTTACTGTAGCATCCCTATATGATACACATTTAGAATACCAAGTTTGAACTTTCTGCCGTAATTTGTTTTGAGATATGCTGATAACAGGCAGACCCACAGACCCACAGACATACACACAGACCATTTGCTAAAAACAGGATTTTCTTATTCAGGGGACCTTAAAACATGTAAATATAACAAAATCTCGCGTTCGAAAATTTGACCCAAAAACAATACTTTCTCTACCTTATGGGTAAGAGAAAGTAAAAAGCAATATGTTTTGAGATTCCTTAATTTTTATCATTGAAATGAAATGCTAAGCGTATTTGAAAGGGGTAAAAAGATGTTTCTGACAGCGAAAAGGATTTTTTTATTTGTCCATAATGTTAATTGGTTATTTTTTACATTTTCTTTTTTAGCTTCATGTTAATTTGCTAATTCTTACTATGATTAACCATTCTAGGCTTTTCAATATGACAAATCAGCTCCTCATAAACCTCCCGAATACTTGATGTTCGAAGATTTAGTCGGACTTGGGCTTTTAATCAGGTATTATATGTTTTTACAAATACTTACTTCTTTTAATGAGTTCTTAAAAGTTTTTTGCCGGCTTATTTGTTACATAATGATGCAAAAAAAGGTCACTTGTCCATTGAACAATTGACATCTTAATAATAATAATAATAAAAATCAATCATAATTATAATTTCCCCTTCACCTCTCTTTTCAGATAATTCTTTATAGGGATGACTGCATGAGTAATTAATGAACCTTGGCATACATCATACTATTTTCAAATGAGAACATCTGATAGAAAACTTGAATAATATATATTAATTTTAAGGCACTCTAAATCCATTAACAACTAGTATGTTGTGGCCACCACAAGACCTTCTTCTATATTATATTTTCCTATACAAATTCACTCATTAACAACATTAAAAAAAAAAAAATAAATAAATAAATAAATCCGTTTTTTCTTTGTTAAAAGTAAAAAAAAATCGATAACTTTGTTTTAAATTATCACATATTTATAGTTCAACCATTCGTTTTAAAGGTACTAACGAGACCTTTCAAAAGATACCCATCTTCCCCTCCAGGGGCGTTAACGAGGCTCCTACACATACAAAAAAATTTTCCCAGTTGACTATCGCTATTGTAAATAATTCCTGTAAATTTCATAATGATTACTAAAAAAATAATTCTCTTTATGCACATTTAAACAAAATTTTATCCTATATCACCATGTTAAAAATTTAGAAAAAGCGGGATAGCAACGCAACCTGTAAGACAATTTTTACCAAAAGTTGATAGGCACTAATTTATGTCAAGGTGCAACTACATACCAATTTGTATGAAATTCTGTGCAGTAGTTCCTGAGATACAGTTGCCGCAAAATTTTGTCACACACACACACAGACAAACAAACAGACAGACATTTCCTAAAAATGGTCAAATCGTGTTCTACACTCTCAAAACGTGTAAATCCATCAAAAACCCGAGATCGAAAATTTTTACGAATCCAATACTTTCTTCAATTGAATATAGAAGAAAGTAAAAATCAGAGACAGGCGGATAGGGGGGTTTTATGTCACACTAATGCTAGGCTATGGTCAATTGGTGACGGTCTTGGCTCAACCCTGACTGTGGTCCGGAGGTATGACATCACAATTTTGATTCTCCATGGTGGGGATCAGACTTACAGATGGATAGAAAAACTAATTGAATTCATGATCACTTTTAAACACTGTTGGGAAGTTTTAAAATGTTTAACACAAGCGAGAATGCAATTCCAGGAATTTCCTATTATAGTCTTTAATGTATCTAAATATTTTTTGCGTGGCCATGTAAAACTTAATGCTAGTAATTTCGCTGATTCTACAGAAATTTTCCTTACTTTCTTTCTTTCTTTTTTTTCTTTTTTTTTTTTTTTTTTTTGTAGTTACGAATAATGAATGGGAACTCTATTATTATTTGTGTAATACACTAAGAACATCTAGAATCTAAATTTGGTCTCTAGTAAAAATAGTTCGACGTCATCCTTATAAATTCTAGTCCCCTTTAAAAGCAAGTTCTAGAAACCCCTATTAGAATTCTAGAACTTTTGCCTATATTATCGAGGTCAAACTTATTTAAAAATCTCTGGAAATAAATATGAATACAAGAGGCGAGTTTTAGCAACTATAATCTTGGTTTATGATTCAATTCTAGAAAATCCAGTGAAAATTTCTCGCAATACAAAATATTCAAAATATTTAGAATATTGTTTCACCATCTAAAATTGTATAGACTAGAAATTATTAATCCTTGTACACAAACCTCAGAAATCTATATTTCTAGTTTATGGATTTAGAAAATGACCACTTATTCGTTCTAGATGAAGGTGGTATATATATTTTTCTCAGTGCATAAACGATTTAAATATTTTTTATAAAAATGCCTCTAATGGAATGTATTACATTGACATTCTTTTGGGTGTCCTTGTACACAGAGTGTTCGTGCTGTTTATGCCATTTTCAGTAGGAAACATGACGTAGTAGATTTGAATAACATATATTCGTTTGAAGAAATTCTGAAAATATTTACGGATGTTAAAATACGGACAGATGAACTAAAAACTTTTCAACTTCGTTTGAATATAATAAAAATGCACAGAGCACTGGTGTGTTGAAAGATAATATGAAAATAAACGTTGTATAAACACAGCAAATTGCAAAAAAAAAAAAAAAAAAAAAATCGATTTTTTTTTTTTTTTTTTTTTTTTTTTTGAGTTTATGGTATTTGTACATCACCTTCCCACAAATGACATTTTTCTATACATGGAAAAACATTCGATTTCAGCCATTTTTCAAATATCTACAATACGATTCGATGAAATATCCTGAAACTCTGGGCGTACAAATAACATGATGCACCTCATATATTTCAGCAAAAGGTTTGCCCCGAAAGCAAAAAATTAAAAACACACAAAATGTTTACGATCACTCTATAAAAAGTAATACTTGGAATGCATTCTGGCTGTAGCATGTGATTGTGGGGCTTCTTTTATTTATCTGTATTAATTTATATGAGCCTGGCGCATATATTTATAGAGATATAAAGTAAAAAAAAAAAAAAAAAAAAAACAATCTGAAAAGGTTTCCATTTTATTAATTATAACATGCAGGGTGTGGTGTTAATTTTTTACGACCTGACCTACACAATTGCGCTGGTGAAACTTGAATAAGAAATAGTAATATTTTCCTTCTTTCGTGTCACTTAAAGTCGAACCTGCACAACTGTGCGAATTCATTTATTGAAGATGTTTCAATGAAACACAACTAAATAGGGTCACGAATAGTTTTTTTTTTACTTATTTGAAGCGTCCGTCTTCTGACAACAAAAGACAAATCTTAAGTACTGTCCTGATTTTTTTAAAATATTATTTTATATTATTTTTAATGTTTGTTTAGATTCAGTTTTTATCTTAACGGCCCTCTTCACTTACCGTCACCGGTAGACCGAGCCAATGTTATTCTATGGGGAAATTTTCTATACAAATAACTCATTAACTAATACATATTTTTAAATTCTTTTTTCCCATTCACAAAATTCCCAACTGTTAAATTGACGGACCTTTTTTGAAAAAGTATTTTTTTAATTTTTAGTATTTTATTTTGAAATTGCAAAATGAAAAAAATTCACGTATTGAAAATTCGTATTTTGCAGCTTCGAAGTAAAATATAAAAAATTAAAAAAATAATTTTTTAAAAAAGGTCCGTCAATTTAACAGCTGGGAATTTTCATAATGTGAAAACAGAATTTAAAAATATGTATTACTTAATAAGTTATTTATTTGTAAAGAAAAAATTCCCATTGAATAACATTAGCTTCGGCTTCCAGCGACGGTGAGTGAAGAGGGCCCTTAATATACTGCAATCAGGATTTCAAAGGATTTTAGCTTTGATAATATTACTTAGGCTTTAAAAAGATTGGAAAACTAGTAACCTATACAATTGTGTAAGTCCAGAATTTACCATTACAAGAATAATATGCACACGTTACTTGGGATTTTTGTTAGCCCGAAGACGATATTTGACGCAAGAAGAGATCTTGGAACTACTCAAAAAAGATTTTTTCGATGTAAGTGACTTTAGTGATGAAGACGATATGTCTGAAACTAAAGGAATTAACAACGCCATTAATGATGACAGTAGACATGACGTAGAAGTTGATGAAAGTGAAAAGGATGAAGAAATAGAGGCAAAAGCCGATGTCTCTTCTCCAGCCATTATCAAGAATTACAGTACATCAATAGGAAGTGTGGACATTTACGACCATCAAATGGAGGAATATCGAGCCTGGTTTAAAACAAAGAAGTAGAACAGTAGGTGATGAAAATAGTAGGTGGTGCTGTAATAATATGGGATAACGCCAAAATAATTACAGCACCACCTACTATCCATGAACTTTACATCTCCGAAGCTATTAATATAATTAAACGCAAAAATACAATAAATTCTAAAGATGCTGCAATTTTGCCAATAATTTGGCACAATATTATAAAATAGCTAATAGTTTATTTCTGCTAGTTCATTATGGTTTTTCTCCTACAATAGCCTCGTGGATTTTCCAATAGTTCCAACTTCTCTTACTTTCTTTAGCTCCTTGGTCCAACCTTCACCGGACTTCAAACTGACTTTGCTGCTATTCACGTTATTAAAAGACTTAACTGTTGACTGTGAAAAGAAAAAAATATTTAAAACTCCTCATTTAATTCAGTAATAAAAATTCCTGATGATGCTTTGGAATTTTAAAGCGAAATACTTAGGATAGTATATTTAAAATTTTTTAAATAAAAATTAATTTTACATGTTTTAAATGTGTTTTTTTTTTTTAAAAAAAAAAAAAGGTTGCACTCCGGGAGTGCCGACAGAAGTGAAAACTTCAACAATTACGTGTGTATTTCTTGAATCGTCAGGAAATATTTTATTGTGCAGGAAATACTTTTAAATGAAGTGTTTTTCTATTCATTAATATAAACTAATACTACAAAAATTTTATTTAATACGCTAACTGCAATAGAGACAGCGTCCGGAGATGAGAGAAGTCGTGTAGAGCCGCACCAGATTGTAAAAACGTGAGAAAAATGGCGGCTTTGACCTTTCTCACGGTTTTGTGAGGTCTAACTGCAACGTTTCCGGCTGCAATCTTTAAGAGACAGTGGCTGGAGATGAGAGAAACCGGGGAAAGCCGCACCAGATTGTAAAAACGTGAGAAAAATGGTGGCTTTGGGCTTTCTCGCGGTTTTGTGAGGTCTAACTGCAATAGAGACAGTGTCCGGAGATGAGAGAAGTCGTGTAGAGTCGCACCAGATTGTAAAAATGTGAGAAAAATGGCGGCTTTGACCTTTCTCACGGTTTTGTGAGGTCTAACTGCAACATTTCCGGCTGCAATCGTTAAGAGACAGTGGCTGGAGATGAGAGAAGTCGTGTAAAGCCGCACCAGATTGTAAAAACGTGAGAAAAATGGTGGCTTTGGGCTTTCTCGCGGTTTTGTGAGGTCTAACTGCAATAGAGACAGTGTCCGGAGATGAGAGAAGTCGTGTAGAGTCGCACCAGATTGTAAAAACGTGAGAAAAATGGCACTTTGACCTTTCTCACGGTTTTGTGAGGTCTAACTGCAACGTTTCCAGCTGCAATCTTTAAGTGACAGTAGCCGGAGATGAGAGAAGTCGTGTAGAGCCGCACCAGATTGTAAAAACGTGAGAAAATGGCAGCTTTGGGCTTTCTCACGGTTTTGTGAGGTCTAACTGCAATAGAGACAGTGCCTGGAGATCGTGCAGAGCCGCACCAGATTGTAAAACAATATACAGTATATAATTATTAACACTTCACATTAGCAAGTTAATTGTATGATACATTATTTCTATCATACAAGGATGGAAAGCGTCAGCTGACGATGACGGGAGTTCAAAGATTTTTGTTCACCTAAAAGTTTTCACTTCAAATGGAAAGCGTCAGCTGACGATGACGCGAATTCAAAGATTTTTGTTCACTCAAAAGTGCTCAACGCGCCTAAAGAAGTTTTCACTTCAAAAACATTTAATAAAAATTTTAATGTTTTATTACGAATGCGAAAATGTCACAACAAGATTAAAACAGAAAATTTGTTTTAAAAACTCTGGTAAAAAAATAATAAATATTAATTATATTAATTTAAAAGATGGAAAAAAAAGTATTGTTCACTGTGTATCCTCGTCTTACTGCGTTTTCTAAATCATGACATTTTACTTGAGGTGCACGAATCCTAGAATATTCAAGTAAAAAAAAAAAGTTATGTAATATTTAAGAACAAAGACTTAACATTTCAGAATCGAGTGAACTCCTTTTTGCAACGGAAGCCACGCCGTTACACAATTTTTTTTTAAACTTTGCAACGGAAGCCAAGCCTTTACACATTTTTTTTTTTTTAACTTTACATTATAAAACAAAATTTTTTTTGCATACTTCGAATTAAATCCTTTAAATTTTGTCTTCAGCATTCAATGTAATAAATGCCATTGATATTTATGCATACCAGCGTCACATATAGAGTCATATACGAATATGCAAACTAGTTAATACTGTTTCCGTAATACAGAGGCGGGGCTTCATTTCTTTTGCAATTCTTTCCCGATCTGTCGCCTGCATTGCGATAATTTTATAAAAAATAAGCCAATTTGTATAATAAACATTGAAATATTCCTTAGAAAACAATTAGAATAACATAAAGGTAAATTATAATAGGTTTCGTCAAAATGTATACAGATATTGACTCACAGAGGATACAAATTATAAAAAGTGACAGCCCCCTAACAACAGTAAAAAAGGAAATATCACTGTAACTAAAAAAATAATGTTAGGAATGAGCTGTTAATTTGGAAATCCATGTTTTTGATCATGCCCGTTCTATTCATGCAAAAATTAACATAGGTCATAATTAATATTTTTTTCAAATATGAAATTATTAATAATTTTCATATTTCAAAAATATATATATATATATATATATATATATATATATATATATATATATATATATAGATATATATCAAAAATATGCATGGAATATGTTTGGGTCACTTCATTCTATCATATAAAAAGAAACAGAATTTGAATATCATAGTCATTTTGGAAGATATGAATTAATGTTTGTCACATTCATTTAACATTAGCGCCCTCATAGTTTGACAGCTTATAACTCTGTGAAGAATTGAGCAAAATATATAAACTATACCATTTTCCGCGATGATTTGGTCCAAAGAATTCAAATAAATTATAAAAAATGGGGGTTACCATTGAAAAAAATGAAGTTGATGCCAATTTTAATATGTTGAAGCAAAATCTTAAGCAAACCCTTAAGCAAAATCTAACTGTACCATTATAAACTAGACGTTATTACAAATCGATTGGTACCAACCACATGTGTCTACGACAGCTTATGGCGAAAATAGCTGGGGGGAGGAGGGGGGAGCGTTTTTTTTTTTTTTTTTTTTTTTTTTTTTTGTGACTGTACCTCTGTGCCCGACTTAAAAGCTATTACTCTTGAGTGTGAACTATCATATGTATGCAAAATTCAAGCTCAATCGGACAAAGGGAAGTGGGTTAAAATTCGAAACAAATTTTGAACTGGAGTTGAGGATACAGGGGCCCCCATCCCCAAGTCTATTGCTGCTTGAGTGTATATTCTGATCTGAGTTATTCATTTATCGAAAATTAAAGATCATTCGGATGACAGGAAAGAGATAAAATTATTTTCCAAGATTTGACCACACACATAAATAAATACAGTAATATGCAAATAAACAAATAGATGACATACTTAAAAAAAAAAAAAAAAAAAAAAAAAAAAAAAACGGGTAGTAAAAATAGTTTTGTTGAAGTTTCATATAGTAAACTCTTAAGCAATTTTTTACCAGTTCTGCGTAAATTAGAAGAAAAAATCATTTAAACCCGATTTTTATGTTTCTTTGTTTCTTTCTTCTTATTATTTATCCTTGTATGTTCACAAAGAATGAAAATAGAATCAAAACACATGTCTTTTTTTATTCAAAAATTGAACCTAAAATTATACAGAAAACTACAAAAATTTTTAATTTTTAATTTCTTTTCAGTTTCGTTATTTTCATTTTTATTTTTTATTTATTTTAAGTCACATTTATTAATATACATTTAGCATTTATAACTAATTTTCCTTTATACCTATACTAACGTGTGTTGAAAAAAGGATAATGTATAATTAGATATTATAATAAATTTATTCAGGTATTTATATCTACAATCAAATTTAATCTAGTTTTTCCTAAATGATAAGAAAAAAATATTTTTTTTACATTCAATTTTAAAGATTTTTCAATAACTGTCCTTTTCCAACATATCAAATAGGATCCACTGAGTAAGTGATGTATCATATTATTGCTGTAGTTTATCTTTTCTCAAGAAAACACGTACGTATATATTGTATACACTCCATACATCCATCACAACACCAGATTTTATTTTTCATATGGAGCAGTTTTTTGTCAAAGCATGTATAAACTGCTACTCACAGTACAAATTTCCTTTCATCCGTAGTACGTGTTTGCAGGTTGAGCAGTTACAGAATGATTTATGATCGATATTTTAGTGGTTTGAGAGTATTATGCTATGTTATGAAAAACGAAATATGAATGGAAATGTTACTCTTTGGAAATGCTAAAAATAAATTTCTAACCTTGCATTTTTTATGAATTTCAACTGTATTTATTATGATTAATCATGTAATAATAATTATTCAAAAGTGATAGGCAATGATAATGTACTTACGCAAATGTAATCCGTTGCTATCTGTTATTAGAAGAGCATGATAAAAAAAACACAATCATAAATATAAAAATTTTGACGTGAGAAAAATTACAAAACATTTCAAATAAATTAAAATAAACGTAATCATGGTAATAAGTTGTGAGAGATTCAAAATTTCTTCCAAGCTATCGAGATTGAGCTTCGAGTAAAATATGATTTTGGGGGAAAAGCATACAAATTTGTTACTTGAGGTATAAATAAATTTATTTATAACGAGAAAATACCACATATAGCATCTGTAAAAACTAATTAACACAAATAAAGGACTGTAATTAGTAAAATATCCATATTTTGGATATTTGTCATGATATAGCGCAAGTTGTTGGGCGATATAGTAGATTAAAGGTTACTAAGCACCAATACAAGTGTTACTAAATTGCAAAATTTGGAAAAATTAAGTGCATTTGTTCAGATAAAGTGGAGTGGAAGACTGTTTTTTTTTTTTATTTAGAAATTTCATTCGTCAACCTTGAAAATTCATTCAGGTAAAGTGGAGTGGAATTGTTTGGTAGATACAGTGGCCACAATATTTTGTGAATAAAATCAGACAGACAATTTATAAAAATGGTTTATTTTTGTTCAGAACACCTGAAAACGTATTAATTTATCGAAAACTGAAAATTGAAAATTTCCAGGTATCTTATCTTCTTTTTTTTCTATTGTTCTTTCATCATTCGTCTTTTGGCAACATAAATGAGTATATTTTATTATTATTATTTTTTTTTTTCAAACTATTAACATATTATTTTAATGCAGACAATGTTCTTTGTTACTGAAACGCCCAGAAGAAGAAATCTGATTTGGATTGACTGGCAAATATATAGAAAATATAGGCATTTGCGTTGTTATGTAAAGAATGGTGCTGCATGTGATCTTTTATTTATTTATTTATTTTTATTTTTATTTTTCATTTGAGTTTTTATATTTCTTATTCAAATGCTCCCTAAAATACCAGTATGGTCACTGAAAAATTTTCTCTCTCTCTCTCTCTCTCTCTTTATATATATATAAGATACAAATTCACTTAGAACAAATAATTTATTAAAACTATTACTTATTACAATTACCTATTATGATGAACGCAGACGATTTTCATCTTAGAGAGAAAACTAATACAAATTATCCAGGAAAGAAAGTTTTAGTCTGTATAAATTACATCTTAAAAAAATGCGTTTTCAAAATAATTATCTCACATAAGTTTCGTACAATTATATGTAATAGAAATAAAGATGTAGACTTTCCGCTCTCGGAGAAGATTGTAGTATGGAAGAGAAACCTATTGGCCAATATTTATTATAATGACTTTTCCGCATTTCCAGTTTTGTTTGATTATACGTATTGAAACCTGAGATATAGCCTTTCGTTAAATTGCAGAAAACGCTATATATCTGCGCCATTTTTTAAACAATCGGCACCAAAAGCTGATAGGCACTGATATATGTCAAGGTGCATCGACATTTAAATTTATGTGCAGTTCTGGGCAGGATTTCCTGGGATATAGCTTTCCATTCAATTGTGGAAATCGCTGTACAGCAGTGTCTTCTTTTTATGCAATTGACACCAAAAATTGATAGGCACTAATTTAGGTGAAGGTGCATCTACATTTAAATTTATATGAATGAGTTATAGTCAGAATGAGTTATAGTTTCTTGAGTTATAGTCAGAACAAATTTTTGGCACAAAAACCGACGGGCATTTTCTAAAAATGCTCAGATCGTGTTTTGGAACTCTCAAAACGTGTAAATCGATCGAAAACCGGAAGTCGAAAATTTTTAAGAATTCAGTACTTTCTGTTATTGAATAAAGAAAAAAGTACAAAGTGAAAGAAAAGGTTCGAAAATAAAGTTTCGACCACTGGGCGATAGTATTTTCTATTAAGTACCATTTAAGTCAAGTTCCGCGGTTTCAAAACATGACAATTACTCTGATATTCATTCAAAACTCATTAATCTACACGATAAAAATATTCTAATTAAATATTTGAAATTAGTGATGTTAGGTCAAGATATTCGTATATCATTTTCAATCGTTCTTACATTGCAGTACTATTAAATTACATGATTAATTACATTAAAAATGTCTTTCATACTTTGAGTATTCGGAATTTTTTAAAAGTGGTACCTCTATTAATATTAATATTTTTTTTTTTTCGTTTTGGATATATATGTATATATATATATATACATTTATACACTAGTAAGACAACAATTCACTACACATTATACTGGAATAAAAATAGAAACCATTCAATATTAAGGTACCAACAGGAGAAAAAACACGTATATGTGATTGATGGGATGCTTATATGGTTGATAGATGAAGACACGTAAATCTTTCTTATGAGAAAAAGTGTTCTTACATAGAGAAATAAAAGAGATCGAGGATTATTGAGGAACATGTTGAGAAGGAAATAGTAGTAAATGAAGGAGATTAGGGTGTCAATCATAAGTTTCGTCCTTAGAACTTGGAGTAAAGAAAAAAAAAAAAGTTCTTTCTTATATAGTATTCAAGAGATATTGGAGAAAGGATTTTTCCCCCTTTATGGAATGTGATAGTACAGCTCAAATACATTTATGTTAATTTAAATATATTTTTTTATTTGCTAGAAATATTTTTTACCATCCATTAATTATTATGATTTATTCTTTATGAATTAAGATAATTTATTGGTATTACGTGCATTTTATCTGACTTTATGTTATATTCAAATAATAAATCATATTCTATTGACATTAATCTATAAAACGATACATATATGTGGGATGGCCAATTTTTCGTGGACGTTAAACAAAAAAAAAAAAAAAAAAAAAAAAAAACTAATTCTTATTTATTATTAATCACTTAGAATTTAATGAAAGATTAAAGTATTTTATACAAATATTTAAAATGATTCTAGTTTAAATTAGTATTAAACGGCCGACTAGAACAGTGGCATTTGCAAGTCAAAGTTCACAGTTTTTGTTAAAAGAGAATTACACATAACTTCCGTTTTCGATTACTTTAGAAAAATACGCAACCTAGTACAGAACTCCGTCACAGCGAAAACTTGTCGTCCACAGAACGAGATGCAATCGACTATATGCACTCGTCGCCATCCATCCGTCAACTGAGCTCTCTTTCTGAACGCTCTCAGCTCCTGCCGATGAAAACGTGTGTTCCGGAAGTGACGTCCGTCTGACGTCACAGCTACGTCCTTCCTCTAAGATTCTGCTCTCGCCGTCAGCAGCAAAGGGAAACTGGGCAGTTTTGGAATCAACGGTTATAGGAAGCAAGGAGCCGATACTACAGTCTCGGCCATCCTGCGTCGACTGGTCCTCCAGGCATCCACACTGAAAAATACAAAAAGAAAAAACAAACACAAAAGCAACACAAAATAATAACAAACTTATTTACAGCACATAAGGATTTTGAAAGTATTTTCAGTTTTGTAATATTATTTTTCTAATTAACCAAATTTTAATATGCTGTATGGAGAAGTTACAAAATGTAGATTATATGCAGAAGCGGTCAAATCCACAATCTGGTATTAAAAGCGCTCAAATCCGTTGCTCTCTATTTTATATATGATTAATATCGATGCATTCAAATTATATTATACGCATCGCTATAGAATTTTACACTTCTGTCACTCCATCTGAAGTAAACACACTTTTCTTTCTTTCTTTCTTTTTTTCTTTTTCTTTCTTTTATTTATTTATTTATTTATTTATTTATTTATTTTTTGTAAGGATGTGAGGCCTCACACGCTCAACACTCAAAATCACACAGGTATGTAAAACGTTGTAAGTCCGTGGAGATTTTGTTAAGATGGTGATGGTTTCGGGAATAGTTGAGAGTACTTTGTGGAAATCTTTGAAACGTGTGAATTTCACGTGTCACAGTTGTATGTCAGTGTTTCTGTAAGGGTGGTTTAAGGTAACGTTTGCGAAGTGCTTTTCAAATCTAAACTTTTTAAATAGCGAACTTTGAATGCCTCTGCGTGCTTATGAGAAAGATTTTAACAAGTATCGTAGTATTTATTACTTACGAAACTTTGAATAAACACCATAAAATGCATTGCATTTTATGATGTTTAATCAAAGTTTTGTAAGTAATAATTTAAAACGCCAGTTCTGTGGTGTTTTCTTATTAATATCGTAGTATTTCTCTAGAAGATTAACAAATCAAACGTGTTCGGAATATTTTCTTAGTTAGGTAAGTTTATTAGCTTGAAATGACTGTATTTATACCAGAGCAGACATAAATTATTTTCACTATCCGTATTAGCTACTTATATTTTAGTACTTAGTTAAATCCACCCTCTTTATAAAGAGTTCAAATAAAAGATTGAGTTTATTCTTTTATTTATTTATTTTTTTTTTATAAAATACAATTACTACATTTTAAGCAGTCAAAATAAACGGTCAAGAGTGTGATGGAAATATGTAACCTCACAATTTCTTTTTAACGATTTTTTTTCAGCTTACTTCCTTTGTCATAAACCTTCTACCGAATCCGGGTTTAAAACGAAAAAGGGGAAAAGTAAATTAGAAATATCAGACTTATTGTTACAAATTCAGTATGAAATGAAAGGGGCGACTTTTTTGAATCCAGGGGAACAAAATTTTTTTTGACACGATAATTAGATTTTTTAAAATTAACTGAAGTAGGAAATTTAGGTGACAACAAAAAGTTATATTTTTATTAGGTATTTCTAACACATGTGACCAATAGACAATGCAATATTATATTTTCTTTTTCTATTATTTTTTTAGCTTACATTCTCTGTCATAAACCTGCCAAATACGGGTTAAAAACAGAAAAAGGGGTAAATAAATTAGAAATGCTAGTCCTATCGTTACAAATTCAATACCAAATCAAAGGGAAGTTTTTTTCTAAATCCAGGGGTGCAAATAGAACTTCGACATGATCATTAGATTTTTTAAATTATCTTAATTTTTAAATTTAGGTGGAAACACTTCATTTTAATTCATTTCAGTCATTTTAAAAAGTACTTGGCTCGTTACAAATCCGGTACCAAATAAAAGAGGCGTTTTTTCTGAATCCAGAGGTGCAAACAGTTTTTCAACACGACAATTAATTTTTTTTAATTAACTAAAGTATGAAATTTAGGTGGCAACACTTCATTTTAATCTTTTCATACCTTTTAGTGCGAATCAAGCTAATAGAAAAAAGTCTTTATTTTATTTTTATTTATTTATTTATTTATTTTTTACTTAAAATTAGAAACATTTTCAGATTTTCTTCGTACAAAAAACATACTCCTAAGTGTATTTCATCTTGTTCAGTGCATTGTAAAAGCGTTAAGATGTAAGTATCAGAAATTTCATACAAAGACTCAATGTATTCGATTTCTTTTGGATGGCCTTGTAAACGAACTATTTTTCTGATATATATATATATATATATATATATATATATATATATATATATATAATGTAGTGCAGCATCACTATAGAATACATAATTAGAATACAGTGTTTGAATTTCGAGGAAATTTCTGTTTTTGAGTTAATATTCGACTCACACATACAGAGCAATTGGTAAAAACCTCATTTTCGGATTGATGGAACCTCCAAACGTGTAAATGTAGCAATAACAAATTTCCAAAATTTAATCCAAAACGGAAACTTTTTCTGCCATTATGTGGGTAAGAGAAAATAAAAAATACAATTTAGGTTAAAATTTCCAATCATAAAATAATACTATATAATTCAAAATTGTTACTTTTATTTATTCACATATTTATTTATTATTATTAGTATGAAGAAGTTTTCTCGTTACTAATGAAGATGGCGCGTGATCAAAACGAAGTGGTACCAGGTTCAAAATAACATCATTCAAAAATCACTCGAAGACAGAATTGAGAAAAATCACATTGGTTGAGATGACATCTAATTTTATTAAATTAAAAAAAAAAAGTAGTTGACAGGATATAAATTTATTAATTGACTATTTAAAATGTTTAAAGGTTTTCAGGGATGTACTCCAATTAAAAATTCTGTGAGAGAGAGGTATTTTTTTACGTCTTATCAAGTCAAGAACTTTTAGCAAAATTCCAGGGCCAGGGGAGAGCAAACCGAGCGCACGACTTACCAAGCCAAATCTGGCAAGCCTGCAAATCACATGTCCAAGCTGTCGCCAAAGAACCGCCAAGTGTAATTCTTTGTTCGTGAATTGAAATGCATGTAAACTTTTACATTTTGAGAGACGGTTAGAAAGTATTAACCCTATCGTTGGCGCCCTTGTGTAGAGCCAAGAGGATGAGGTGATTTATGAGTATTGTGAAACAGGAAATTGATAATTACATCTATATGAGTCATTTAAAATCTATTGCGTCAGCTACTTCAGGAATAAATCTATTAGTGAATCTGAAACGAATTCTTTTTTTAAAACATTGAGAACACTTTTTTTATTTCAGAATATTAAGCTAATTTATATATCAAAGGATAAGTTATTAATAAAGTATTACTTTTCTAATATAAATAAAAACGAAATCTTTAATTTATGGGTTCTATTAATAATTCCAAAAATGAATGAAGTTTTGATTTAAGAAAGTTTTATTTTAAAATGGTTTACGTAATTTAATCTGTATTACAATTAATTTTTTTTATTTTTTTTACGAATCAAAAAGTAAAATAGATTAGGGTTTGCAAAACTAAGATGAAATAAAATTAATTTTTGAAATGAAATTTACTCATGAAAAAAGAAATAATTAAATTATTCATATTTTAAAAGAAATAGATGCATGTGTGGAAACCTCTCCACAATTAGTAGTAGTAGTATTGCTGTTATAATACAAAAATCATTAAAGACGATTACAGAACAAAGTAAAAAATCCTAGTAAAAACCGTACCGAAGTTCAGCCATTTATTTATTTATTTGATGCACAGCTTTAGAAGCTAAAATTACAATGCCTGTTGTTTCGAATTTTACATACAGTCAAACCTATTTATACCAATCCTTTATTTGGCGACAACCTCTGGTATAACAAATAATTAAAAAAAAAATGATTGGTGAAACGCAAGATGTCTACACTATAAAACATATGTTTAAAAAAAAAAAAAAAAAAAAAAAAAAATCTGCAACTTTCTTACAAAAAACTTCTGTTTTCTAAATTAACAGAATTTTTTCGTAAAACTACATATTAATCTGTCAAAACGAACTTTTTTTTTTTTCTGTAACCAAATAAAATCTGTAACTTCTGATACAGATATTCCAGTTACTGATTTTAGCGTTTCGTATATAAGTATGGCATTTTGGGCAAAATGATTTAAAGCAAATTCGAATAAAATAAGTGGTGAGGCAAACTTTGATTATGTGCACATTGTTAGGCTTATTAAAATTAAAATTTTCATACTAAAGGATGTGTAATACAGCATCTGTATTGTTGATAAAACGACTAATTTTTACAAAATCATACTTTATTACACACGAAAGGTTAGAGTGAAAAAATGCATTTACCAAAATACCTAAATATATTCACTGACATCATTGGCATGTTTAAATATAACCAAATGTTATAAGAATTAATTACTTTTCACTAGGAGTTCCAGGCAAGTTGGTTACTTTAAAAATGTAAAAAAAAATTCCTTCATTTTACGAGAGTAATAAAATATCTGTGTGATCATCGATATTTTTACAAAATTTATTTTTAAAATGTTGTCTAAAAATTTTTACAGTTTCAAAATACCTGCTTAATCGCAATTATTTTTGCAGTTTTTTTAATAAGATAAAAAATAAATAAACAAAAATAATAAGCTCTCCTTCAATAAATAAAAATAAATAAATGTAATTTAATGATGTAAAATATATGACGGTGAAAACTCCAAGAAAGTGAAAAGAAAGTCTACTTTTACAATTTAAAAGGAATGAAAAAAAAAATAATAATATTAAACCATGCTTGAAGTTTAATTGATGTTTTCCAAAATCTAGGACTCTTCCCCAATAACAACATGTGTAAATAGTAAGTTGTAATTTTATGTCCTCGAGAATAATCTTTTAAGCAAATGCATTCATTTAAATAGATATAAAAAATGTGAAACATTTTAAAAGAAAAAACATTCTTTAAATTAACTTTTATGTTCAGTTATGACCGATATTTTTCGGTTATGCTTTAACTATGCAGACGAATTTTTTATTTTCTATTTTATCTCATTACACATATTCATAAAAGAATTAAAAAATTATTTAAAGAAATTAGAATGTCTCTTTCTTTTAATGTTAAAAAAAAGTAAAATAAAAAATAATTATAAATATTAAAGTATTTAATTAGATAAATTGGTATACTCTGTTTAGCAAAAGCTGATTAAATATATATATATATA
The DNA here is from genome assembly GCA_963930645.1 of Salticus scenicus. Lineage (NCBI taxonomy): Eukaryota > Metazoa > Arthropoda > Arachnida > Araneae > Salticidae > Salticus > Salticus scenicus. The sequence continues at coordinate 180,036,978 of OZ005648.1, read as the reverse complement.
TATATATATATATATATATATATATATATATATATATATATATATATATATATATATATATATTAAACTTATAGACAAGCTATTTTTAATTTTTCAATTAATAAACGAATTATTTCCAAGCAAATTGTATACAGAAAAGCACATTTTTTTTTAAACTCAAAAATGCATTATAGCGTGATAATAATAATAATAATAATAATAATAATAATAATATATATATATATATATTAAGCTGTATATTTTGCTATCCTAATTTGCCTTATCTCTTTCCCTTTTATAATAATAATAATAACAATAATAATAATTAAAATAATAATACTTATTATTATTAGTAGTAGTATTAATAGTAGTACTATTATTATTATTACATAAACATATTGATCTGCAAAAGCATTCTTTTATTTTCCTCAAAAATGCAGCATTTCTAAAAAAATATTTATTTAAAAAAATTATATTATATTATAATATATATATATATATTCAAAGTGGCTCTTCAATACAGAGGTTTTAAACTGTTTCTAACAAAGACAAAATTATATGATATACAATAAAACAACTTTTCTTTTCTTAGGAAGAAACAAATGAATAATTTATAATTTGTGGCTTTCGGAAAAATCCATATTTTATGAACTGTGGGAGAAAGTAGATTTTATGACAGTATTTAACGTATAAAAAGAAAAATATTTTTTAAAGTCCCAGACTCTCATTAATTATTAATATTTTGAGTCTCATAAAAATTTGTGATCTTTGCCGTCAGAGTTTTTATTTTAATATGGGATCAATGTAATTTTTACCCTTCCATGTTTCTGAATATTGAAAAACTATATTTGTATTTTCATCACAACATTTCGCCTTTACTCTTCTAAGAAGTTTTTTTTTTTTTTTTTTTACTGGCAGCATATATAATTTGAATGACCATTATTATTCAAAATAAAATAGATATTTATATATTTGTAGAATAAATAAATATATATTGTAAATTATATACATATATTTATGGGAGTTTTTTTTTTTACAATTTAACATAATATTTTTTCGTAATCTTGATATTTTTAAACTTTTAAAATAAAAGAAATTGCTTTTTCTTTTTTTTTCTTTTAACATTATGTATTAAAAAATAAATAAATAAATAAATAAATAAATAATAATAATCAATCTCAAGAAGTATACCAAAAATGTGTGAAAGATTAAAAAAAAAAAAAAAAAAAAAAAAATAAAAAAAAAAAAATCTTATGAAGCATTAAGGCATTCGTAAAATAAATTAAATAAAAAAGCACCACAAAACTGGCGTTGTAAAAATTATTACTTACAAACTTTGAATATTGCATTTTATGGTGTTTATTCAAAGTTTGTAAGTAATAATTCGTAAAATATATGCTTAGTAAAAAACAAAATAAAAACATACAATTTTTCGATATGGGTAAATTTATATTTGTATGAAATTTAAGTTTTTTTTTTTTTTTTTTTTTTAATTTTGCAATTTAAATCCTATCTATGCAATTTTTGATTAAACTGTTTAAAAACATTAATTTATTATTTTTTTTTTGTGTAAAGAGTGTTGGAGGACGGAAATAGGATAGGGTATACTAAAGATATGAGTATATAATAGGGTAAGAATGGGTATACTATAGGATAGGGTATACTAAAGACATACATGGAGAAAGTAGAACTAATTTTTTATATATAAGTAATATTGTTATTATGTATTTCGTAAATTTTCTTAGTTTTATTTTTTATTTTTTATATTTAATAATAATACGTCAAATATTAAAAACATTTTTTCCCTATGTATGATGTATATATATATTGACTACATATTCTACATATATATATATATATTCTACATATATATTCTACATATATATATATATATATATATATATATATATATATATATATATATATATATATATATATATATATATATATATATATATATATATATATATATATATATATATATATATATATATATATAAGAAGAAAGTGTTGAATTCGTGAAAATATTTGAACTCCATTTTTTAGATGTTCTGAACGTGATTTGACAGTTTTAGAAAATGTCTGTCTGTGTACCAATCTGCGTGTCTGTGCATGTGTATCAAAACATTTGTGGACGCTGTGTCTCACGATTTAGCCAAACTTGAATCTTAACCCTTTAACCGTTGCAAACGGCTTTTTCCATCACTTAATAGTTGAAATACGAGGCTAATGTGGCAAACTTTGGAAAAATATGATATTTTTTTCCTAGGACATAAGATTACTGAATATCCATTGATTTCAAAAACTAATATGCTTTATTCCTACTTCACTTAGTATTGATTTTAGGAGTTATTAAACAGATATGTTAAAAAACTCGACACGGCTAAAGGGTTTTGGACTGGTGCTCTATAGATTTGGGGATCTACCGCTCTACAAGTGTCGCTGTGGTCCCATTATTCTACTTTTTTAACATGGCAGTATAGGATAAAATTTCGTATAAATGCACATTATGAAAATTTCTTCTAACGTGCGATTGTAAAATTAACATGAATTATTGATAACAGAAGTAGTAAACTAGGAAAAAAAACTGTGCATGTAAGAGCATCGCTGACTCCACAACCTTGGGGGTGTAAATTTTCAATATGTGTATCTTTCAAAAGAACTCGTGAATAACTTTAAAATGAATGCTCGGGCCGCAAATATGTGATAACGTAAAACAAGTGTATCGAAGTTTTTCATTTTTGTCGGGAAAAGAAAAAAACTTTTTTTCTTATGTTTGCAAAAAATTGACTTTCTTTCGCCGTTTAGAATTATAATTCTGTGAGATAGAAATCGTCTACATTCAACATGGAAAGTAATTTAAAACCATAATAATTTAATAAATAATTTGTACTGCCTTAATTTGTGTGAAATTATATAGATGAAAATGTTGTGGTCGCCACATCATATTAGTTCAAAATAGTGTGATAGATATCACTTCTCTGCTTTACCTCTAAAATCACTAATTGTGTAATTTTTTTTTTTTTTATTTGGAACATTTTAAGCGTAAACGGTGATAAAAATAACACTTTTAAATTATGGGTTGTAAAAATTACTTTCTTAAAAATAAGCTAAATTATCTCAAAATAGCTCCGAAACTATATATACTTAAATTTGAAAACCCATTTTTGAGTATATTGACATGCTGAAAAATGAGGTTCACCAATAAGAATCCCAATATCCCCGTGTTTGACATGCCAATATACTTAAAAATGAGTATTCGTGTTTTGAAATTTAAATATATATTGTTTCGGAGCTATTTTGAGACAATTTAGCTCATTTTTAAGAAAACATTTTTAACAGTGTATTTTCGATTTTTTTTTCATAACGTTTATGATGTAAAATTTTTAAATTAATTTTTTATTTTCACAAACATGTACTCAATTTATAAAATAAATTTTAAGACAAATACAAAACATAAACGTAAGATATAATAAATTATCTTACATTATATATGATTTAATATTCATGAATTTTTTGTAGATAAAAAATTCTATATTGAATTATCTGTTCTGGCATTTATGACTTAATACCTTTGCTAGATTACTTATAAATGCATTAATGTACGGCGTGTTAGAGTAAGGTACTGCTTCTCACTTACAATGCCAAAGCGTAACTCTTTTATTCAGCTCAGCCTTAGAGTAGTAATAAAATAAAATCTAGATAAGACACAAATGAATGACCCTAATCGGCACAATTTTTCTACTAATCCGATTAGTTTTGATACATATTCCTCCCTCTTCATTTTAGACAGCTAAACATTTCTCTGTTCTAATCGATAGGAATCCAATTTCCTCGTTTTTCTCTTCATGCCACAAACAGATAGATGTTCATTACTTTTTTTTTTTTTTTTTTTTATCGATTTCATAATGTAATAGAATTCTTAAGATTTTGCATGTTACAAATTAACCATTAATGTTCCTCTTTACGTGAAAAAAAAAAAAAAATCATTTATGAAATTATGCAATTTGATGCATGTGTATATAAGGAAAAACACTTTCTAATTATTTAATATTTTCTATTTATTTAATTAATTTCTAATTCTACAATAATCCATAAAAGTTTATATAAATCGATGTATTAGAAAACTTAATGATATAACTATGAGTACAATGTGGTTAAAGAAAGGATATTTAAAATGGAGACAATAATGATAAATTTCAGCATTACAAGGGGAAAAATGTCAAATAGATGAATAAATAAAAATTAAAACATGAAAAAGATTATGAAGAGCCATGAAAAGTAATTATCTACATATATATATATATATATATATATAAATATATTTTCAAAAACTATTTTATACTATAAATGATGTACATTCGCTTGTATTTCTCTGTTTGACAGCTGGGGTAATGTTTCCATAAATTGTTTTATTTATTCTTGCAGGATTAAGTCTAAAAAATCACGTTTATCTCTTTTAAATATATTATAATTTATTATGATGCATTCCGTCCTCAATTTTATTAATAAAATGCTTCCGAACATTTTTTATAATGCTATATCATTAATATTGTTTTAGAACAGATATGTTGTTTTTCACGTAATCTTAAAATTTGATTCGAAAGTTTAGCTTTCTAAATGAGATTATTATTTACGTTACAGAGACATTTGCTGATTTTCCACAATCGTTTTCAGCATTCAATATATTAACAAGATATCTTCATTAATAAAAATGAAAACACTCTTTTTACATTAATGTAAATTTGCGTAAAAAAGGACAAAATCACAAACAATTTCTAAAATAAAATGTATCGCATTATTTAGTCACGGACTCAAAATAAAAATACACAATTTTACAAAAAAAAAAAAAAAAAAAAAAAAAAAAAAAAAGCCAGATATTTGGTGGTTTTGTTTGTCTATCGAAATGCATTGGAATTTGTAACACTTATGTTCTATTTAAATCATTTTAAAAGTAAAATCATCTAAGCCTTTTTTTAAACAAAATATGTAAAGAAAAAATGAAGAAAAAACAAATAAATAAAAGGAGGATTATTTTTTACAGGCCAAAATGGACAAATAATCCCCGTTTTCAACTTTTTTCTTTGTCATCAAGTTAAATGAATAAATATATATAACTGAGGTTAATCACTCAAAGTGACTCTACAAATAATAATAAGAAGGAAATGATTCCAGAGTTTATTGTGAAGGGAATTTACAAATATACTATACAAGAATATTATTTCTGGTTATGAGATTAAATTCATATGTAATTATTGGGCCGCGGTAGCCCAGTCGGTACAGCGCCGGCCTCGTAATTGGAAGATTGCGGGTTCTGTACTCGAGCCGGCCAAAGACCTTCGTGTACACTAATGGTGGCTGGTGCACGTAAAATATGTCGTGGCCACAATATCCTCTATATCCCCATCAAAAATTATACCTTTGGGGGTCACCGAAGCGGGAGAGCCATCCCTTCCGTGGAGGATCAAAATTGTGATGGCATGTCTCCGGACCACCTCTAGGGGTGTGTCCCAGACCGTCGCCAATTGCTGATCTGCGCAACACACGTGCGACCCAACCAACCAATCATATATAATTATTAAATTCATATTCTTATGAATCTTAGGATAGTTCAGTCAGCGGAAATATAAATTCTTATTTAACTCAAGGACTGTTGTTCTTATCAATCATTCGGTAGAAAAATTGCACTATGTATAGTAAAAGGTTATGCCTAGCAATTAAATACTGTAATTTAAATTCCTACCATTACTTAATTTCGACATCAGAAAAATGGTTAGTGAGTTTCATTTTGATTTTGCATTCCGAAAGTAAGTTTCGTCATTTTTTTTTTCAAGGAAATTTTATTGCTATAGAAAAATACATCATGAAATCATGAATTATACATATTGCACTATTTATTTATTTATTTATTTATTTTTTACATATTCTACACTGACAGTCAGACATTTGTCGTAGCGTACAATCAGTTTGAAGAAACTCCGCTGATATAACTCAATGTCCTACGATGCAAGGAATTTTCGTGCTGTCTGCTCCATCTCAGCATTATTTCTTAAGTGACACCTCAATGCGTTTGTCCACAAAAAACACGTACTCTGTAATTGTTGTTTTTATTCGTGGATGTGGAGAGATGCCCTATTCGACTTTCAACCTCCACCTCTGCCTTCCTTCACTGAACATGCAACACCAACGAGCAACCATTTGACGAGACGTGATCTCTTGACCATATGCGACCTGTGAACGGATGCATGACTGACACAATAGTTCTACGTGTCCATGACCAGATAACTGCACGCACTTCAATTTGCTAACATGTTATCAGCACACGTCTATCTGCCGTCGTGATTTGTACTCGAATAACATCGGACATGTCGGTCTGCTGCTACTCTCTGTTCTTCGGCGCTCTGCTCATGCGTCATTCCTCCTCTGCCGATGCTCCTTCCGTCGTTGAGCCAGCAATGGATGTGGTTTCTTATGGTGATTGTTTGTTTCACCTGAAGTGCCATCTTCCATTGAAAGGAACCGAACAAAAAAGTGTTATATTAAAGTTGAGCATCTCGAATAAATTAACATTCCGGCAACATCCAGATGATAAAAATGACCTCTTACAAAAAAATAAATTATGTTTAGAACACAATTTTAAATATTTAACTGCGCAAGAGTTGGTAATTTCAAATTATTTAGTGCTTCAAAATATTTATGAAGCGGAAACTTATATGTTCTACAACAAATTATTGAAATTAAGAGTCAGTAAGTTTATTTTTACAAAGATTATACCTCAAAATGACTAACTTTGCAATCTTCAATAAATTTTATATAAAACCAATTTTTTATTTTCTATCTCTCAATATCATTATATATATATATATGTAGATTCTAATAAAAAATTTAGTCATGTCCTAAAGGTTAAAATTATTTTTTTTTTATGAGAACCCTTTAGGATTTCATGGATAATCTTTCTATATTTTGTCAAAGTTTAATAACGATATCTAATGTGTATTGAATGCATGTATGGCTTAAAAAAGAATCTATGGCTTAAAAAAGAATGAAAAAAAAAAAAAAAAAGACATAGAATTTTTAAATAATGCAATACCTTTAAATTACTAATTTAAAATTATAATGTAATAGTCTTCATTATTTAGATATCAACACTTTTTTTAAGAATCAGTTTCTTTAAGTTCTTGATTAAATATTAGTAATATTTAAAACTTAAGTTATTCATTAATCGTGTTTAATTTACAACTGCATTAATTTGAAGAAAAAAATTCAGGGATTAAAAAAACAAGCAAGTGATTATGTTTTTAAAATAAAACCATTTATTTATTGTTGACTGAGTAAAAAGAAAACTATTTTAAAAATACGCTTAAAAATAAAACTAACTAATTTCTTGTTGAGGGTAATTATCGAGAAAAACTTTATACTTTCACACTCCAAAATGGGGAAAAAGATTAGGAATTTTTTTCTGAAAAGTTTACTAAGACCATGTTTTTAATATGAAATAGTGTTAGGTGTACCCTCTTTAAACAACATTTTTGAAATACTTTCACTCACCCTAAGGTCTTTTATGACTCTTTTTTTTTTTATGTCTTAATTTAATACTCATTTTAGTTGTTTATATTAGAGGCTTCAGCTTTTTGAAAAAAAAAAAAAAAAATCAAATTTTTGTAATCTTATAAAGAAATTGAAATTTCCAGAACAATTTAAAGAGAGATTAACGATAAAAATATAAAGGTTATTACAGTAATACAAGGTTCGTTTTTTTTTTTTTTTTTTTTTTTTTTTTTTTTTTTTTTAAGCCAAAAAGTAGTAAATTTAATAATTTTAAAAAATTAATTAGGATATAATTATGAACTTTAATTTTTTATTATTTTTGTTTACATTATTTTGTGGAAACTTACATTTTTAACTATATATAAAATGAACATAATAGACGATGTTAAGTATATTTTTCTTCTCATGTGAATATTTTTAATGAGAGGAATGATTTTTAAAATACATGTTGCAAAAAAAAAAAAAAAAAAAAAACTACGTTGGCGTAAATTTTCTAGGAAATTTGTCAGTTTTATTAAAAAATTGCTTTCCTTCGTTATTCCTTTAGAAAAAACACCTTCTTTGTCAATTTTGTGCTTGAGTACGTTTTATACAAAATTTATTAGTTTTAAAAAAGTTTTTACAATAATATTTAAAACAATGATGCGTGACTGTAAACAGTTTCGAAAGTAATTAACATTTCCTCCTTTCATAAAACGCCACTTACTTAGGCTTTTATAATTGTGGTTAGATCCATTGTAATTAAAATAGTTTTAAAAGAACAGACTTCACTAACTACGAACGATATTTTATTAGCTTACTTCAGACTGTCGGTGGATCATTAAGATTGTTTAAAAAAATATATATATACTTCAGTATTTACATACTTGTGGTATACTTTTTTTTTCAGAAATGTGTTTAATGTATGCAGTATTTCAAAGATATAATGAATGATGTTTAATGCAATTTTGTAACTATTATTTTACTTTTAAAAGGAAAAAGTCAATTACATTTTAATAATTTTTAAGTAAAAAATGTAAATCTAACTGAAGTTTTTTGAAAAGCCTCTTCTAAGGCTATTTCATGTAACACAAGAACAATAGAAATAAAATTCCCTAAAATATTAACCAAGAAAATAAATAATCAACATAAAAATTTAAAAGAAATAAAATAAAAATATTAATAAACATATACAAATATTCATAACTTGCAAGCTTTGCCTGCTTTCTTAGTCCCTATATTTAAAGAAATTAAAAAAAAAAAAAAAAAAGAAAAAGAAAGAAAGAAAAAAAAACATGAATCACACTATATTTTAAAACACTTTATAAATAAAAAATAAAGCAATTCATTGAAATGGCTTAAAGCTTTACTTCGAGATCCCTATGCCTTTGGCAACATCTTCCCCGCCGGCGTTATGTCAGTTTGGGGTCACCACAGCTTTCATTTGCGACTTAACCCGACATTTCAATTTCGATGCTAACTGCACTGTTAAAAATTTCAACAGAAAACTACTTCTAATTATTTATCTTAAGACTTATGTAAAATTACAAAGAAAAAAAAAAAAGGAGATGTTAAAAAATGTATGTTATATATGTTATGTATGTTATATAATATCTAATAATAATTTAATTATTTATTGGCGAGGATCTATTTGTATCTGATAATGTTTTTTCTAAAGTAGAAACAGTCATTTTATAATTTCTTTCGAGAAATCAAATAATTAAAGCTAAAAATACAGAAAAGATAGTCAGAATCTCGATTATTTATTTTTAGCTAAGAATTATTGAAAATTTACAGACACTCTGCATAAATAATTCCGTAAATTTACAGTATTTGCTTTCAGTGTGAGCGATAAGTGGCGTTCCTATTATTCAAGATTTACGTCTTTCAGACAAACATGTATCCGATATATTATCATCTTCACTCAGTGACAACAAGTGAGAGACACAGACAATCTCCGCAGCTGAAAAAAAGTATAATTAATGATAATGATAAAAAAATATTCAAAAATTCGAAAATAGGGCTTCGAGGAGCATCGGGGAGATCAAATTGGATCGCCAAGTAAAATTTTAAAGCTCTGCGAAAATTTTAAATTTTGCGTAGAAAGCGGCCAACATACCTATAAGGATAACTCTGCTTTTTGTTACTTTCTCGTCATTCGTACTGTTTAAGTAAATGTGAAGACACTGAAAGGTTTTTTCTTTTAAAATCAACTGGCATCTTTTCTGTTATCTGCAAAAAATACCACATTGACCTTTAGAGGATCGAAACATCCCCCCCTCACACCTCCTAAATATTACATTCACGTTTTAATGAAACTAACTGGGCTAATGGACTACGAAAAGTGTTTTTAGATTAATGCGCTTCTATCTCTAGAGACAACCATTTCAAAAATGTATAGATTTTAATTAATTAAAAAAATAAAAAACTTTTCAAAATTTCGGAAATTAGTCTTTGGGATCCATCCAAAGAGATCAATACAGACCGCCAGGCAAAATTCTGCAGCTCTGCGATTAGCCATTTGCTTACAAAAAAAAAGAAAAAAAAAAAAACGTACACACATACACAGTCACATCCTCTTTTATTATATGTAGAGAAGATAAATATTAAAATATAAAATGTGAATTGAGTTTAAAGATGTATTTTACGGTGTGGCATTTCAAATATAATTTACTGAATCACAGGATTGTCAGATTATCACGATTGCCGATGAAAGCAATGCGGAGAAGAGCCGCTGATGAAGCTACGTTTAACATGTCATCCCAGATTCCACAAATGACCTACTAAATCACATTTTTTAATTTTCTTAGTGTCCAAAAAAGATAATAATTAATAAGCATTAAAAATAATTTTACAGACAGAAATACTAATAAAGTTAAGTCTGAGAAACTTAGTGGTAACTTGCTTTGAAAGTCGTAGGTTTAAAATAATTTTCTAGAAAGAACTGGATCATGTTTCCCTTATATTCTTATAGGAGCATATTTTAGGGAATACATTTCTTTTGCAATGTTTTAACAATATTTTCACTCAAAAGAATCAATTGGATTCATAATCCTCTGTATAGAATAGTAAAAGTATTATTAATGAATTTTCTACTGAAATCTCTTGAACCAGAAAGATCCGCCAACATATTAAGCTATAAAATTTTACTAAAATTTCACATCCATAATACAGTCTATTCTTGAGTACAAAATTTAAATTAAAAGTACAGTTTTAAGTAATAATGTGTCAATCTGCACTGAAATAATTCAGTAAAAATCGCCTTATAATTTTGCAAAGGGCATGCGACAAAAATCAGATGAATTCTTCTTCCAGCCATTAAAATCTCTTAATTCTATTTTTTCCTGTATTTCGTATTATAGGGGAAAAAATATATAGGCGTGGTCATTGTTGTAACCTACATATTTATATACAAAACTTACGAAACATTTTTAAATTTGCCATAATTCTTAAAAAAAAAAAAAAAAAAAAAAAAAAAAAAAAATCCGCTGGAACTTATTAATTGCATGCTGTAGAAGGAACAGTGTAATTCATGAAAGATAACGAAAACATAGTGGAAGAACGCATAAAAATGAAATACAAAATGGTTTTTTGAGAAATCAGCGTTGTTATAAAATTCTGTTTAATAAATTAACGAACCATATATTCTCTTGTTAAATCATATTACCCTATCTAGCTTTAATGATTCCTTGAACCATATGTCCATACGCAACAGCAGATTGCCAAACATTTCTAAAAGTAAAATTTGCCATTCAATAATGAGCTTTACTGTTAGTTGTCGGGTGTTCTCCGCATGATACGATCGAGCCTCCAAACGTCTCTTTAAAATAGTAAACAGATATTCAATAAAATTTAAATCAAGGAAGTACGACGGTCATTCTATTATATGGATGTCTCCATTTTCTAGGCGTTCCTTAATAACAAGAGGCGTGATTGGTTTATAAATTATCATTCATGAAATGAACTGCTGGACAAATGACACTTCGAAACAATGATTTTCAATAAGTGAACCTCAGTTGAAACTGTGAAACTATTTCGCAAAATCTGAAATGGTGAAAAACAAAGACTAAAAGATTGCTTCCAGTAGCAGTCACCAATGGCCCACTGATTGCAGTGCAGATGAAAATTTGTTATGCTGGCCGGCAGTCATTAGAAGTTAACAAATTGGCAACTGTCAGACAACAGGGAGATATAAATATGATACTGGGCGCATAAAATGCCGTTGATGGCACACATAAAGTTTTCTTGCAGCTGCTGATGCCATTCGTTGACTCTTAAAAGCTGACATCACTAAAGTTTATGTAGTTATATTTTCTTTGTATGTATGCTTTACTTTATAATTTTGGCTGGGCTATTTGTTGTGAAAATAATATTTAATTTAATTTTATATTTATTATTATTATTATTATTATTTTAAAAGTTTTTGTTGTGAGACTATGATTATAAATTCAGTAATGCTAGTACAACAGACGGAAAATTCATTTGATCCGTTACAGGTTTTAAGTTCCTGTTAGCCCGAAAGCATGTCTTTATCGATTCTTCTTCATGTGCATATGTGTGAGTCTATGAATGTCTGTGCAATCAGTATATATCAAGAACAAATAGCAGCTGGAGGCCCAAACTCTGTATTCTAATGATATAGGTTTGTTACATTAAACTTTTCATTTAGGTGAATAAAATGATTCGTGTTCAGGGACATCTAGTAGATAAATAATAGAAATACATTGAGTCTAGGGGCAATATATCTGGTAGGTAGAGTTTATCATCCATAGTATGTACTAAATAAAATTAAATGACCATGCATTTTTCATATCTTAAAAGCATGTTTTGTGTTGAATATCATATAGAAATCATTGATCATTCACTTACAGAGTTACTCAAAAGAATTTGGAAATATTGAAACTATTTTTTGGAAATTGCTGGGAATGCATTTGGAAATATTTTCATACCTTTAAAACTCTGCATATCAAAATTTGAAAGGTTTAGAAACAAACCTTTTTTCATCCTATTATTAAAAGCCAAGCCTTCAATTATTGGTGCATGAAGGACGTTTGTTGTATAACTTAAATTATCCAGCAAAACCGAAAAAAGTATGAAAAATTCAAGGTTTTTTGCTCTCCAATGTACAGCCGTAGTTCTTGGAGGTCTTATTTCGGTTTTTGTATAGAGATTAGGTATATACAACATACCACTGAATGAACTTGTTTACTTTGCTTCAAAATATCTAAACTGTTTAAGATTTTGAAATTTTATTTAAAGTTTAAAAAATCTTAATGATTTTAAAGATTCCAATTAATGACTACACAAAACTGGATTCATTTATTAAACAAAACTTTTTTTTTTCTATGTTCTCAAAATGACTTTATAATGGTGTGGCCAAAACGCAATTCATTTTCCTATTTATTTAACTTAATAAAAAGAAATAAAAAAAATACAACGATAAAATATGTAGTACTGTGCATTATTCCTGTCTTTAAAAACACAAAAATTTAAATTGTTTAACAATTAGGATGAGTTTAATTACTCAGTAATTTGGAGCATTATAATTTATGATGTATACGATTCTGGAAATTCAATATTTATTTAAAAAATAAAAAGTGCGAAATTTAGTAATATTTAAAACTAACTATGTATTTCTAATAATAATTGACCAAATAATAATTGACTAAAGTAAAAGAGAGCATTAAAAATTAAAAATAAAAAAATGTATAAATGCTAATATAATGTTTTTAAGTCAAATAAATTTCAAACATTTAATTTAAACTAATCTTTAAAAATTTCAATAGCGAACTAATTTAAATGGAAATTTATACTATTATTTATTATAATTATGAAACTGTAATAAAATTATTTTTAAAAAAATATTATGGAAAACAAAAAATAAAATTATCTTGCCTTCTTTCAAATGAAATTTTTGTGCTTAAGTTTTAGAATTTTTTAAAAAGATTTTGCACAATAAATGATAAAATGTGAAACTTTTTTTTTCTTTTATCCTTTTCTTTCTTTCTTTTCTTTCTTTTCTTTTCTTTCTTTCTTTCTTTCTTTTTTTTTTTTTTTTTTAAGTATTTTTATTATTATTATTTTTTTTTTTAAGAAATAGTAAACAAAAATTTATTTAATCATAACTATTAACAATATATGTTTTGTTAATTTCTGAGGGCAATAAATAAATTAACTTGGTATTTTGAAACTCTTTTAATTAGGCTCGGAAAGCAAACATATAATTACGTAGATAATTAGGTTTATTTTAATGATGAAAATTATATATTCTATTTTCATCATTAAAATAAACCTAATTCGGAAAAACTGCCGTATATTTTATTTTCTATGACTTTCAACCTATCATTTTGCAAATAAATAATTTTTCTTATTTATTTTATATATATATATTTTTTCCCCCCGTAAATAAACGTGAACAAAAACAAGTTAAATGTTTTTTTATATATAAAAATAAAATGTGATTTCAGAACTATAATATTCTATAGTAAACGATAAAATATTATATATATATATATATATATATATATATATATATATATATATATACATCTATATAATCACTACCAATTTCAGCCTTTATCAGTCCACTGCAGAATGAAAGCATCTCCTAACTGATCCCGATTTACCCTGTTTTCTACAATTCTTTTCCATACTTCACAATGTCATGTAGACTGTTCCTCAGTTTTTTCTCTCTCTTGGTTTCCTAAATAAGACATTGGTGGTAGATATCTTATTGTTTTTTCTGTGAAGTTGACCAGCCCAGCTTCGTTCTAACTTCTTAATTTTACGAATGAATTCAGTAACTTTTGCTTGCTCTCTTACTTATGTGGTTCGCTCATGTCTCTTCGGGTGAATCCTATCATGCATCTCTTCAGTGGGTTCTTTAAAGCTTATATATATATATATATATATATATATATATATATAGTCATTTACAGAGGAGTTGTTTACCTTGATCGATTGATTGGGTAGCTGAAAATATAGTATATATATTAAAAATTATTATATATATATATTAAAAATTATTATATATATTAAAAATATTCAAAGGAAAATTGGACTTGCTGTGTATCAGTAGATTTTTTTCGTACTTTTACCATTCTGCTTCTTTGTGTATGACTTTAGACAATTTTCTAATGTAGTAATAGGATAAATGCATTTTGAAATTATTTATATGTTTTGGTTCTCAATTAGTATAACTGGACAAAGTTGGCAATATTTTAAAATATAGTATATATGTTTGATTTGGTTTATACCTATCAATACTTATAAAATAATTTACGTTCTACTAATAGTATAAGATATATAATGTAATATATATTACATCCTAATTATTATTAAATAGTTTTGAAAAGCATTATTTTTTATAATTATGTAAAGTAATTTTATTTTTTGATTGCTTTTTTATTTTATTTCAATTAAAATAAAATAAAAAAGGAAAATATTTGAATTTAATTTATTTATTTACTTATATTTTGCTGTTATTATTATCTTCATTTTGATATTTTTTGTATTGTCATGGGGTCTTTCAGCGGATTTGGAGAATGTTAGGTGTCCAGAAAACTTCTTTAAACCTCTCGACTTCCCTTAGGCCGTGATCATCTCTGCTCCTCCTTCTACTAGTTATTACTGTTTTATTTATTTTGACTTTGTCCCCGATATTTTTGAGCTCTTATGTAAAATATATATATACATAGATAGTGAAAAGAAAAGTTTAAATCACTTTAATGCTTTATCTATTAGCTGTAACTAGATAATGAAGAAAAAAATAGTAATAATAAATGTAGAAAAGAAAAATATTTTGAGAAAAATTCCAACCTTAATTTTCAAAATGTTTCATATTTTAAAATTTTATGAGTGAAAATGATCAAATAGAAAGGTTTTGTATTCCCTTCAAACAAATCAATTAAAAAAAAAAAAAAAAAAAAAAAAACTTAAAACTTAAAACTTCATCTTTCAAACCTACTTAACCCATTTTAGGCCAAGCATAAGAATTTTATAAAATGTGGTATTATTTCCATTGAAATATGCTTAAATTATATTCATTAAGACACAAAAAACGTTTCGTGCATGAAAAATGATATTTTAGTTAAGAAATCAAATGGTGCATATTTAAATAAAAAAAGTAAATAAAAAATAAATTTAAATGAACAATTTCTAAAATTTTTATGACATTTGTTTGATTTGTATCCTCTTTACAGAACTTGCAACATTAATCCATTATAAAAACATATGCTTAATCTCAATTGGAATAATTATACATTTTCGAAAAGTCGAATTTGTCAATAATCGTTTCAAGTTAGAACACTTGCGTATTTTGAAAATTTTTCAAGAGAAAGTATTTACTCCAATTGAATTACGAATATTTTATAGATGTCTTCAGAACCCTTAAAAATAGCAGAAAAATAAAATTAGTGAAAAATATACATCACAGTGTTAATAAAAATATATTTATTGAAATGGTGCGTTTACGCACCTTTCGCTGAAAATGTGTTAATTACAATACAGAAAATAATATTAACATATGTCCTTTTTTCTGTATCAATTAAAATGCTCTCTACTCGGTAGAAATAGGTATCATATACAAACTGAGGATAAAATTGTTTAAAAAAATAAAACAAATAAAAAGTGGCCTGCCTATACATACCGTGGCACACATGCAGCAGCAGCACTCTATTTAACTTTAGGCGGTTTTGCAGTTAAGGCACATACTTTAAAAATTCGCACAAACAGATAGATATTTTATAAAATATAATTCATATTAAAATAATAATAATAATAAATAAAATAAAACTACAATTGTTCTTGAAATCTGACATAATAATAATTTACACAGATTGTACGTTGATTGTACACAGATTTTGCAGATTGTACGTTGATAAAATATCAAGTGTTTTGAAATCTTGTGTAACAAAGGTTTTTAGACGTTTTCATTTAACTATTTTTGCCATTTTAATCCTTATTCATTTAAAAAATATATTGAACCATAACTATTTGAAAAGGACAAAGAACTATTTGAATGGAACAAAATTAAATCTTCTGTAATACAAAAATTGAAGTACATCGTAAAAAAAAAAAAAAAAAAAAAAAAAAAAAAAAAAAAAAAAAAATATTTAGTATATTTCAATAGGTAGCTAATCGCCCTTAAACAAGCAAAGACTGTTTTAATGTAAATATCATGCGTTTTAAAATTTTATAATTTATTACAAATTTATATTTCTATTACGGTATATGACCACTACATCCAATGTTCAATATTAAATGAAGTAAAACGCAATGAATTTTAGAGATACAAGTGTTTAGTTTTCTAGAAAAATATTGTTAAAAAGACTCTTATTATCTGATTCTAATTATCCAATTACTTCTGGATGACACCAAGAAAAATTTAAATAGTATAACTTAAAAAAATAATAATGGAAATGTATTTTTATAACGTTCTTTTTTTTTTTTGTATTTTTTTTTTTTTTTTTTTTTCAAAATACATTTTGCAATTTATATCGCCTACTTATATCCAACCAGTGCTGTTAAATTGAGGGAGTCTTTTATTCGATATCCAGCACTAGATTTTAATTGTAATGGTTGCCTAACCGTCTCTACCACAAAATCATTTAAAGGCTTCTTACAAATAAGATTTATAGTTTTAAAAAATTAAAGAACACGCATTTATAGAAATGTGAACTAAAAAGCACAAAATATCTATCTTAGTGTTAAAATGCAGGGTAAGAGAAAATCGTGTGAGTGACACACCATAATATTTACATACATTTAAATCTTTAATTAAAATAATTTAGAATTAAACAAAAACCATTTTTAAAAAATCTCCCTTGACTGGAATCGAACGCTAGACCTTTAGGTTCGTAGCGCGGAGCTATACCTCGACGCCACGGCGTTCACGTAGGAAAAGCCTTTTTATATAGATTTTTTGTTTGCTCCCAATATAGATTTTTTGTTTGCTCCCAGAGCGGTTACAAACATACAAACAAACATACATACATACAGGTGAAGCTAATAAAAACGTGTTAAAGAAAGCTTTAAATGATTAGGCAACCATTAAACTTAAAACTTAGTGGTGGCTATTGAATAAAATATCCTTTAATCTGACTGAACTGTATCCAACAAGTACAAAATTAAACCAAGTTTTAATTTTCTTAGGAACACTGTTTACAACAGTAAAAAAAAAAAAAAAAAAAAAAAAAAAAAAAAAAAAATGTTTTTATATTATTTATACATTTTGTCTTATCCGATAAAATAATTATTTTTGAAATAAAAAAATGAAAATGAAAATTAATCGTAAATGAAAAAACTGTGAATACTCAAGTAAATAATACTTTAAAGTAAACAACACTATATTCTATTCCAGGATCTTGGAAAGAACTTTAAGAGTTTCTCATCATATTTTTAAATACTGAAATAATTTTCACTGGTTTACCTGGAACAAAGGAAAGTAAATAG
Organism: Salticus scenicus; assembly: GCA_963930645.1. Classification (NCBI taxonomy): domain Eukaryota; kingdom Metazoa; phylum Arthropoda; class Arachnida; order Araneae; family Salticidae; genus Salticus; species Salticus scenicus. Next base: position 180,019,020 of record OZ005648.1, on the reverse strand, counting down.
CTTCTATTCTGATTTTGTGAATTTTCTAGAAAAAAAAAAGCGTCACAATTTCAAAGTTTAGGTTTCTTTCACTTCGGGACACTTTTCGTATTTTGTAAAGGCTCTGTAACTTTCAGTTACTTTCTATGCACCTTCATTAGTGTACTCATTATAGAGAAATAAGTTTCTTTGAAAATCTTTCTATTCTTTCGGTAAAACTAGCGAATTTTTTAAGATAGCCGTTTAAATTCTCATACAAAATTCTTCACCGGAAGGAAAAATTTTCTAAAATTTTTCTTTGACATATTTTAATAGTACCTCGTATGATGTGTTTATTTTTCAAAGTTAAAGATTGCAAAACTTTAAGTAAAAAGAAAAAAAAACTTCTTTTTAATCTCTCGCAACAGATTTTATCTTAAGTCTTAATTCTACTTTCTCTGCTAAAGGAAAATTTGTTACATTGAAATTTTATGCATATTCTGAAACAAAAATTTTAAAAATATGATTTACTATTCCAAATGTATATTAGGGCTCTATAGTGCCTATTCTTTACCGTCAAAAATATAAAGTAGCAATTTCGGTCATACAAATAGCTTAAAAATTTAAAAATAAATTTATTATTCATAAATAATGGTCCACAAAAAAACGACTTTGTTATAACACTGCATATATCTATGTATAGAGATAGATAGAGAAAGAGAGAGAGACAGAGAGAGAGAGACAGAGAGAGAGAGAGAGAGGAAGAGAGATTTTACGAAAAGTTATTCATAGAAAGTAAATTTGCAAATAGAAATATTTTACAATAATACATCAAATACATTTTTGTATGTTACTATTTATCTCTTAGGAAAATGTTCTTGTAATGCAATATTCAATTATTTTGTTTCAATCAAATCTTCGGTAACGCTGTATCAAAATCTTACGCATAAATCTACATTAAATCTCAACATGTTCTTCTATATTCATGCAAAACTAAAGGCTGCACCTATATATGAAAAAATGAAAGCTTAGGGAACAATGGCATAGAATCTTGTAGTTTTATTGTAAAAAGAAATGTAGAAAAAACAAACATAAATATTTATTGTGATAAGTTTTAATGAAAATCAAGGCTTATAGAATGCTTTAGAAATAGTACAAATTAGATGTCAAAAATTTCTATTATTTTATTAAAGTCACTGTCATTATTTTATTAAAGTCATTTACATAGTTGTAAAGTCTTCTGGTTTAGATGTGATTTTTTATAAAAGAAATTTTAGATACAATTTTCATTTTCTTTAATCGTTGAAGACTAATGTAAATAATTTCCATCAAAATATACTGGTGATAAGTATGATTTAAATTTTTGAAATGTTTGTGAGTATGTATTTCCACATTCTTTGATTAACTTCCAAGTTAAACAAAATAATGGATTTATATATTAACTGGAAACGTGCTAATAAAACAGATGAGTCCTATACAATTTGTATCAACTTATATTTTTAAAATCTTAATGTTGCTACAACTGACTAGGTTTTGTTTAATATATTTTATGTTATGTTTCGAAAACTGTTCCTTTAAACTTTTCAGTGGTAAAAAAATAGAAGTTGTTACCTTAATGAGATTTCTTAATCCACCTGCCCTTATTATGTACGATTTGAATTCTTAAATAGACAATTTGACGACAAAAATTTTATAAATAAGTTGATGAGAATTTTTTATATTTATTTATTTAAAAAAAGTCATAAAATACATACATATATATATATATATATATATATATATATATATATATATATATATATATAGGTTTTTTGAAATATGGATAATTCAGAATTAATAAATTACTTGGATAACGTAATAATACACATTTACACGAATTTCTTGTAAAGTTAAATTACATAATTATTGGTTTGTATTGTTTATTAAATATGATAAATTACAATTACTTTATAAATTCATAGGCAATTTTTTATTTTTCGTGAAGAAAAAGCACATTAATTTATAATTTTAACACGTTGACTGCCAAGCCAAAATTGCAAATGTTCACCACGGTGCCGAAAAGTTCTGTTGTGTATTTTTTATTTATTTATTTATTTATTTTTTTTTTTTTACGCAAAATTATATATAAAAAAATATTTTTCAATTTGATTCATTTTGCAACAGTTGCGGAGATTCTCATTCTCCAACAATCAAACTCCAGTACGATTTTCATGTAACTGATATCGTTTTTATAGCCAAGGATAAAGTGTTGCAAATTCATGGCTATCATATCTGATAGCCAGTGCCCCCAACGGAAATATCACTGGCTATCACATATGATAGTCATGGCAGTAAAAGTCTTAATAATGAATTTAAAGGACTTTTATTATATAGTTATATATTCAACAGACACGTTAAAAATTATAGTATCAGATACAGGGTGGTCAGAAAAACATGATAGAAAGTATTTTAAGTTTCTGATTTCAAATGTATTGATGCAAATAAAATTCTTCCATATTAAAATAGCACATATAGTGACATTTCAGTTGAATGCTTAATTACCGGAAATAAAGAATAAGCAATATATAATCACATACCTTTTAAGATCGGTTATAGATCGTAGGAAAATTGTATGAGAATAACCGATGTAATGTCCCCGTTCGACAGGCATGTCGTTCAGAGTTCAAAATGAAAAGGACGCTTAGTGAAGAGATAATCGAGCAGTAAGTTATAGGGCTCTAAAGTCGCAGTGATTTTTAAGCCATCAGATGACTGATGTAATGGTCCTAATCTCCCACTGATTTTCATTGTTTACAGGTTGATGGACAGATATGAATCTACAGGAAGTGTTTAGGATGCAAAAAGAAAGGCGTCGGGACGAAAATCAGCAGTTGCTACTGACGACATCAGGGAGCCTGAGCGCGCATACTTTGAGGATTAGCCAACCACTTCCACTCGACAGGCGACCCAACAATTAAGCATATCCAAAACATCATTACAAAGGCTAATGAAAGCAGTAGGATTGTGTCCATACAAGATCCAAATATGACAGCCGCAAAAGGGAGGGGATGCTGTGAAGTGGAGAGATTTCGCAAACCACATAATCGAGGAACTTAAAAATGGTTCCATCAGTGAATACAAGATCTGGTTCAGTGATGAGACCCATTTTCAGTTGAATGGTTTCGTGAACAAACAAAACTGGCGCCACTGAGGTACAGAAAGTCCTCATCTCAGCGCCATCTCTGCACTGCATCCACAAAGAGTCATGGTGTGGTGTGCCATATCGTCGAATCAGATAATTGGTCCGATATTTATTGATGGTGTGGTCACAGGAGTGAAGTGTCGAGAGTTGCTAGAGCGTCACTTTGGCCCTGATGCGAACATCTCAACAGGATCCAACCCATCTGAACAGGACACGCCGATACTGGTTCAAGCCAGATGGGGCTCGTCCCCAAAAAACTTCTGACGTCTTCACGTGGTTTGAAACGACGTTTGGTGAGCGTTTGATTGCATTGGATGCAGAGAAATTCACGGGGCAAGGGATAGAGAGGACCCCATACAGTCCGGACCCAAATCCGTGCGACTTATTCTTATGGGGTGACATCAAGGTTAGAATCTATAGGAAAAGCCCTGATTCACTAAAGGACCGGAAATTGGCTATCAGAAGTGAGATTAATGCACTTGATTACGACACACTCCAGCGCATTTTGACGGAGTTTTGGAACCGGCTTTATAACAGTATAGTCGGGGACGGTAGACATTTTAAGCATCTTGAATATAAAATGTCATTCATATCTTTATTCAATAAAATATGTTTCATGTTCTTGCATGTTGTCTTTTTTCCACAATGATCGCTTACTTTCTATCATGTTTTTCTGACCACCCTGTATAACAAAGCTCACATCTAATTTGAAACTCTAAAAAAACGTAAAGTAAAACATATTTCATTCACGAGAATTTAAAACAGTTGACGGATTAAGGTACATTGCTTTTTATTAAAAGTGCTTATAAAAGAAAGAGAGGGGAGATAAATCATTGTCAAAAGGCTTACTTAGAGGAAGGAAATGATGGAGATTAAGACGTCAATCAAGTTCATCTTTGCAAAAGAAAAGGGATGAAAAGTATATAAATATTTTTGTCTTATATTTAATAGAATATATTACGCAAAGGAAAGTTTCTTTTTATAAAAATATTATAAATTATTTATTATAATATATGCATTTAAAAATAAATGTTTAGCTTAATATTATGCTAGGGATTAACGTTAAGATATATTTGGTTTTGTTTGTGTACGGAAAATTAACCTTACCTATTCGTGCAGATATAGTTAAGTACATGTCAAATTAAAACAATATTTTAGTTATCTTAAAAAATCAAATTTTTAAAACTAAATAAAAAATATTTAAAATTTAACTTGTATTTTTAAAAATGGAAGAACAAATCAAAAATTTTCTATCTTGTTTAAGTACAATATGGGCGATCAAATTATTAGAATTTTTTTTAGTTTTATATTTTTTTCGATTTTCTATTAAAATACTGGGAGAAGTGGTCCGAAACTTTAGATATGCAAAGAACATTTAAAAAGGCACATTTTTTACTATGGACTTAATCTATAGTGTAATTAAGGAACCAACTACAAATTGAAAAAAGAGTAAAATACTTTTGATCCCCCTGTATCATTAAAAGCTACAAAATACTTGTACCTTTAACACATTGTTACATACAATATTTCTATGCATTTCGAGAACTGCACAGCTATTTAGGCAGATATAATTTTTTTTTTTTCGAATATTATTAATTTTTTGGCAAGTTTTTTGCTTATAACTAGAACGAATTTCCATAAAACCTTACGAAACTTGCAGAAAAATGGCCAAAACATTAGAGAAACATTATTCTGAAACATAATATTCACATGTGTAATATTCGATGAGATATGAGTATTTATAATAATTGTTTTTTAATGCACATGTGGGAAAAATATAAAAAAAATTATTGCATAGTTTAAAAGCAAACTATATTGGGCAAATTTAGTCAATAGATCATTTGAATAGAGTAAAGATTAAACCAATTATCCGCAACAGAACTAGGTAGATTTCAAATATTTTTCAGAGGTGAAATTTCATAAGGCGTTTCTTACAACCATAATTTAATTTATATATCAACAATATCCGTGTACCTTTAGGAATAAGACATCATGATAAAACTTGAAATTACAAATTATGACTATTAATTTGGAAACTCAAACAGACAACAATTCATTTGAGAAAGCCTGCCCCAAATAGTGGGGTAACTTAGCTCACGTCACCTGTTTAATGTTCTAAAATTATAGACGTTAAAGAAATGTTTAAAATTTGCATCAAATTTTAATTTTTCTATTGTGTGACCGAAAACGCTTTATAACCTAAAGAAAATCGTTCAGAAAACATTCCTTAATGAAGCCATAAAATTATAACGATGCAAAATTATGCATGAACTAAAATAAGACTTAAATGTAAAAAAAAAAAAAAAAAAAAAAAAAAAAAAAATCAATTTTAATTTATAAAGGGAAATATTATTATTATTTCTTTTTTATATATAATTTTCAATGAAGAGAACTACAAAATATTATTTATCCAGAAGTAACACATAGTGCATGTACTCAGAATTTTCAGACGGCACAATGAGTATCTTCTTCTCACAGTATACTGCTTTCAAATGATTTAAGACAGCACAGACACAAATGGTCTTGATTCTCCTGATTTTTTCGCTTGTACTTTATCGTCATTTGGCTTTTTTTTTTTTTTTTTTTTTTTTTTTTTTTTAAGCAGATTTTTTTTCTTCTGTCTTGCTTTTATTTGTTATTCCCGTGTGTTTTGCCATTAGAAAAAAGTCTTACATCGTCTGGGGAAGGAAAATAATTTCTCTCAATTTTAAGTTCATTTCTTTAGAAATCTACCTACTGCAATCACTTCGTTTATCTATCTACATATATATAATGAAAATTTTATCACCACGATAACTCCCGAAATATTACTTTAAATCGAATAAATTTTTTTGACAGCAAACTTATCTTATAAATATCTTCGAGGTCGGCGCGAGGTCGTTAACCAAGTTGCTCCAATTTTTTATTTTCAAGTAGCGGCCACAGGGAAATTTGAAATACACACTGTAAAAACCATATTTAAGGCAGGATTTCCTTGAATTTTGATGTAAATATAGACCACATAAGAGTCTCAATCAAGTTTATTAATAAACGTTTTCCGCCATTTTTAATAAAGTGGCGTGTATCTTAAATTAAACTTTGCTACTAGAAATGAGGCTATCACTTGAAAATTTAACATCACGATAACTTCGGAAATAATACACCGATTCGAACCATATTTGGACAGCGAACTTAACTTATAAATATCTTGGATGAGTTTGTTAACCATGTGTATCTGAAATTTTGTTTTAAGTATATACCACTTCAAAATTTCAAATTCACATTGTAAAAGGCGTTTTCCGAATATGTTTGAATTTTGATGTATATATAGACCACATAAGGGTTTATTAATGATCATTATCCCCATTTTTCATAAAGTGGCGGATACTTTAAACTAAGCAGAGCCACTTAAACTCAGGTTTAAGACTCCTGATTGTTTTTAATTATCAATCTTTTATTTAATAAGTTATTAGCGAACGTATTATTATCCATATTTTTCTGAAACTCAAGAATATATATATATGTATACATAATGTTATTGAAGAGAAAAGATGTAATTTAATTTAACCGGAAGGGGGGGGGAGGAATCAGAATTATTATTATTATGATTTTTTTTTTATTTTTTATTTTTTTAAGACGGTTGTAATAGTTATGATATTTTATTTTATTTATTATATTCACTGTTTCAAATATTTGTATAGAACATCAACACCCACATATAAAATTATCCAGGCAACACCATATATTCATTTAAAAAGACTAGTTTCAAGCACAAACACATAGATATTATATATATATATATATATATACTAGCAGACCCGGCCACGCGTTGCTGTGACTAAGTTATACGTTGAATTATACGGCTGTAAACTATTTAGTACAGTTAAATTATTATTTACGAACAAAGACGAAAACGTTGTAGCCGATGTAAAAACCCACAGGGTTGAGATTTGAAACTTAGGTCAAAATTTGGAAGCGATTGATAAAAATTTTCGTAGTGTTGATATTAAGCACAAATTAATTTTATTGTAGGGTCCTATAAATTTTAATGGAGAAGTGATATATATTATTTCTAATGCTACTTTGGATAAAATTGCTAAAATGACTAATATATAAATTAAATTCTATTAAAATTCTATTAAAATAAAAGTATAAAAGAAACAGACGATTTTAAAATCAATTTTTATGGAGGAGTGAAATATAATATATGCTATAATGGATAATTTTACTATTAAATGACCTCATCATTTTAAATATTTTAAAGAGGGCAACAGCTGTAGTTATAAAAGGGAAAACAATAAGGCTAAACCAGAAAAATAAGTAAATTTGATAAATATTTTAAAACTTTAAAATTGGAAATCTTATGAAATATTGGACATTTAAAGTAAATACATGTATCATTTTAAATACAAAAAGATTTTGGAAAAGTTTAGTGTATTTTAACGAAGTGATGAGAAGTTTTTGAGTATGTTAAAATTTTAATAGTAAATTCAAGTCAATAAAGATGGGAAACATTGAGGATTAAGATAAGAATAATTATAAGATTTAAAAAAAAAAAAACTTTTTATATACCATGCTTTTAAATTTTAATATACTAATAATATACAAATTAAAAGGAAAATGATAAATATTCTATCATAGTTTGAAGTCAAATTTGTTTTCAAATGTCTAAATAAAATATCTGATGTAAGATACTAATATTTTGCAGCGGAATAGATTTCATTTCTGTCATCCTTGGCGAAAAAAAAAGAATATCGCCAAATTATCTGGCGAAAATATTTAATTCCTTTCAAAAATCATGGTTATTTTAACAACTTATATTAAAAGAGTAATGAATAATATGAAACAATATTTCGTACAATACATATTACATGTCATACATACGTACAATGAATAATACATATTACATTTCGTACAATGCATACATCTGGCATGTATATTTTCGTGTTACGCTTTTGATCGCCAAATAATAATAATAATAATAAAAAAAGCCAAGGGCGACAGAGTTTAAAAATTTAAAATTAAAATTTTGTCAATTTGACAGCAAAATAATTCAATCTAACACCCGCGATAACTAATACATATCTATACCCAAATATAAGGATTAAAATCGGGAAATAAATTTCCTCGATTTTTAATAATTTCTTACAAAAAATCCAGTGGGCAATTAACATAGGAAATCTTTTTCTTGGCTGCACAGACGGTCAGTGAGTCACACTTCGCTTGCGTATAGAACTCATAGATATAGTATAGCATATATAGAATAGAGTGATCATTGGGGAGAAAAAAGTTATTCCTTTTCATTTGGGAAAAGACGACGTTTTTACCAAAATATGGCCGTCTTTCCCCGAGTGAATACACACGGGAATACATACTAATATTTTAGCAAATAAAATTTATGAATAATTTATTTGCTAAAGGGGAATGGAAGACTCCAGATACAGTTTCAAATTCATATTTCTTTCTTTCTTTTCTTTTTTTTTTTTTTTTTTTTTTTTTCAATACCACTTAATGGCTGTTTCCAAAGCTTTTATTTTTTATCTTTTTTCGGCATCAAAAATCTTTCTACGATAACATGGGGATGAGAGATCTATATATATTACTATATCTATGATAGAACTACATTAGCACTTTATCAATGTGTATAAAATCTTTACATTGATTATGACGTCAATTTTCGTGAGATGCATAATTTAACTTTTTATAATTTTTTAACGTTCACGTTTGATTAAATGTATTTATTTTTATGTCGAAAGAAAATGAACTCGTATTTTTTTTTTTTTTTTTTTTTGGCAACAATTAAATTAATGGAACTCACAGATATTTTGGAGCAACTTTAATAAAGGTCTATAATTAACAAATTGCAATAAAACAATATTGTGACAATAAATTGAGATAAAAACTATCCTATCTCTCAAGTTGGATCAAACTGCACACAGTGTGCAAAATTTCATCAAAATCAGTTCCTTAGTTTAGGAGTTTACCCCGGACAAACATCGTGACACGTAATTTATATATATATACAGATTAAATTATAAAGTTTTGATCAATGAAGCACAAATAAGTAAAAAACAGGATTAATTTCACTGTATTATCTTCATTATAATATGAATTCAATTTACACTTCAGTCTAAGTAACACGTGGCCGGCTATGCTAACACCAAAAATTTAAAAAGTGGAAATAATTGAATTATACGAAATTTATTAATAGGTTAAAAAGTTGAAGATTCTTTGTGTAGATGGCAGCACCAAATATATTTCAGCTTTCATTTCAACCCAGTCGAAAGGTATCGACATCTGTTAGAATCATTTGGAGTTAACAGATAATTGTGACTGTCAAATAATAACAGACAAATAATTAGCAATAAATTAAAATTGCGACTATAATTTGAGATTTAAACTATCCTATCTCTCAAGTTGGATCGAACTGCACATGGTGTGCGAATTTTATTATAATCGGTTAAGTGGTTTAGGAGTCCATTGAGGACAAACATTGTGACACGAGATTTATATATATTAAGATAGGTATATATACAGGGTGATCCAAAAATCAAAGAAAAAATAATATATATCTATATATATTATTCAAAAGTTATTGACCGTTGCACTATGCAGTTTTCACTGAAATGCATAGAAAGACGTAGGAGTTTTTCGGTAACAAAAGATTTATTAGCAAATTAGTTTAAATTTTCTTAATCAAGTAGCGCTTTAATAATGAAATACTTTTTTTTTAATTATGGCTCAGAGCATTCAAGAATATAGTTAGGACTATAAATGCTCAAAGTGACGGTCGTCATTCATCCGAATGATCATCAGGCGTTTCGCATTGGAAATTCCCCTAGCGAAAGGTTTAGTATTTGCAATCTGCCGTTATTCGATCAGGCTGATTTGTTAAGCTGCATAGTCCAACAGTCAGTACTTTTTGAGTAATATATATATATATAAATGTATATATATATGTATGTATATATATATATATATATATATATATATATATATATATATATATATATATATATACGGGTGATCCAAAAGTCAGGACAAACTTAAAAAACGAATAATTCAAAAACGAATCAAGATACAAAGATACGGTTTGCACCAAACGGGTGGAAAAGAAGCCGGGTTTTGTGTGGCAAAGAAAAAAAAGTAGTTCTGTTGGCGACCAACAGATGGCGATGTCGTATTTCTGATGTAGGATTATGCAAAGCAACAAACGATGTAAAAAAGAACAACTACAGCAGGTAATGGTAGTCGAAGCTTATATGCATCGAAATATCGCATTCTCAGTCGCTACTTTAATCACGCATGGCCTCCAAGATCTCCCGATCTGACACCCTGTGCCTTTTGGCTGTGGGGATTCTTGGAAGTCAAAAGTGTACCGCGGCCAACCGGCATCACTAGCAACAGTGAAAGATGCCATCCGCCAAAATGTGTCTGCCATAACGCAAGAAATGCTACTAAATGCTGTGAACGAGGTGGTGAATCATCTCACAGCTGTACTTCTGAATGATGGACATTGAACAGTTACTGTAGTAGTACTAATTAACTGTAATTAAGCTGACTTGTAAGTTCTCAAAATTTATTTTTATTTGTAACTCATCTTTTGATGAAATAAAACACTGTAGCGCCATCTGTTGGTCGCCAAAAGAACTAATTTTTTTCCTTTGCCACACAAAACCCGGTTTCTTTTTCATCCGTTTGGCGCAAACCGTATCTTTGTATCTTGATTCGTTTTCGAATTATTCATTTTTAAAGTTTGTCCTGACTTTTGGATCGCCCGGTATATACATATATATATATATATATATCATAAAAAACAATACTACTGTAAAAGTCACCCCGCCCAGCAAAAACTCTTACCTTTCTTAAGCAGACTAAAAAAGGATTGATATCAAATTTCGCCGCCGCTATTGAATCCCGGGTACTCAATGCCTAGCTTAATGAAGATCTACCAATAACACTGCATGTATGTTTCAAATAAATCCTAATCTCTTTCAACATTATTTGTTATTTGTGGTAGTTTTTCCGCTGCATTATAAAGTTATAATTTAAAGTATTTTTACGGCGGGGTGTGTCCCCTATGTAGAAGTTTTAATTAATAAAAATTTAGTTAGTTAAGATTAAAATATTATTACGCACCCATGAACAGTAACCCTATTAATCCTAACACCCTCGAATTTCAAAAAACATCCCATAATAATTCTCACCAGTTCGCCTTAAAACGTAAAGCTCTTGAGATCCTAACAACTAGCGATGCCGTCAACGATAGAGAGCACTGTACCATCCCACCTGATTGGGAACATCTGGTTGAAATTCTGAAGCGAAGTGAAGATTTTCCGCGGAGGAAAAACAGTGAAGGAGGAAAACAGAAGCAGACAACTACTAGTCATTCGAGCACTGAGGATGAAACAGATATGGTTTGAAATATATATGCTCACAACAAAGGAATGTTTTTAAGGAATTTTGATAATTTTTAAAATGTAATTTAGTCCTTTTCTGAGTAAAGGCGCATCTATAGCAATAAAAAATGAAGCCAATAAACATAACATCAATATCCCAATAAAAACTAACAAAAATATTTTCCAACGCATCCGCAACGAAAAAGATCCTATTACCTTTAATTATACCTCCGGTGTTTATAAAATCAGTTTCAAATTCAATGATAATAAACCTGCCTGTTATATCGTCATGACCAAGCGTCATTTAAAACATCGTAAATCCGAGCATCTCGCCGATTTAAAGTACAGTAAACTCTCTACCGCTTTCTCTAGAATTAAAAACAATAACCCTATTAATCCTAACACCCTCGAATAAAAAAAAATAGTCCATTATAATTCCCACCAGTTTGCCTTAAAACGCGAAGCTCTTTAGATCCTAACAACTAACAATGCCATCAACGATAGAGAGCACAGCACCATACCGCCTGATTGGCAACATCTGGTTGAAAATCTGAAGCGAAGTGAAGAAGTTCAGTGAAGCAAAAACAGTGAAGGAGGAAAACAGAAGCAGACAACTACTAGTCATTCGAGCAATGAGGATGAACCAGATATGGTTTGAAATATATATGCTCACAACAAAGGAATGTTTTTAAGGTATTTTAATAATTTTTAAAATTGAATTTACTCCTTTTATGAATAAAGGCGCATCTATAGCAATAAAAAATGAAGCCAATGAACATAACATCAATATTCCAATAAAATCTGACAAAAATATTTTCCAACGCATCCGCAACGAAAAAATACTTTTCCTTTTAATTATACCTCCTTTGTTTACAAAACCAATTCCAAATTCAATGATAATAAACCTACCTGTTACATCGGCATGACCAAGCGCCATTTAAAAGATCGTAAATCCGAGCATCTCGCCGATTTAAAGTACAATAAACTTTCTACCGCTTTCTCTAGAATTAAAAACAATAACTCTATTAAACCTAACACCCTCGAATTTCAAAAATAGCCCATTATAATTCCCACCAGTTTACCTTGAAATGCGAAGCTCTTGAGATCCTAACAACTAACGATGCCATCAACGATAGAGAGCACAGCACTATCCCACCTGATTGGCAACATCTGGTTGAAAATCTGAAGCGAAATGAAGAAGTTCGGCGGAACAAAAACAGTGAAGGAGGAAAACGGAAGCAGGCAACTACTAGTCATTCGAGCACTGAGGATGAACCAGATATGGCTTGAAATATATATGCTCACAACAAAGGAATGTTTTTAAGGTATTTTGATAATTAAAAAAAATGACTTTTGACTTTCAAGATCTTTTCAATAATATTGAATTAACAGATCTTAGTAATATCATTTACAGTTTTTTCACGAATATAAAACTGAAATTAATCTTCCTCGCAATTTTAAAGCAGAAAAATCGAAAAAACGTCTTAACTTTGTTATCCATAATAATTACATCTTTCACAACAACAATATATATTTGCAACAAGTAGGAATCCCACAAGGGGATAGTAGCTCCAGCATATTTTGGCAGATCTCTATCTTTATTATTATGGAAAGCAATTTTGTTATGATGATGTCCGACTTTATCATTACATAGATGATATTATTGTATTTTATCTTAACAAAAAATCACAAAATGTCTTTTCCTTAAATTATCCATCTAACTTAAAACTCACTCAAAATACACTAACTAATCAATCAATTAACTTTTTGGATCTAAAAATAATCTTTGATGGTAATAAAATGTACACAGATATCTATGACAAAAGACAAGATTTTTGTTTTAAAGTAAAATTATTTACTCATTTCAATTCCTGTCTGCATCTTTCGGTATTTAGAAACATCATCATTAACCATTTATTTTGATATAATAATTTATGCTCTACGAAGCATAAAAACAAAAATATGAATAAACTGATCATAGCCACTGCTAAAATGGGTTTTGCAATAAACTTCGTATTTTTATTTTATATACATAACCATATCTCTGTCAGTATATTAAAAAAAAAAGTGAACATTTTAGTGTATCTTAACAAAAAAATTATAAAATTATAAAAGACAATAAAAAAGATGACGATTGGATGGACAGATGTTTGATTACAGAGGATGGGTAGTGTTGTTTGTCTGGACGGTTGGGTGGAACTGTGAAATTAAATTTGAAAAAAAAGCAGAAAGCTTATTCCATTTATTTTGCATTAATATGCAATCATTCTTTTTCCATTAAATTTTCAGTTTCTTCATTGTTGAGTTATTAACTATTATTAAAATTCTAATCAAATTATTAAACAAAGTAATCAATAAATTTCATTGTCGTTTCATAGTTTCATTTTTCTTTATCTGCTATAATTTTTTTCTTTTATTTTTTTTTTAATCCACGTGATTCCTGTTCTAGTCTTGGCGGACTGGGGAGAGTTACCGGCGTGAGACTGGTTTCACCCCACGGGTGGGGCTTGCCGCCTGCCTACATCCTTCTTTTCTTGGGTTTCTTGAGTTATTTTTTCACAAATTTCGTTTCGGTTTGGTTTTTTCTGTTGAGATTTTGGTGAGTTGTTTTATTGTTTCGTTTGTTTTTCAGTCTGTTGATTGGCAAATTCGGTTTCTTTAAGTGTGTGTATTTCATGCCCTAATGAAAATTTTTCGCCTTTCTGGGCATCTCCTGCATGGGAAATTTTTTTCATTCTCGTTAGTCTTTGTGGTTTCGGTGGTCTTGTGTCTGTTGCTTGGCTTTTCTATGCTTAATAAATCATTATATATATATATATATATATATATATATATATATATATATATATACACACACTGCTATAAATTGCGCTACCTAATTGCTACAAAATTGTGTTTGTACTTAGTGTCACGAAACGCATGGTTAATGTTCTTTAAAGAAAGAACTTTATCATGTTATGTACAGTTTCTATAAAAAATACATTCTATCATTAATAATAAGCCACAGTTTTATGATATTTGTAAAGTAATAACTAAATATTATCATTATTATTATTTTTTTACTGTGTGGAATTGATAAAAAAAAGTAAACCTTCAATTGAAAATTTAATTTAATGTCATTAATGAGATATTTTCCTTCCATATTTTTAGATGTTAAAAAGAAAAGTGTGTAAGGCATTCTTTAGAAATACTAGAAGAAACTAAAGAAGTTTTACCAGAAAAGTTTTGAAAAAACGATATTCTTTTGGATTAAAAACTTTCTGCCAAGACAGTATTAGCATTGGAATCCTCATAACTGACAAGGAAACATTCAAAAGGTGTCGTCTTAAAAAAATATTGAAAAAAAAAATGTAATTCTACTCTTCATAAAACACCATAAAGTGAAAAAAAAAATCTGCTGAAATGAATTACAGCGACCATAAAAAAATATCAAAATTAAGCGTTTTTGGCGATTTTGCGCTGCTAGGCGATAAGTTTGCTAGCATCGAGATTGCCGTGTACGAACAGAACCTTCTTTTGCTTCTCCGCCAAGTACTCAAAATCAATCGCCTAATAGTGCGAAATCGTCAAATATACTTAATTTTGATAAATTTTTGTGGTCGCTGTATTCATTTCAGCCGATATTATTTTCATTTTCTGGTGTTTTATGAAGAGTAGAATCACACACACATATATATATATATATATATATATATATATATATACATATATATTTTCAATACTTTTTGAAGACGACACTTTTTGAATGTTTCCTTGTGAGAAATAAATATCAACATTTTCACAATTTTCTGGTAGCATGTACAGGCAAGCTTTTCTGAAAACTTATTAAGAACATTTAAATGATTAACTTTAGGATAATATTAATAAAAAAACGGTCTTCAATTTGTATGGTTTGATTATTGTCAAATTACTTTTTATGTTGCTTTGATATTTTAACTGTCAAATGATTTCTTTATTTCATATTTAAGAACAATTTTGTTTTCATCAATTAAATATATTTCCCTTGTAAAAACGTCACTTTATAAACTGTAAGTTATTTTTTTAGCAAGGTCGTTTAACTATTTTCGTTCAAAAATATATTCTTTCTATTTTCTGTTTCTCGCGAATATGCATTTGAGGAACAGTTATATCTAAGTAATAATAAAATATAAATTTATAAATATTTAAATATTTAAACAAATAATATTAAATTTATAGGAAAAGATAAAGCCATCAAACGAAAGTTGTAAACATCATTTGGAATTTTAAATATTAAAGGGTGGTAAATAATGACATTTAGCAAACAGAAAATAAAAGCATTATTTTGTTAACCTTTAGGGACAAAGAGTTATATTCGGAACTCCGATTTATAAGATTATCATAAAACCTCTGAATTTACTTAAATATTCAATAAGAAATAATATAGAAATAATGATATAAATTAATGGAGTGATAAATAAATATCTACAAATAAAAAGAGATTTTTTATTTATTTCACAGAAAGCAACTAAAACAGATAATTAAACATTTATCTGTTAGCCACTCGTAAAATTGTTTCCATGTAAAGACAAAGCATATGAGACATGAATTTGCAATTTCGCTAATGACATAGCAGTTTGAGAAATCATTACTGCAATATAGAGATAAATTAGACCAGGAATTTAATGAAGTTTACATCGCTGACAAATTCTAGTTTTCTCGTTTGGTGAAAGGTTATCTCTAACAAAACAGAATGTTTGTATAAAACATTTTAGAACATAGTATAAAAATAGCTTTTTAATAATATTGATAAATGTCTTTTTTTTTTTTTAATTTATTCAGATACTAGCAGGCTACGCCCGCTTCGCTGGTCACTATATTTAAATGAATTTTCAAAAGAATTGGATCAGTATTTATTTTTTACATCACATTACAAATTAAAACTAAAAAAAAAAAAAAAAAAAAAACCCACTGAAATCGCTTTAGATCTCGCTTCTTCGGGTACCCGTTGCCTAAGACAGCTCTTTTTTCTGCCCGTACTGCATCGGGTCCAGTTTCCCACTGGACAGAAAGGTCTTTCCCGGGCACTTCAATCTGAGTATTTATCGACGACTTGTGGATTTACTGTTATTTATGAACTACGATTTTAACGATGACTGTACAGTCGGTAACAAAAGTGTCCGAACACTAGCAAAAAATCCTATGTAAAAAAAGTATAACTCAAACGGGTTTGTTAAATAAATCCTTGTCGAATCCTGTTCTTAGTTAGTATAAGAACATGATTCGATAAGGATTTATTTAACAAAACCGTATGAGTTGTACTTTTTTTACATAGGAATTTTTGCTAGTGTTCAGACACTTCTGTTACCGACTGTATCTCAGCAGCTATTATATATTTTAGTTTTTGAGCCATGTGTTTTATAAACCCCGTTATTTACACAATATTACGATTTTATTCCGATTAGTGCAATAAAATGAATTAAAAAAGTAGATTTTCTTTTAAAAGGAATTAAATACAGGAAAAACAAACGAATTTTAATCAGTTTAATCCTTTCTACGAGAAACTACTATTTTTTTCACCCAATAAATATTATAAGTAAGAAAAAAAAAAGATTTTTCTATTAAAGGAATTAATTAAAAAATTGAAAAAATAAAAAGTTGCTATACAATAAAATTTATACAAAAACGTAACAATTTATTTTTATTGCATTACCATTTGATTTTCAATAAATATAATAATAATTAAAAAAAAGAAAGACAAAAAAAAAAAGAAAATCGTCTTCAAATGAATGTATTAAATAAAAAACGAATTGCATAATAGCCGTTGCTAAGATTCGCAGACGATCACAATCGAAGAATAGATTCATGAAAAATGAAACATTAAAGCCAATGTTTAAAATCGAAAATACATTAATTTAAAAAATTCAAATTCGAAATTCGAAAAAATCTCGATGAGGTGCACACCTGCAGGATCCCAGGTACCTATATGCCAAATTGGGAAGCTCTGCAATCAGTAGTGTGAGCACCAGAGCGCAGACAGGCACACAGACACTTCTCTTTTTTTATATAGATATCGCCACCATTTTAAATTAAAATAAGTTACATTTTTCTTCTGTGATTGAATAAATAAAAAATTGTTTTATAAAATTTGTATAATGAATTCTCTTGAGAAAAATAACGAGTTAGTAACTACTTTTTTTTTCCCCTTCTTAAACTCTAGGACCAAAATGTACTGGGGCTATCCCCCCCCCCCCCCCTATTTCGAGAAATGAATTGCTAAAACTAATAAATGGAACAAAAGCGAATTTAAAATTCAAACTACTAAATATATGACAAGATTTTCAAAATATACCAAAAGTCGATATTGAGCTATTTTGGCGTGATTTCATCTACAATCTATCATGTTTGTCCAATGGAAGTAGATTTTGAAATTTTCCTTAGTGCATATGTGATTTTGAATTTGTTGAATAAGTTAATGTAGCGGATTAAAACTGGTCCTAATCCATATTCACTCATAATTATGGTAAATCAGTGGTATTGTTCGGACGACTATGTCGACTGTCTTCAGATCTGGCATCCCCATGTTTGAGAGCAGAACATCTACTCCAGCTTAAAAAAAAAGAAAGATAGTCTATACTTACAATGAATGAACGCACAATGAATTGCGATAGATAACATAAATGACTGACATACGATAATATATTCTCGGAAAATAATTTTTTTATTGGTTAATATTAGTTTTTCTGGGACCATATATAATATAAATTCCGTGTTTTGATATTTGTTGTGTACAAAATATTGCATACGTGTTTGACGGTTTCTATTGTTTCGCATAAACTGCCACCTTGGAAGAGCTCATCCCGTATTCTTCTTCTAAAAACTTACACTAACTTTATAAACGGCGGATTTTAGGTATCCTCATGACCCATACTCACCTGTCTGAGGAACGAGGTGGAAATTTCGATATATAAAAGTTATTGACACCACTCTCATTCAAAAAAATACAACCGTAAAAGGATCCATACTGAACAAAAAATATGTGTTCGTACTGAATTTTGCCTAAAAGTTCACGTGCCCAAACATTATTTTTGCTGCAATTAAGAAGTGATAAACATTTACATCATTTACTGACTTTTCTCACTAGAGACGGTGCAGGAAACAAGAATGATTTTCAGAAGTATGTGGTTTTATCATTAAATCGCCGGTGATGCAAGCTATCAGTTACATTTTTAGAACGTATTGGCACTTGATGCATCATTGTGGGCTAATGAGATGCCCAAATTTCGTATATATTTTTATGTACTGAGCTATTAACATAAAAGCTTCATCATCCCGAATTATTTTTCAAGGCCAAATACTATCGATTTCCATACAAGCGAGAAACGTTAGTGTAAATGTCAGATTCACGAGTTTTTTAAAATCTCTCTCTCACACATCCTGTACATTGCCGATCCTATACGGATAGAAATGCAGTATTTTCAGTATAACTTTCCAGACAGTTCAATAAGGCGTATATACTTGACGAATTCTTGGACCGCTGCTAGTTCTAGTGTAGTGTCAACGTCTGTTTTTTCAACGTCAAATACTACTTTTTATCCACTGTCATCTCTAACTTATATTGATTCAGTCTCTACAACTTTTTTCATGATCCCTGTCAGTGCTATATAAAATACTGAACTTTATTCAAGTTATGAAATTCATTTCGGAACATTCTAAGTTTCGAAAAAAATCACTGAAGTGTTACACTATTTAGTGCAAAAAAAAAAAAAAAAAAAAAAAGGGAAAATGACAAGTTAAGCACGGTCAGTAAAAATTGGAAGCACACATCAACAGTCAGTCAACGAACTACTGACTGAACGTTAGCCCTTCCATTTTGAAAGACGATTTTAGTGGTGCTATCACGTAACACTGGGCAATTTGTATAATCTACAACAGCTGTGCAAATTTGCTAAAGACAACGTCAAAATGACTCCATCTTTTTCACAGATTGTAAAAAAACTTGGTCTCATTCTATTCATTAGTTTTATTTAAAGATGCCTCAAAACAGGGAAAGTCAGTTTTAGGCCCTCGTGTAATTTAAATTTTGAGCAGTAATAAGTCCGCTATTCTCAAATTTTTGTCTAAAAAAACCTTGTGTATCAATATAAAATGTTTCAAAGTTCCCGAATTACACATTTACTGTTAGGGATTTTCCAAAAACTTATTATTAATGATTTTTTTTTTTTTTTTTTTTTTATGAAGTTTTTGTTGAAATTTGTTTCAATGAAAAGAAAGCTTATTATTTTCGTTTATTTGTATAGGATGGAAAGTCAGTGTAAATTAATTAACAGAAAGTTAGATTTAAAAATTACATATTTTTTTAAAGAATGTTTCAAAATAAAATTTTGAAATAATAAATTTTCGTGTAAAATGTTTATTTTATTTTATTTTTCGTTTCTTGGTATTTCATCCAATTTTTCATTATAACCTGTTCACAAGTACGTGTAGTGTAAACATATTACTATATAGGCATTTCATACCATGACATGGGTACAAGGTTGCAAACTCGTACCTCTCTCTCTCAGAGAATGTCAAAAATCTGATATTTTTGAAGCAACAAAAAAAATCTTAAACAAAGATTTTTTTTTTTTAATTAACGAAAGCATCGTCATAATACCTTTTCTCTTACGCTTATTTGAGTATGAATTGTGTGTAAATTTGTTAATTATATAAGATGCTGTTGTATTTTTATATCTACAGTAATGATTATACAATTCAGTAAAAAATACATAAAACTATGAAACTTTATTTCAGTTTGCGTACTTAAAATTTTGTAAGAAAAAAAATAATCACAAGCAAAACATTAAATATATGTGCGTTTTGTATGTATCACTTTGTTATAGCATCAAATTCTTTCTTTCCTCTTTTTTTTTTTTTTTTTTTTTTCCTTTAAAAAACAGAAATAAATGTGTTTTAATACATTGGTTTTAGAATATGTCTATGTTCAAATAAATAAACACTTTAAATATTAATTTTAAATCAAAAGTACTTTATTACAGCATAACGTATAAACGCTATTTTATATGTCACAGAATGTCCCTATGAATTGTTCCTAATATAAATAACTGTTATAAAATATTTAAAATAACTTTCCTCTTATTTTCAGTCAATTCCTTTATCTCTACTGCAAAGTTGTTGCTATTTTTATGCAGCTCTGATTGGTTAAATAGTTTAATGTCCATATTAATTTGTAAAGCAAATATCTAAGTTTTATTAATTAATTAATTTTTAATTTTTAATTTATTTATATTTTCAAACGATAGAATATATATCTCATATACATCTTTAATTTTAAGAAAATAGAATGACTTTATTTGTAAAAATACTATTAATGATAAATATTTAAGTTGGCTTAATTCTTAATTTGATTAAATAAATAATATTGGTAATTCATAATATTTTCTAATTAATTTGTTTTAAGAATAAACTATCATTTTTATGTGTATTTTGATAAAATCACCAAGATGAAGCAGAGCAAATATTTTGCATCCTTTTATTTTCTAATCATGAAGTTTTCTCAATGCTGACACTAGCTTATCTTTGGAGAGTAAATTGTGACAATTTATCATTCAAACAGACAAATATACTCTTTTGTTCGAGAGAGTTTTAGTATCTTTGTGAAGAAATAACCTCAAGCTATGTATTTTCGCATTAGCTTCTCTAATAGCATTTATCATTCTCATTATATATAGCGCAAATATTCTCTTACGTTTGCTATGTTCCTCTTAAACTAATTTTAACAATGGGTGTGTAATGCTGAATAGGTAATTCAACGTGACGCTATAAATAGCTTAGATCAAACTAAATTTATATCATTATGTACAATTTTTAGAAATGTTTCGATATTAAATTCTTTAGTAAAAAATATTATTCAAGATAAGTAGAAATATTTTTATGATTTATTTATTTTTTTTATTTATTTTTTTTATGATTTTAATTTTTTTAAACAAATTTTACACATTTTATAATTTTTTATGCTTGTATGCAGAAAATAATGCAATCTTTAAAAATTTTTAAATAATTATGTAAACAATAACATCTCTCTCTCTCTCTCTCTCTCTTTATATATATATATATATATATCCGTCAATCCGCAAATTAATGTACAAAAAATATTAGGATATTTTTATAAACTATAAAAATGTAAAATAGAAAAGGAAATCTTAAGATTCAGTCATATGAAGCATTTTAAAAATTATCAAAAATAAATAAGTAAATAAATAAATAAATAAAATTTTGAAATCTAGTTTTTTTATACAACTGTTTTCTCAAAAATTTTAATATACGCGTAATTTTTATGCATTTCAAAGCATATGCATGGGAAAATTTATAACTCTAAAATAGTAATTTCAAAGAACTATTTTAAACGTGCACCATCCTTTTAATGCAGCACGGTATGATAAAATATTTCCTTTTTAAATACTTTACCTTAAAACAAAGTAACAGTGATTTACCTGACATGCTCTGATTAACACTGTGCCATATTATAACATTCCTGCTTTCTGAAAAAAGCGTAATTTAAATCTTTGCATAGCAGTGAAATTACAAAATATAAAAAAAGTCATAATTTTAAGACTTCTTTAAGAAACTCAAATGTTTTTTCTTGCGTGAATGGGAAATTTTTTATAAGGGCATGTAAAATTTCTATGTTCATTATTGTAACTGTTGTGTTTAGATACATTTCTTCGTAAAACTGTGTATGCATTGTGTAGTTTGAAGGTGTTTTACATGCTTAGTACATTTATAATTTATTTTTGAATATTGTTAGTATCCACTCCTTTTTAAACTACTAGTTTTAAATTCTATTTTTCTTCTCATGTCACCATTATTACATGTTGGAGAAAATTCCTTTACAAGCAAAGTGGTGTGAAAAAAGGATAGGTTCTAAACTTACTCTAGAATAAATTATAAAAAATATCAAGTGTGCATATAGTTATTTATCTTTCTTTTGAGTACAAATACTTATAAAACTTATAGAAATGTACGTCCTCAAAGAATATTATCCAAATTCAATATGTGGTTTTGGAGAAAAATCATGTTCCAAGACACACATACACACATATATATATATGTACATATACCGAGAGAGAGAGAGATGTCCGTGTGTATATAAATAATAAGACACTGAAGTAGATCAAAATTAAATGTCATGAAACTGAATTGTCTACAAATCCCTTGTATTAATATTGTGCTGAATAATTTTAGAAAGCGGATGCGTAGTTGATTGAAATGCTAAGCGACATTAAACTATGTTTAATTTTTATTTATGATCATGGAAATATTTGTTAGTATTTAATTAATGAATTATAAAGTACTAAAAAAATTATATTATTTATGCTTTTCGCACGTTTTGTGTGCGTGTAAATCATTTTTATCAGGACATTGCAAATAATCAGGAAACAGATTTTGATAATTATTATTAAAATTTAAATTAAATCCATAAAACCTGAAGATTAACCCAATGATTGAATCCATAATTCAACTTAGTAAATGTAATTAAAGAATGAAAATCAAAATCCATTAATAAATCTTAAATAAAATAAATAAATAAATAAATAAACTATAATGTTATCAGGTGTACTTTAAAATTATTAGGGTGAAAAAAAAATGTTTCTATAATAGTGAGAGCCTTTAGCAAAATTTTTCTATCAGAATATATATATATATATATATATATATATATATATATATATATATATATTGCATATATACATAAGAAAAATCTTTTAACATTTAAAAACATTTCACAGGAAGAAAAATGCAATATTGCATGAAGAAATGAAGATTTATTTAAAAAAGATAAAAATATATTCAAAATCCAATAATGAATGCATACATTAAAACAATACTTCATCAGGCGCAGTGAATGAAATTATATATATATATATATATATATACATACATACATACATAATGAGACAGTGCAATTAATTTACCAATATAAATGCCATCAAACATAATTTTTTTATGAAGTGTATCATATATAGTACCAAACAATAATGCTAAAAAACGTGTCAAAAACGTAGTATGTTTGCAATCTCAGTTAACTAAGTTATATACATGTTCTTGATTCCTTCCTCAGGTAATGATTGTCATACTAAAAGCCTCCAATAGCATCACACTTGCGCGAATAAAATTACCTTAATTAAGCTCATACTGCTAAGGCTTTATTGCAAAACAATCATGTTTTGAATGAACAGTCTCTATAAAAATCAAAAAAAAAAAAAAAAAAAAAAAAAAACAGCATTTTTTATAATGCTTTTTTTTTTTTATTATTATATATTTCTTTGTATACTGAATATTACGAATAGTTAAACAAAACGAGAAAAAAATAAATAAAAAATATATATATTATAAAAAAAATGAACAAATTAAACAAAACTTCATACATAGATAGGTCTTTATTTAAATTGGTTTAATTTAGATTATAGGTTATATTGTCAAAAATGGCGCTTTTATGCTGAAATACCTTCTCTTTAAGCGAATATCTTACTAAGGCTATATCCTACTACTGCAATACATAGTTATACAAAACTTGATACGTATGATGACCATGAAAAAAAAAAACATCTAGATTTATTTGGATGCAAACCAAACTCAGGTTGCACTCCTACGCAAGAGATGAACCCCGTTTACTGTTATACAATGTCTCAGCGAGCATAATATATAAATGAATCGAATATGTGATAATTTTATTATTGATAAACTTTGTTGATTCGGTTCGGGTGAACATAGGGCAATGACTCAAGATACAAAGGTTGATATATAACCTTTCCATGGGCGAGATAACTATGTATATCTCTAGTTTATGATCTATTAATGTACTAAATACCGTATGTTAGATCGATGTAAAAAAAAAAAGTACTGCTTCATTTGGGTGTATATCGTACCACAGGTCGCTGCTGTTATTCCGTTTCTTTGATTTTTCAGATGACTACATGTACTTATCATATAATAATTGCAAGAAACTACATATGTAAATTCTTTATTGTGAGAGGTTATTTGGGGAAAAATTTGTGACTATACCTAGTAAATAAGGCTTTTATTTAGAATGATTTAATAAAAAGAGGCGGACACAGCACATTTATCAGTTATTCTTGTTATTCTATATATTTGTTACAAATAAAAAATTACTTTAGGTATGTAGAATCTTTTGAAAAATCTATAAAGAAATGGTAAATATTCAAATCGTTTGGTCCGAAATTTAGACATATTTTCTATATATATATATATATATATATATATATATATATATATATGTATATATATAAAAGAGTAATATTAATTTTAATCTTCATATCTTTGCGATGTATTTTTCTTACTATGAGGTAAAAAAAATCCCCTAGCTGCCACTTAAAATATTTTTTTATTCACAATTGTAAATAATTACAATTACCAGTAAAATTCGTAGCTATTACGAATCATAATTTATATAATTGTTATTATGTTATAATTATACAGATTCATATCTAAAATTCTGATTTGCTAATTTTCGCTGATCTATATGTTTTTTTTTTTTTTTTTTTTTTTTTTTGTGTGTGTGTGTGTGCGTGTGTGTGTGTACCGAAACCAACACTGAAGCAAGTTTTTCTGTATCACACATAGCATTTTTCTAGAAGGAAGAGACACGGAACAAATTGTGTTGATAGATACCCTGTATTGACAACAATATGTATGTATTAGGGAAAAACTGGCTTCAACGTTGATTTTAGCACATCAAAAAAAAAAAAAAAAAACATAAGTATTATCCAAAATTATCAAATGAAAATTTTAGATCTAGACCTACGTAACTACTATTTCACACAGCCACTTACATCCATGAGACATCTATAAACACGTATAAAATTAACAAAAAAAAAATGTATCCATTTAACTTCTATCATAGCCTCCTAAACTAGATACCTGTCGCGTGACTTGGAAACTTGGCAACAGTTGAAGCGGTAGACAGTGCCACCTAATACAGATTTAGTGACTTTTTTATTCAACAGTCACCAATAATTTTAAGACGTGATATATGATATATATAACCGTTCTTTCTTCGATTCTATTCGCCTTTTATGTATATCATGTCCCACTTTTAAAACTTTTTGGTGGCTGTTGAATAAAAAAGTCGCGCAATCTGTACCAGGTGGCACTATCTACCGTTTAAACTGTTGCTAATTTTCCGAGCCACGCGACAGGCATCTAGTTTAGGAGGCTATGCTTCTATTAATATCCTACAGATATCTATTATCATGAGAAATTTAAATCAATTTTACATTCATTAGATGTTTGTTACATATCCAATAAATCACTAAACACACAATAATTGGATATCTAATAGATATTTAAAATATATTTATATATATAGTATAGATATTTAAAATATATTATAAATATAAATATATTTAAAATATATTTATATTTATATCTAATAGATATTTAAAATATTTAAACCGTATTTTGATCTAACATATTATTACATCTATTAGACATCGAAAAATGCGAGACTAAATTTCGACTATATTTAAAAATCTAATAGATATCTATGGATATCTAGGACTTTTAATGGACATTCTTTAGATATTTTTTACATTTCATGGATAATTGGATTCAATTTAGATGTCCATATATATCAGTAGTTGTATAGGATATAATATATAAAATAAAATATAACATCTCGTTGATTCTTCATCAAAGAGTTATGTTATAATATAAATTCCATTAAAATATACATAAGTTTAGATATTCATATCCATAAGAAATTAGTCCGTTAATTTAAAATCCATGAGAGTCAAATTACTATAAAATAATAAAATACACATGCAATGTTTCGTCTTTTTTAAATATCCACATTTGTAATTTAACTTTTTCTGTAGTGACATATCGACGATATTTCTGCAATATACTTGACCAATCTCATTCAGATATGTGCAAATTAATATTTATAAAAATAATTAAGATAGTCAACTGAATTACATATAATTCCATTACATTAAATATATACTGATAAAAATTACTGTATAATTTGTTGCTGCAGTATAAAAACCTATTTAAGAGTTGTCAACTATGCATTTAACATCCATTTCACATATCAAGTTACAGTATAGGGTTTAAACTATTCCTAAAGATTTTCAAAAATGTAGAATTAGATTATTGCGCCCTCTAGCAGGAAAATTTGTCAAAAAATTTTTAAGAAGATTTTATTTATATTTCAATACCTCTAACCAAAGGTTATGTACAGTATAGGAGGTAAAATCAATACAAATTTATTTTTCTCTTTTAGTAATTTCAATAGTTTCTCTAATTAGGGCGGTTCTTTTTTTATTGGATTGATAAATTATTTTAGAATCTTCAAATAAAACTTTTATGGGATTTTTACTACTACACCTTGCAAGAGCTGATTTTTTGTAGTTATCTTTTAAATCTAAGATTTATTATCTAATTCATTCTTTTATATAACGAGTAGTCATACCTATACAATATTGTTGTTGGTTAAATTCATCAAAGAAAAGAATTTGATAAGTACCAGAAAGTGCATTAATTGGTTGTGGGTCGATTTTACGAGTTTCAATGTTAGTATTTTTAGGAGGGGGAATAACAATAAGATCAAAATTAAATGTTTTACAAGTGGAATGTAATATTTTAGCCTTGCCAGTAGGGGATAGGATGTCTAATCCTGTTACTTTTAGGGTTGCTATTATGATTTATATTAGTAAATTTATAAATTAAGTTATCAATACGCTTATGCGGAAAACAGTTATTAAAGGCTAATTTATATATAAATTTAATTTCTTTTTGTAAACCGATTTCGGTGTAAGATAAATAAGTAACAAATTGAAATGTTTTACCATATATATAAGATAATGTTTTTATAGGTCCTTTTTATACTTCATAAAGGCATTTTAGCAGTTATATTGTGAAATATTTGAATTATTTGCATTAAACATGTTACATTGTTTAGAACAAATGTAATGATTTTAAGGAAATTATAAAATTAGAATATTTTGCCATGCCTGAGAATTATACTAATAAATATCAGAAATTAAAAAAATAAATAACGCATGATTAAGACATTATTATACATTCGGTTAAAATGTATTTTTTTTTTTCCTCATCAAAATATTTTGAACTTCAAAAACATTGTGAGGAATATCCATTGTTTAAAGGAGTAGAACTCTTACGTCATCCATCATATTGTCATAAAAATAAATGAAGCACTTTCTAAATTCTATTTTTGAAGCTATTTACATAACAAAGATCCACAGTATGATAAATCAAATATATGAATAAGGGAACCCCCAGGGCAAAACCTAGATAAGAAAACATATCTTGAAGAAAACAACCCTTAAAAATGTATTTTCTCTGAGGTCTTAGCATAAGAAATATATTTCACATCTTTAAAAGAGATCTTTAGAAAACTGGTATTTTTTATTTTATTTTATTTTATTTTATTTTTCCTTAGAGAAGTAAAGTTTTTCTTTTCAAGATTCGTATGTTTCATCTTTCTAGGATGTTTATTAATGTCACTGAAGTGTTGATATTTTTCCGAAATGCTCCATTGTAATAATAAATAAAAAGTTATGATTTATAACATATTTTGCAAATAATTTATTTTTATGATACTATCTATAAGCCGAAGTAGGTAAAAGGTAATTAATGTTATATCATAATAGACTACGTACTTTATGGAAAAAAATCAACACGTCTTTCCACAAAGAAAATATTCATTTTAATTAATACCGGGTATATAAAAATTAAAATGCATAGTTACGTTTGCTGATTATGCAATATTTATTATTACATGCGCAATCAGATTTATAAATTTTCCTGGATATAATTAATTTTTTTTTCAGCCAAATGAAACAAAATTTGCTTTTTCCGTTTTAAGAATTTAAATTATAATTGTCAAATATTATCTTTTTTAGATACAGAAAAATTTGATGATTTATTATTATTATTATTATTATTTATTTAATCAGTGTTACAATAATTTAATCATCTGTTGTTACAGTGTTATTTAATGTAACAGTTGATTAAATAACACTATTAACAATGTCATTTAATCAACTGTTACACACACACACACACACACACACACACACACACATATATATATATAACTATTAAAATTTTTCGGAAAAAATATTAAAAAAAAAAAAAAAAAAAAAGTTATCAGTTGTGCTTAAATATGCAGTTTCTGTGAATATATATTGAAATTAGACAGAAACATTATTCGGAAAAAAATATATTATAACATAGCTGCCAAGTAATTCGTATTTCCGACAGCGGTATTTTTCACAGGTTTTTGTACGAATTTTCTAAAGATTCTATAAATTAAAAGTATGTATAGAAAAATATACCGTATTCAAAATATGTGCACTTGTCAGATTTGTAATTGATTAATTCAGTCAAATTTTATATCATTGATTTAATTCGTTTAAAGAATGCAATTAACTGGCAGAATTCTCTACATTACCTAAACGAAACTAAAATTATGTACAAAAATTTCATAAAATATTGAAATCGTATAAGGTATAATTTTTTTTAGATATGCAGACCAACTGCTAAAAGTATGATTTTAGGATTTAAGAGACCTCAAAATAATTAAATATAACAAGAATTCAATTTTGAAAAATATATCCAAAAGCAATAATTTGTAAGGATGGAGTCACGTCAGCATAGCGCTGCAGCACAGAAAACAAGCTGCGAAGCGCGAGTAAATACGGAGAGGTTCTACAGTTGTTAAATGAAGTGAGTGGACTTGATGAAGATTAATTATAAATATGAATGAGTATGGGGAAGAAAAGTGTAGAGCGTGGTGGTGATGTAGAATGTAAAATAGAACAGAATTGTTCTTGGGTGATTAAGTACTTACTTCGTAAATATTGTGGTGATTTTGAAGGTGATAATTTATAGTGTAGAGTTAGGCAGATTCAGGGAATCTTTAAATTCATATCACATATTCCCTTAGATAAAAGAGAGATAAATTTTACCTTTTAATTATATTGGAAATATATATAAATCTCTCTTCACCTTCTTAAACTATTGATCTAATTTACCGTCAGGTGCACATTAACAGCTTCAGTTTAACGATTTATAAATTTAATTTTGGCTCATGTCTTCCTTCTATTATTTTTCGTAAATATGGTTTATATGGTATCTCTATTTCAAAAATTTGTAAAAATGAAATCACACAAAAAACAGAGTGTGTCAGTTAATAAATAAGAATATAAAATGTGTTTTTATGAACAATAATTTTTACATTATTTTTTTTTTCAATTTTCTCATTGAAAAAGAAAAGTTATGAACGCTTATTTATGGTTCATAGATTGCTATATGGTTCATAAGTTTGCTATAGACTTTTTATTAAAAAAATAAATTAAAATAAATAAATAAAGTGTGTTAAGTTTTGGGAAAAATGAATTGTACTAATTATTAGATAGTTATCAGGATTTAAATGAGAATTAACACATTTTAATATTAAAGTACATATTTACATTTGATATTCATATATTTCCCCCAAAATTAATAGAAAAATATTTTTTAGCAATTTGCATTTTTAATTTTTAATTAAGTTGTGTTTTACAATGCTCAAAATATTTTTTAAAAATATTTCGTGTGAAGAAATTTAATTTTGAAAATTTTAAAAAAAATATTTCACACGATAATTTCATTTATTTTAGAATTTTAATCTTAAGACAATAATCTGGTGTGTCACTCACACGACTTTCTTTCCACCTGCATTTCAATGCTATGAAGTCAGATTAAGTCGTAAAATCAATAATGTAAGATCGTAAAATTCCATCTACTTTATATATATATATATATATATATATATATATATATATATATATATATATAGTGTAGAGTTAGGCAGATTCAAGGAATCTTTAAATTCATATCACATATTCCCTTAGATAAAAGAGAGATAAATTTTACCTTTTAATTATATTGGAAATATATATAAATCTCTCTTCACCTTCTTAAACTATTGATCTAATTTACCGTCAGGTGCACATTAACAGCTTCAGTTTAACGATTTATAAATTTATTTTTGTCTCATGTCTCCCTTCTATTATTTTTCGTAAATATGGTTTATATGGTATCTCTATTTCAAAAATTTATAAAAATGAAATCACACAAAAAACAGAGTGTGTCAGTTAATAAATAAGAATATCAAATGTGTTTTTATGAACAATAATTTTTACATTATTTTTTTTTTCAATTTTCTCATTGAAAAAGAAAAGTTATGAACAATTATTTATTGTTCATAGATTGCTATATGGTTCATAAGGTTGCTATAGACTTTCTATTAAAAAAATAAATTAAAATAAATAAATAAAGTGTGTTAAGTTTTGGGAAAAATGAATTGTACTAATTATTAGATTGTTATCAGGATTTAAATGAGAATTAACACATTTTAATATTAAAGTACATATTTACATTTGATATTCATATATTTCCCCCAAAATTAAGAGAAAAATATTTTTTAGCAATTTGAATTTTTAATTTTTAATTAAGTTGTGTTTTACAATGCTCAAAATATTTTTTAAAAATATTTCGTGTGAAGAAATTTAATTTTGAAAATTTAAAAAAAAAATATTTCACACGATAATTTCATTTATTTTAGAATTTTATTCTTAAAACAATAATCTGGTGTGTCACTCACACGACTTTCTTTCCACCTGCATTTCAATACTATGAAGACAGATTAAGTCGTAAAATCAATAATGTAAGATAGTAAAATTCCATCTACTTTATATATATATATATATATATATATATATATATATAAATGTGTGTGTGTATGTGTGTGTGTGTTTAAGAACAGTTTTATTTGACACATATTTCTGTGTGAGGGGGTGACGGCCGCCCTTCTGAACCCCCCGTGCAATCATAGTGCTTACATTTATATTAAAAATAATAGCATTAATAAAGACTATTTTGAATTTGCCTTCAAACTTGCCAATCTTGATCAAATAAAAGTGGTAAACTAATACGAAATTCAAAATGTCAAATTTGAATACCCAGCGTTTTTTTTAAAGTTATGCTGATAAAAGATATACATGCAGATCAGCCCCTGAAATTGGTCTTTCGTAATCGGAGCATCACAAAACGTCGTATTATACAAAAGCCAGAGTTGAAAATGGAACTTCAAAATATATTTTCTTTAAAGTATGAGTTTGAAAGTTTAATTTTACTTCCACAGCAGTGTCGACATAGTAAAAAGTCGCAAAGACCTTTCGTCAATTACATTGAATAGAACGGAACGTTTACTTTAATTTTTGGTAGCTATGTATATTGTCTATAAACAATATGCACATCTCATTACGTACTTAAATTTAGTTTTATAGAAAAAACATCTAACACATAATGATATACACTTCCAGCAATTTCCAAGAATAGCGAAAATATATCTAAATAATTTTGATAGTTCTGTAAATGAATAATGAAGGACTTCTATACTACAATCTACTTGAAACATGCTGTTATGTATATAAGAAAAAATATTTTAACTTAATTTTGTTTAGGGCAGCCTATAAATGATACATTGTATTTACCAGAAATTTCCTCAATAGACGCAGTGTAATTGAATGCCCTTGTACACGAACCATTTGCTTGATCTCAACGAAACTTTTGGTGTAGCATCAGTATATGATACAGGTTCAGAATACCGAGTTTAGACTTCCTGTTACTATTTGATCTTGTGATATGCGGAAAACCTAGATACGGATAGACACACATATGCAGACACACAGACCAACTGCTTAAAACGTGTTTTTTCGGATCAAGGTTACCCTAAAACGTGTAAATGTAACAAAATGTCAATTTAGAAAATTTATCCCGAAAACTACATTTTCTCTCCCATATATATGATTAACAGAAAGTAAAAAGGCATTTTACACAATAATATTTGCAATTTTCGCTCTCCCTCTTTTTTTTTTTTTTTTTCAGAACAACGTTACAAAATACTGCAAAAAACTATTTTGTTTTTTTAAACTATTAAATATTTTACAGTACCTTAAATTGTGTATTAATATTATATATATATATATATATATGAAGATATTAAGCAAAGCGAAAACTGTAAAAAGAGAAAATAAAAATTTGTAATATAATTAATTTGTTCAATAATATATATTTGTGTTTCATTTAAGTTATTGATACTTTTTCGTTTATCAGACATTATATTGCTGAATTTCAGCATCACAAAGTCTAAATAAAAGTGAAAATTTACTTATTTGTAAAATCTCTAACGAAAAGGCAAAGAATCTTTTAGATACAGAAGAGAAGAAAGGGAGTCTCTAGTAAAATAGCTCAAATTGAACGTAAATCCCATCTTTGAGGTTTGAAGGAATCTCTTATTCATGAACTCTTGAGCCTTGGGATAAAGGAAAATGCAGGAAATATTTTCATCTAAAATACATTGAAAATAAAGTTTACCCCTTATTTTTTGAATGCGAAGTAAAGGTTGTAGATATATGCAAATGAAGAAAAGATATGAAGTTGGGTTGATATGCCGACAAACGTTTACTTTTTAACTTGAGGCTAAATTCTCGAAATATTTTGTCACTTTCCTTCATACAATATGCATGTTTTATTTTGAAAGAAGATGCATTAAGTATCAAGAGTCTTCTTATAAACAGTTAATGTAGAAAAATTTTTTATTTATTTTTTATTATAAACTCGGCATTGTTACTTGACATTAAAAATGTATACGTTTTTTATATATTTTTTAATTTATTATATTAAAACTGTAATATATTATTATAAATTTTAATACAAAATTTAATGGGTAACTAATTCTTTGTAATTACTCTAAAAAGTAATTTTACTAATTCAAAATAATATTTCTACTTCAAAACTTATTTAATAAATATTGCTGTATGTAGTTACGAATTAAACATGCAACAAAACATCCAGTAAAACATCTCACATTAGGTTAATTTTATTTGTGAGGGCTAGACATCGGATGACTTTTTTCTCTAATATAAAATAGTAAGTTTTAATTTATTTTTATAAATTTTTGTGTACTGATACATATTAGTGTGTATTGCTTATTCACCTTGTTTTCTTAAAAAAAAAAAAAAAGTGGTTGATTGCGTCGCTCTAGTCGAGAGAATTTCTGGTTCGCTTTCTACTAGCAATTCGTAAACAATTATAGTGATTGGCAGAAATTATTTATTTTCGTTCTTAACCTGAATCTAAAGGAATCAAAAGCTTCTGCTAGAGAAAATAAGCTTTGCCTACAAAAACCGTCAATGAGCAATACAAAATCTTTAATATATATATTTATAAGTATGTTATTAATAAGGTAAAAATATAGCATAACAGACATGGCAAAAACAAACATGATTCCAGTGACTCATCGTCATCACTCAATTACTATATGTCGGGGAGGAGGGGAATGGAGAAGGTGCGCACATCTGAACTGATTAGGAACGGCGCTGAGCAGTTTTGTTTCAGTCGCCTTTCGAATCCGGACGAGGTACAAGGTATCTCAGGACTTTAAAATATAATCAGAACTATTAAAAACATTCTAATCGTATTCATTATAGTTCCAGGAATCATTCTTAAATATGAATAAAATTCGTAATTAATTATTCAAGTCAAATAAAACGATTCTTCAAATGTGGAATTAGAGTCTAGTGATTTTGTGGTGTCGTTTATCTTCGGAATACTGGCAGAGCGGGTAAGCAGAATTAAACTTATTCTCATTTGATTAATATGCATGTTATTCTGATTTGCAATAAAGTAAAAGTTGCAGAATTTGAATTTAATATAAATTCGTTAGAAATTCTTAATCTGAGTTTCTGAATTTAATCAACCCTAATTCGAAATTCATAAATTGATACTTAGTCGAAATTCTTTAGTGGCTTCATAGCCACTATACATCGAGCTCACTTAAAGTTCAGACAATTTAATTTGCACAAATAGGACTTTCATCTAATAGGGCAAGTCTAGGATAGATGTTCAGAGTAAACAAAGATTGAAATAAAAATTTTTAGAGTGCAAGTATAAGAAATTTTTGTGCATATTTAAAATTCTTATGCTCATAATATGTTGGGCAAAAAATTATTAAAATTTGAGGAAAAGAAAGTGGTAAACTTAGTTTGAAATTAAAATAGCAAATGGCATCTGTTTCAAATTAAATTAAAATAGCATTTCCATCAAATTGAGGAGAGATGGTCCTTCAATTCGAGAAAGAAAAATCTATGTTCATATTACAAAAAATAACACATTTTATATAGTTAAACATGAAAAACATATGACAAGTTATAAAGATGCAATTATATAACGGAAAATGAGTGAATAAAATTCGAATAAACTGAATCTGAAGTATAATTTCAATCCTTCAAATTTTGTAAAATTTTACCACATTTTTGATAAAAGTTTTGATAATTCGTACACGTTTCTTGAAAACACTTCAGGACCATTATGCATTTTATGCAGTTATGGGTTTTGGCTGTGGTAATTGTATTCCTCTCCACAAACAACACTGTAGTTCTCACCAACTTCTATTCCCTCGGTATCTGTAGAATATGATAATTTTATATGTATGTCATCATTTTCGCTACTGGAAGTATCGTGTTTTTGTTTTTTCATCCGTTTACTTTAGACCTTTTCAGGATTTTAAGATTTTTTGTCAAATGTATCTGTTTTTGGGACGAAATTTTCCGAAGATTTTCTATATTTTCTGGTGATGTCAAAAGTTACCTATCCTCCATTAACGTGTCATAAATACCATTGGTACTTTTTCAAACTGTTTTTGTCATGGTTACATCAAGGACTGGTGCTAATTATAAAATACTTTTGTTGGTGATAATACATCTTGATTTTTTGACGTTTTAAAGGTAGTCATCATTCATCGATTTAATGCGGCCATTGCTCCTAAAATTGAAGGCTAGGTATTTATCCAATTAAAAGTGTCACCTCGCGATTATATATCATTATTTTAGGCTTAAAAGCAAAGATTGGATTTCATAAGTGCCTTAAAAGTACGTATATATATGTATATATATATATATATATATATATAAAGTATGTATTGTAAAACAATCAGATAACTAACTCAACGAAAACATTCAGTCCCTAAATTAAATAAACATTAAAATTTCTCTTACATTTTATAATCGTAAAAGACAGCTGAATGTCGCAAAGACCGAACTCATTTAACTATATTATACGAAGAAAGTTTATATAGTCGTCTATGATCATGTTTAGGAAATATTTAAATTAGCCATCTCTCCTCTATGACCATCTATCCTAGTTATCCTATGTAATTTAAAATAAAACTCTAAAATTTATATAAGTAAATATATAAAAAAATATTTAACAATATTATCATATCATATTTGACAAATGTGACAAGTGTAAAAATTTTGAATTATCTTTTGCTTGCTTATTTTTAAATTTTAATATTTCTTTTTAATTAATAATAATTTTCTTGTGTATATAATATTTTATATTATGTATACAACGTGATATATTTCATGTGTTTTTTATCAAGAAAATTAAATGTAATTGAGCTAGTTTAAAAATAAAAATATCGTCTTTTCCTCAAATTTCGCTTGAAATTAACACTTATTATATACACACACACACACATATATATATGAGAAAGTTACTCACATAATATTTTAAATAAGTCTAATTTCTTTTAGAAATTTTTTAAGTACCAAATTATCAACTAAATAATATCAGTTCATTCAATTCATTTAACTGAATAATACAAACTTTCTTTTTATATTATAAAAAAGACTTATTGAAAGGGCACAATTTGTATTTTTCGCTAAGCTCAAATCATTAAGTGTAGATTTATTATATTGTTTGTTGTATAATTATCATTAACTGATGCAGTTTAAATCTTTTCCGGTTGACCCATCAGAAGTCAACTAACCGACAGTTCAAAGTATAATTTAATAAATAAATTACTCTTTTAGAAAACTCAGCGTCAAAAAATATTGCACAAGTTTATTTCATTATAGCTAAATTTAGAAATCTCTGTCAGATAATATCATTAAAAATATATAAGTTTCTAAATTATAATTATAGTGCAATCGTTAGATGTAACGGTTTTTGATTCGTCTGAATTTTTTTGTTGGAGAAATAATTGCCCATAAGTTTTAATAACGAACTTTTGAATTCACAATATTTATATCATTTTAATCGAGAAACAAAGATAATATTTGGCACTGTAATTTGGCTGTTTTAGGGAGGGGAACTCAGAACTGTTCCAAATCATCGTATAGCAAAGACTCAATTACAATCGCTCTCTTCCCCATCTTATTCGACAATCTCAACATTTCACACTGGATTATTTGCATCATCATTAAATGTTGTACAGCGCTCTGTATTAATTTTTAGAAATATTTATCCTTGATATTTTTGGAAATTTTCCTCAATAAAAGCATCCTGGTGACTGCAATCAACTATTTTTTGAAACGTTTCTAGTTTACAATTCCCTGGGAACTTTCTCCATTATAAACGATAACTGCGTCTAAAAACTACCTAATAAATAGATATACACAAATATTAATTTTGATTACCTAAAAATTATTGTTTTCGTATTTTTAATTATAGATGCATATAGATTTACAGGACGTTTTCCAACATATCTGTGTAGTTTTTCATTAATAATAATATAATATGAAAAGTATGAGTAAATTAAATTCATCATTGAATAGGGGAGATTTTTGTACATTGGGACACTTTTCACATTTTAATTTATAACTTCTAAAATTGAAGTTGGATTTATATTCTAAAGATAATATTTAAATACTCCAATAGTCTCCTTTAATAATACCTTTTTTTTTTTTTTTTTTTTTTTTTTTTTTTTTAATGAGTTTGAAAATGAAAAATTACCAGCCATTTTAAATAGGAAGTGTAAATTGTCCCAAGGTACAACACCATGTTGTACCTTTGGACAGGCTTTGTTATCCTTTGGGACAAGTTTCAAACTTCATGCAATAGTCTTAGCCTAAACCAGTTTTATTCAAATAATTACAAAATTACATTTTAAGGCATTAAATAAAAAATTAAAAATATACTTGCATATGCATTGCACAAATAAAAATAAATTCTAAAGTTCAAATCTTATTCGTAAATTACCAAGTATTGATAAAGTCCCTATTTCAACATAATATACTCTATAGAAAAAACAATTGACGCACCAAGAAGGAGTAATTCAAACTGGACACAGGTTTTGATGGAATCAAGCCCCAATTCATCATTATCGTCGATTCTACGTGCAACTGGTACTTCAATGACTTCAAATACCCTTAATAGGCGGCTCAGTGGGGTTGAACTCAGTCCCCGGATCTCTCTTCCACTGAGGACGTTTGGAGCATCATAAGAAGGGTCCTACAACCAGCTTGGGATTTTACCAGAGAAAAAAACGTGTTCCAAAACATTTAAGCACAATTTTCTAAACATTTTTAATACGTAAATTCCTTTAAGAACTGAAATATTTGAGGCCATTTTCTGTAGTGAAAGAAAACAAAAACCAACACTAGTTATGTTTTTGAGTTTTCAAAAAAATACATTTATATACTGGAAAGAAGTATGTGAGGGATGTGGTAATTCTTCTATCGTAAGCTTTTGGTATTAAGAGCTTTTTGGGCGTATTTTTTTATTTTTATTTTTTTATTTTTTAATATTTGCAAGGTAAAATATTTTTATTTTCTCGGAATTATGTAGGAATTCATTTTTGAAGAAAAACATTCAGAAATATTTTACAAAACAAAATACTGAAATATAGAATATGGAGGATTTAGTATAAGGTAATTTGGAAAAATTGAAAAGTATTATTTCTTTATAAATTTTAAAATTTGAGTGAAATAAATATAAATAAATAAATAAATAAAGATTGCTAATCCTTTGTCTATGCTGCTATGGGATGGAATTTTGAAACCCAACACTTTCCGGGTTAATGTGTTGATAATTAACTCTATTTTACATTGTAAAGTATATCTTTAAACAATATTTGAAAATCATTTTTAAGAAAATGTTACTCTGTACATAAATACGATTTTATTATTTTTTCCTCGAAGAATTCAACACTGAATTTTTCATTTTATATTTTTTAAACAACAATAAACAACAATGATATATATATATTCAATCATACAGAAACATAAAATTTGAGGGGAAAAAAATGAAATATTTTCCCAAATGCATTTTCTTCAACTTCATTTGGTAAATTGTTTTATTATCTTAAAACAATTCTCACAACAAAAGAAGGAAAGAAAAAAAGCATAAAGAATAGTGAATGCATGATTTTTTTTTTTCTTCGAGAAAAAGGAAGAAGTATGAATAATTTATAATTTATGGTATTCTAAAAATCAATATTTGAAGACTCAAAAAGGAAAATTGAACTAAGTAAAGCATCTTAATACCCGAGGGAAAGTTCCTCTTAGAAGTTCATGTAGCCCATAGATTATCGATAACGAGATGTATTTTATAGTCTCAGTTTTTAAAGTTTGAAATATTTTTTATTCAATTTTTTAAATGTTTACTTATTTTACATTAAAATATTTTGGAAGATAATGGATTTTTTTTTTTTTTTATAAAATTATGCATTTTTGTTGTTTTGTTGTGAATTTGTTCAGATAATTTTTTCAGTAAAAATGTAAAATGTAAAAATATGAAAATAAATTTTGTAATATAAAAAGCTTTGACAGAATTACTTTTATTGAAAATACATCCCGTAATTTGTATTATAGAAAAATATTTTTATTCTACATTAAAGTATTCATTGTATTTTCTTATTCGTGATATGGCACAGGTGCGAAATTTTCCTAATTTCTACCAACATTCCATAAGCAAAAAAACATAATTTCATTACAGTATATCAGTTTTTTTTTTTTTTTTTTTTTGTGCACAAGTAAATGTAAATGATTATCAAAGAAATGTACAATCTACATCGTAGTTTGTATTTACACGAGTAACATATAATATCTTATATACTGAGATATTTTAATTGATTTTAAAGCTCAGGGTCTTCATAGTTTCAACATTGTAGAGAAATCTTGTGTGGCATATCAGTTATTTCCAGAGTTATATCACATATTATATGATTTTATAAAAGTATAGGAATTAGTTTCGATGTTAACCATTGTGAGTTTTAATTAATGCAATAGAGAATTTTTAATTTCTCATTTGAGTGCAGACTCTTACGTAAATACGACGTAGGGACAATCATTAAATTTTAATTATTACTAAGAAATAACCGGAGTATTTGGATAAAATGTATTATACATAATTATTTAAACTTAGGTTCATAATACTGTAATTTACATGTATTAATTTGGTTTATTTATTTATTAATACGGCTGGAATATTGCTTTCCTTATGACCTTTCGCGTTGCCATCATCTGCTATGTTTCTCTTTGAACATGCCTTTTTTTTTTTTTTTTTTTTCCTTTGGCAACAGGTTAAAAAAATATTAAATTAAAAGCGAGATGAAATTGTTCCTATGGAATACAACTTTTCAATGAAAAAGAAAATCTGTTATTTTCTTTTATTTACTTATTTATTTATTTGACGCTTTTGTATAGTTAGACTAGTAACTAAAGGTTTTTCCTTTAAAAAAAGACATGTTGATGAAGTGGAACAACTTTAATTTATGTCCCATTTGAAATTTGCATCTAAGTAGCTTTGACGTTCTTCGAAAAAGTCTTTTCTTACGCAATTGCGATAGCTATTTTTTCGTCTCCAAAAAATTGAAACAAAATTTTAAAAGTCGCTAAGAGAGTCCTATACTAAAGCTTCACTAAAGAAAATTTAATAAATAAACATAATAACCGTTACTAAGGAACACAATATAGTTACCGCGTGCCTTTATATAAAGCAGTAGTCTAAGATGTAATGTCGCATAATATTAAATTCTGTTTTGTAAATATATATATATATATATTAGAAAGAAAAAAAAAAAAAAAAAAAAAAAAAAAAAAGCCTCCAGTTTATTAATAATTCTTCATTTTTAATATCAGTAAGCCGTAGACTGAAATACCTTATATCTACCCTATAACAGAATGACGGTCTTGAAAGACCATGAAACTTTAGAAGAAATGTATAAATCAGGATAGTGTTTATCTAAAAATTGCTTAAAAATAAATAAACAAAAATTAAGTTTCTATCTCGATTGTTTTCTTTTTGTAAGAAACAGGCTTTACAATATACATTTTTATATTGCGCTGAATAGATTTAAAAAAAAAAAAATATATATATATATATATATATATATATAAGTGTGTGTGTTTAATTTTATAACTTCGGAAATTAATTTCAGAAAATATCTTTAAAATTTATCTAGAGTTTGATACATATCCACGTACAATATTACAATATTCTGAGTGCTTAAACTAATAATTTCAGCAAAAAACCCTTTGAAATTTATATCGATTTTGATACTTTATTTCATCTGAAACATTCTGAGGGTTTCATATAATAATTTCAGAAAATATTCCTTAAATTTTAGCTAAAGTTTATTATTATGTAATATTCAGAGAGCTTCAGATACAAAATTCAGAAATTTTTTGTGAAATTTACATTTCACCTGCAGTACTTTGAGAGCCTATCTATTGCAAGATTTTGATTTTAAGAGACTAGATGTTGATAGTTATACATCCAAAATTCAAGGGAAAAATCCCTTTTATTTATCCATGCATTTTCGATCTAAATGCAGAAAAAAAAATATTCATGCTTCGTTTAATATTCCTAAAAATTCTACTACCGTATAATACCGTTAAAAGAATTGCGTTAATGTTAAAAAATATACGATTTGTTTTTCAATGAAATCTCTTTCGAATTAATCCATACGCATATTTTTGAATGATCCATACATATATAAAACTACAATCTTTTCAGCTACTGTCTTAAAAGTAAAGTAAAAAATGCAATCTATTCTGTTTATGTATATCTTAAAAATAAGGTTAATTAAAGTAAAAAATAAATAAAAAATCTGTGTTTGCATCCTGCACGTATTTATTTCGGAGGAATAAACCTGCAACATTTCGGATAGCAAAAATTCTTTTATGGCTTCTAATCTTTCTCCTGAGACATTATCGTGACATAAGTCATCAAATTTGGCAATTTTTTACAAGGCTCGTCAAACAAAATAAGTATAACAGATATGTAAACTAAATAAATGATATTAGCAGGTTGTTTTTATTTGCGCGTAATCCAAAATTATCCTTTATATTAATTTTTTTCTACGATGTAGCTTATAAATGATTTAAATATACCTATAATTACATATTATTTTACACAACGTACATATATTATATACATAAATTAGTTAATTAACATATATATACACATATAGCTGCCAACTGTTTGAATTTTAGAACACTTTTTTTTTTTTTTTTTTTTTTTTTTTTTTTTTTAAGAATTTTTTGTAAGCTTTTATAACAGTTTTCTATAATCGGATAAGGTAAACATTCTAAAAGCAATATGGAAAGTTAGGAATAGTGTCCTTCTTTCTCTTCCTGTCTCTCTCTATATAGCTGCTCATATATATGTGTATATAGAATATATTTATTTATTTTTTTATTTATTTATATATAATTATATATACATTGCGATTATAAAAACAACTAACCCGATATATGAAACTGTAGCTATCATACCGTTCACAGAAAATGAATAGAGATTTTGTACTAGCCATTTTGGGGTATGCACTCATGAATCATATAAAAAACAACAATTAAACTCTAACAATTACGGTCAGAGTGACAAAATTTTCAAATGACAACATGTACTTTTTTTTTATTGGAATATAATCCCTAAAGCAAAAAAACACAGATTGCGTTAGAACGTATACCCGTAGCACGAAAATCTCTAGTACTAGGCAAAGAAGGAAAGAGAAAAAAACTGTGGTATGCCTACCAGAGCACGACTTTCACTTTTAATGACATCATATTATACACTGAACAGGCTCTGACTGAATAGCTGCACTGAATAGCCTAATGATTGTTCTTCGAAGCGAGAAGAAGAGATCAAGGTATGCTTAATTTCGTGGTTAGTTGTCGAAACGTCAGTGGATGCCTCCATGTAGAGACTCAAAAATTTTCGGTTCTGTCTGT
The DNA here is from genome assembly GCA_963930645.1 of Salticus scenicus. Taxonomy (NCBI): domain Eukaryota; kingdom Metazoa; phylum Arthropoda; class Arachnida; order Araneae; family Salticidae; genus Salticus; species Salticus scenicus. Next base: position 179,976,436 of record OZ005648.1, on the reverse strand, counting down.
TTGTCTCGCGATACCGGCCACAAAACGCATGATATTGATTTGTAATTTGATACACAAGTTCATGATCCCTATTGAATTAGCTGTATAGTTTTGGGTGAGTATTCCTTTTGTAGCTCGTGTACAGGAACACGCCAAAGTTTTTCTTATCATTATGGCCTATGGGAAAATTCTTGTACCGCGATAGAGGCCACAAAAATCCCGCTTTTGACTTGCAGTTTCGTACAAATGTTTATGAGCCACATGGAATTAGCTGTATAATTTTGAATGTGTATTTCATTTTTAGTTTTTATACAGGGACACACCAACATTTTTCTTATTTTTATGGCGTATGGGCAGAATTTATATGTACTGCAACAGCGACCGTAAAAGTCCTCCGATTGACTTGCAAATTGGCACACACTTTCAGGCTCCGTAAAGAAATAGCTGTATATTTTTTATGTCTATATTCTTTAAGGATTGTGTACAGGGATACGCCAAAACTCTTATCATTACAGTATATGGAGTGAACTTCGTTTAAACGCATTTTAATATCTTTACTTTGTATTCAACAAAATGAAATTAGCGCACATTACTGAGATGTTTAAACTTATGTTTTCTGCAGAAACTATGTGCTCTTAGATTTCCTAATTAATGTACAGAACCTTACAAAAATATTATGACAAAAATATGTGCTCTTAGGCTACGTAATTAATGCAAAAGACCATAAAAAAGTGTTCTGAAAATATTACGTAATTATCCAAATTCTGTCAAATTTCGAACGATTATTCAAGAAACACGTGGAAGGAGCTGAATACTTTTTACTGGTGCATACAATGTTTGTGGTTCGTTTACAGAGACACACAAAAACATTTCGTGATATTCGAGTCTAAGGACAAATTTTTATTTAAGCGCACTTTAATGCGTTTATGCTGCATTGAACATAACGGAATTTCCCTAGATTATAAAGATGCTTAAAAGTATGTTTACACTGAAAAAAGGGTACATATAGACGAAATAATTTATTTACAGGACCACACAAAAGAATTACGATGACGTAGTGTAATCGTCCAAATGATGTTAAATTGGTTTGAAAAACTAATGACTTATAATTAATCAGGTGTATTCTTATAATTGGCTTATAAAATAATTGTGGCTCATTTCCCGGGTTACATTAAAAATTTCGTTCTATTATGATCTATAGTCGGTATTTCTTAAAAGTGTATTTTAACATAGTTACACACCATTAAATATAATGAAATTTTATTAGAATTTTAAAAGTATGCTTTTCTTTTGAAAATTGTGGGCATAGAATTGATAATTAATTTACAGGGTTTCACAAAATAATTCCAATATGTTATGTAATCCTTTTGCATGAAACTTGGTACAAGTATTTATGAATTACAGGAAATCAGTACAATATTATCATTTATTTGGAATATATATGTATATATCTATATACAGATAGCTATAGAAAGAGGTATACAGCGGGGATTGAAGGGGGCGAAAGCCCCCTTCAGAAACGTTTCTGTTTATGTAGAAAGTCAATCGAATGTATATATATATATATATATATATATATAACATAATAAGAAATGAATAAAAATGGTCTGTTGAAAAATGAGTGATACGAGGCTTCTTAACTGCAGATCCAGTAGTTGTTGATAGTCACCATCTTCCATGTTCAGATTAATCAGGTCCCTTTCGCCGCCGTACGTGCTTCTGTGTTACACTATTTACCTCATGAAAAGTGTCATCGTAGTTGAAGAAGGTCATGTAGAAAACTTGTGAAACACAATTTAATATTTTGATTTCTGTTGATTCTTTGTCCTTATTGGTTGTTTTCTCTTTCTTTTTTAACCTGTTGAGCGACTGTAATTTTCATAATCTAGGTACAGTTCCAATGATATTTATGTTTTTTTGCTATGGAGATCACACACCATTAGGGGAAAAAATGTAGGTGTTGCCATTTGAAATATTTGATTTTTTGTCAGTGTAACCGTAGCTGTTAGAGTTTAACAGTTGTTTCTCAATTGATTCTCGATCGCATACCTCAAAATTTATTCAGTTTCTGAAACGGTATGATAGCTACAGTCTCATATATCGGAAACGTATTTTTGCAATCACCCTGTATATATACATTTCAGTATTTTATGGAATAATTTGAAATAATACTTCTTGATATCTCCTTTGATGTCCATTTGAAAGGTGTAGTCAATGTTATTTAGTGCATTTATTTAGGCTCTTATTTTCTGGATTTTTTTATTAAGTATATTATGACGTTCCAAGTTTTATCAGCTTAAAATTTACAAACCAGAATAAATGTTTCAAAAAAAAAAGTGTAATATTGTATAAAATGTACATATAAAAAATATATAAAACATAAAAATGGAATAGACGAAATTAATTATCATAATTAAGTATACAACAGAATTTTTGCTTTTCATTTATTTTTATTTTTATTTTTTTTTCATTTAAATAATCTCTTTCGGTGGCGGTAGTCATTTGCAAAATTTCACTGTTTCCTATGATAGTAAGCATCTGAAATTTCATATCACAAACATAAAATAAATGAGACCTTTTTTTTTATTATTATTCTTTTATATAAGATTCCAGGGCCTTACAAAATAATTAAGTAGATTTGAGACATTGAATAAAAATTCTCGTTAAGAAATTCACCATTATTATAAAATACTTTAAATTTAAGTGAAAAGAAGCAAATTAAAGGACAGAAAATTCACTATGTGATTGAATTAAATGTTGTCTTCATTTTTAAAATGCGAAATTGAAATTTGTGGACACTTACAAATCAAAATTTATGCATATATATATATATATATATATATATATAAATTTTCATGGTGCATATACATCTCTCTCTCTCTCTCTTTATATAAATATATATATATGTGTGTGTGTGTGTACAGTGTGTGTTAAATTTATTAGTTTATTTTTATTTTTATTATTTTTTTGCGCTTTTGTTTCGATTAAAAAAAAATACTAGATGAAAAGGCCTGATATTTTACACCGGCAAATAATATTTAAAAACTCATATTTTCCATTATCGATTCATTCTAGAGCGCAATTAGAAGACGAAACTCAAATTGAAGCAGAGCGAAAATACTTTGGATATATTTGGAAAATTACTAAATATTTTGACAATTTTTTGCTTATAACTTGAAAGGATTTCCATAAAATTTTACAAAACTTTCCGAAAAACTGACAAAACATTAGAGAAACATTATTCTGAATTATAAAATGTATTATTCGTTAAAACTTAAGCATTTTTAGTAAATATTATTTTACTGCGCATGAGCGTAAGATAGAAAGTTTTTATTGTGTAGGTTTAAAGTTAGATATATTGAGCAAATTTTGCCAAAAACTCATTTGAATAGGTAAAACTTAATGGTCGGTAAGAGAACGAGCTAGATTTTAGGTATTTTCCAGAGTTGAAATTTCATAAAAGGATTACGCATGCTGCGTATTTAATTTGAAAATCCAATTATTTCAACCACATTGTAAAAGCTCTTTTTGTGAAAAAAAAAAACAAACCCTTATAGGCTTGTAACTTTAAGATATTTTTAATATTTTTATTATTATTTATTAATATTTGTAAATTCACAAGGGTTTCTTCACAAAAAAAAAAAAAAAAACTTTGCAACGTGATTGAAATAATTGGACCTTCAAATTAATAAGCAGATTATGTAAAGCACTTTATGAAATTTAAAAACCTAAAAACAAGGCCTTTTTTTTGCGGACAATTTCTTTAATTTTTACTCTATTCAAATTAACTTCTGACAAATGTTGCTCAATATGTTTAGCTTGCAAAAACTATTTTCTATCTTTTGACATGTGCAGTAAAATAATATTTATTAAAAATGCTCATATCTCAACGAATATTATACGTATGAATTTTATGTTTCAGAATAATGTTTCTCTAATGTCTTGTGAATTTTTTTAGCAAGTTTTGTAAAAATTTATGGAAATCTGTTCTAGTTAAAAGCAAAAAAAAAAAAAAAAAAAAAAAAAATTCAAAAAATTTGGTATTTAAAAAAAAAAAAAAAAAAAAAAAAAAAAAAAAAAAAAATTAAATTTGCTAAATAATTGGGGAATTCCCGCACCAAATCATAAAAATATTGCACATAGTATGTGCAACAATGTATGACATTAACAAGCCATTCGTAGCTTTCTGTGATGCAAAATGATCCAAAATATTTTCGATCTTCTTCAGTTTGCATTTGGTCCCCTAATTGCACCCTGGACTAAATAAATAATGCAAAATATGAGTTTTTAAATCTTCTTTGCATTTATCAAGTTTCAGGCCATTTAATTTAGTATTGTTAGATAATTAAAAAAAATGTCAAAATAAAGACAATTTCTAATAATTTCAACAACCAATATATATATATATATATATATATGTGTGTGTGTGTGTGTAATATATACATATATATTACCGAATCATTAAGGCAATTCATAAATAATTTATAAACAATTTAAAATCCGAGTGTCTCATTCCCACATATATAAACCTTTTAAAATAGGTAAAAAATATTCCATAATTATATCAGATTATGGAACTCAAATATTAAATGCACTGCTAAATATGTAGACCCAGTGTCCCTCTTTTTAGGAAGCTGACATTTGGTACACAAGATTCCGTGTTCGAATATGGGTACAAAATGGAAGATATTGTGCCCAGTTATTTTGAACTTATGTAACATGGATCATTCAAGAAAAAAAGTCATTGTAATTAAAGATCTTAATGCTGTCAATTAAATATAAAACAATGCAAGTAAATATAACCTTTAAAATCTTTTCTAGAATTATTTCAATTAAAAAAAAAAGTAATAATAATAACGGAATCCAATTTTCCTCCATTCACTTAATTTTGATGGCTTTTGCGTTGCCATTGTAAAATCTTCCAAATACCATTCAAGAAAAAAAAAATTACGCAAATTGCGAGTAACTATAGAATATTTTTTAAATATAACCTCAGAAATCAAAGTTATTCTCATTTTTTATCTACTATTACCTTCGTAATCTGAACAAAAGGATTTGAGTTAAAAAACACATTTCTTAATTGTCCAATAACGTTTCATTACTGAATTATCAGCTAATTATAACAGATTATCTGGTTTGATACGAACTAGGACCCCCTTTAGAAAGTCTAAGATCCTAGTGTATTCAATCGGCCTTACACCACACAACCAATCAACCGACCAATTATCTGTTTGACCAAAATAACCAAATTTGGCAAGTGTAATGTACATTAGATTATAGAAAATTTATCATCTTAATCACATGGTATAATAAAATAATTATTTTTTAAAAAGAATAATCTTAAAGAAGATAGTATGATAAAATTGAAAAATAAATATTAGTCCCTGGTATATGGGAATTACATAGAAGTTATTTAGACAATTTCTAATATTATAACAAATTTTTATTAGTTGACGTAAATAATATCACAATTGTAATCGCGAGATTGATTTCGAAAATCTGTATTTTAACAATTGAATATGGTCCTATTTTTTTTTTTTTTTTTTTTTTTTAAGTTGCATTAAAAGATGTACGTATGTATATTATTTTAATATTATTATTTTTGCACAGAGTGTTAAGAAACACAAAAAAAGAAAACTACCTTTCCTTTAGTACATTCAATTATTTATTTATGTATCATTGTGGCAAATTATTTTTATTATTTTTATTTTTATACTGAACATTAAATGAACAATTTGCTAAATGTAACCATGTTCATGGAGAGCGGTGTGTTATGAATACCCGTTTTCATCATTTTTAAATTGCTCACCGATTGATGTGGTAATAAAGCACTCTTCTTAAGCTCCTCTTTTTTAGTTAGATGTCATTTTGAAATTGATTTAGTTTTGATACAATCCACTACTTTTGTAACTTTATCCATGCTATTGTTAATAGATTGATTTGCAAATATGTATATCAATATTTTTTCCCTTATAACAGTAATTATTTTTATTAAATTAGAAATTGGTTGGTTGTAGATTTTAAGGCCGATCGACTACACTAAGACCCTAGGCCTATAGGTGGAATGCCCTTCGTGGGCGTCTTTCTCAGGAGTCGTAGTCCGTATTTACGCGAATTCGGAGAGAACCACAGAAAACTTCGAACGAAGCGCGACCTGGAATTGAAACCGACACGTCTTATCTCCCAGATTTGAGCGCAAAACCTCTTGGCCGTGTAATCACGTAAATGTAGTTCATTTGGTAAGAAAAATTATTTCGTGATTCGCTCGGACAGTTAAAGACATTAGAAAAATGCAAAGTAATTTAAAGTAATTTAAAATGAAGAAATTAATTTAAAAAAATTAAATGAACGTTTCTTTTGTTCTCTAGAGATTGCATTTAAAAATTTAAATAAATATGAAAATTATACAGTATTCATAAACAATAATAAAGTATAATTTTATTCTATATTACGTTATAATAATAATAAAAAGAAAAAAAAGTATTTTGTTTCACTTTCATAGTAAAAGTTTTGACTTATGACTATCGAAAAAATTTTAATCCATTATTAGACAGAACAAAAATATATATTCAAATATCGAAAAACTTGAAATGATTTTAAACTAACAATAGCTGCACAGACCATAAATTTTATTTCCCAGTTTGACAGGATAATTATATTAGGATCTGAAGCTAATGGAAAATTTATGTCGATTCTGGAAAATCGACAATAGAGGAAATTATTCCATATTCTAAATGTTAGGAGGAACTAAACCATTTAAAGTGAATGGAAGATCAGTTATGTTTAGATAATTCCCTATTGTGTTGTGGAATAGAAATATAATTGGAAAATAGAAATTTATGATAACAAAATATAACATCCACATTCATTCGAGGAATATTTTCCTGTATCACCATTTGTGAAGTTTTATTAAGGAAACCAAATCAGAAAAAATTTATATTACTTTGCATTTGTTACATAGTTGCGAGTTATTTTTCTGAAAGGAACATTCCTAGTGTCTAACATAATAACACTAGATTTTATTTAACGATATAATAATAATAATAACACACAATTTTAAATTATCTTATTAAAAATATTTGTAAGCATTTGCAGTTTTTTTCATTTAAATAAGATTCAGTAACTAATACAAATTAATATATATAAATAAATAGTTTTACTCTAAAATTTTAAATAATTAATATACACTGCTGAAACGAATTAAAGTATATTGTAAGTCTTAAATAAGATAACGTTATAAGCAACTTTTTTTTTTTTTCAAAAAATGGAAGAAAAGAGTCACAAATGCATTTTTTTTTCTCATTTTTAAACTTCAAAGTATGAACATTTTGAGTTTGACTTAAAAAATGAGGCTTTATCGGAAACGAATGAAATTTGGCTTTCAAATTAATGAAACTTAAACGGGAAAAGATTGGTCGATATTCAGTAAGTGCTTGATCTGATGATTGCGATGTTTCATTGAAGCCCTTTAACAAATTTGAAAGCTAGCAGGTGTTGAGTGGTTAGAGGGGAGTCCAAATACAAACCGAAGTAGTCAATATTTGGAACCGTTTTTTGGAAACTAGAAATGCAGGCCGAAGACCACGGCAAGGTAGATGTGAAACTACGGCCAATGAAGGCCAATATTTTATCCTAATGTCTGAAAGTCACCGAAATATGAAAGCCACTCTTTTTCAACAACACTTTCACTCGGCTACTGGCAAAAGATTTTTGACTCAAACTGTCAGAAACCGGCTTCATGTTGTAGCAATAGGTCTGAAGAACCCATCCCCTATATCAGTAACCAATTAGAGCTCCATATCGAATGATGTGGGAATCAATAAATCTATCAGTGGAGATGCAACATAGACCTCGAACCTCCGCTGCTCAAATCTGATACATCTGTGCACGAACGCTAGATTGTTTCTTGTGCCACGGTTTCTCCAGAAGAAAATATGCTTATTAGCATTATGAACAGAAAAACGACACTCGTCAAAGAAAAGAATATAGTTCCGTTATATTTCTCCTCCAGTTCACATGATCTGTTGCCCACCGTCTTTCCTGCGGGCGAGACGGTGCCTCCTTAGTTTAACGTAACACATACTGTTGGACGGTGGACATAGAGACCTACAGCATGACACCTATTTCGGACGATTCCAGATGAAACTGTGGTGCGAACAGTCGAGCGAATGTGTTGATGAAGAAGTATGGGATTCATATTTTGGCGTCTTTGAGCCGTTAGCGTTAAATATCGGTTTTCATTGGGCGTTGTTGCGCATCTCCAATCTTGTCCTGTACTTTGCCCTGAATTTTCAGTCTCCAGAAAACATTTCCAGATCACAGAAATCACACATTGTGAATCTCCACTGGCTTCGACTACTTCGGTTTGTGTTTGGACCAACCCCCTCCTCTAAACGACCAACAGCTCTTCAAGCTTTTGGAACGGTTAAATGACTTCGTTGAGACATCATAATCATTGAAACAACGCATTCACTGAATACTGACCATTCTTTTCTGGTTTGTGTTTCATTAATTTGAAAGCCAAATTCATTTCGTTGCCACTAAAGCTTCATTTCATATGTCAAATTTAAAATGTGCCAACACCGAAGTTTAAAATTGAGAATGATATGCATTTATGACATCCGTCTTCCACTTTCTGCAAAAAATTAATATAAAAAAATAATTAAAAAAAAAAAAGGGGGAAAAGAAAGAAAAAGGAAATGAAAAAAATCGCTTATAAAGTTATTTTATAAAAGACTTACAATACTCTTCAACGGTTTTGAGCAGTATATTTGAATACTATATATACTGCAAATGTTTAAATTCATAAGAACGATAAAATGGAATGTTTTATTTCTTTAACATAAAAAAGTGCTAATATATGTATTTATTAAGTTTTAAATATTTTCTAAATTCTCTTTTAACTGTTTTTGCTTTGTCAATATTATGTTGCGCTAATAATAATGTATAAATTCGACTTTTGTATTTATTTATTTTAGTTTTTGTTTCTTTTCAAGATGTACTAAGAGCACATATGGTTTATTATTATTATTATTATTGTTTATTGAAATGTTTATAATAATGCAAACAGGAGGTTTACATATTATGCTTAAACAAGGTCTGGAACACCATTTGACTATTTTCAGAAAATATCTGTCTGTCTGTGTTTGTGTAAAAAAATTTTGTGGTAACAGTATCTTAGACACTTCTGCACAGAATTTCATACCAATTGGTATGCGGTTTCCCCTTGACATAAATTAGGGCATAGCAAATTTTGGTGATAATTGTCTAATAGGTGCTGCTGATATCTTGCTTTTTCTAAAATTTTAACATGGCGGTATAATACAAAATTTCGTATACAAGTGCATGAATTATTTGTTAAGAATCATTATGAAATTTAAGGAAATTATTTATAATAGTGACTGTCAACTGGCAAAAATATTTTCTATGTATAGGAGAATTATTTCTCTCCTAGCAGGGAAGTCTCCCTCACTGAGGGGGAAAATTTTTCACTATGGGTATCTTTCAAATGAGCTCGTCAATACCTTTAAAACAAATAGTTGAACCATCGATCTGTGAAATTTAAAATAAAATTTTAATAATTATTTTTTTTAAACAAAAAAAAAAGGGGGGGGGGGGTAAGACATTGTATTGAGAATAAAATTTACTTTCTAAGGATATTTGGTGTTTTACTTCTCTGGTAAGAATATCGTCTGCATTCATCTGGGTAGATAATTTTAATAAATTATTTTTAGTGGGTGAATTTCTATAGTAAAATATAGAAGAAAGTCATCACATTGTACTTTTTTTTTTCTCTCTCTCACTTTTTTTTTTTCGTTCTCATTTAAATTATTTAATATACTTGGGAATTGTTAAAGATTCATAATATATCTATATATAGTTAATTTAAATTGATATGAATAATTAAAAAAATGCGTATGAAAGGTATTGTACAAAAAGTTAATTAAACTTATATCCAGTTTATATATATAAATTTTTCACTTTATTACACTTGATGATGGAAGAAATTGAGGTCCTGTTATATTATAAATGTTTTTAAGAAAAATGTATTTGTGATGCTAAAAAAAATTTCTGTAATTTTACATTTTACTTTACTAATAAAAGAATTCATAATACGGGTATGTTCTTTGTTGGTGATAGGAATTTTCTAGGGATATATAGTATATTAATAACAAAAACAATTTTCATAATGCAAATAAAATTTATAATACATTTAAATATTAAGTGTATATATTTAAATGTATTATAAGTTTTAAATATTAAGTATATGTATTTAAATAAATGTAAAGTATAGTTAGAGTAAAGATATACATTTAAATTTAATCTGAATGAATGCTGCCAGTTGTAATCCATGTAAAATGATTTTTTTTTTCTTAATAACGTTTTTGTCAATTCTTAAATATTTTTATACTTTAACATTTTATAATTATTTCTAAATACATAACTAGTTGCTATTTTTTAAAAGTTTTTGCATTAAATTGTTTCTGACAAATTTTAACATATTAGATATTATTTATATTACCTCTACTTTGAAAAGAAAAGAAAAAGATTGAAATCTTAACGATTTAGTTTTACGTGTTTTATTTTTAATAATAATAATTAAAATAAATTCTTTCTTTATACAATGATCTTAAAAATGAACCTTGAATTATTTTTCCAGACTGAAAATATAAATTTCAATCAATTTTGTTTTATTTATTTATTTATTAATTATTATTATTATCTATGATTCTAAATATTCGAGTCAACCTGCAACAGTTATAAATAATACACATTTTGTAACATTATATATCAGAATGCTTAATGATGTAACGTTCAGAATTAAGTTGTAACGTATAATTTCCTTCTTTTCAGTCTAATACTTCAATTTTTACTTGGTGCAGTTACCTGAGTAAAAAGAGTTCAATTACATATTGTCGAATCATTCAGCTTACAACGTCTTCGCTCACGTGCAAACGACGTTACCTGATTTTGCCCTATCATCATTTGTTACTTTCCAGCACGCAATTATATGATCCGAGAACGATTCTTGCTACAGTTATACGTTGCAGAAGCCAAATAATCTTTCGACGAAATATTAATGCAGACAGAAGGTGAAATGATTTGTGTCGATTTGTCTTAGTTGTGTGCAGAAAGATGTCACAGATTTTTCTCGATTGACACGTTAATCTTTCAGTGCACGCAAACACAAATTCGTGATACTTATACAGGAAAGAATACCTATAATCGAAAATAAACAAGAAAAGAAACTCTTATAAAAGCAAATGCGTGTGCATCATAGTTGTATATTTTTAGATTGAACATGAATTGTAACGCCCTTATAATACCGTAATTTCAAAATGCTAATAAATTTAGGTGTTATTTTATTATTTTTATTGTTTGGACAATTTCAAATGATACATAAATGCATTTAAACTCGCTAATTAAGAAATGTAGGGAATTTTTGTTTATTTGTTTTTTTTCTCTGTAAAATAATTTAGAAATTTCCAAGAAACGTATGATTATTGTATTGTATTTTATTTATTTACTTCTTTCGTTTTACAAAAAAAAAAAAAAAAAAAAAAAAAACATTATTTTATCGTTTAAATAGATTAAAATTATATATAAATAATTTATAAGTCTCTAATTTCGGATATATATAAAATTTTAATTTATTATTTGCTCATTTTCTTTCTCAAATAATTTAGAATTAATTCAGATATGTACGAATATTTAATATCATTTAGAATTTTTTTTTCTTTTTTATTTATTTGTTTGTATATTTATTTATTTACTAATTTTTGTTTTGATTTGTTAGATTTGACGAAAATTGTTATTTTAACGTTTGGACAAACTCAAATTGTATATAAATATTTCATAACTCTGTAACTGGAAAATGTAAAGTATTTTCATTTTTTTTTTCTTTCTCTAAAATAATTTAGAACTATTCCAAACACGTATGATTATTTAATATTGTTTAGAATCATTTAAATTTTTTGTTTGTACGCATGCTTATATATATATATATATATATATATATATAGTTTTAACATTTTAAAATTATGTATAAATAAAATATAACACTATAATTACAAAATGCGAGAAATTTTAATTTATTATTATTATTATTTCTAAAAAAATATAGAATTATTCAAACATATACAATTATTTAGTGTCAAAAGTCTAATCATAAAACACAAAATATATTATATTTTTTTTACATCAGACAAATTTAACTGACGATTTTTACAGTCTTTGATTTTTGAAAAATAAATTTAATAAACATTTTATGTAAGTATATCGCACCATTTTTTATAAAATGGTAATAAAATGGTATAGAAAATCAAACATTTTCGAAACCATATTACAAAAATATATTAATAAAAAATTCTAGCTTACTGCAAACGATTGTCGTATTAAAGGTCGTCTGAATTCTAAAGCAAAGTTACCTGTTTTCTAAGTCAATTAATGTTAACCCTTTGAAGAGCAAAGTAATTACTCTTATACAAAATGAACAACCATTAAAATTTAAGTACAAAATTAATAGCAAAGAAATAAATGACTTTTTCTAACTAAGTTTTAAAAGATTTTTTTTTTAAATTATGGAAAGATTTTTTTCCAGTTCGGTATTACTCATTACCTCCTTGCGGCGAGGACATTTCGCGTTAAAGGGGGATGACACTTCATGTTTCAATGTTTTTCATTATGTTTTTCATTATGTTTTAAATATATACACCCCGCGACAAAAAGATAGGTGCAAAGGGTTTTTTCTTTGATTTTTCACAAAATAATATTATCTAAATTGTGCTTATCATTTATTATTATCATAAAATAACACTATTCCTGGACTTAAATTTTGTTTTAAGACTAATTTAGAAAAATTTTAAGACTAACATTTTTCTAATTTAAGACTACACACCACGACAAAAAGATATTTTTTTTTAATATTACTATCTTCAATATGAATATTTTGAATATGATTCAAATATTTAAAATGTTTTTGATATGATAATATTTTGTTATGATAATGAATGATCAGCACAATTTAGATAATGTTGTTTTATGAAAAATTAAAAAAAAAAACCTTTGTTCCTATCTTTTTGTCGCGGATTGTAGTCTTTAATTAGAAAAATTTTTGTCTTAAAACTTTCCTAAATTAGTCTTACAACAAACATTAGTCCGGGAATAGTGTTATTTTATGATAATATTAAATGATAAGCACAATTTAGATAATGTTATTTTATGAAAAATCAAAGAAAAACACCCTTTGTACCTAACTTTTTGTCGCGGGGTGTAAGTGTTAATTAACATTACTTTTATTAAATTAGACATATTTTCCCTCTAATTCTTAAAATTTGAAAGTAATTTAAATTTAAAAAATATTAGTCCTTTGTTAATTGTGTATTATAAATAAAAGGGATAATTTTATTTTATGAAAATAAAAAATAAATAAAATAAAAATAAAATAAAATAAAATAAAATAAAATAAACTTCTTTATAGAAGAAAAAAGAAGAAGAAGAATAGATAGAGAGAAAGAAGATATTGTAGCATCTTTTATAAGCTTTTGGTGCGTATATCATGCTTAAAAAATATTTACACTAAAAACTAATATATTTTCTTTATTTAGAAAAAAATACATAATGTTTTATTTTTCTTTAAAATGTCGAAATGAGTTTCACGAGATATTAGTGCTGATATCATGTATGAAAAATTTACAACTCTTATGAAATTTACACAATGTAGGCCCCGTGACAGAAACACAACGACTCAGGGACATTGTCGCAGAACGGCATTGAATCCTTGCAGAAAGATTTTTTTTTTAGGAACCAAAAATTTTGAAAGAAAAAAAGTTTCAATGCAATAAATTTGCTAAAACTGCTCTGCAGTATAAGTTTCGTTTTTGCAGAAGCTGCTCCTTTCTGCAGAAAGGTACCAAAGGGTTACATTACTACAGCAATGCGACAAGGGTACAAAAAGATTGAACGTTGTGTGCTCTATACGTACGGGACAGCATTCCCTCTACTCATATGATATGTAACCGCGCTGTCTTGCTCGTTTTTGCTTGCTGTCTGATGCGATTTATCTTCTGTTTCTGTTTCTGTTTCAGACTATTCATGGGATCTTTGAAGGAAGCTGCCTTTCCTTTTTAAGTAAATTTCTAATATTTATTCCTATAATTCACCCCCCCCCCTTTTTTTTTTCTTGTTTCACACAATTAAAAGGATATCGCAGTCCGATCATTATGAACTTTCGATTTTATCTTTGTTACATATGCCACAATAAACATATTCCTGGATTTCTTTTTATAGAGAAATACTTGCTTACATTAACTGAAACTCAGTTTAACTAGAATCAAAAGCTGAGAGTGGTGCAGAAAGAAAGGGTACGATTAACATAAAACTACGATTATGCAATGTTTTGATTTTCATTTAAAAAAATTTTAAAGGTTCAGTTATACAGTTGAAGAATCTTTAAAAAATAAAACTTAAAATAACTGTGTTTTAAATTATTAGAAATAAATAATATATTTAAAGCTATTGATGAATTTTAACGGTGATGGCAAGGTGTACATGTTGAGGCCAATGATTGTGTTAGGGTTAGACTGGAAGCAGTGTCCTGTGTGGGAGACTTTCTAGGGTGTGTTAGTCCGTATTTACATGCTTTTCGGACAAAATCACGGAAAAATCCAACTTAAACGAATGAAGTGTTCTCTGTGGGAAACTTACTAAGATGTTTCAGTCTGCGTTATTGTGAGTTTTGGAGAAACTCACGGAAAACTCTGAACTTTAACGACCAAGTATTTACCATTGGAGAAAGAAAAAGAATATTTTCTGTAATATTTTTTGAGATAATTGAAAACGTGATAACTCAGTTTTTATAATGCAGGGGTAATTCTAAGAAAATTTCGGATATGAAAACTAGTTTTTCACAAAATTCGGCGGCTTTTTAAAATAGTTCTTCACGAAAATTTTACGATAAAATTTCGTATTTTGAAGTCAGCCGCAGAAATACGACATATTTCAGTAATCAAATACCAAAGAAAGGATATTGCTGAATTATGAGGTCCAAATAATTACATGTTTTTAGGAAAATAACACCTATTTTAACAATTAATTTCTATTACATAATTTTTTATAATTAGCAATAAAATAATTCGTTATTTCAGTAAGTGACCACCAAATTGCTCCGTATGCCGCAAATCATCTTTGAAAAAAAAAAAAAAAAGAATTTCACCGATTAGCATCGAAATAAAGCCTATTTTAACAATTAATTCTTATTAAATATAAATTTTGTTAATTAGCGAAAAATTGATTGCATATTTCCATTTCCACTATCGAATACAAGAATATCGCAATTTACGAAAATCAACTTTTCAAAAATAAACAAGCAGCTAAATAATAGCACATTAAACGTAAATGTTTTACTATTAGTAGTGAAACGATCGCGTATTTCCGAAATATACTGTAAAATCATTCTCTATTTTGAGATTCATTTCGAAAATAAAAGTGCAAATCTTGTTGCTTAGTGGCAAAATGATTGAGTATTCAGGATTCAACTTTCAAAAGAATGCGAATTTCATCGGTTAGTAGCTAAATATTAGTGTGTTTCTGTTATCGCCGCATAATAAAAATGCGAATTTCGAGAATCAGCTTTGAAAAAAGCGTGATTATTATCGATTAGCTGGAAAATAGATCAGTTGCAATTTTACATAATTTTTTGACAATTAGCAGTGAAATGGCCCGATATATTTGATTTCAGTTGCTAAAGTATTGCATAATTTGGGACTATTCAGCTTTGAAAAAAGTGTGCATTTCTTCGATTTTCAGTATTTAGGTATTCAGCTTTGAAAAGGGAATAGATTTCATTGGTTAGCAGCCAGATAATTGCATATTTTGGTAACTGACTATAAAAATATCGCGAATTTTAGGAATTGTATTTGAAAAAAAAGAAAAAGATAGTGAATTAATATAAATTATGTTCGAAATTATGGTGTATATTATTAATTATTCGCGATTAAATGTAGCTTTTGTAAATTTGTAACGAAATAATTACGTATTTCAGTAACTGGCCGTAAAAAATTTGCGAATTTCCATAATCCGTTTATTGATTAGCCAGCGGCAAAAATAACATATTTAAGTAGTTAATGGTAATTAAGAAAACAAATTATATATATTTTAGCAATTGGCTGTAAACTTAACGCATATTTCATTAACCAACTTAAAAAAAAAAAAAAAAAAAAAAAAAAAGGACAAGCTGTGCAGATTGGCAGCTAAATAGACTTTTACAGCAGTTAAATGCAACTGAATTTTGTCAGTTAGTAGTGAAATTGTAGCTCTCAGGACCTATATTTCGTTTGGGTTTATTTATTTATTTTTTCATACATTTAAATATATACATATATATATTCTTCCTTTTTTTTCTGTTATATTTTCCCGTTTTTTTAAACCTTTAGCTCCTATTTTCCTTTTCCATTATTATTTTTTTTTTTTTGTCTAAAGTTCCCTTCAGTTCTCGAATTAATAAAACAAAATTCAGAATTTATTGTTTTTTAATGTCCCTTTTAACTAATTTTTAATTTTTTTTTCGATTTTATATTATTATAGTTTAACAATATATTCTAAAAATCTCATTTGGCTATTGTTTTGTGGATTCATTGATAAGTTATTGTGCATAAATATTTTTATGTTTGAATACTAAAAATTTGTATTAAATCTGTAAAAATTATTTTTGTTAATTAAAACGTTTCATTACCTTAACATTGTTATTCATATACATATGTGTACATATATATTTTTCTTTTTGTACAACAATAATTAAAATAAGGTCAGGATGTTTCACTAACTTTGTAACCTAGTACTTTAAAATATGATTTACATTTTTATATTATCGTTTTATCAAGTAAAAACATTACAAGTTATAACAGAATTAAATAGAGCAAATAGCTTTTCAATATTTCTTCAGAAATTCAAGCTTCAGGTAAGTAACATTTTCATGTGTTAATGTTTTAATTTCTGTCTTCTTATGAATCATTTTATTTATTCGGTTAATTTTAATTTTCTTACTGTTTCGTAAAGATTATAATCCCTTTTCTTTTTTTACTGTTCTTAATTAAAAAAAAAAAAAAAAATGTACTTTAGGGGTAAAGGACATGTTAATTTTGTGAAAAGAGCATCATGTCCGTTATGTGCATTTTTAGATTTATATAGAGGCAAAAATGTTCATTTCCTTTATTTATGACAAACACATGTTATTGCAGTACATCAAAGACATGGAGTTAACTCTTTTCACAAAATACACATGGTGTCCTTTACCTCCGCAGTACAGAATTACTTCTTACGAAAATTTAATATGAGGTTATAAAGATTAAAAAAAAAAATAGATTTGATATTAACCTAAACATTTTTAGAAACAAAAAAGCTAGTCTTATTGGTAGTTAGCATGCAAATATTTATTATTGAATGATATCATCTTGCAGAAAGAAATTAGCTCTAGTGAGGTTTGTCGCAGAAAGCAAGAAAAAATTCTGCCGCAGGGTATATTAGAAATTATTTGATGTGGGCAAAACATATATTTAACTTTCTGGCTTCTAAAAATGAGATATAGAGTTAATAGTTAGTTAATTGTTATTTGCCTAATTGTTAGTTTCTTCCTCATGGTACTATATCTGTAATAATCACATATATTAAGCAGTGCAAATCCGTTACGGCTATATATATTAGGTAATTTAATGAAAGTTTCAAACTATCTGTAATGATTCGGTATATGCTCTTGCACTAATGTATCATTAAAAAAAGAAAGAAAGAAGAGAGAGAGAGAGAGAGGGAGAGGGGGTAACTGAATTGGTGTATGTTATAGCTGACTGAGGAAGAAAAAAGTTTATGGGGATACAATACTAAATGTGGTCAATGTAATTTTTCGACTAAAAGAACAAAAACTGCTACTAATGCCTACAAGATGGATATTCAAATTGGTATGCCTTATTCTGCAGTTTTGAAATCTATATAAAAATTAATCTATTTCTAACTACAAAGCAATCACGTTTAAGATTTACTCGTCCAGCTATCATAAACGTCTGTATTTTGCGATAAAATGTTTTGTTTTGTTCGAATGGAAAATGCAATGAAAATATTGTGAGAAGATTATGCTGGAATATATCTAACAGTATTGGCTAATTATCGAAAGCTCTGAGTTCTGGCAGTTGAACTATTCAAACAAATCATTAAAGTTATATATAAAATTTATTATGTAAAATTATTATCTTTTTGTAATATGATATAAAAAAGAGAAAATATATTAATAAATACTATTCAGGTAAACATAGGAAAGGATCTTCATGTATTTAATTCATTACTGCATCTGGGATAAAAAAATATTATTTTCCTTTTAATAGTGATGGTTTAGTGTCTAGACATTTAGAGTCACCCTCTGAAATTGTTGTGTAATTTAAGGTGGAATAATTTGTCTCTAAGATTATAAAGAATGTATAAATAATTGTAAAATAAGTATTATTTTACTGTATAAATGCATACTTTCTAAAGTGGTAAATAAACCACATATGTGTTGGTTATTTTCCATGAATATGATAGATGTTATCTTTTTGTCCAAATTTTTCTTTATAAACCCAAAAATAATGATATTCAATGACATATCCAATCAATGGGGTCCCTGTTTCCAAGATTCACATTTTATTACAACTTTTATTGTTTCCTGCTACAATTATGTATATCTTTTTTTTTTTTTTTTTTTTTTTTTCTTTTTACGTTCCATAATGTTACATTTCATTCCAGAAAAAATCATAAAATTGTATTTCTCTGTTTCTTAGAAAACCGTGCATTTATGCGTGTAAAGATAAATTTGCACATGAGTGTAATTATATCTCCAATTGAAAATACAGTTAGTAATGTTTTTTCAAGACACAACCTATAACTAGTTAGCATTTTCGAAGTGTGAAAATGCTTTATTGCCAACCAAAATGGATGTACCTTAATATATATTCAACAAACAGGACAAAATTTATATTTGATAAATTTGAATAAAAAGTTCATGAGTAATTAAAACAAATACTTAAGATTTTAGAATTTTAAAGTTTCTGAATATCAGAATAGAATAAATACTCAAAAATATTAAAGAAGACATTTATTTATATATATTTAAAAAAAGACATTTTGTGAAAAATTCTATATATATATATATATATATATATATATATTACATATTTTTATTGTCTCTATCATTTTACAAGTTTCAGAGATAAATTAAAAATATTTCAGATTTTTTTCACACAGTTTCTTACTTGTCTTATTTTCAGGGGATTTTATTACGCATTTGTAATTTTAATAATATAAAACAAGTACTATAGGTAGCTATTCATATTAATCAGAATCATAATGCCAAAAACAGGTAAGTTATTTAAAAAATAGTAGGTATAATATATTTTTAATGTTGTTTCTGTTTTCTTGTACAGGTAATTTTTCAATGGTAAAAACATAAATTTTAAAAGATTTTAATCTACTTTATGAAGAGATATGAGTTTATTTTTAATTGTTATTGTTTAAGTAATAAAAAATAATAAGTTTCACAGAAAACAATTTTTATTTGATAAACTGCCAAAAGCTTAAAAAGCAAGACGTCTTTCTAGACAAAAATGCAGAAACATACATTTACATGCAACACACAGTTTTTTTTTTTTTTTTTTTTTTTTTTTTTTTTAGTTAGTTGACAAGTAAAGGGGATTTTAAGCTTTGAAAATTTAACTTTGTTTTTATAAATATGTATTTTTTAATTACATACATTTAAATACTCATAAAGTATTGACTGTGCTCTTGTAGACCCAAAGACCATGGAAACTTTAATTTTCAAAAATAAATATGTCATGAAGAAGGATATGCAAGAACATTAAAAAGTAAACTCTTCTAGAATTTTACCTTCCTGCGGAAATCTTTGTATGCGAACTTAAAGGACTCTCTTTAAAACTCCTCCAAGCTTTTAACAAAGAAAAGAAATTACTCTTATGAAACTTATTTTCTATATAATGACTGCGCTAATGAAGGTAAGGTAAAATCACTTTGAAAGTTTCAAAACCTTTCAAAATTTTGAAACTGTTTTACCGCGAAAAGAAAGTTGAGCTCTAAAGATGGAAAAGTTTTTGCAAAAATTTACAAAGCTAAAATATAAAATGTATATTTAGTATTTTTTTGTTCAAGTATTAATAGATTTTTTTTTTTTTTTTTTTAACAGTATGTTAATTTTAATTCACCATTGTAAACACTTCAAATGTTTACGAACTGTCTTAAATAAATAAATAAAAAATCTTTGTATAAAAGAAAATGATTTAAAAAAAAGAAAAAAATTAATATTTTGTTTCAATGATACTACTATTTATGTATTCTCGAAAGTTAAGTTTAATCTTTATCCGCAACGTCGACTTTCATGAATATACAGGGTATTTCAAAACTCATGAGCAAAAATGTAATGGGTGGTAGAAAACATCTAAACAAGCCATTTTCCCCCAACAATGCATGGGCGGAGATCAAGTGGTGACCGCTAAAGGGCGCTGTAATGAAAAGTATAAAGCGCGCGTTTTCTTACACATCGTCATTTCTACCGTGGATTTCAGCAGGCATGACGACATACAGTAATTAGAAAAAGGCGAACGCGCATTTTATGTATGGTCTGGCGAAAGGGAATGCTCTAGAAGCCGCAAGACTGTACAGGCAGCGTTTCCCGAGATGACAAGT
Organism: Salticus scenicus; assembly: GCA_963930645.1. Taxonomy (NCBI): domain Eukaryota; kingdom Metazoa; phylum Arthropoda; class Arachnida; order Araneae; family Salticidae; genus Salticus; species Salticus scenicus. The sequence continues at coordinate 179,955,739 of OZ005648.1, read as the reverse complement.
GCCAGACCGAAAAATACCACAAATGTTTTGTGGCTTCCAGAGCATTTCCATTAGCCAGACCATACATAAAACGCACGTCCGCCTTTTCCTGATTACTATGCCTGCTGAAATCAACTGTCGAAATGACGATATGTAAGAAAACACGCGCTTAATACTTTCCATTACAGCACCCTCTAGCGGTCACCGCTTGCTCTCCGCCCATGCATTGTCTGATGAAAATGGCTTGTTTATATGTTTTCTACCATTCCTTAAATTTTTGCCCATGAGTTTTGAAATACCATATATGTGTGTGTGTGTATATATGTGTATTGTTGACTGTTATAGACATCCACACAGGAAGATGCAATTGAGTTAGAACAAAAAGCTTCCTGTATATATTTTTTCAACATGCATATTTTTTAATGAATGTAAGCACTATTTTATAAATAATCATAATAATAAATATGTAAATAAAATAATAATTTTTGTCAAAATAAGGCAAAATCAATTTAAATAATTGATGTTTACAGAATTTGTAACTTAATCTGGGGACTATACGAATAGTACAAACAGAAAATTTATAGTTTTCTGTAAAGTTGAGTGCATAATGCTAATGAATCTTAACATTTACTGCCCGAAGCCCAATAGCAAAGGTAAAAAGTTATGAATTTCTGTACATACGTATGTTCTAAAGAAACACCTAAAATTAGCATATATATCTAGTATCACAAAATTTGTTGTCCATCAGTTATTAATTCTTCTAATTGAGCATATAACTTAAAAACGTTGTATCTTCATTCTATAAAAATACCTCTCCTGTTTTTGATGTTTTCTAACAAATTTCACAGTATATGTCTATCACAACTCAACTGGAACCAAAACGTCGAAGCAATGATCTAAAATTTTGAAAAAATGACAGTACTTTCGAATAAGATGAATATCGATAATAGGCTTAACGTTTTAAATAGTACAATCTTTGATTATCTGAAATTTTTTTGAATGATAAATCATTACTGTAGCAAAACTAATGACTGATAAATATATACCCACACGTTGAATGAAATTACTACATTTAAATAAAAATAAATATAAATATTTGTTAATATAACTATAATGAAAAATAAGACTTAGTTCTTAGTTCTAGTTTTTACTTCAAATTACCGATTACTGTAAAATGTGTAAGTATTGTATTTACTAAAAAATTGTGAAGTTCATTTTTCCCAGGATATACATTAAAATTAGAAACTTTGTATCTTCATTTCACAAAAATACTTCTCTTTTTTTTTTATCTTTTGTAATAAATTTCGCAGTATATCTCTATCACATCGCAATAAGAACCAAAGCGTAGATCTAATGATCTAAAACTTTAAAACGATTGCAATACTTTACAATGAGTTCAAAATTAATAATAGACGAAGCATTTTTTTTTTTTTTTTTTTTTTTTTTGTAATGGTACAAGCTTTTATTATCTAACATTTTCTTAAATACTAAATCGATTGTGTACTAAAATTAATGATTGATAAATATATAACCACACATTGTACAAAATTACGACATTTAAATAAAAAGAAAAATAAATATTTGTTAATAACTATAATTAGTAAATAAATCTTTAGTTCTTAATTCTAGTTTTTATCTCTAATAACCGATTACCGTAGGATGTGGAAGTATTGTATATAGTCAAAAACGTTGAAGTCCATATCGATGTTTATATGGTCCTTTCATTTTTCCTTAGTTTTCCATTGCTAATTTCAAGTAGTAAATTCTGTCAAAATAAAAGTCCACAAATAAATAAGTATATATGTATATATGTGATAGACCTTTAATGATTGCATTGATCAGGTTTCAAATGCGCTAGAGCATTTGCATTTTAATTCCAATCATGGTTAAATATTTGGTTAAATATTTTTGGTTAAATATTTTGGTTAAATATTTTTGTTTGGATGCGTTCTAGCACCTCTTAAAGTTCTCCCTATTTGGTATGACTTATCCTGAAGAAGAAAAAAAAAACGATAATTTTTTTTGTAGTGAGAAACGTGAAATTTGGCAACTAGGAATATCATTTCTAACATTATATATACACTGTAATATATATATATACACATATCCCGTGAGATTACGGGGAAAGCCCGGCAGCAGAAATTCCAGGCAAAGTCCGTAAAAAAAAAAAAAAAAAAAAAAAAAAAAAAAAATGCTTAGACCGTAAATGAAGTATATAATAACCTTAAATTACGTTACATGTCCGTAAAAAACATTTTGCCCGTAAAACCATTTTTTTTTTTACTGGCTTTGTCTAGAATCCCTGCTGCCGGGCTTTCTTCCGGGATATTATTTTACAGTGTATATGTACTAGCAGACCTGGCCAAGCCATGTTGTGGCTAAGTTATACGTTGAATTATATTGCAGTAAACTGTTCAATACAGTCAAGTTATTATTTATGAAAAAAGACGAACACTTTGTAGCCGATGTAAAAAACCATGGGATTGAGATTTGAATCGTAGGTCAAAATTTGGAAGCGACCAATAAAAATTTTTGTAAAGTTTATGTTAACCCTACAAGACACCCAGTTTCATATGTGGAACACCGACTTTAATCGTTCCTATAGCTATAAAACTGTTAGTAGTGACATCTCTTGACATCTTGATAGAAGCTACTGAAATTTAGCAATGTAGTAATACGAATCTTTACCTAAAGATGTCGTTCGTGTTTTTGTTATAGTGCACTCAGTGTGAAATTTGAATGAAAGCGATACGTTAGTCTTTTGTCTGAATTAAAGAAAAAAAAAAGAATAGTTATTGAACAGTTTTGACTCAAAAAAAAAAAAATACTGTGTGTTATAACGAAGTATATATTTTGCAGAGGTAAGTTTTTTTTTTTTTTTTTATTTTTTTTTTTTATTATATATTACAATAGTAAACGTATTAGTAAATAACATTTTTATGTATGTTCCACATACGGTAAGTTGAGCTAAAAAGTTGATTTTTCCGTAAAATATGGTTTTATTTTTATTTTTATAAGTTTCCCTATCTTCTGATCACTAATTACAACCTATATATTTTTGTCGCGCACTAAACAAATTGAGCCTTGTAGGGTTAAGCCAGTGGCGAATTTAAGGGGGGGGGGGCTAGGGGGCTGAAGCCCCCCACCCCAAAACACTGACATTCACAATTGAATATTGCAATTGTAAATTTTTTATTGGTCTAGAATAACACGTTGAAAAATCTTAGCCCCCCCCCCCCCAAAGTCAAGTTCTGGATCCGCCACTGGTTTAAGCACGAATAAATTTTATTGTAGGGACTTATAAATTTTAATAAAGAAGCGAAATATATTTTTTCTAGTGCTACTTAGGATACAAATTCTAAAAAGACTAATATATAAATTAAATTCTATTAAAATTAAAGTATAAATGAAGCAGACGATTTTAAAAATCAATTTCTCTGGATGAGTGAAATATAATACGTCTAAAGCTATTATGGATTAAAACGCTAAAATGTCTAATTGACGAAACGTTAGTGGAGGCCCTCTGTAGAGAGTCAAAATGGTTTTGGGTTCCGTCTGTGTGTTTGTCTTTGTAATTGTCTGTCGCGCGATAGTGGCCGCAAAAATCACTCTTCTCGCTTGCAATTTGGTACATATATTCATGAGCCCAACGGTTTAGTTTTAGGTGTGTATTACATTTGTAGTTCGTGTACAGGGACACGCCAAAGTTTTTCATAGGAAGAATTTGTATGTACCGCGATAGCCACCGCAAAAAACAAGCTATTGACTTTCAATTTTTGCCGAAATGTCAGTGGAGGCCCTCTGTTGAGAGTCAAAAGGATTTTGGGTTCCGTCTGTCTGTCTATCGTGCGATAGCGACCGCAAAAATCACGCTATTCACTTGAAATTTGGTACACATGTTCATGATCCCCAGGAAATTAGCTGTATACTTTCGGGTGTGCATTCCGTTTGTAGTTCGTATACAGTGACCCCCCAAAGTTTTTTTTTTTTTTTTTTTTTTTTTTTTAATCATTACGGCCTACGGGAAGAATTTGTATGTATCACGACAGCGGCCGCAAAAATTCTCCGATTGACTTGCAAACTGACACGCACATTCAGGCTCGGTATAGAAATAGCTAAATAATTTTTTATGTCTATACTTTTGATGGATTGTGTACAGGGACACGCCAAATTTCTTAACATTACGGCGTATTGGGTGAATTTCGTTTAAATGCATTTTAACATCATTACTTTGCAATCAAGAAAGTGAAACTAGTGTACGTGTGTAAGATGCTTAAACTTACGTTGTTTGAAGAAAATATGTGTTCTTAAGCTTTCTAATTAATGTACAGGACCTTACAAAAGTGTTCAGACAATGTCACGTAGTCGTCCAAACGATGTTAAATTTGGAAAAATTATTAATTTTGAACGCAAAATAAACTTAATAGTTTTTACTGGTGAATACAATGTTTATGGTTAATTTACAGAGACACATAAAATAATTTCGTAACATTAGAGCCTATGGACACATTTTTATTTAAGCGCGCACTTAAATGCGTTTATGCTGAATTGAACTTAATAGAATTAACATACATTATAAAGATGCTGAAAATCATGTTTACTCTTAAAAAGTGTATGTATAGACTAAATAATTTATGTGACCACACAAAATAATTCAGAGTACATCCAATTAGTTTGAAAAATTATTGAGTTATAATTAATTAGGTTTATTCTTATGACTAGCGTTCATAATGACTATGGCTACTTTTCCGGGATACATAAAAGAATTTCGTACTATTACGGTCTATAGTCGGTATTTCTTAAAAGTGTATTTTAGCCTGGTTGCACCCCATAGAATATAATGAAATTTTATTAGAATTTTAAAAGCAAGTTTTCCTGTTGAAAATTGGGGACATAGAATTGGTAATTAGTTTAAAGGTTAAGCATAATATTTCCGATAAGCTATGTACTTTATTTTTATTTTTCATGAAATTTGGTATTTATGAATTTCAGGGAAATAATACAAGACCGTCGTTTATTAAGAATACATATATATGATATACAGAGAGATATCTGGTATACAAAGAGAGATAGAGCGGGGGGTTGAGGAGGGCGGCAGTCCCCCCCAGGAATGTATCTGATTATGGTAACAAGTCGATCAAATCAATATACACTGTTATATAATAAGGAATAAATAAAAATGACCTATTGAATAATGTCTGATGCATATAGGATGTTGAGAGTCCTGATCTGCAGATCCACTAGTATGTAATTTAATTTTTATTAAAATTCAATTAAAATAAATAAAAGTATAAGAGAAGCAGACGATTTTAAAATCAATTTTTATGGAGGAGTGAAATATAATATATGCTATTATGGATAATTTTCTTATAAAATGATCTGATTATTTTAAATATTTTAAAGATGGCGACAGCTATAGTTATAAACAATATGTCTAAGCCAGAAAAAAAAGTAAATTTGAAAACTATTTGAGAACTTCAAAATAGGATATCTTATGAAATATTGGGCATTTAAAGTAAATGCAGGTATCATTTTAAACAGAAAATTGTTTTGGAAAAGATTGATATATTTTAACGAAGTGGTAAGAAGATTTTGAGTATGTTAAAATTTTAATGGTAAATTCAAGTTAATCAAGATGGGAAGCATTTTGTATTAAGATAAAAAAAATCTAAGATTTAAAAAAAATTACATACCATGTTTTTAAGTTTTCTGGTGAAGTAAATGCCCGTCTGTGGAGCCAAGAAAAAGATATCTATGTTAATCTTCTATTGGATTTTTTGTAAACAAATATTAAAAATTGAAAAAAAAAATTCCGATTTTGATTCCCATAGTTATATATGTATTAATTATCGTGTGCAGAAGTTAGATTAAGTTGTTTTTGCTATAAAATTGATAAAATTTGAATTTTAAATTTCAAAAATCTAGAAAAGAGAATGGCAAACTTCCATATTCGATTAAAAACATAAACATTTCATTTCAAATAATGATATTTAAACAATAAATATCCAACTAATGTACTAATTAAACGGAAAATGATAAGTATTCTATCATAATTTGAAGTCAAAATTGTTTTCAAATCTCTAAATAAAGTATCTGATATTAGATACTAACATGCTGCAGCGGAATAGATTTCATATTTGTCATTCTTGGCGGAAAAAAAAATTGCCAAATTATCTGGCGAACATATTTAATTCCTTTCAAAAATCATGGTTGTTTTAACAACTTATATTAAGAAAGTAATGAATAATATGAAACAATATTTAGTACAATACATATTACGAAAATATACATCTGGCCTGTATGTTTTCGTGTTACGTTTTTGATCGCTAAATACGAAAAACGCAAACAACGACAGAGTTTTGAAATTTAGAATTAAAATTTTGTCAATTTGACAGCAAAATAACTCAATCTAGCGCGTGCACACGATAACTAATACATATCTATACGCAAATATGGAGATGAAAATCCGGAAATAATTTTTCTTGATTTTTAATATTTTTTAACAAAAAATCCAATTGGCGATTAACATAGGGAATCTTTTTCTTAGCTCCACAGACGGTCAGTGACGTCACACTTCGTTTGTGTATAGAACAACATTAGCACTTTATCAATGTGTATAAAATTTTAAAGTGATTATGCCGTCAATTTTTGTGAGATTTATAATTTAACTTATTATAATTTTTTAACGTTCACGTTTGATTAAATGTATTTATTTTTATGCCGAAAGAAAAGGAACTCGTAATTTTTTTTTTTTTTTTGGCAAAAATTAAACTCATGGAACTCACAGATAATAATCCTTTGTCAAATAATAAACAAATAATTTGCAAAAAAAAAATATTGTGACTATAAATTGAGGTTAAAACTATCCTATCTTTCAAATTGAACCACACAGCACACAGTGTGCAACATTTCATTAAAATCGGTTCTTTAGTTTAGGAATTCATCGTGGCAAACATTGTGACATGAAATTTTTATATATAAAGATATTTATCCCTTAGGTTACGGTGAAACCTAATTCTACCGAAGCATTTTATTTAATCTACAAATCAAAACAAACAAGTGAATTGCAGCAATTAGAGACTTACGAAAAAATTTCAAGAACATGATGACGAAGTTTAACGCTTCAAAATGCCATAGACGTTTGTACATTTTTCTACACCAAATTTATGAATATTCCACATACATTGCTTTTAACTCATTAACGCCGCTTGGCAAGAAAACTTGCCATTAGATATTTTATTTTTTTCCTCTACTCATAGAGAGTGCTATTGGTTCCATTTGGCGTTTTTATCATCTCAAGATCACAAGAATTCAAAATATGTATTATTTTGGTTTCTGCCGTATTACTTTCCCGGGGTAAGCTTTGCATGAATTTATTCTTTTCGAGATTCTGAAAATGTCTAGGAGATTGTCCCGTAAAAGGTAAAAAATTTTCTTTAATTTGTTCTTTTAAATTATATTTTGTGTTGTATCATTATTATAAGAGTCTGTTTTCGATGTGTTGCTATCAGTAAAGTATATAGATAAATGTTCTATATGAGCATTACGCTGATTATTTTTGTTGGCAAGTAATCTTAGCAACCGTCAGATGTATGATGTTTTTTGACATCAGCAGTTGACAATGCCTGAATATCAGTGATAATATGCTTATTATTATAATCTTATTTTTAGAGCCTAAAACTAGTTTCGATTCATAACTTTTTAAAATCAAAAGTATTGGTTTAGGAAATTTAGGGGGTAGGGGACATGGTCAATATTTATATATTTTTGTTACAAAGCATAATGGCGGGAGACACTAGACAAAATATATTCGTAAGATGATAATATAATAAAAATAGTAAATTTAAAATCTATAAAACGTCTAAAAAACTTCTTTTTTTTTCTTTTTTTGGGGGGTGGGGGTTGGGTGGGGTGGAAGGGAGGTGAAATGTTAGGGGATTTTGCTTTTTTGTTTCGCAGTATAGAATTAGAATTCACTCAAAAAAATGGTGGTGACCCCTATTTTCATGGGGAATTGAAGCAGCTGCTGTAAATGGATGGAAACTGTATAAAGTTTTAGGGAATCAGATTTCACTGCTTCCGTTTATTCGTGAGTGCTCTCTGGAGTTGTTAGAAAAATTTCGCACACCTTCTGTTGGTCCTGGACGATCTTTAGTCCTGCAAAAGAATGTGACTAAGCAGCAGAGATATGATCGACAGGATCATTGGTTGTACAAGTCCGACCAACAGTTTGGAAGATGCAAAAATTGCAGTAGACGATCAATCTATCGATGTGAGATATGTCAAATGCCACTCCATCCAGAGTGTCACAAAGCGTACCATGTCGCATCGTAAATTGAATATTTACTTTTATTAAACAATTATGTCTGTTTTTTGTCATTTTTTTTATTGTTTATGCATTTTCATTGTTTATTATTGTGCCATTAAAGTTTAAATAACATTATGTTCCATTTTAAATTTTTTGTGCATTCTATCGCCGACTAGCAAAAAAAACTTGCCAAAACAAAAATCATTGAAATAATGTTTCGAAAAATTCTAAAACCTCATAACATATTCAGACTGACATATATAGGCAAATTATGAAAGAAAAAAATATATATTATTAAGTATTTCAAAGTTGGCGTTAATGGGTTAAACATTATGCATGTAATCTTTGATAAAGGAGACAAGGGACTTGAACTTTTTTTTTTTTCATTCTAACGCTTCTTAAATCATGCACTGTCATGAAATCCTTTTTTATAGAAATATCTATTCATTTTAAAAGATAAAATACAATTTTAGAGATGGAAAAGTGTCTTTTATAGAGAAAACAATACAAAATAGTACCTAAATACAAAATTCTCCATGTAAATATCTCTTTTTTAACCACTATTTTTCCCTGCGTGTTTTATATATGCAAATTATGATCTATTAAATTGTTTGTATCTCATTTACAGTACTTTTTCTCTCAAAAAGTAGAGGAAAATTTTAAGTTTTCATAAATTTTGTTAGTCGATGAATTTGAGAGATAAAATAATAATAATAGTAATTATTATATATTTTTTTTAATTTTCAAAACGAATCCCGTGTTTTATTTAAATACACACATCAATATTCTTTTTTCTTTTAAGATTCAATGAAAGTAAATTCGCAAGAAATATTTAAGTAGCTAGTTTTTCTCAAAATTTTCGAAATGAGAAAAATAAATTTAAAGTTTAAAACAAATTTTTAAATAACGTCCCATGAACTTCAGAGTGATACCTTTTAAAAAGTATTATGCAGACTTGTACATTTTATAATCACAATCTTGATACTTTTAATTGCATCGGTTTTGGTATTTTTGGTCGTCACTTGAACTCTTAATCTAGCTAAAGATTGACTTGATGTATAAGCGACAACGTATTTGCTAAAAATAAACAATACATTATAAATAATAAACATTTAAGTTGCAAAAAAGAAATGCCAAGAAAAAAAAAAATGAATCTTCATACAGTGAGTTCATTAAACTAATGATGATACTTAAAACAAATAAATAATTATTTTCAAAATAAAAAAAAGCATAAACGAGATAAGTAATATATAGATAAAGAAAATTTTTCATTGTATTTAAAAAGTAATATTCACAAAATAATAATTGCGATAGAGACTCATTAAATAAAAATTCCAGTGTTGTAAAAACATTTTCGATGTTCATTTAAAAAATACTCTAAGCGATATTGAAATGAGTGCATATTAATGAATGTTCTCTAATAAACAAAATATATTCAGGGCATTAAGAAATTTATTTGAAATTAATTATTTCTCTAGAGAAGATAATCATTGTAAAATCATCAAATGTTTTTAATGTTCAATATATTTTTTATAGAGAAGTGTTTATAGGCTTTCAAATTAATTTTTGTTATATTGAAATAAATGTTTTCTGAAGGATTCATTTAATAAAAATTTCAGTACATAAGGCTAATAGTGTGATACCAATTCAGAATGTAATTATTTTTGTTATGTGTATATGTAATATTCATTTTTATGGAAGTTTAATGATGTACTAATTCTTTTTTAACTTATTACCTTTATCCCACGACATATTGATCATTCTCATTCAAAATTAAATTTTAAAATTCCACATGCTTTAATATTAACACATAACAATGTTTTACAATATAGTGAAAAAATGATGTAGATTGTAAGAATATCCTGCTGTTGTTTAAGACATAAATATAAACTACTCCTACAATAAATAAATAAGTAAATTTAAATTAAATTTAAAAAAAAGAAAAGAATATAAATACCATAATCTGTCTCATAGTCCGTATCAGAAGGGTTTAAGAGAAAGACCGCTTTCAATAGATGAAAAAAAATTAATGAAAATAATAATAAAAATTGACAATGAATATTATTACTCCCTTTTTCTAGAAAATTATATTTCCAACAATATGACTTATACATATATATTTCAAAATATGAATATGATCCAAACGAAAGATATTATGTGCAAATCAAATTAATTTCCATTGTATTGCGTGCCTTACCATGATTTTGTAAATTTTTGTTAAACATGTGTTAAGTAGATTGTATTTTTTCACAAAAAAAAAAAAAAAAAAAAAAATCGTTTTTAATAAAAGGATAAACTAATAGCATCATGATATATTATTTACTTAATATACGAGGGTTGATCCAAAAAAAAGTTTACAAGCAGAAGCATTTGAAACGTAATAATTGTGGAGCGAATATTTCCACCCAGGGTGGTTGACAGATGGCGCTAGTTGTCCTACAGCGGTTCTACGAGTAAGTAGCGTCAGTACGCAGACACTTAAGAGCGACAGTAATGGCACGACGTCTAGAAAAAGGGTCTCGCATAGAGGTGTGAGCCGTAATTCGATTCTTATGGGCCAAGAATGTGGCCGCATCCGAAATTCACAGACAAATCGTTGAGGTATACGGGGACAAAGCAATGAGCTTCTGCATGACAATGCCAGGCCCCATACAGCTCGCCAGACTCAGGAATTGCTGCAAAGGTTCAAGTGGGAGGTCTGGAATCCCCCCCATACAGCCCCGATTTGGCTCCAAGTGCCTATTTCCTTTTTCCGGCGTTGAAGCGAAACTTATCCGGAACATGGTTCACCTCAGACGATGCAGTGAAAACAGCTGCCGAGAAATGGCTCAATGAGCAGGGCCCTGATTACTACCAAGACGGGATAAACAAGTTGGTCGAACGTTCTGACAGATGCCTAAACAGGTTTGGCGACTATGTGGAAAAGTGAAGGCCAGATGTGTCTCTTGATTCCCATTTGTATCTTGTTTCTATTGTTAATAAATACTTTTTCATTTGCCTTGTATACTTTTTTTTGGATCACCCCTCGTATATATATACTTAAAAAAAATGTTTCAACAAAAATAATCTTCCAAGAATGTGTTGTTAATTATAATTTAAAAAGAGCGGTCAAAGTGCCCACGTATCGTCTTTCTAGGTATGTGAAAATTGCCGTCTTTCTACTGTTAGATTCAATTTTATTTGTCCAATGACTGGACTATCGTAATATGAAATTAACTCATGGCCATAAAAAATCTTTATAAACATTCTGCGTAATAAACTCTAGAATCAACTCGTTTTTAATACAATTTTGACTTTTTTTTAAACTATTAATATAAGCACCTTGGTACACGTTTCTGTGGATACAGTCTAGAATACCTCAAATAATTATAAAATGTTTTTTATTTATTTATTTATTTATATTTTAATGTTGAGTAATTAAGTCATTTGCTTATTTCTTCTTCTTCTTTTTTTTTTTTTTTTTTTCAAGTTACAAACAGGTTCAATTAATAACAATAAAACATTGAAAAACAAAATTAAAACATTGTACCTTAAAGCACTCAATTTCTTCAGTAGCTAATCTTGTATAATATAATAAGTTAGATTTTTTAACCAGATACAATTTTGGTTTTCATGGAAGTTTTATTTTTTTTTTCCATTTTTATACGCTTTTAAGAAATCAAAATACGAGAAATCACAAAATCACAAATACTAAGCAGTATCCGTCTATAGGTTAGTCAAACTGTTACTTAACTTGTGAGTTTGTTAGACTGTTTTAGACACAAGCTCAAGAATTCATTATCGTAAATAAGTTGGACCAGATTTAAAATTTGACAACACAATATTATTATATTGTCTCAAACTCTATAGAACATAAACATTTTGCTCTTAAAACACTATAATATATTCAATATTATAAATTTACAAAAAATGACAAAAAGGGAAAATACTTCGAATAAGTTTGGATTCTGGAAGTTATCGCATTGGAAATAGCGTGGAATTTCATGAAACAGACAAAAACGGATTATGTAGTAAACTATGATAAGGAGAATATGTCGATGTAGCCCAGTGGACGGACCATTTCAACAACTGATAGTGTCGGACGATCAGTCAAGTTCATTAATCCTATCATTAATATTGGTATTATAATATAATATTTAATATTAATTTTATCATTAATCTTATCATTAAAATAATTAATTATTATCTTTAAATGTCTTGTGATGGAAACTTATGAGTACACATTTCTGACAGGTAACTGAGATGTGTCCACCTTTACCAACCAGTATCGATTGCAACTACTTTAACATGCAATATTATATTTGCAATATTCAAAGAAATATGGTCTCATGTAACCCATATTAGGAATCGACGTTCACCGAATTTTCGTCCTCTATGCATGGTTCTGTAAAATAAATAAATAAATAAGCAAAATAAAATATAATAAAAGTTTATTTTTCTTGCTTGCATATTAATGAACATTTATTTAGATTTTATAGTAAACAGTCACGTGATATTGTTAATGTTAAAAAAAAAAAAAAAAAAAAAAAAAAAAAAATCTAGCAATTCGTATGTAGTGGTAATCACCTTATGTAATGTCAAGTTTGTCACACGATATTGTTAATTAAAAATAAATAATTAAATAATTAAATAGCAATGCGTATGTTGTGGCATTCACCTTATGTCAATTTTGTTCATCTAACTTAAGTTTGAATGAAATGTTTTGGCACTGTATTGTAATCCAATAATTTATCAGTTATTGCAGTATAACATTTTCCACTCGAAAGTTACAACGAAAATTGCACAGAAATTTGATATTTTGTTTTATATATCAGCTCAATAACATAATGTTATTAAAAAAGTGAGTGTGTGTATTTTACACCACACTAATGTTGCGCAACAAGCAATTATTATTAATAGAAAACAAACGTTTATTATGCATTAAAAGCTGTAGGAAGATATATTACTTATTAGATTCCAAACCTTTGTAAATATATCTTTTTTTTTTTTACTGCGTTTACCAAAGAACTGCTAATTAAAACAGTTATTCTTTTAATGAAAAACATTTTACTGAATAAATAAATTGAATTATATATATATATATATATATATATACATATATTGGTTAAATTTATATATATATATATATATATATATATATATATATATATATATATACATATATTGGTTAAATTTCTTTAATTTGTCAACGTTGGTTCAAAAGTAACTATTAGCGTATATGCTTCTTAAACAAACATTTGGTTAAAATAGATTAGTTCCAATGAAGTGTTTTATATTTAACTAGCAGGCTTTGCCCGCTCCACTGGTCATTATATTGAAATGAATTCTCAAAATACCATATCATCACAGTCATTTGCAAAAGTTTAAGACTACTCACAGGAAAATCAAATTTAATGGAATTCCGCAAAAATAACATACATATTTTACATATAAAAGAACAAAATAGACGGTAGATGGTACTTTACTGTAATTAAAGTCAGTATTTTGTAGGACCCCCTTTGTTTTTAATAACTTGTGCAATCCTCTTAGGCAACCTATAAGTAAGAGACTTGCAGTAAGCATTAGAAAAGTCTGTGCACCAGATTAGCTTCATTGCTTCAACAGGTGCATAGCAGAGGATGGTTGCTTTTCGGCGACTTTAGTTTTCACAATACACGACAGATTCACTATTGGATTCAAATCTGAGCAGTCAAGCACTTGCACTTTCTGTGCACTCAGAAATTTCTTGACAGTCATCACCCTGTGACACGGAACCCCATCATTCGTGAAAATTGAACATTCATGAACACGCTTGCGAAAATTCAACGTTCCACTTAACAAATTAAGGTAACGCTTTCCGTTCTTAGTGGTTTTAGGTGGCACAAAATACAGACTAGCGGTACCGGATACAGACAATGCACACCATATCATCAGGCTCGGAAGATGTTTCACAGTTTGAATCGCATATCTCTCATCATATATTTTTCCCATTGGGCCGCGAACACTTGTATCACGAGCAGAAAATTGCTGCACACTTGACTCATCCAAAAATAAGACCCTACTCTACTGCTGTACTGTCCTAATCTGACATTCTCTGGCAAAAATCTGTAGTTTATTTTTCATACGTGGAGTAAGTTGAGTTTTCCTTGCAGGTTTATGGGATTATAAACCAAAATCTTCGTCCAAACGACTTGAAATAGTACTCAAACTGACGTTGGTGCCTATTCCAGCCAGAGAATGTCTAATCGTATTGAACGAGGTTCTCGAATTTTGTACGACCATCTTTTTAATGACACGATCATCACGTGCGCTCATTTTTATAGGGCTACCGATTCTCTTAAGGTCCACAAATTTTCTCGAAATTTTAAATTTTCAGAAAATCCAATTTTGTGCTGAGTCATTATTTCTGATCTTTTTGAAGGTGAAGGTTTTTTTACTCATTACAATAATTTCACAACAGCACTGACTACGACAAAATCCAATAAACAACTGGCAATAAACGTGCGAACTGCATTTATTTATAGCAGTGCAGTGCGTCTGATGCAATCAGCACATGATAGACGCAATGATCTGCGCAAATGATGCAATGTGTTAAAATACTGAAATTCGGCTGCTAGTCTTAAACTTTTGCAAATGAATGTAATAATAATAATAATAAAATCAATGAAATGAGTCAAAATCTATGTTCAAATTACCGCTCACTACACGTCCTTGACGTGTGGTGAGAGGTAAGGACGGAAGGGAGGATAGTATGGAATTTTAAAAAATAACTTTGTACTATGTGTTGAGCACGCATAATTAATCGATATATTAAAAAATAGCTTTCCTGAGATAATTTGGAGCAGAGTTACTTTTTAAAAACGTGTTTACCCCCCTTCACCCTTAAAGGGGGGAAAGGGGAAATTTTACAATATCCCTTTATAGCGCTTATTGGGAACGCATACAGCCCGCACATAAAAAAAATCGCCTTTTTAAGGTAGTTCGGAGCAGAGTTAGGAATGGAAACATGTTTTTTGTCCACCCCCACCCCCAAAGGGAAGAGGGTGGAAATAAACAAAATCCTTTTATAACATGTGTCTTGATTTCGCATAACCAATCGACATACCAAAAAAATGCTACCGTGAGATAATTTGGAGGAGAGTTACTCATAAAAGCGTTTTGCCCCCCCCCTCCTTGCCCTTAAAGTGGAAGGGGGCAGGAGGATATTTCATAAAATACCTTTATAGTGCGTGTTGGGAACGCATAACAACCCACGCATAAAAAGTGGAAGGGGGCAGGAGGATATTTCATAAAATACCTTTATAGTGCGTGTTGGGAACGCATAACAACCCACGCATAAATGTAATTAACACTGCAGAGACAATTTGAAGCAAAGTTATGCTTGGAAACCTGTCTATTGCTCCCTCCCCCCCCCCCCCCCATCAAAGTGGGGAAAGGATGAAATTTCGCAAAACTCATTACAATGGATGTTGGATACACGTAAATAAGCCACACACTAAAATTTGTGATCTCAGCTTATAAATGTCTCCCCTGTCCGAATTTAGCGCTAAATGGGGGGCTCAAATTTGACCCCTCGTAACTTCCCCCCAAAATCGAAAACCACGCAAAACCTTAAATATGTTTTTTTGAAATATCCTCAAGAAGACGCTTGGTGTTTTTTTTTTTTTTAATCTTTGGACTATTATTGGTAGTGTTTTACACAAAATCCGTATTTTGCTAAATTTGCCTCCGAAAATCTTTTTTACTACCCCCACTTAAAATCCAAAATTCCATAATCGAAGAATGCTGTTTTTTTTTTTTTTTTTTTTACTCAAGTCTAGTCTAACCATTTTCAATTTTTTTACAGTAAAGTAATTTGGAACCGAGTTATGCTTATAAAAGTGTTCTTGTCTTCTGCCTCCATAGGGGGGGGGGGGAACGGGAGGTATTTAAAAAAAAAAACCGTCTTAGTGGGGGGCCGGGTTCTAAAACCAACCGGTTCAACAAAATTCGGGACTGTATCTTCCATAGAATCGCCAAGGCTGTGCTGAGTCAGTGATCAGTGATCAGTGGGTTTAATCTTTTATATATATGAATGCGAAAAAAAAGTAAATATATATATAAATTTTCAATGCGTTACATTTTAATTTTAATATGTTATATCTTACATTTATTTATGTTATATTTCACTTTATTTTTAATTTAACATCATGTTTTAACATAATATTCTCGAACGTATGCTGAAATGCATGCTTGGTTTTAAAACGAAAAAGTTTTAATTACTTTTAAAACAGCTTAAAGTCACTATTAATTTTTAAAAGCAATAAAGAATGTTTTTTAAAAGAAGCTAAATTGAAACAGCTTCTACTGAGTCACAAAATTATCCCAATAAGCTTCTGAAAAAAAGATTTTAAATGGAAACTGAAGTTTTTTTAGTATGGTGAACAAATTACCTTAAAAGTGTATGCCAGGATAAAAAAAATCTTTTTTTATTCTATTTTGGATGAAAAGAATATCCATCATGTTATTAAATGCAATTATAATTTTAGTTTTATTTAACTTATAGGTTCAATAAAAAACTATATATGCCAAAAAAAAAAAAAAAAAAAAAAAATCGCAAATGTAAAAAATAAAAAATAATAAATAATAAATAATAAAATAATATGGGAGTAATAATAAAATAGTAATAATAATGTTTTATAGTATTAATTGATTTACCATATTTTAAAAATGTAATTAGAAGTTAAGAACTAAATAAAAAATTAATTTACTAAATTAATTAATTTATTTTAATGTAATGATTTACAAAATTTAATAAATTAAAAACTCATTGTTACTTAAAATATCACAAATTTTTCAATGTGTAAAAACCTTTATACAAAAATATTTTAAAAATAACTTTATTAAATTAATTAATAAGCACACGTTAAGTATCCAAATGATATAATTTTACTCATAATTAGAAAGTTAATTGCATGAAGTTGTAATTTGTAGGGAGGAAATAAAAAATTATAATAGAGCAAAATTTCTTGAAAGACACTTTTACAGCGTAGGTAGAATCTTTGTATGGTGGAGAATCTGCTTTGGGGATTATATAGACTTACATATTCTTAGAACACAATAAACTGCGAAATATATAACGACTAAATCTTTGATCATCTTAAAAATTTATAATACTGTAATCGGTAACAATTTCATTCTGGCTTTTAAATATTCCTGGACACATCCGTCTACGACCATGAAACTTAAATCCGATAGATGAACTTAGATTATATTAGAGCACTTATTGCGACACTATATGCTTTCTTAAATAACCTGTATCAGCTTCAACAAGAAGATCACATAAACATATAATCAAGAGAAAGTAAATGGTCAAATACATTACTAGCCATTAAAATTACTACACCGAGAAGTAATGATCATTACGGAATGAAATTTGTTGGACACATACGCTATAGCAGGAAGAACAATTGATTAAAATTTCAGAAAATTTCGAATTATATGTACTGAGAAAACAGTACATAAAACAGCGACCTCTATGAGTAAAAATAGTACTTATTTGCCTAGGCATTGAATCGAACAGCAATTGGATGACATGTACGGATAGAGAACTTCATGATGTTTTAACACGATGCCACATTTTATCGATCGAAATTACTGGAGAGTGGTAGGGGGCAGTCGCTTTTCAACGATTAAACAGTCATTTTCATTAGTGCGAGATCAGGAGAACGCGACAGTCGATAACATTCTGTATCAAAGAAGATCCGAACAATACAAAAAACTTCCGGTTGTGCATTATCTTGCTTAATTTTTGCACTACGGAGGCCTCGAATACAGGGCAGAGGGGCGGGGCTTAACCCATCAAAAATTTAATGGCCGCTGTTCAGAGTGCCAGGAATACGAACAAGAAGTAATCGAGACGTGTATCCAATGGGAACCCATAACATCATTGGGAATGATGGACAGTATAATGATGTCGAATCCCAACTGGCAATGTGCATTAATCATAATGCCGTTAAATACGGATAAGGCAATTTTGATGCTATAAACAGGATTGTGATTTGTCTGAAAGGTGACTTCACGTCATTCCAGCGTCCAGGTTCATCGTTGATCACATATTTTTGGCGACCATATCAATGATGCAGTTTTGAGAATAATCAGAATTTTGGTAGCCGCATACTGGGTCACCACCTGGATTGATGGTATGTGGTACCATTTGATACACGTCCCGATCACCTCTTGTTTTCATTCTGGCCACTGTAAATACAAGCTATTACATTTCTGACGTGTTAAGGCCCATCGCTCTGCCCTATATTCAAGGCATCCGAAGCGCAACATTAAAGCAAGATAATGCACGACCGCAAGTTGTTTGTGTTGTTCGGACCTTCTTTGATACAGAATGTTATCGACTGTTGCTCTGGCAAGCGCGTTCTCCTGATCTCGCACCAATGAAAATCACTGTTTAATCCTTGAAAAGCGGCTGGCCCCCCGCCACTCACCAGTAACTTCGATCGATGAATTGTGACATCGTGTTAAAACATCATGAAGTGCTCTATCCGTACATGTCATCCAATCGCTGTTCCATTCAATGCCTGGGCAAATAAGTGCTATTATTGCTTACAAAGTTCGCTGCTTTATGCACTCTTTTCTCAGTACATATAACTCGAAATTTCCTGAAATTTTAATCAATTGTTCTTCCTGCTTTAATATATGTGTCCAACAAATTTCTTTCCGTAATTATCATTCCTTCTTGGTGTAGCAATTTTAATGGCCAGTAGTGTATTTTGCGAGTAAACCCTTGAACGAACAAATGCTGCCTCTATCGGTAATATAAATTTTATGGCGGTAAAGGACGCTTGGACACATACATTTGTGCTTGTATCGAATTAGGTTAATGCAAGGGCAATTTTGTTCATCTAACTTAAATACGATGCGAAAGCTTTGGAGCTATATTGAAACAGTTATTGTAGCCTTACTTGCTCCATTGTAGAATCAATATCAGGTACAACGTGAGTTTAATAAGAGACGTCCTCCAAATATAGATTTATATACTGATTTATATGTCCGCAAGAGATTCTTATTAAATAGAAAACAAATATCAATTATGCATTGAAACTATATCATGCTTTTTTGAACAATGTTTTACTGTAAATCTTGAAAATTGTCTATCGCACGAAAGCGTTGAAACAAACCCACTTTTAAAAAGAACTTTTATTCATGTAGTTAAAAACAATATGTAATTTGTTTTTCTTTTTTAAGTGAGATAACATTTGCTCAAGATTAGAAAACTGCTCTCATGAAGTTGTAATCAGGTAAAACAAAACAATGATTTGAGAACAAAATTGTTATTAACCATTTCAATTTTCTTAACTAAAAAAAAAAGTTTTTATAAGATTTACGTTTAACAAATGTACAGTTAGGTTAAGACAAAAATTATTTTTGGTATTGGTACAGTTTGTTTATACCATTTATTTACTTATTATATTGCTAAAAATGTATCTATTCAGAATTTTTTGAAAAAAGCAAAATTATAAATGTTTCAAGAAGAGCTTTTTAGACAATCTATAAAATATATTTTCGGATTTTAGAATCTTTTAGAATTTTTCTATCAAATTTTCTAAAAAAAAATCATTTATTAAACTCTTATGCGAGAATTCTTTTTGTGTATATAACTTTTTCTATACTATTACAATTCACTGATAAGAAAAAGAAGGCGAAGAGAAAAGAAATTCGTGTTTGAAGTATGTTGTCCCAAGATGAATTTGACCGGAACAAATAAAAAAAGAAACACAGCACATGTTTTATAAAATAAGTTTGTATTCATAATTTGATTTCAACTTCTTTGAGTCTTGTGTACAGGAAGTATATTGTAGCATTGATTACACCGATGGAATTATTTACCTTATCTGTTTACTAAAATTTTCTCTGGAAATTTATTTTTTTGTTTTTCCTAAAAAAAAAAAAAAAAATATTCCTTATAAGATAAATTATTCTCTGTGAGATAAATTATTAAAGTATAGAAAAATAGAACGCTTAAGCATACATATTTTTTATTAATGCTCGAAATATTATGAATCTGTCCTCGATTTTATCCCTCAAAGCAAAATGTATTACTCTTATTAAAACAAAAAAATAATATTTTATAAAAATTTTGAAATTCTAAACAGAGAAAGAGTTTCCTTTCAATTTTATGCTAGATGTTTACATTGCAGCCATGTTAAAATCAAAATGCATCATATATATATATATATATATATATATATATATATTATTAACACAATATATTTTTTAATTAAAACTTTTGCATGCATTAATTAAAAATTTTGAATGTTTTAATTAAAATTTTGCAGTAAAGCAGTAAACAAAAAAAAAAAAAAAAAAAAAACCTGTTAAAAGCATAGGAATTAAATTTCATTTACAAATTTTAAATTTAACAAATTTACGTCCAAATAAAAGAAAAAAAAAACTACAACAAGCACTTTTATTCTTCCTTATAATTGTATTAATATAAGAAAGAATATAATTTATTTTATATTCATATACGTATATATAAACGAACAACATCTTCTATAACAAAATGCCTATAACACTACCTTTACATAAATGATCGTAAATATTCCCTTTCAGACATTTTATCAAATATTTCAAAAATTACTGGACGAATCATCTTCTTACTTCAAGAATTTAAACAAGATCTTATATATCATATATTTCTGAGAAAAATTTTCCTCCGACATCTGAAGGATGATCTGCAAAAAATTACTGAAAAATTTAAATGTATGGTATCAAAATGTATGAAAGCAGTATATGAAAAACTTTCTAGGTGTAGAAAGTAACTAGGAGGCTCCTTCTTTTTATCTGTATTAGTTGTCACTAGGCAATTACATGAGCACATTGCATATTATTCAAGAAGATTCATATTATTCTAATTATTGCATATAATTAGAAAGTAAATCGCATGAAGTTGTAATTTGTAGGGAGGAAATAACCAGTTATAAGGGAGCATAATTTCTTGAAAGACACTTTTACAGCGTAGGTAGAACCTTTGTATGGAGGAGAATCTGCTTTGGGGATTACATAGACTTACATATTCTTAGAACACAGTAAACTGCGAAATACATAACGACTAAATCTTTGATCATCTTAAAAATTTATAATACTGTAATCGGTAACAATTTCATTCTGGCTTTTAAATGTTCCTGGACACATCCGTCTACGACCATGCAACTTAAATCCTATAGAGGAACTTAGATTATACTAGAAGAAAATAGAATAGTTTCTTAAGCTGAAAAAAAAAAAATTGCCACTTTTTTACCGTAACACGGAGAAAGCAATTTTTGGAAAGTTCACATACTGTGTTAGACACAGAATATTGCAATCAGAATGCAAGAATATTAAATATCAAATAATATCTGAGCATTTTTACTAAATCTTATACTATTAAGTGAGCAATATTTGTATATTTCACTGTTCTCGAAAGCGGCAGCTCGGACAGTCACGAAATTTAACACAAAGGTGCCCCTTAAAGGGTCATTGTGCACATCGAAGTCA
Source organism: Salticus scenicus (assembly GCA_963930645.1). NCBI lineage: Eukaryota > Metazoa > Arthropoda > Arachnida > Araneae > Salticidae > Salticus > Salticus scenicus. The sequence continues at coordinate 179,933,943 of OZ005648.1, read as the reverse complement.
GATTTTCGAATTTTTGATTAGTGTTTTCTTAATTAATTAAAATGTGAAAATAATAACCTTCAAATTTCTGATAAATAAGCCATTTAAATTTTAACATTTTATCCATAATTTAATTGTTGCCAATTTTTTTTTCGACAAAATAATAATAATTAAAAAAAAAAAAATACATTTATTTAAAATGAGGAAAATAAATCAGAAAGATTAGAAAATAACTAAAAAATATCATTCGCATCGTTACAAATAAAATACCAAATGAAAGGGAAATTTTTTGTAAATCCGATGCATTAAACAGCTTATAAATCGGATGATTAGTTTTTTCTTAATTAATTAAAATGTGAAAATAATAACCTTCTAATTTCTGATAAATAAGCCGGTTAAATTTTAAAAATGTATCCATAAATAATCACACAAAAATATAATATACAACCTGTTCCCCACAAGACCAACTTGCATTTAAAATTTCATCAATTATTTTGGGTTATAAACAAAGTTATTATTATTTTTTTGAAATTAAGTTTTATTCCATCTTCGAAAAGATTTATGTGATCATAGATATAATAATATATATAGATCTATCATCCCCATATTACCGTGCAAAGATTTTTGATGCCGAAAAATAGCTTTGGAATCAGCTATTAAGTGGTATTGAAGGAAAAAAGGAAAAAAGAAGAAGGAATTTGAAATTATATCTGGAGCTTTTCATTCACCTTTAGTAAATAAATTATTCATGAATTTTATTTGTTTAAACATTCGTGTGTATTCCCGTATGTATTCATTCGGGGAAAGACTGCCATATTTTGGTAAAATCGTCGTCTTTTACCGAGTGAAATAGAATCACTTTTTTTCTCCCCAATGATCAATCTATATATTGTTGCGTACTTGGGGGTTCGTGAGTTGTCCGAGAATGAAAGGCCAAACTTACAAAAATTCAGTAATTTATTCACAGAAAGTTCCAGAAAAATACAGGTCAATAAACCAATTATCAGCTTCAATTCAAGCAGTAACCACAGCTTAAACAACAGCTGTCAATAGCAAATCCACAGTACAAACTGTATAGCAATAACACTTGAAGCAAGTCTCTCTCAAAGAGGCTCAGAGCAATACAAGTACTAGCGAAGCTGGCTGAAAACTGAACTGAACTGACTGCCTTGGCGAGAGAGCGCTTCTTATATACTGTTCCATGGAACCCAGATTTTTCGAGAAAACTTTAAAAAGTGGTCAACCAATCAACTTACAGCTTCCATATTTGGTATATCCCTTATAAGGATTTTCTCGCCAAGGTCGCCAAAAAAATCGCCAAGGTAAGAAAAAGTCGCCAAATTTGGCGCCAAATCCATTACCTGCCTTATTGGGGCTTTTTAATGCGTTTTTAAGGGAAATTAAGGGTATTTCAACGCTAAAACGACTAGAAATGCACAAAATTAGCACTTTATCAACTTACTAAGCCTCTTTGAAAGAATGTATACAAAAATAAACACAATTATTTACAGTTTTGTAACACTGCCCCCTTCCCAAGGACTGCACGTCCCGGGCAGTGCAATCCTTGGTCAAGAGGAGAAACTAAACAAATTTACACAATCTAAAATACAAGAACTAAGTTTCATATAACGATAAAATAGAAATATAAATCAAATGGGAAATATTTACGAAATTGACAAATATGTACAAATATTTATATACAAATATTTACATTACGCATGCGCAAATTTTACCAGTATTTACATTTTAAATTTTAATATTACCGTTAATTGTGGTACTTGGCTAGCCTGTTATAGTGCACCACCTTCGGTTTTGATGAAGGTGTGTTAGTGATCTGCACCACTACATCATTCAGCCTTTTTAAGACTGTGTATGGTCCGTCCCAGTTGCACTGTAACTTGGGAGAGAGTCCTTTGCGTCGAACAGGATTCCACAACCAGACCTTGTCTCCTTCCTGGAACTCATGCTGTGTAGCCTTTAGATCGTACCTTGTCTTCATTTTCTCCGTTGCCATGTTAATCCGCTTCCGAGCAATCTTGTGAACGTCCTCAAATCGTGCCTGGAGATCTTGGATGTACTCCTCGGGCGATGAAGGCGCATCGGGTGGACAACCAAACAGCAGATCACAAGGGAGACGAAGTTCACGTCCAAACAGCATCTGGGCTGGAGTATAGCCGGTGGTTTCATGGACAGCACTTCGATAAGCCAGCAGGAACAATGGCAACTTCTAGTCCCAATCTTGCTGGTTCCTTGATACTAGAAGAGAGAGGTTATTCCGGATGGTACGATGGAACCTCTCGACCATGCCGTCCGACTGGGGATGTAAGGGTGTTGTCCGGGTTTTGTCTATGCCGAGTAGTTGACACAGTCCTTTGAAGACATCGGAGGTAAAGTTCCTACCTTGGTCGGTATGAAGTTGTAGGGGCGTGCCGTACCTTGACATCCATTGCTGCACTAGGACCTCTGCGACTGTGCATGCCTCTTGATTGGGAATGGGATATGCCTCAGGCCACTTGGTGAAATAGTCCATCACGACGAGGATGTATTTATTTCCACTGGAGGTCCGTGGCAAAGGACCCAAGATGTCGATTGCAATCCGTTCAAATGGTGCTCCTACGTTATACCGTTGCAGTCTTCCTCGACTTCGTTTCTGCGGGCCTTTACGTGCCGCACAAGCATCACAGGATTTACACCATTTCTCCACATCCTCCTTTGCCTTGCACCAGTAGAAGCGTTCCCGAACTTTCTGCAGAGTCTTCATTACCCCAAAATGGCCTCCGGTAGAGCTACTATGCGGTTGTTCTAAAACATCTGGAATTCTTGATCTTGGCAATACTATCTGCCATCGGAAGCTTTTCCCATCATCAGATTCCCACTTTCTGTATAATACGCCATTTCTGATATGAAGAGAGTCCCAAAGTGCCCAATAACTTTTCGTAATGGGACTAAATCTGGAAATGTCCTGCCAGATAGGTCTGTTGCTGGTCGTCTCCTTCAGCTGTAATATTGGCTTTATGTCAGGATCTTCCAACTGGGCTTTTCTAAGTTCTTCGTCACTTCCATGGATCGGGATCTTGATCTGATGGTGTTGAGACAGTAACTTGGCAGGCAACTGGATTTATCGGCAGGTATTTCTGTTCGGCTCTAGAGCAGTACTTGCAGCTTTCCGAGCAGGGCTTCCGTGACAAGGCATCTGCATTACCATGTAGAGTCCCTTTACGATGACGTATCTCAAAGTCATATTCCTGGAGGCGTTGTATCCACCTGGCAATCTGTCCTTTCGGGTACTTGAACTGGAGCAACCACGTTAAAGATGCATGGTCAGTCCGGAGCAGGAATCTTCTGCCATAGAGGTAATGATGGAAATGTTCTATGGCTTTTACGATGGCGAGTAGCTCTTTCCTGGTGGTACAGAAATTTCGCTCTGGTTTAGACAGGCATTTGCTCCAATAGGCAATGACACGTTCTTGACCATCAATTTCCTGCGACAGAACAGCACCGACACTCTCATGACTGGCATCTGTATCAAGTATGAACTGTCTGTCGGGCTGTGAATACGTCAAGACAGGCGATGATGTTAAGGCCTCTTTAAGTCGCTTGAACGCATTTTCACATTCATCTGTCCACAGGAACTTCTGTTTGGCTTCCGTCAGCTTGTGGAGTGGTCTGGCAATATTTGAGAAACCCTTGACAAACTTCCTGTAGTAAGTGCATAACCCCAGGAAACTTCGTAGTTGGTGTACATTTTCAGGGCGACTCCAGTTCTCGACTGCAGAGATCTCAGGATCAGTTCTCACACCTTCGGCAGAGATGATATGGCCGAGGTAGCTCACTTCACGACTGAACAAGTTACACTTGCCTGGATTCAATTTGAGGTTAGCCATTCTGAGTTTCTCCAGCACCTTTCGGATATTTCGTAGATGGTCTTCAAAAGTGCGCCCCACAATGATAATATCATCCAAATACACCAGACAGGCTTCATAGGAAAGTCATTTTAGCACTGTCTCCATCAGGCGTTCGAAGGTGGCAGGTGCATTACATAATCCGAACGGCATAACTTTAAATTGCCACAGTCCTTGTCCCGTGGTGAATGCAGTCTTCTCACGATCATCAGGATGTAATTCTACTTGCCAGTAACCCTCTTCAGATCCAAAGTCGAGAACCATTTATTGCCAGCAAGTGTGTCTAATGTGTCGTCAATTCTGGGAAGAGGGTAACTGTCTTTCTTCGTGATATCATTCAAACGACGATAATCCACGCAAAATCTTGTTGAACCATCTTTTTTTCGCACCAGTACTATGGGAGATGCCCAAGGACTCGTTGATGGCTCAATGACCTCATTGTACTGCATTTCATTTAGAAGTTCAGTGACCTCTTCCTGTTTAGCAAATAGAAGTCTTCTTGGATGTTGTTTGATTGGAGGATGATTTCCTGTATCAATTCTGTGCTGGGTGATGCTCGTTCTCCCGACGTCTTCAGGTCTTCGAGAAAAAAGATCTTTAAATTCTTGGAGTAGCTTCTTCGCAGCACACCTCTGTTCACTTCCTAATTCTGCATTCTTGAGTAGCTCCGTTATTAATTGCTCAGAAGACTTGGATTCGGTTGATTGCGTGGGGCGGTTTATGCATGTTACAGGAGTGCAGGCTGCTAACACCTCATCCTTCTTCACTGTTCGGACCTTATCGCTGATGTTTGCGACTCTCACACTCTTTGAGAGATCAACTAGAGATGAAGCTACCAGAACTCCTCTTGGGCTATTGTCTGTATTCGAGTATTCAATTAGTCCATAGCGGAAGTATTGCTTTGTGGGAGGTGTTCCCGAAACTATTGTCTCTGTGTGTGGAGGGATGGAAATTTCAGACTTGGCTGTTATCTGGCAAATTGTCTGAATGTCTTGATTTCCAGTGTTGAACACAGCGATGTCTTCCGAACTCGAATGCAGTTCTTTATTCTTAAAGTCCAATTTAAAGTTAAATTTTCTCAGGAAATCAATTCCAATGATTAAAGGATCTCTTATATCAGCCACATATGCCATATGATGGTAACTGGCATTCCCAAAAGTGATGGTCAAGTTCATTTTTCCATATATTTTGATTTCGTCTCCGGTCACAGTCTGGAGTTTAACACAGGGCGGCGTCCAGAGGATCTTCTCTTTTAGTTCTTGAGCCAAATCCGCTCTAATGATGGTCACGTTGGCTCCCGTGTCCAGAATCATCCGGCAGGCGGTGTTGTTAACTTGGCCATAGACGTAAAGTCCATTATTGCCGCCTCTCATCGATGAAACATGAAATACTGTAAATTGGGGCTCTTTAATTTCAGGCGACCTCCGCCCCGCGAGATGGCCTCCTCTTAGTTTTCCCTGTAGTGATGATGAAGACGGGTGATTTCCTATAGTTGGTCGTACAGGGCAGTTCCTCTTCACGTGACCATCCCCTCCACAGCCCCAGCACTTTATCTTCCGGTCCTTTATTTCCTTATTATTCTCCAGGCTGCGCAATCTCTTTAAGATCTCTTCGATACTTCTCTTCATTTCATTTTCACCAGCAGGCGTATCGTTTAATGAGACTGCTCTTATGGTATGGCGGTCCTTACGGGAGGCTTGTTGGGCTGCCTCTATCCTAAGTGCATAGCCTAAAGCTGATTCTACGTCTCTGATGTTCGAGAGTCTCAGCGCTTTTTGAATTTCTGGATCACGAACAGCATCGATAAAGTACTGAAGAGCTAAGTCGTTTCGAGTGTCAGCATGACAGTTTGAGAATGCTAGGTGTGACAGTCTCTGAATGTCCGCTGCCAGCTCTTGCAAACTTTCGCCCGTTTTCTGGTAACGAGATTTTAGCTGAAGGCGACTATAGTCCTTAGAACACTTCTCTCCGAACCGTAGCTCCAGTGCTCTAGTCAGGGCCTCGAAGTCGTTCCTTTCTTCTTTAGAAACATTTCTCAGGATCTCGGCTGCATCTCCCCGTAATGCTGCTGCTAAGTGGACTGACTTGGCGGTAGAGTCCCAGCCGTTAGCTTCAGCAACGATGGAAAACTGCGTCTTATATACATGCCAGGAGAAACTGCCGTCGTAGGTGGATAGCTTAATAAATTCGTGATTCTGGCTTCTTCTCTCTTTCTTTTCAGTTTCCTGCGGCATGGATTCTAACTTTTCTTCGAGATTTCGAATCTTGCTCTGCGGTTCATTCCCTATTACACTCTTCTTTCATTTTTCTTTCAAGATCTTCCTCCATTCTCTTAAACTTGCTTTCTATCTCTGAAAACCTTCCTTTCAGCTCTTGATCAAAGTTTTCTTTAAATTTCTCCTCTACACTCCGTTCTATCCTCGTAACACTCTCTTCAACCTTCATAACATTATCTTCTATCTTCATAGCTTTCTCTTCAAAACTTTCTCTTTGAAATTTTCTTCTATCTTTATAACTTTCTCTTCAAAATTTTCTTCTATCTTTATAACTTTCTCTTCTATTCCATCCATTCTATTTTCCATCACCGTGAATTTACCCTCGATTGATTCTTTCACCGTTGAAAGCTCTCTCTTCATCTCATCTTGATTAGATTTAATTTCTTCCTGAACTTCACCCAAACTGCTTTTCATTTCCTTCATTTCTTCAGTCAAACCGCCTTTCAACTCTCTTTGTCCTGTTTCTATTTTCTCTATTAATCCGGTTTCCATCTTTTCCTGTCCGGCTTTCATCTCCTCTATCAATCCAGATCTTAACTCATTCATCTGAGCAGTGAGTCCTTCTAGAAATTTCTTCATTTCTTTTTCCATAGCTCTCGTTATCACCATTCACAGACAATCCCGCTTCTGACACCAGAAATGTTGCGTACTTGGGGGTTCGTGAGTTGTCCGAGAATGAAAGGCCAAACTTACAAAAATTCAGTAATTTATTCACAGAAAGTTCCAGAAAAATACAGGTCAATAAACCAATTATCAGCTTCAATTCAAGCAGTAACCACAGCTTAAACAACAGCTGTCAATAGCAAATCCACAGTACAAACTGTATAGCAATAACACTTGAAGCAAGTCTCTCTCAAAGAGGCTCAGAGCAATACAAGTACTAGCGAAGCTGGCTGAAAGCTGAACTGAACTGACTGCCTTGGCGAGAGAGCGCTTCTTATATACTGTTCCATGGAACCCAGATTTTTCGAGAAAACTCTAGAAAGTGGTCAAACAATCAACTTACAGCTTCCATATTTGGTATATCCCTTATAAGGATTTTCTCGCCAAGGTCGCCAAAAAAATCGCCAAGGTGGGAAAAAGTCGCCAAATTTGGCGCCAAATCCATTACCTGCCTTATTGGGGCTTTTTAATGCGTTTTTAAGGGAAATTAAGGCTATTTCAACGCTAAAACGACTAGAAATGCACAAAATTAGCACTTTATCAACTTACTAAGCCTCTTTGAAAGAATTTATACAAAAATAAACAAAATTATTTACAGTTTTGTAACAATATTATTACTATATCTATGTATGTGATACGATACATTAAGAATTTGGGTTTTAAAAGTTTTTTTTAAATAGATTATTTAAACTCTATGAACCATATTTTTATTTCAACAGTTTCATTAACAGATCCTGCTGGGCGATTTTTTAAATTTTGGTGTTGAAGTACACCGAACGTTTTTCGACAAGAAGTTTAATGTAGCAACAGCCATTTTAATCTATGTAGCGCAAAAATTTATAAAAACATAAATGATTGATTTTTACACGAAATTTACAGAACAAATGCAGTTTTAATGATAGGAAATTTATTTCAACAAGCACTGTTTTAAACCTAAGAAGCATTAAATATATAAGCAAAATATAAAGGATTCTTATGTATAAACAAAAAAGAGTCTGATAAAATTATTAGCAAAATAGTCTTCCCCTTTTCATACAAAAAAAAAAAAAAAAAAAAAAAAAAAACATCGCTAATATGGCGACAAAAATGTTTACGTATTTATTTTTTTTTTTATATAATAATCACTATGCTAATTTATCATACAAACAAATGAGTCTCTGAGTGTTACTGCACTTGCACGCTGTCGAACAGAAATATTTGAAAAATTCAAATTAATATTTAAATAAATAAATAAAAATATGTTTAATGGGAAATGTATATAACCATAAAAAGACTAGTTGTCTAAAATACAGCAGAAATAGCGCTCATAGCATATTGTTACAAGGGATTAAATCTTATTGTTACAATGAATTAAGTCTAAAATGGTGACAAAAATTCAAAAGCCGCCAAAGAGAACTATATTAAGGCTGTACTATCAGGTTTACAACCCATGAATTATATATAAACACAAAAAATTAATTGTCTCATGCGACAGACGTAGCCAGTCACAGCATATTGTAATATTTGGCGTGAAATTGCTGTAATTTAATGGTTGATTGGATAAACAAAATAAACATATGAAATAACGTAAAAGCGAATATTATGTTGACTAAACCCAGTTACATTTGAGTCCAGTCCGAGTTACATGTGAACAACACGTATAGTGTTGTTCACATGTAACTGGGATTCAAATATAAAAGGGAAACTCCAATTTTTTCGATACTATCTATTTCGAAACTGTTATATAATAAGCACCTAAATGGAAGCTCATTGGTAAACCATTGTCGCAGGTAATAGGGACAAGCGCCCGAGTTGCAGTGGATGACCAAATCGCTGCCGAATGCAGCAGGGACCTGGAGCGAGCGTTTGGACAATTTCAGTAATTTATTTTATTTTATTTTTATAAAGCTATATAGAAAAGAGTTTCCTTTAAATTTAGTGGCCAGCGAAGCGGGCAAAGCCTGCTAGTAATTTTTAACTACGCATGAGCAAGCTTTACCGAAATTCCACTTGTATAATTTGATAGTCTAAAATATTGACCTATTTATATGAAAACTCCAAACAAATAATTGAAAATATTGTACATGATAGAATGAGCTGATATTCAATTACTCACAAAACAAAAATAAGGGAAGCGATATGGGTATTTTATCAATGTTTAATAAAAAAAAAAAAAAACGAACACTATATATATCAACATTGCTTGAATCAAAATAAAAATGTGTGTAAAATCCGCAGAATTTTTTATTGATATCTCGATAAAATTTATTATTGGAATTAACTGATCTTTATGCACATACTAGTCTAAATTACAGCTATTGATGTTGATTTATTTTGTTTCAATAAGCCGTAAATTGATAAAACCAACATCTAATATTTTCTAACATACAAAGCCGGGGTTATCGTAAATTTTCAATTATTGCTAAGAAATAAACGAGGTATCTCGATAAATTTTACTCGGTATTTTTCTTTCTCTGTTGTAAATTACAACATTATGCAACATTAAAAACAGTAAAATTACAACATTATGTACATAAGAATCAAAATCAAGAAATCAATATCGCTTCTGAACAGAATCTTGTATAATTAACATTAAATTGTTTCGTTTCTGGAAACCGTAAATTGAACTAACACACATCCAACCTAAACAACATCAACTACTTCTATAGTTCAATAAATGCTAGAGAAATAAATTATTTTGAATAATAACTATTTAAAAAATCTTACGAATGAAAAACAAAAACAGAATTTTTACCTCCATTGTTTTGAATATTAATTAAAACTTAATGATAAACTTTTGACATCCTAGTGACATTGTTGACATCATAATCTTTATAGGGCGAAATTTATACCCTGATCTACAACCTGAATGCAAATCAAAATTGTGGATGATTCGGACCAAAGAATTGGAGAATTCTTTTTCAATAAAAGTAAAGCCATGAAATGATAATGAAAGAGAAAAGAAGAAACTTGTGTTGTTAATCCTTAAGATTATTAAATTATGATACTCGATAGTTTTGAAAATTTTAATTTATTTGAAATTTAGCTTGGAGCTTATTTTTCAAGGTTACGTCTTTGATTATTGAAAGAAGATAATTTTTTCACAGAAAAAAAAAAAAAAAAAAATGTTATATTTAAAAATCTTTGAGAAAAATAAAACATTTGAACTATATAAAAATATTTATTGGAAAGTGTAATTTTAGATTTTTTTTTTTTTTTTTTTTTTTATGTAGGCTTGATAAACTTTTGTAAGAAAAAAAAAAAAAAAACTTAAATATAATTTTTATTATTGGAATTAATAATATTTTTATCTGATGTGTATGAAAATTAACAGTAACGAATAATACGGATGTATTAATAATAATATAATATATATATATATATATATATATATATATATATATATATATATATATATATATTATAAATATATACGCTTTATAAATATATGTATTATTATTTATATATATTGTAAATAAATAAATATATATATATTATAAATATATACGCTTTATAAATATATGTATTATTATTTATATGTATTGTAAATAAATATATATATATATATTCTGTTTGTAAAATGAATTCTGGAAAATTTTGCTTTATAATAAAACTGAAATCTACAATCTTTTCAGCAATTGCTCAGTATTTAAGAAAAAAAATATTATAACAAGAAAAGCAAACGGATCCTTTTCATATAATGTCTCTCGGAAGAAAAGGTATTATTAATTAAATGAGCAATATGCCAAACTCATGAGCTCTCACCAACCCGGAGCGGTTAATGATGCGATGTGTGTGTGTGTGTGTGTGTGTGTGGCAAGATTTAAACATTAAGTGGTAATCCCTATTATTATTATTACTGTTCTTATTGCTGTTATTGTCAATGTTAAAATGTTATTATTATTATTAGCAGCAGTAGTAGCAGCAATAGTAAAATAAGTAACTGAGAAATCTTTAAAAAAGTTTTATTCGTGCAATTTTCATTTCAGATTTAGATGTTACGTTTATATACTTTATTTATATATTAATAAATGAAACTACACATATAATTTAGGTATATGTGTGATATCCCCAAAAGAATATCGAATGGGAGGCAAAACTAGGTGGCTACCTCTTTCGCATGAACTGATGTCGATGGATTGCATTTTGTGTGATTATCTGTAAATTGTTGTATACCGAACGACACTATATGTAACAAATGATCATCGTCAAATAAAATGATTATCAAGGAAATAAAAATTTTTGTGACAAACATTATTTCAATAACATATATATTAACTGTATATTATTCCAATGCATAAAAAAAATGTCACACGTATATAATTTGTCAACATTTTCTTCAAAAAATTACTTTAAAAATCATGTATTCCTTAACTTCCTTGAAGGAAGATGTGTAAGTGTCTTTAAGAAAAACATTCAATTCAATTAAATTTGTTTCACATATTATGGATTGAGTGTATAGCAATTATTTTAAAATTCGTTCTTAAGTTTCATTCATGCTCTGAAAAAAAAAAAAATATATATATATATATATATATATATAATATATGTGTGTATGTGTTTGAAACGAAAAATTTTTAATTACTTTTAAAACAGCTTAAAGTCCCGCTTTACTGTTAAAGGTAGTACTCAAAATATGTTTTTTAAAAGAAGCTAAGTTTAAAAAGTTTCTACCGAGGCACACAATTACCCAAGAAAGCTTTTAAAAAAGGACTTTAAATGGAAACTCAAGTTCTTTTATTATAGAGAACAAATTACCTTTAAAGTATATGCAAGTATATAAGTATATAAAGTATATAAAGTATATAAAGTATATAAAGAAGCTATTTTTCATTTGAATAAAAATTATATTTATTACGTAGTTATATTTTACTTCTTTTTTTTTCAAAGGTTAAAAAAAAAAAAGTTACATATGCTAATAATATATTTCAAACACAAATACAGAGACATTTTGTGTAATAAATTTATTTACCGTTTTTGTAAAAAAAGAATTACAAATTGATAAATACGTAAAAGCTTAAGGGATGTAATTTATTTTTTCATTTTAATGTAATGATTTAGAAATTTATGGAAATAAAAATGCAAAAATATTGCAAAAATGTAAAACTTTTGATCGTATGAAAATTGTAAACCAAAACATGACTCACTTAAAAAAACAGTTTATATATATATATATAACAATAACACAACATATTAGTAGTTTTTAAAAGGGAATCTTTTCCTCAGATTTTTGCAGTAAAAATCTATTCTTAATTATGCAAATAAGACATATTTTCATTCAACATTATGCATGTATCTGTGAAATATTCTAAAGTTATATTACAATATTCCTTAGTATTATTTTTTCTACATAATTGCATTTTCAATGGAATGTTTGAAATCAAGCATGTTTTAGGCCTTGTAATAAGTTTATGCATATATTTACAATACGAATGCAAATAATAAATCATTAAAATCTAGACTACCACACGTTTAATTTAAATGCTTTTAAATTTGTTTTCTCAAACACAATTTACCAAAAAATGCGATAAAAAAGATTAATAATATTTTTTTTTAGAGCTAAGAAAAAATCTCTCTCTCTGTCTCTCTCTCTCTCTCTTTTTTTTTTTTTTTTTTTTTTTTTTTTTTTTTTTGTTTGCGTTCCGCAAATGTACGCTTGTGTTATGATGGAAACGATATTTTGTAATTGTATAGTTTGTTTGAAACTTATTTATTTATCATATTGTGAAAAATGTATAGATGGAAAATTTTTTGTAAAAGGTAAAATTATAAACGATTCATAAGAAAGTTTTTAGTTAATCTGATAAAAATCATTTTTCCAATTCAGAATCTTCAAAATTCACTATCGAATTTACTAGAAAAAATCATTTATTATATTCTTATATGAAATTTCTTTTTCTATCTAACTTATTCTTTACAATTCTAATACACAGATAAGAAAAAGAAGGCGAAGAGAAAACACAATGAGAAAAAAGAGCAAAAATACTCAAAAATGAATAAAGGCGTCAAATTTGGGTCTATTAAAGACTCAAAATAGCTCTGAAACAAATATACTCAAATTTAAAAATCGCATGCGTTTATTACTGAGTATATCAATATGATCAAAAGTTGCCACCAACCATTGTGAATCCCAATATCCTAAACATAGATTATCATTTATGCATTCTTCTACAAGCCAATATGAAACTGACACTAAAATTGTTCTGGAAACTTGCAGGAATAATTTTTTGTTTGAACGTTTTCTAATTAAGTTTTAAAAATTATATTAAAGGACTTCTTTTAGTTCATCGTATTTATGATAAATTATGAAGTAAACATATAATAATTTGAAACATGCGGCATCTCATAAATGATACAAGCATGTTTTCTTTTTTCAAACAAAATTACTCATTTCAAAATGAGAATATTCATTTACCATTTTTGAGCATTTCATTTTTTAACAGTGCAGATGTCTATTTAAACTTCACTGTTCCAAGATGAATTTAAGCAGAACAAATAAAAACGAGACGTAACACATGTTTTAGGATAGCATGTATAGTTTTATTTTGACTTCTTTTCATCTCGTGTTCAGGAACTATTATTTAGCACTGCTTATATCCGTGAAATTATTTCAATTTACAAATTTACTTCTTTTTCCCCAATTTCATCTAGGTATTTAAAGTTATTATTTCCCTATAAGATAATTTAATCTGAAAAATGTATAATTGTAACTCTTAAGCACGCATATATTTTTCTATCTCAAAATATAATTTTTCAGGTACCTGTCTGATAATACAAAATATTTTTCAGTTATTTCTAAAGTATTAAAAAAGATGTTGAAATTATAATCACGCAAAGAGTTTCTTTTTTATTTCATGCTTAAGTTTACAATAGAAGCAAGATGAAAAATATATCACGTAAGATTTTTCTTCGTCAATACAATGTTTACTGATTCAAAATGAAAATATTGCATGCCTAAAATGTAGAAATTGTATTTGAATTATTGTTACGATTTTTGTAATACAAAATTAAACGAGAAGGAAATATTTAAATAGTTTCAAAGTGAACTCTATTAAATCATTTTCAAATCCAATAAAATTTTATTCTAAAAAATTAAATACCGCAAGAATTTCTCGTCTTGTTTGCCATCCGTTTAAAATAGGAAGAAATATAATATATTTTACAATAACAAACAAGATAAGTGACAATAATATAACTTTATATATTCTATAACAAAATATGTAAATTGCGATTATTTATCCCTATTCTTTGTGGTGTAACGACGTTTTCCAGTTCAATATTTTTATGAAATTTTACGCTTAAAAAACTTTATAAGTATTGCAATTTTTCATTTTTTGTTTTTGTGATAAAAATCAAATTATTAATCTTTTTAAATATCCTTATGTCTCGATGGTTAATTTAGAACTATGGATAGTAGTAACCAATTTGAAAATCCAGCTTATGTATACAATTTGAAAAATAAAATTGAGCAAGATCGCAGAAATATTTTAAATAAATTTTTTCTTTTTTTTTTTTTTTTTTTTTTTCTATTATATATATATATGTATATGTATATATTCATCACCTTTAAACAAAATTTTATTGAAAAACTTGCATACAATAATTTACTAAATCTCTCCTGAATTTTGATGAGGCCTATCATATTAAAAGAATATTAGGACTGAGGGCCTATTAGTCTCAGACAGCGATTTTTGCGTTGTCGTTTTCGATAGTTGGACATTTGTCGAAATCATTTTTCGATAGTTGGACATTTATCGAAATCTAAAATTTATCGAAAATATAATTGAATAATTTGAAAGCGATGTTATAATTGGGAAGAAAAAAAAAACTAATAGTCCTCCGTCTTAAACTAAATTCTGCTTTTGCCAGAATTTCATCAAAATCTTTTCAAAATGACATTGACATGAGTCCCCCCCAAGGCACAACTTTGACATGAGTCCCCCTCCCAGGCCCAACTATGACATGAGTCCCCCCCAAGGCACAACTTTGACATGAGTCCCCCCCAAGGCACAACTTTGACATGAGTCCCCCAAGGCACAACTTTGATATGAGTCCCCCCCCAAGGCACAACTTTGACATGAGTCCGCTCCCCAAGGCACAACTTTGACATGAGTCCCCCCAAGGCACAACTTTGACATGAGTCCCCCCCTCAAGGCACAACTTTGACATGAGTCCCCCCCAGGCCCAACTTTGAAATGAGTCCCCCGAAGGCCCAACATTGACATGAGTCCCCCCCCCAAGGTACAACTTTGACATGAGTCCCCCCAAGGCACAACTGTGACATGAGTCCCCCCAAGGCACAACTTTGACATGAGTCTCCCCCCCAGGCCCAACTTTGACATGAGTCCCCCCCCAGGCACAAGCAACAACAATTTTATGCTATAACACACTAATACTGTCCGAAAACTTCATGAAAACGAGGAAGGTTAAGTTTAATTTTTTTTTTTTTTTTTTTTTTTTTTTAATTTTTCGTCAATCTATACTGAATTTGTTTTTAATATTTTAACAGTTATTTTATTTCTTTCAAATATTTTATTATTTCTGATCAATTTAGTGAAAATTTGGTGTTATTTATTTTTATAGTTTTATTTTTTATTACTTTAGGAAACAACATCATTATTGTTAATCTCTTGCCTTTTTATTGTTTCTAATGTGAAACCTTATCTAACGGAGTAAGAATATGCTGACAGTCGCAAATTCGATGACAAGAAGAGGAAATGTACAAATATTCTCTTAAATAAGACCTAAAAAGTCCAAAATATGTTTAGCTGAACCCGGTTTTGGTGGCATTTCGAGTAAAAGACTTTCTTACCCACAAAATGTTGGAGATATTTCAACTAGCAAGGTACGAGAGACTGGTATAATATTTTTGTCCCGTGAAATGGTTAATGAAAGTAGCGACTTGCGGCACTTATATCAGTGTGAATGGAAGCACCACAAAAAACATCCTATTTTCAACACATTCTTATGTACTCGCTGTCATTCAAAAAATGCGCCTCCATTTTAAGGTAAATATAAGATTTTTCATTTGTCTCTCCGTGGTTGAAGTAGTTAAAGTGCCATGTTAGTAACGCTTTGGTCGAGCGTTCGATACCCCGAAGGTCCGGAGTGTTAATTTTTGCAGATAATTAGTAGAAAAGATGTCAATTGATAAAAGGAAATTTTTCGTTGACTACATAGTATCCTAAGAATTATTGAAGAGTTTTTTTTTAATATTGTTATTAATCAAAATTTAAGATTAAAGAGATTATGTAATTTGAAATTCAATTTTAATAAACAAGTATATAATTTTCAAGCTTTATTATATTATAAAAAATTATATCCTTTAAGTTTTATTTCTAATTATACTAGTAATTTGAATTTTGAGTGTCAGCACCGAAGCTTCTAGCTTTATTTGTATTGGTGATCCATATAGGTGTCTAGTTTGATGCTTTCTATTTAAAGCATTTTTTGGACGATCATTTGCTGATGTTTGGAGTTATTTTGTTTCGCCAGACCTGGAAAGTTTTTTGGACATCTATGGATATGGAAAAATAATTTCAATGTTTAAAAGGTTTTTAAGCTAGGATGGATTTTGCAGTTGTTTCTTGCAGGTGGTGAGATTTCTTCTTTTTTCTGACAGGTTCGGGTGGGGGTATGTTTGGCTGGCATTTTCATATAAAAATCTATATAAATAAGCTTTATTATAAATAGCTTTTTAGTTTCAATGGGCTGTAGTATATGGTTTTCAAATTTCAATATTTAATTTTCAAGAAATAGAAATACTTTTATAATCAACTTTCATATTTTACAATTTTTAAGTTATTCATTACTATTCAATTTGAAATATAATTGGAGTGTGCTAGCCTACATATCTTTTGAAACCTGCCAGTACTACATAGTTATTAATAGCTGTGTTCCAACCTGCTGAAGAGAAAAGCACAGCATAATTTATTTTTTTGGCTTAAATAGTGTTTAACTTTAACTAATTTTCTTGTTTATTAACATTGTTAAATAATTTTTCTTGTTGTTTATTACATTTCACTTTCATGTCATTACTTATCAATATTTAAATATATTACTGTTTTTGTATATAATTTTGTGCTGCTTTGGGTGCCTTTTTTATACAAATAAATTTTTGTTATTTATATTAAATTAAATTAATATATATATATATATATATATATATTTAATTACACATGCTACATTGTGAAGAACAAGATCTGTAATGATGGGCTAGGACCACTTAGAAAGACCCCCCCCCCCACGGAGTACATTCCACCTATAGACATAAGTTCCTAGTGAAGTCAAGTGGCTTAAGTCACCCAACCAACCAATCAACTGTAGTGATACTAGAATACTTCTAGGAAACTGGTATTCCATTGACTTTTTTAATGATCGAAAAATATACTTTCTTTATTAATATAGTAAGAAACAGTTAGTATGGACTCCCTTAATAAAAATACTAAGAAACCATCAGTAACCATGACAAGTCCTTCTATTTTAAGTTTAATATGAATGTGTGTACCATTACGTAAATTATTTTTGCATTATTACCAGGAAACCTAACATAGGATACAGGGATTTTATTTGTAATAAATACAAAAAATTTTAACGTAATCGTACTAAACTTATTTGAGTTAAGGATGCGGGATTTTATAATTCATCATGCCATAAAATCATGGGTAATAGTACAAAACCATTTTGTTTAATTTTAGTTAAAAATTAAATAGGTTAAAAAATGAAAGGTTGGTTGAGAATATTTATTTAAATAAAAGCAGGCTTTAACCACTTCGATGGTCTGTATATTTAAAAGATAAGCGTATCACCCGAGCAGTGCCTTTTGGGTGTATATCGAGCGATCGATGGCGCAACTGTATTTTCAAAAAATAAGATTTTAATTATGTACAATTTTACTATATCTAAGCATTTATTAATTATTTTAATTTTAGTACAATGTATCAGTAAAACTTAATAGTACGACCTAGTTTTTATAGTCCTCAGTTTTTATAGTCTCTTATAGTGATAATTTAAATGAATTTAATGCATTATTATTTATTACTTTGTAAAAAATATAATATAATAAATATAATTAGAATATATAATATACTTATAATATATAATATATAATAACTAACAGTATAATTAATCTATAAGTAAAATTCAGTTGTAAGAGATTGTGTTCAGTACTTACACACCAAATATACTATTACGATGTGTTATTAGGGTTTTTTAAACCCTATGAGACATCTAAGTTTGTAATAATTATTTAATACTTACCATTTTAAATATTTTAGATTAATTAATTAATTTATATATTAAATAGTTAGATATACTTCCAAAAGGTAAAAAAAAAAGAAAGAAAAAAAAAAATCAATACTTAGATATTTAAAGCTACTTTACTATTAGGTTAATGAATAAAAATAATCTGGTGTGTCACTCACACGACTTTCTCTTATTCTGAAATTTAATACTATAAATACAGGTTGGATATTGGAAGAGATAAGATAACGAGTACTGTCATGGAAACCCATGTTAAACAATTCAAATTAGGCTTCGGAAATGTTTTATATGATAATTAGTTCTATGTGAGGGGGGTACTGCCTCCCTAAACCCCCGTTTCATTAATGCACCTACAATTATACAGAATTTAATTCTGTTATTAAAATTAAAAGATTGCTTAAAATTATACAGACAATTTTCACACGCAACACTCCTTGAAACTTATCAATCTTGATCAAACTTTTCCACCAACAAACTTATATTAACTTCAAAATACAACATTTGGATCTCCTAAAATTATTCGTTTTTAAGTCACTCTAAGAGACACAGACAAAGATCAAACGTTAAAAAACTTGACTATGGTAATCAGGAACCCTCAAAATGTGTAAATATACAAAAACAAGTGATAAATATTTAGCTTAAAACATACATTATTTACCATATCTCTATCAGAAATTTATTTCAATTCCCGAACAGCTTTCCTGGAAATGGTAAATTATTATTAGTAAAGCACATCAACTAACAACAAACAACTAGTGTGTTGTGGCCACCACATGACTTTCTTCTATGTTTTCCTATGCAAATTCACTCAGTAAAAATAATTTATTAAAATTATTATTAAAAATAATATCTTTCATTATAATGCAGACGATTTTCATATTAGAGAAGTAGTATAACACTAAATACCAAAAATAGTTAAATTTATTCTCAATATTAAATTTAAGAATTTTTTTTTCTTTTTCTGTTCAAAATGAAAAAAAAAAAAAAATCAATAACTTTATTTTAAATTATCGCAGATCGATGGTTCAACCATTCGCTTTAAAGGTATTGGTGAGCTCTTTTGAAAGATACCCATCATGAAAATTTACTGCCCTTGAGGGGGACTTTCCTGAGAGGGGAGGCGAGGTTCTTACATACACATTTTTTTTTCGCAGTTGACTATCTCTCAAAAAATATATATTCGTTTCATTTAGTTTAGTGCAGTTTATAGATGTTAAACTCTACTTACCTGCGATTTCCCCCATAGACGTAATGTATATGAATACTTTTGAGTGTCCCTGTACACGAACCATTTGCTTCATCTCAACGAAAAGCTTAGTGTAGCATCCCTATATGATACACATTTAGAATACCGAGTTTGGAATTTCTGCTACTATTTGTTCTTGAGATACGATGATAACAGACACACAGACAGACAACCACGCACTCACACAGACCATTCGCTAAAAACATTATTTTCGTGTTCAGGGGACCTCAGAACATGTAAATATAACAAAAACTCGAAAATTTGATTCTAAAACAATACTTTCTCTACCTTATGGGTAAGAGAAAGTAAAAAGAAATTATCTTCTGTAATAATCGCTATTGATTTGCAATCCAATTTAATAAAAGACATTTTTCTACGATGTTTATTTTTATTTATTTATTTATTTATTTATTTTTATTTTTATTTATTTATTTATTTATGTTTAATGATAAAACCAGTTTTTGCAACTGTGAAATAAATGGGGAAAAAAAAAATGGTTATATATTTAAAATAATGTGAATTACAAGTTCGATAATCGAACTTTAAGATGCTGCTTGAGAAGTCAAATTTCTACTCTATGGTCAGTCGTTTGCTTTTAATTTGGACACACATACAAACACATAGACATTTTCTTTATTTTACGTAGAGATAATTGCTAAACGTAGCTTTTTAAAAAGTTATATAATGATTGTTAAATTACATAGACATCTTCTTTATTATATATAGCGATAAATGTTAAATGTGGCTTTTAAATATTCATATTATTGTTAAGACTTAGTATGAAAACAATTCAATCATTGATATTGGGAAAAAAAATGATTAAAAGTTATTCTTTATTTTACATAGAGATAATTGCTAAACGTAGCTTTTTAAAAAGTTATAGAATGGTTGTTAAATCACATAGACATATTTTTTATTATATATAGCGATAAATGTTAAATGTGGCTTTTAAATATTCATATTATTAAAACTCGAATAAACGACTACGTCAGAAACGCCAAAGAAAAATTTTGGAAATGCATACAGCTGTTTTGGCAGCTTTAAGCGTGCCGTCTTCAGTGGAAAAAGGATTCTGAATCTGCAGAAGGGCTCGTATATATAGGAGAGGGGCCGAATTTAGTTCAACCAAATAACCAAGAATTTAGTTCAACCAAGTTTAATTCGGCCCCTCTCCTATATATACGAGCCCTTCTGCAGATTCAGAATCCTTTTTGCACTGAAGACGGCACGCTTACAGCTGCCAAAACAGCTGTATGCATTTCCAATATGTTTCTTTGGCGTTTCTGACGTAGTCGTTTATTCGAGTGTTAATATTCCAACGCCAAGTCTCCTGTTATAATTGATATTGAGAAAATCAATCATTGGTATTGAGAATCAATCATTGATATTGAGAAAAAAAATCATCAATCATTCACCATCATTCCTCAATCATTGATATTGAGAAAAAAAAAATTATTAATAGTTATTGCGTTTTTTACAGCTTCTTTTTTCTTATGATTTTAAAGCGTAGACACACACATGCACACAGGTGTCTTAATTATATGTAGAGATAAATGATAAACATAGCTTAAAAAAAGCTATATGATTGGCAAGTTAACATATATAAACAATTTAAACGTTGATATTGTGAAATAATAGCTATTAATCTTTACATTTTTCTAAGCTACACAAAAAATCATTTTTTCTTTCTTTTTTTTTTTTTTTTTTATAATGTTTACAAACAGCAAATTCATCTTTATGGTAAAGCGGAAAAGTTCTTTACATTTGCGTAGTTTCATTGGAACTTTTATTTATTACATTGTGAAAATAATATAGGAGTAGATTTTTTTTGTAAAAAATATAAGTGTAAGTGTTTCACACGAAACTTTCTAATTTATCTGATGAAATATATAATCAGAGTTTAGAATCTACAAATCCCAACACCGAATTTTCTTGAAAAATCCTTTATTAAAATCTTATGCGAGGACTTTTTTGTGTAAATATATTTTTCCTTAAATCACGGTTAAGAAAAAGGACGTGTAGAGAAAACAAATGTCTGTTTGAAATACGCTGTTACAAGATAAATTTGACCGGAACAGAAATAGAAGCGCAACACATATTTTATGAAGCATAATTAGATTTTAACTTCTTTTCCCATCGTGTAATTTAAAGCATTGGCATCGATGGAAATCTTTAACCTTATATGCTTACTGTACATTTTCCTTAAATTTTAATACAATTTTTTCCTTATGCGATAAATTATTTTAAGAATATAAAGAAATGTAATGTTTAAACACACATATTTTATCGAAAAATAATAATTTTTCATGAGATTTATTTCATATTGCAGAATGTCTTTCTATTGCTTTTAGAGTATTATACAAATGTTGAAATTGTAAACATGCAAAAAGTTTCTTCTTAACTTTCAGTGGAATGTTTTAAGATAAGAAATGTAAATTAAAGATGTTTATGACTTTTTTGGTCAATACAATACTTATTTCTTTTTTAAATTGGAATAACGTCATGCCTAATATGTAGAACTTTTATTAAAATTGTAACACATATTTATTGTCTTTTTCTTTTTTTTTTCTTTGTCACGAATTTTTGAATGCAGTATTGAACCATAAACAAAAATGAAATAAAATGAAATGAAATATTAATAATAATAATAATCTGATGTGTTACTCTTACAAATTTTTCTTACCTTCGTTTAAATTCCATAAACACAGAATGAAGATTAAAATATAAGGTCAATATCTTAAGATAATACAGTTCAATATACTTTTTTAAATACTCTAAAATAGGTTTAGTAACAGTCCAATTTAACGTATAATTCTGTGGGAGGGGTTCTACGTCCACCTGAAAACCTCGTTCAGATATAGTATCTACATTTATACATATATAAAGAAAATCAAGGATGTTATTAATTTACTTTGAAACTTTATAGTCTTAATCAAACATTTCTAGTGGCACTTTATTACGAACTACAAAATACCAAATTAGAATTTTCCCCAGGTATTAATTTTTAAGTAATACTAAAAAGGATATACATATTGATCAACCGTCTTTGGCAGTCAGGGGTGACTTTAAGACAGGACGATGTAAAAAAGAAAACTTTTTACTGAAAAAAAAAGTATTTTTTACAGTATGAGAGAGAGAAATTAATTTTCATTCCTAAGCAGTGTAACAAAGCACTTCCGTCAATTACATTCAACAACAACAACAAAAAAGTTTAGCTTAAATTTGATAGCCCTTTAGAAAAAAAATGACTGTGAAGTGTAGGTACATCACATTGTATATTTACATTTAGTCCTATATGAATATATATATATATATATATATATATATATAACACAAAATGGAACACACTTCCAGTAATTTCCGAGTATGGCACCAATGTATCCAAATACTTTGGGTAGTTTTGTAAATGAATGATGAATGATTTCTATACCACATGCTACATAAAACAGAATTTTATGCGTACTAAAAGAAAAAAAAAACTTCATTCCATTTTGTATAGCGGGCAGCCTAAAGATGATACACTGTGTTTACCATAAATTTCTCCCATACTCATAAAGTAATTTAATTCTCTTGGATGTCCCTGTATACGAACGATTTCCTTGATCTTAACAAAAAGCTTAGTGTCACATCGCTATATAATTAAGTTTTAGAACACAGAGTTTGGAGTTTTTGCTACTATTTATTAATGAGCTATTCTCATAACAGGTACACACGCACACAGACTAACTGCAAAACCTAATTTTTGGATTCAGGGAATTTCAAAACATGTAAATATAACAAAAACTCAATTTCGAAAATTTGTCCAAAATACAATACCTTCCTTCTGTACAATTTATGCATTTAAGAGAAAGAAACAAAGAAGTAATCTGGTGTATGAGTCACTCTGCGCCGTAATGGCTGTTTGCTGATTAAGAGATAAGATAACAGTACTGTATGTAAACATAACTTGAAAACAACATAAAATAATTTTAGGAGCAACTTTATGTGACATGTAACGCTATATGAGGTTGGAGAGGGGCACTGATCCACAAAAAAAAAAAAAAAAAGAAAAAAAATACTTTGTACTGCACAAACCCTAATGGTATTTATTATTTGTGCGCTAAAAAACTGTTTTCTATAGAATATGGTATGTATGACATTAAGATTTACAAGGCTATACAAAAATATTCAGATAAAAGTAAAAGCTACAATTGTAAATAAGGAAAGGGCATGTTTACAAACAAAGGCTCCGTTAATCAATCTTTGCCACTCTCGAGTGGCAAAAGATCGACCTGTATTGGTGGAAAGGCCAATGTTTTGTCATTCTACCCATAACTTGACCGTGAGTGACGTCACGTGCCCTTTCCTTATTGCTGGAATTACATTTTCATTTGTGTTAAACGTTTTTAACAATTTCCAACAATGCTTAAGAATATTTATCATATTAGAATTTCAATCTCTCTGTCTTTCTGTCATTTTGTCTGTCGGCTGTGCGATCACGTAAGCTGAGTACATGGTAGGTTAAATGATTCAACCGATACGTACACTCTCAAAGTATAAATAATCTACACGAAACTTATGATTTTTTGTTCTTGTTTTTTTTTTTTTTTTTTTTTTTTTTTTCAATAAATTTGCGCTAACACATGCGTTCTTATTTTAAGACGTAAGCAATCTTTGTAACTGTATGCACTGTTAATTTTTTTTTTTTTTATTATTATATTGTGTAAAATATCTGGATGCAAATATTTTTGTGAACGTTTCATGTAAAAAATTTCAATTAATTACTCCTTCTGATTATAACCTCCTAATAATTAATATAGTTTTCCGAGTTTAAATTTTTCAAAATTTAATTCTAGAAAAACTCATTTATTAAGCTCTTTTGCGAATTTTCGTTTTATGTATATAATTCATGTATATATACGTATACACATGTGTGTTATCATGTGTATATATGCATTTTATGTATATATTCTAATTCACAGATATTAAAACGATGGCGAAGAGAAAACAAATACTTGTCCCCAATATGCTGTCCCATCAAAATGAATTTGGCTGAAAAAAAAAAAAAAAGTGCAAGACGTTTTACAATATAAATTTGTATTCAGAATTTAATTTAACTTTTTTACGTCTCCTGTTCTGGAAGAAATGTGTAGCACTGATTACACCCATTAACTTATTTTACCTCATCCGTTTACTTAGATATTTCCTAGAAATTTAATATAATATTTTTTCCTTAAGATAAATTATTGTAAAAAATAGAAATTTGTACGCTTAAGCACACATATTTTTCTATCGCAAAATATGAATATTTCACACATTTATCTCATAATACAGAAAATGTTTTCTTGTTTTTAAAAATATAATAAAACTGTTGAAATTGTAAACACGCAATGAGTTTCTTTTCAGATTCATGTTTGTGTTTTCAATGCAAGCAAAAAATAAATCAGACATTTTCTTATAAAAAGTCCTTTCTTTGTCTATATAATGTTTATTCATTCAAAATGAAAACATTGCATGCCTAATATGTAGAATTTGTATTCCAATTTTAACAAATAATTACCCTATGATTGTCACGATTTTTGGAATACAGCATTTATTGAAATATGTATATATACACATGTTTAAAGTGAATTTCTTTGCGTAATTTTTCAAAGTAATAAAATTTTATTATAAAAAATAATTTTAGCAAGTATCTTATATTCTTGCTTGTCATTGGTTATAGGAAAGGATATACACTGTTTTATATATTAAAGAATAATACCTTGTATAACAAAATATCTGAATAGCAATTATTTATAAGTTTTCTTTGTGGTATAACGTACTTTTTAATTTAGAAATTTTAAAAAAGTAAATAAATAAAAAGTTTGGAAAAGCGCTTTCTAAGTATTGTAATTTTTTTTTTTTTTTTCCTTCTTTCTTTTTTTTCTTTTCTTTTTTTTTTTTTTTTTTTTTTTGGTGACATAAATAAATTTTTTATCTTTTTAACCCTACAAGGCTCAATTTTTTTTTAGTGCGCGACAAAAATATATAGGTTGTAATTAGTGATCAGAAGATAGGGGAAACTTATAAAAATAAAAATAAAACCATATTTTACGTAAAAATCAACTTTTTATTTCAGTTCCGCATACGGTGCACTGAGCCTTAACTATACTTTTTGGTATTAAACTAGTACAATTGAATTGTTTTGGAAATAGTTTCCTATTTGAATTTTTTTCAATTAGTGACTTATTATTTTAAACAAAATGAAATAACTATTATATAATTTACTTTTTTATATATTGCAATTTATAATAAACAAAATCATATAACTAATATAATAAATTTGTTATTATTTTATTGATGAAAAGATCTAAAACAATTATTATATTTATTTAGGCAAAGTTCTATGCGACTTTGTCGCAATACAAGAATGTTTTTCCTTTGCAACCAGGATATTTGCATCGTTGTCTTTTTTCACCCCAAACAGGAAAATGCTCAAACCCATCACGCCTGACATCACGAGGAGGTAGGATTGATGTAATTGTCTTCTGCCTTTTATTTTCAATTTCATCAGATAAACTTGGTCTACCTCTCTTTTTGTTTATCGATAGCCCAAACATGCATAAACATTTCCCTACTTCAAATTTGAAGTCCTTCTGTTTCATTGGGGTTGGCGTATGCTGCTGCTCCCCGTACAATAACCAGCAATTGATAAGAGTTACACCTAGAAGATAATAAAATAGCCTCAAGTACCATTTTCTTGTCCTAATTATTATTTTATATTTCCCTAGGAACGAATCTAGAAGGTCCACACCACCCATATGCTGGTTATATGTTTTGATTATTTGGGGACAATCCACTTGTATATACTTTTTCTGTTTCTTTCAGTATCTTCTTGCTGTTTCTATTGGCTCTTGACCCACAAAAGACGATGATAAAACGACTGGTTTGTTATCGTACCACATTACGGTGACAATATCTGTATTATCACAATTTGCTACCCATTGCTCTGAATAACCTCTCTGAACCTTTTACTTTTTTAGGTCTTTTATGGAAGGTATTTTGAGGTCTTTTCCTAAACGACCTTTGTTGACAGTTCCCAGCGACTGTATTCCCTCTTTGGCCAAATAAGCAATCAACTCTGGCGACGTATAATAATTATCAAAGAATAATTTGTAATTTTGATTCTTCGATGATCGTCTATGTGCCCGAGATTGTGTACTTGTAGTTGTCCCTGAAGTCATTCCTGATGTACTAGGCTAAGGGTCTGATATTTCTGGCTGACGATTTTCAATATTCGTAAGAACCTCGTTGACGGGAGACGAACACTGATGTCTCTGCGGAGATAAGGAAGTTTCCACGTCGCTAAGTGGCTCGGATAAAAAGTTTTGGATGGACTGAATTTTTTTCGTTGTCATCATCACTTTCAGCGTCAGAAAAATCTTGTTCATCTTCACTTCCAGAAGGAATGTTTAAGAAACCCTCAATATCTTCATCACGCAATCTTCTTCGCGACGACATCTGCAATAAAATCAAAGTACTGACAAGGAAAGTTATCGTAAGCACGTATAAGTAAAAATGGACACTAAAGCTCAACGTACCGTATGTGGAACATACATAAAAATATGATTTACTAATACGTTTACTATTGTAATATAAAAAACAACTTGCCTCTGCAAAATATACACTTCGTTATACCACACAGTATTTTTTTCGAATCAAAACTCTTCAATAACTATTCTTTTTTAATTTTTGAATTCAGACAAACGACTAACGTATCACTTTCATTCAAATTTCACACCGAGTGCACTATAACAAAAACACGAACGACATCTTTAGGTAAAGATTCGTATTACTACATTGCTAAATGTCAGTAGCTTCTATCAAGATGTCAAGAGATGTCGCTACTTATAGTTTTATAGCTATAGGGACGATTAAAGTCGGTGTTCCACATATGGAACTGGGTGCCTTGTAGGGTTAAACACCCTTATCTCTAGATAATAATTTCAGAGCAATGGATTTACATTTTAATTGCCAACCTACTAAAAAAATTCACAATTTGAAAATCTAGTCTATGTTTCCAACATGAAAAATAAAATTGAGTAAGATAGCATATTTTTTTCTTATAAAATTTTATAAAAATATTGTTTTAAAATTGTTTTTGTTAAATTTATAAAAATTATTTAGTTATGAAATGTTGTTATAAATTTGTTGTTATAAAATATTTATATATATATATATATTTAACGGCATGAATATCTTGTCATAAAATTATTTTTGCTAATGTCTCAAAAATAGAATTAATTTCAAAACGACTAAGCAAAATGTTATTGAAAATAGTTTTACTACCTTTACCCGGAATTTTCTCAATGCCAATGACATTAAAATAAATATTATCCTGTTACTTTTCGAATGAAAAATATCCTAGTTAGTAACCTATCTGTATTTTAAATAAATTAGATGTCTAATTATTCGAATTCCTTATTAAAAAAAAAAAAAAAAAATCAAAAGTTTTTATTTCCTTTCACGTGCTATACTGTAAAGAACGAATCTGTAACACTACTAGAATATTTCAAGTAAACTGGTATTCTATAAACTTTTCTAATAAACGAAACTTAGATCTCATCTTTAATATACTAAGAAGCCATTTCTTACCACTACAGAGTCTTTCTGAGTAAATATACTGAGAAAGCTTTACTTATCGTTACAAGTTCTTATACTGTACAGTCAGTAACAAAAGTATCCGAACACTAGCAAAAATTCCTATATAAACAAGTAATAGAAAAGAAAAAAAAAATTAAAGAAAATTCCTACTTACAAACACTATCGATTTTTTTTTTTATTTTGAATTAGGAAATAAAAAACGAGCGTGCAAAATTAAATAAAAATAATTATAAGGTAAAAAACCTTTTTATATACCATGTTTTAAATTTTCTGATGAATCATAGAGCTCTTATCAATGTGCATAATATTTTTAAATTGATAATGACGTCAGTTTTTGTGAGATGCATAATTTAACTTTTTAGAATTTTTTAATGTTCAAGTTTAATTAAATGTATTTATTTTTATTTCGAAAGAAAACGAACTCGTATTTTTTTTTTTTTTTTTTTTTTTTTTTTTTTTTGGCAACAAAAAAAATTACAGCTAATATTTTAATGGCTATTTTAACGCTATTAGGATGTTATTATTTTCATACTTTAATGAATTATAAGAAAACTAACAAAAAATTGGGAAATCGGACTTCGAAATATTGTATTGTCAGCTTGTTCTGGGAAATCCTGAATGTTTCAAATTTCTAGCTAGTCGGGAAGTTAGTTAAAAATTGATTTCAAGATTTGTACAAGATATATATAGGGAGAGTGTGAACTAATAGTAGGAATTGAAAAAAAGTATGATTAAAACTGTTTTGTTAAATAAATCCTTGTCAAATCCTGTTCTTAGACAGACTAAGAACAAGATTCGACAAGTATTTATTTAACAAAACAATATTAACTCTCCTTTTTTTTTTTTTTTTTTTTTTACATAGGAATTTTTGCTAGTGTTCGGATACTTTTGTTACCGACTGTATGTTTACGAAGAAGATTTTTGTATCATTATATTAAATATTGCATTCTTATCAGTGAACATAATATTTAAAGGACAAGTGACTTAACCAGTCAGTTCATTTTGGTTGTTTTTCGGACGACAAATGACCCTACTACCATTCAAGATCTGCGATTTTACAAATAAATGATTTTACTGCATCTCAGCACGCACTACACATTTTAGTTTTTGGAAATTGTATCAGCGAAACATAGTGGCAGGCCATAGTTTTTGTAGCCCTCGCTCTGTCATGTAAATTTAAAAAGTAAAAAAAAAAAAAAAAAAAAAAAAAAGTAAAAAAAAAAAAAAAAAAAGACTCATTTAATTATAAAAGTTTTATTAT
Organism: Salticus scenicus; assembly: GCA_963930645.1. Classification (NCBI taxonomy): domain Eukaryota; kingdom Metazoa; phylum Arthropoda; class Arachnida; order Araneae; family Salticidae; genus Salticus; species Salticus scenicus. The sequence goes on along the minus strand of OZ005648.1, from coordinate 179,904,753 downwards.
AATTATAGTAAATAATAGTACTTATGTAATATAGTAATTAACCAACATGTAAAAATTCGTTTGTTAGAATTTCTGTTGAGCGATTGCACACCAAATATAGTAGTATGATAATATGCTAGTAGTGCTAATTTAACTCTAAGAGGCCACTAAGATTGTAATGGTTGCTAAACACTTTCAGGTTTTAAATAATTTATTTTGCTTTTTACTAGAAAATTCGTGCAAAATTTCGGCACTTAATTTTTTTTTCGTATTTACCTTTAAAATTCAAATCTCATAAATATTATATCACTTTCACCCCCTAATTAAAATTTTAATTTACCGGAAGCGAAATTATCATTATAACCAAATAATTATTGTGCAATAATGAAACCAGAATCATTAATTTTTTTTTTTTCAAAATAAAATTCATGGTTAACGACCCAGATTTTATACTTCCACAGGCAGTAGAGTTTTAGTAAAGAACCCCTATGACTCATTTCAAATTTTTATCGCCAAGAGTGCGATGACATTTTATTTATTTTGGCATAATTTTTTTTTTAAAGAAAAAGAAAAATATTTTTATTATACTTTTTATCATTGCGTTTTTTAGTCATTTTATGATAATGGTTCATATTCTCAATATATTTTTAAAATAATACGAGGTTAAAAGTAACCTTTGCAAAGATTCTGAAGAAGCAACTTTTAAAAATGCATTTTTCCATAAAATAATGTCATCAAGCAAATGTCGTCAATTTTTCTTATTAATTTATTGAGCTGAGTTTGTTCATTTTTAAATATTTTTTTTATCCTTGCGTATTTTATTAATTTCATCACTATCGTATCGTTTCTACAAAAAGAAAAAAAAAAATGTAACTGGTGCATGTTAGTGAAAGTTTATATAGATTAAATAGTTATGCTTCCAAACGTTCGAAAAAACAGAGCGATTCTTCATAATTACAGCTGCTATGCTTATAATTCATAAAAATATAAATCTTAATTATCTGGTAATGATCTTGATTGACAAATAATGTATTTTAATTGATACCAAATTTTCTACGATTTTTATTTCCATGGTGTTGGTAAAGTCAGTATTTGCTATTTCCAAAGAAATCGAACTGAAAACTTATATTTCATTTATGTAAAAAATAATTAATCGAAAATTCGGTATTTTAACTTCGAGGTGCAACTTCAGATGTCACAGCACAACTCAAAGATCAATTTTGCAGATCTGCGGTCAGCCCTTTGCTTTTAAAACAGACACAGATATATATTTTTATTATGTGTGGGAATAACTGTTAAACATAGTTTATAAATAACTATATCTTTGTTAAATTCTAGTATAAGAACTATTTAAACATTGATATTTAAACAAAATATGTATTAATAATCATTCCTTTTTTCAGCTAGAATATATATATATTATGTTTGGACACAAGAATATCATTTTTCTCCTTGTAAGATCAAAAAACATTTTATAATTGTATTGTTTCATTAGAACTTCTATTTATTTATTGCATTGTGAAAACTTTACAAATGTGATATTTTTAGTAAAATGTAAGATTATAAATGCTACATACAAAACTTTTTAGTTAAGGGGAGAAAATATAATTTCAGAGGTTAGAAATTTTAACTCACTTTTATCGAATATTTTAGAAAAAAACATTTATTAAACTGTTACACAAGAAATCTTTTTGTGTATATATTTTTCTTTACTATTCCGATTCAATGATAAGAAAAAAGAGGCGAAGAGAAAACTAATACCTGTTTGAAGTGCGCTGTTCTAAGATAAATTTGGCCGGAACAAAAATAGAAGAACAACAAATGTTTTATAAAATAGGTTCGTATTTATAATTTGATTTCAGAATTTTTTCATGTCGTGTTCAGTAAGAACTTTGAAACGAAGATTACATCGACGAAATTCTTTTACCTTATCTGTTTACTTAAGATTTGCCAGGAAATTTAATACATTTTTTTTTCATGTACGATAAATTATTCTAAGAATGGGAAACATGTAATGTTTAAGCGCACAATTTCTCTACAGAAATTTATGAATTTTTCTTGAGATGTGTCTCATAATACAGAATATTTTTCTCTTATTTTTAGAGTGTTACAAAACTGTTGAAATTGTAAACATGCAAAAATATTCTTTTTAACTTCGAGCATAGTATTAAAAAAAGAAAACAAAAATCACAGAGCACGTCTTTTCAATCATTGTTGTCAAAATGTTTTGAAATACGAAAAAAATGAAATTTTTACATTAAGGATCAATATAACTATACGAAATATATTCACAGCGATTATTTATACTTTGTGACCTGTGTCGCAATGCATTTTTACATTTCAATTTTTAATAGAATTTTATTCGTATAGTCGGTAACAACAGTGTCCGAACACTAGCAAAAATTTCTATTAAAAAAAGTACACTTCATACGGTTTTGTTACATAAATCCTTATCGAATTATGTTCTTACACTGACTAAGAACAGGATTAGACAAGGATTTATTTAACAAAACCGTATGAAGTGAACTTTCTTTGCATAAGAATTTTTGCTAGCGTTCGGACACTTTTGTAACCGACTGTATATACCGGAATTTATCAATTTTTGATTTTATGATTTAAATCATAAGATCACACGATATTTCTATCTTTCTTTCCTTCATTAAGTGATGAAATTTTATCGTGTTCGATAATATTAATTTAATCTCTATCGTTTTTGAGGTATAAAATACCTATGTGTTCACAAAAATAAAACTATGGAAGGGGAATATTTGTATTAATTTCTTATATTTCAAATAAATTTTAAATGAAAAAATTTTCAAATATGTTATAATAAGTTATAAAATATATATTTCATTGTACGTGCTAAATTAAAATGCAGAGTGTTTTAATGATTACATACAAATATATCTTATATATTTGTATGTATCATTAAAACATCTAAAATAACCACACAACTAAAATAACCTTTGAAAAATAAATACACTCTACACAATATTTTCTATCTTTCTTTCCTTCATTAAGTGATGAAATTTTATCGTGTTTGATAATATTAATTTAATCTCTATCGTTTTTGAGGTATAAAATACCTATATGTTCATAAAAATAAAAGTATGGAAGGGGAATATTTGTACGATGTAATATTTTAAAAGAAAAAAAAGTGTTGAAAATTTTGTTTGAAAATTTTCGTTTTTCGGAATATATTTCGTAGAACTTTTTTTTTTTTTTTTTTTTGAAAAAAGGAATGCGGTAACATTAGAAAAAAAAAAGAAAGAAAGAAGGACTGAAGATAGAAATCAAAAAGTGTTTTTTAAATCGAAAATATGTATGGTTCTAGCCCACAATTTAACATAACGGCGAATTTCATACATAATTATAAAAATGAAAAAAAGAACGATTTGATACTTTTAAATTCATGCGATATGTTACTTTATATTATAATATATTTTATGATATATTTTATAATATATTTATATAGTATATTTATATATTTATATATTAATATTTTTATAATATCTTAAAAAATATTTGCTTTAGAAATTCAAATTAATTGCATATTAAATTAATGGTGGTGGTGTATGTTTTAAGGCCAATTGACAACTTGATATTTGTAGACATTGATGGTGTGCCCTCCGTGATGGTATTTCTGAAGTTTCTTAGCCCGTATTTACGCGTATTTTAGATAAAACCAGCACTTACGTCTGCTATGTTTCGAGAACCAAACCACTTGACCATCTAAGGGTCATTGGACGTTAAGCAAGAGAAAGAGTTTAGTATGTCAAAAATGATAAGAGATAAGTAGTTAAAATATGAACAAATGATATATATATATATATATATATATATATTTAAACATTAACAAAGTGAAAATAAAATATTTCAAATTATTGATTTAATAGCCAGCATTTGATCGTCATATACAATCAGTGAGCCGTTCAAATTTTTCATTACACGAATAGCTAAAATCTACGTAATTATGGATTTGCAGCTTAATTTTGAAATATAAATGGCATATAGTCATAAGTTTTTTCTTGAGAGATTTATCTTCAAGGTTTATTTTCAAACTTTTATCTAATAAATTTTACTACCGTAAAATCCCGAAAGTAACCCCCCCATCGAATATAACCCCCCACCCTTTTCTCGCTGAAAGTGAAATGTCTCTGTTATCCTGAAAGCAACTCCCCCCCCTTTTTTTTTCTCCATCCAACAAAGTTACATCCAATCTTCGGGCGCACTTACGGTACGTCGGCATTGCAAGTTAAGGTTGGCGTTGAATTGAGTTTTAATATTTATATATTATTTCTAATTTAGCTAATTTTTCATAAAGTGTCGGATGCATGTTATCAATGGAATCATTACACAGCTTTTTTTACCTTTAATTTAAGAAATTACCTTTAATATTTCCTTTTAAGTAAGTACCGTAAAATCCCGAAAGTACCCCCTCCATCGAATATAACCTCCCCTCCCTTTTCTTCATTTTTTTAAAGAATCTTGATTATAATCCCCCCCCCACCTGAAATTTATTCGTTTTGCTTTTCAAAAAGGGGGGGGGGTTACTTTCGGGATTTTACGGTATCTAATATAATGTCTATTTTTTTTTAATTATTATTATTATTATTATGGCATTATTTTAATATATTGCAAAAATTGTAGAGTGAGAAATACGTTAACAATTTGCTTTTTTTAATAACATTTAGAGGGTTAAATATAAATATTTATATATAATTATTTTGATTATTTTAATAAAAATAATTTTTTATGTGCATCTCAACATTTGAATACTGTACTAAACAGACAAACAAACAAACAAAAAAAAATGTATTTTTTATAACCACAAAATCACGTTTAATGTACAGTATAACATAAAAATCCACTATTTGTTTCCAGTCCCAAACAAAATAGTTCGAATTTACAAGGTTCTGTATCTGGAAGCCTTTCGTAGTACATTTAAAGTGGTGTTTTGTGTTTTTCTTGCTGTACTAACTTTAAGCACATTTTGTGGTGCGTATTCAGTTTATACACAATACATGGCTCTAGGCAATACAGCGCGTATACATCCTTTTCCACTGGATGTGTCAGAGGAAATTAAATCAACAAATTATACATTGCTCAAGAAAATAATTTAAGAATGATAAATCTTTCTCTTATTAATACGACAAACAAAATGTTTTTTGGAGTCCAGTTTTCGACTTTGATTATCAGTTGTTGGTTGATTGTACGGTTCAAAGTCAATTGACTACGCTGCAGTCCTAGGCCTATAGGTAGAATGTCCTCTATGAGGATCTTTCTAAGGGGTCCTAGCCCGCATTTACGAGAATTTCGGAGAAAACCGCGGAAAACTCCGAAAGTCTACGTCGATGAGTGCGACCTGGGATCTAAACCTGCATATCCCATCTAAAAGATTTGAGTTCAGAACCGCTTGGCCACTGACAGGCATTTTTCGACTTTGAATTTCTACAATAAGTGCACATTGTGGTGTTACATGTATAGAGAAATTTAAATTTTAGCTGTTTGTCTATTTCATTGCCATCGGTATCACCTAAACAAAATAAATCATGGTAGTTTAAATTTATCACTTAGGTGATCGTAAGGAGACTTCACTTGGAAATTGGTAAATTTCTAAGAGTTTTATAGGTAAAAATTCTCTGAATAATAATAATAATTATTATTATTTTAATTTGTTGATAACCGTGAGTGCTGCATGCATGTAAATAAATAATTAAAGGAAGGAATGGTGGGTATGTTAGGTTTTCTGTGCGATTCTATGTTTGACATGTATTATTCTCCTGTGTGAGAAGGCGGTAGTAATCATCACAAAGAAATATAAAATATACTATAACATCTACAAAACAGTTTATAAATTGTAAGGTTAAAAAAAAAAAAAAAAATCTGTAACACACCAGATTCGTTTTCTATAAATTAATTTTTGTCTTTTTTTTTTTTTTTTTTTTTCTTTTTTAACTTTGGTAGTTGTTTTTAACAAAGAAAATCAATAACGCTGTTATTAATATACTTCTACATATCAAAGTGAACAAAAAAAGTGTCACGGTAATATAGCAGGAATAACAATAAATTTCAGGAATTGTTTATTTAATTATTATTATTATTATTATTTTGTAAAAAAAATAATAAGAATCAGAAATATCATCATTACATTTTCAGAAATATTTATAAAAATGTTAAATTTACTATGATTATTATTAATATTATTTGGATGATTTTGTATATAGCGATAAAAACATCTATGCTGCACAAAAACATAGATATTTTCAGTTTAAAAAATCTGCTCATTGATTCATTAAGCATGAACATTCGTTTTAGAAAGATTGGAGTGTAAGGTTGATTTTTATACCAACTATGTGAGAAATGCTAGAACTGGTAATCGAACCCGGATCCTTCGCTTAACGTGATAGAGCATCCACACGTTAAGTACATGACTCGGGTTTGATTCCCGGCTCTAGCATTTAACCCATAATTGGTATAAAATTAACCTTACACTTTAAGCTTTCTAAAATAGATATTTTTTCTTATCTTAGTATATATAAATAAAAAATAAAATAATAAAATAAACAAATTAAATCTATAGAAGAAAAATAATTGGGATACTTTTAACTTTTATTGTTAGGGAAATTTGCATTAAAATAAAAGGTAAAAAATAAATAAATAAATAAATAAATAAAAAAAATACGATCTTGAAGAATGAAATTTAATCTATACTTCCAAATTTCCATTAACATGAAGACAATCTTATTTGTATTTTCACATACATATTAAAATATATGCTTTCGTGAATAGTCTTATTAACTTTTATAATCTCCAAAATGTGAACTGAAAGGTGATATATGCTTTCATTTCCTTCACAAAAGGAAATGAAAGCATATTTCAGAAGATGACTAGCGCATAACAGTTCGTGCTTGATAATTTTACAGTACATTAACCATCCAGCATTTTAAGCTTACAGTTTAAATTTACTTAAATGCAATGCAATTATTAAAAAGAAGAAAAATATACAAAATCTAAATAGGCTTATACGCTTTTATGGAGAAATGTTTTGTTCATAAAGATATAGCTTGAGGCAACTACTTTTAAAAGCAATAGCACAAGCATAAATTTAAAATCTCCAATATATTTATCTAGATGAGAGATGTGTAATCATGGTTTACTTAGACAAAATTAATAGTGTCAGCAAGAAGAAGACTGACTAATGTAGAAAATATGCGAAATAATTAAAATATAATTCATTTTGGACCATTTTACATCGATAATGGTATCGAAAATGAATATGGAGTAAGTTTTAAATGTTAATTATGTAAGGAGTCAAACAGTTAGAGATTATTATGAAAGAAGTGAGTTATAGAAACAACTTTTACGTAATAAATACATTTATTTTTCAAAATTACAAAAATATATTTTTAATTATAGATTAAAGTTTCAATTTCTTCTCTGATTATTGAATCAATGTAAATGAAGATTCAAATATAAATATATATATATCTATATATATATATAACTAATTCTTAATACAATTACAATTTCAATTTTACCGTTCTTGAAAATGCTCAGTTGTTCTTTTTTTATCGATTAATCGATGTTTGCAAAGAGTTAATTTATTTTTAATTTCTTTGTTTTGATGGCAACAGTTTATTGTGTGATAGCTTTACATGTGGTTATTCTGATTTTTTCCCTTTTTCTCTCTCGTTTTATTGATCGTTTGATTTAATATTTTATTTCATTTCTTGTTCAAAATGGTTTTGCTACTTGATTGGAGCATGAACAATATATCTTCGCTATTTTCAGCTATATTGTTTTCGAAATCTTGAAGCTCTCCTGCTTTAAAGAAGTACGTGCTCTCTGATGAGATAATACTTCTATTTTTAAGCATTTTATTCCATTTAGTATTTCTGTGGTCCTTTATTTTTTTTCTTACTTTTTAACTGAATTCTTAATTCCTGACCCACTTTTAATACATTTAAAGAGTTCCTTCATCAGTTGGTTTAATCGTCTTTTTTACTCATGTGGGCGTAAGTAATTTAAATTGTTTTTTTCTGTTATTGGACATAAATATGAATCGCAACAATTCTGTGCTAGTTTTTGTACTGTATTACAATCAGTTTTATTGTTGTTGGGTTCGTATTAGCATTTATCTATTAAATGCTATAATTTTATTGTTAAAATTTATTATGATATCTATTAAATATATAAATAAATAAATAAATAAATATATATATATATAGATATAGATATAGATATATATAAGCTCTTTTTTTTTTATTATTATTATAGAAAAATTTTTACTTTATTTGTAATATGACAGACAAAATAGCATATTAGGTCTGCTAACTTTTACACCGTTTCAGTATCAGATTTTTTTTTTTTTTTAGAAATATTTTAATTTCTTGTAACAATTTTGACTGATTAAGTAACATAGAAAAATCTACAAAGTTTATGTGGATTTAAAAAACGTAAAATTTGGCAGTTATGTATGAGTATCAAATCGTGTATCAAATCGTGGATCAAGTTGCTCAGCAAACCCATCCAAGGAATGTGATAGCGTATGATAAGCCTAATGTCCACGTTTGACTTCAATTAATTATTTATATAAAAAATTCTCGTGGTAAGAATTTTCATGTGGTAACCTGATTTTAAATGCCGTCGTACAATTTAAGGTATATTTTATTTTTATTATTATTTTCAAAATCGCGGATCATGTTTATTAATAATTTCGGTGGAGACTGTTAAATGAGCTACTTTTGCCATAAAAATTTAGTAAAACTAGGGGGCTCTGCCCCCTGCTCGCTCCGCTCACCAACCCCCAAGGGAGACTTCGCCTCCCCTAAGTCTCTCACTTTAATTAATAATACATGCAGAGCTCTGCCCGCCTATTCGCTGCTTTCCTTTCAGTGAATAGGGATATTAATGGTGCATAACACAAGAGAAAAGCAGTAAAACATTATAAAAAAAACAAAAAAAAAAAAAAACAAAAAAAAAACATATTCAATGTCAAAATGAAATATATAATATTTAATAGCATGATATTTACTTTTATGAAAATTATGCTAAAGATTATTATTTTTATTTATTTATTTATTTATTTTAAGAAAGAAATTCGTAATATCTAGACTATTTTGCGTTGCAGCTTTCGTATATGACCCTTTTTCTTTCTTTTTTACAGCCATAGATCCGGACCGCGGTACCCCATTCGGAAGCGCACCGAGCTCGTAATTGGAAGATTGCAGGTTCGGTACAAGAGCCGGTAGAAGAGCATCCTTTATTTTAATGGTGGCTTGCACGTAAAATCTGTCGTGACCACAATGTCCTCCATGTCCCCATCAAAATTATACCTCTAGGAGTCACCAAAGAGGGGGAACCACCCCCTCCACGTAGGATTAAAACTGTGGTGACATGTCTCCGGAACATCCACAGGGGTGTGTCCCAGACCGTCGCCAATTACCCATAGCGCAGAAAGGGCGTGAAGTCAAACCCAATCTACCTACCTACCTACCTACAATATACTGACCAAACGTCCCCATTTTCTGGGGAAAAATGGGGACGCCCTTTTTTTTTTAAGGCATTTTTCAAATTTTTAAAAAATTGAAGAAAATAAATTATTATCAATAACACTTTATTTTTAGTCCTTATTTATTAGGAATGAAAAAATACATCCATAATTTGATAATTATAGCAATTTTTAATGCTTCTCTATTATAAAAGTACTTACCTACAAGCATGGATCATATTTTAATTTTCCTGTGTAAAAAAAATTATTTTCTAAAAGTAGAGAAAAGTTACTAATAGCAACATTGACATTTAATTTATTTCTTTTTTACAAACACGGATCTGCGCTGCGGTACCCCAGCCGGTAAAACACCAATCTCACAATTGGTAGATTGCGGGTTCGATACTTGAGCCGGCCAAAGACCATCGTGAACACTTATGATGGCTGGTACACAATAAATCCATCGTTGTCGCAATGTCCTCCATGTTCCCATCAAAATTGTGTCTTTGGGGAGTCACCGAAGCGGGGGAGTCCTCCTCTCCGTTCAGGATCAAAACTGTGGTGGCATGTCTCCGGAACATCCCTTGGGGTACGTCCCACACCGTCGCCAATTACTCATAATGCAATACTGATGCGACGTTAATCCTAACCTACCCACCTACAACCATGGATCATATTTTAATTTTCCCGTGTAAAATGGCTTTATGACGGAAGAACAAGCCACTGGGAGAAATGTTTTTCAAGGTGGCAAATAGAATACCTCATAAACTCGTCGTTTTTAGTTAATAACTTCTTTAATTAAAATGATAGAAATTTCTAAGCAGCTGAAATGTCCTCCTTGGAGTATTCGGAACACATTGGTACCTCTCATGGCGTGAAAGACTCTGCTCTCCACGAGAAGATGCTTTCGCAGACAAAAAAATTTGACGCCAACAACAGTAACTTTTTTTTTAATATTTAGAGATTTTAGTAAAATTGATCTTAATATTTTTTTTTTTTTTTTGGTCTATGTGAATTAAAAATTTTCAAGTTGCTTTGTCACACTAAAACAAAATTTCAGAGCATTTTAGTTAACTAATTCATACAGTATATGTAAAATGTATGTCCACTGTAAAACTTAGAATTTATTTATTTCATTGTTTGGGAAGTTATGAATATATCTTCCATTATACTATTTACATGTAAATATATATAAGAAAAAGAGAGGGAGAGACAGAGATGGATAGACAGATACATATATAAATAAAATAATTTCAATACGTCCATTAAAAAAGAATCCTAAAATAAATACTGAAGAACATTTTTCTTAATACTATATTCAGTCGCAATGATTCAGTTTTTATTTTAATATTTTCGTTCTGTCTATATTTTTTTAAGCATATTTCGTAAAGCAGGATTTACGTATTATTACAGTATGATACATATTATACTGTTAACAATAAGATGAATTTGACATTTGAAAGGACACATTTGTTTTTATAGAAACAACAGAAAAGTGACCAGTTTAAAGATTAAACCTGTTAGTTAATAAGTTGATATTTTATTGTTCCAAGAACATTATAAATTGATTATGATATCAATTGTCAATTATTAACATGACGGAAACAAATGCAATAGAAAATTTTGTCCACAACGCATGTTTTCATTTATAAACCAAAAATGTTTCCGAAGAAGCTAAAACATTTCCCTAACATTTCATATCATTTATAACATTTATTTATTTATTTATTGTATGATTTTGTAAATGTTACATAATGATGATAATAATAATAACAATAATTATTATTATTATTATTATTATGCAAAAAACTACAACACTAGATACACAAGAAAATATTATACTGATGTTTCTCGTTAATGTATACAATGTTCGCCAAATATCTCCCCCCACCTCCTATCTCGGAAATGTGTGGGAAATTTGAAAAAAATTACGAAACATGTATTCAATGAATTCGAAGGGGCTTTCTTTTGGTAAAATTATATTGGGCCTATTTTGGTGAAATAACATTGGGGTCTAGTGGTTCCACTAGGGAAGGCAACATTAAAACTTGTGATATATCTCTGAGAACGTCTCTTCAAGACAACTAATTTGATGTAAATAATTTTGTCTTGCGGTGGCTATGAAAGAAGATGCATGAGTATAAATCCACATTTCTAAACTCGAAAAAAGTCCTACACTCCTTCTTATCTCGAAAGTGCATTGGAATTTTGAAAAATTGGAAATATATGTTTAAGAAATCGAGGGGGACCTCTTGTGGTGAAAAACTTTTGGACACGGGTAGGGGGCTACTAGGGAGAGCAACTTTAAAATTTTAAATAGGAAGGTATGTCTAGCAATGCATCCCTGTAAACGTCTTTTTAAGACAATGAATTTGACACAAATAGCTTTGTCCTGCGACGATTATTAAAAGAGATACATGCGTTTTTCGAGTTTTGAAAGCTGGATATTATATTCATATATATATATCCTTTAATAATAATCTCAAATTCTAAAAATTCATATTTCTACTTTGATAATTATCACAGGATAAAATAATTTATGATAAATGCATTGTCTTGAAGTGTCGTTTCCAGGGATGTATCACAAGATATAACTTTCTATTTGAAAATTTAAAGTTGCTCTCCCAAGCGGCTTCCCTAGACCACTCAAGCCCAAAATCTTTACATAAAAAGATGCCCTCTTTAAATACATTGAACATGAGTTTTGCCATTTTTCAAACTTTCTACGCATTTCCAAATTATAAGGGAGGGAGGACATTTAGAGGACTCTGTATATTTATTAACTTGGATCATTGATATGTTTCCTCTTCTTTGTAGTCTAAATTACACTTATTATTAATTATCTCTGAAAATAGGTAAAGATTAAGACACTATCAGTTGATAAAAAGTTTTGATTTTTAATTTTCAGCATGGATTTTATTGTATTAATCTGAAATGTATAAATACACTTATAAAATACGCAATGTACTTGTCATGAACACTGTAATACTATACAGATGACATTTTCAAGAAACTGCAAATTTTTACTTTATTATTTGAGAACAAAGAGTCATTTCTTTCTCTTATTGATAAACTCTTTTATAGTTTTATAACTTCTTATTTCTATTTATGCAGTTCCGCAGATAAAAATTTTACCCACTCACTTAATTGCACAAATACTCGTATCATCCATCAAATCATCAAAATATATCACAAATTAAAATTTATATGTAGTATATACATATATATGTGTGTGTATTTAATTTTATAATAATATAATACTAGTATCGCCCAGTGGTCGAAACTCGACCATTTTTTTTTGCAAAGCGAGGCAAGGCAAAGTTATTGCCTTGTCCTAAACGGAATGCAATTGCAACACAGCTGCGGCAATTGTTTTCCGATATTCACTCTAACTGAATCAGCAGAGTTTTACTTAATATAACTATTTCTCTCTGTAGATGTTAGCCTTTCCTGAAATGAGAGAAAATCGCAACGTGGAAACGCCCCTTGTTGTGTGATACAGCCCAGAAGCTAATAGGTACCATGTCAAACCAAGGCCCGACCAAGTATCAAATTCTGTTACATTAATTCGATTGGTTCATAAAATACAGTGTTTGAACAAAAAAAAAAAAAAAAAAAAAAAAGATATTTTTCAAAAATGGTCGAATTGAGTTCGAGAAATTTCAAAACGTGTAACTTTATCGAAAACCGAAAATCTAAAACTTTTCTGAATCTTATATTTTCTACTTATATATGCAGAGGAAAGAATAATAAATCCACTTTTTAAAAAATAAAAATAAGTAGTCAATTTCACTTAATTAAAATGCAAGGAAATCTCGATAAATCGACGATAAACATAGAAAATCTTTTTCATGGCTCCATGGACAGACAGTTGCGTCATCACTTCGCTTGCGTATAGTGATGCTACATTATACAAATTACTGTGTCTATGGTTTTAGTTGAGCTTTATGAAATTGCCAGATTTAACAACTTTCTACTTTTAAGTATTTTTTAATGTAAAGGGATACGCGTATAAAAGGGAAAAATGGGGGGAAATGCATAAAAAATAAATGTATTTTTTAATACCTTCTTGACATCCTAAGACAATAATATTTGTATTCGCACCTTCCGGCTAACCATACCTTTCGAATGATACCATTTTCAACTCTCTACTCCCATAATTAATATGTTAAAAAGGGATTACAAATTTTATGCTTGCCTATTAATATATAGATATGGAATTTGATGTATCATTTAAATACACATAATAGTGAAGAGGATAAACCCACTAGTGTATATAATTAGTTATATATATATTATTTTATTATTATTATTGCTTCTCTGCACCGAATTACTTATATCAAAATTAAATTTAAAAATGCGTCTTTCATGAAAATATGTATATTTTAATTAATAATTATAGTAACAATAAGTAAATTATCATATAATGTTAAATTATTTGTATTTTCTAGATAATTCTCAAAATTCCTTTTTTTAAGCATTCAAAAAACAATTGATGCTTTATAAATACAGTTTCTAATATTACTTTGAATTTGTTATAATTTTTTTTCTAAAAGCATATATTAAGGTAAAGGAATAACTTGTAATATAAAGGACCATTTATTTTGAAAAAATATATTAAAAATAATATACAAAAAATCCTGAAAAGTACAATAGTAGAATAATCTATTTAATAAAAAGAATTTTCAAATAATTTAAAAATCAGACGTGCTAATTCATGATAAGTCAAGCTTATATATAAAATACAATTTTATGATTTATAGTTTATAACCCGCATTATCATAATCAAATGTAAGTTGTGAGTAAAATATTTTACTTGTAAATACTCTCTCCCTCTCTCTCTCTCTCTTTTTTTTTTAACTACATCTTTCGTCACATTAAACTTTTCAGTATTTATAATAACTAATATATTCCTCTTTTTTATAGGGTAATATTTAAAAAAATACAAAATTTTGTTCAGTTTTTTAAATAAAATTTAAGCATAAACGTGCATTTAATAAAATAAATAAATAAATAAACAAATAAATAGAAGTTTTTATTTTTTACTAGCAGGCTACGACCGCTTCGCTGGTCACTATTTTTAAATCAATCAAGTCTCAAAATTGCAGCGCAGACAATTGTGCGCTGCGTGCGATCTATTATGTTCGACACTCTTAAGGAATCACTATATTATCATAAGGGAAAAACATATGTATAAAATACAAAAAAAATCTTCTATCATCGGTGTAATAATAGGTCCGTATTCTCCTGTCTGCGGCAGATATACACGTGAGCACAGAATGTGTGTTCCTTCGCTCACCATTCCCGCCTTTCCTAATTATTTTACACTTTCAAAAATACCCGCAATCTTTTTCCCGAGCTTTTAAGCCTAATAATGCTAATTTCTAAAGTTTTATCTGAATTTCTTTATTTTTTTACCGGCGTCCGCCTCCTTCCCGCTTCTGGTAATAATTGTACTCTTTCGAAAATATCCGCAATCTATTTATAGTGCCTTAAAACCTAATAATACTAATTTCTAACACTCTAACTCTTATTTCTATATTTTTGCCCCTTCGCCTCCTCCCTCCCTGTCTATCCTAACCCCTTCTCGGCTCTCCAAAGAGTTTTACAAATTTAAAAATATGTAACCCCCCCCCCCCTTAATAGCTTTACACTTTCGAAAATATCCTCATTCGACTTGCAGTCCTCTAAAACCTATCTGTACAAATTTATATATATATATATATATATATATATATATAATCTTTTTTTTTTTTTTTTTTGAATTTATACAATTCCAGAAATTGGTTTTTAGTTATTTGTGTGAGCTATATTTTAGATCAAAAATCTTATATACTTGTTTTTATTTTTGATTTGCGATATAAAGGCTTATTTGAAATCACGTTTTGCCCCCTCCCCCCTTTAGGTGCTGAATTTCTAAAATTCCAGAAATTGGTTTTTATGTATTTGTATTAGCTGTATTGCAGAGAGAAAAATTTATGCTAAAAGAATGCTATATGCTAATTTATGCTATATGCTAAAAGAAAAATTTCACGAATATCTGTTTTTTTTTTTTTTTTTTTTTTTTTTTTGTGTGTGTGTGTGTGTGTGTGTGTGTGTGTGTGTGTGTATGAGATATAAAGGATTTTTTGAAATCACTATTTGCCCTCCCTCCGCTCTTGTGGGGCGAATTTTTTAAAATTGTTTCTTAGTAGATGTCTACGTAACAGAAGGAACATTGTCACAAACGTTCATGCTTCTAGGTCTATGGGTTTGGGCTGGGCGATGATGATTTAGTCACTTATTCACGGACTCAGGGCAAACGATTATATATATATATATAGAATGTGAATGCAATAGCGAAAAATCTGAAAATATTTCTCATTACACTCTTTTTAATATTTATTTAACATATTCACTGATAATATTTATATCGATTGAAAAATCAATTTTCGAATAATTAAAAAGGAAAAAAAAATACACTCATTAAAAATTAGGTACATATGTTAATACTTTTTCTGAAGTTAAAATCTATAAATGATTAGACTTTTTCTAAGTAACTTTATATTATACTATGAATTGTGTTCTTATTTTATATATCAAGCATTTTCATTTTACTACTTAAGTAAATAACTCACCAGATTCACTTGAGTATAAAAGTAATTTTATAGATTAATATTCAGATACCTAAATTTCTAGGGGAAATTTTATTGGATGATATTGCTGTTATTAAATTATTATAATTCAAAGTTTTCAATATTTGTATTCTTCATATATTTAAGCCGCAAAAATATATTTTTTTACTTTAAAACATACATGATAGCGTAAAGTACTCGAACCATCACCGTGTTTTAAGAATTATCTATCTATATTAACTAGCTTTAAAAATTCAGGAATATTTGTAAACATTTTGATAATAGTATTTCTTAACCTATTTAATGAGTTTAATAGAAACGTGTACGTTACAGAAAAATAGCGATATTTTTTTCTACTTTTATACTGAGTGTTTAACAATAAAAATTTTTAATTTCTGCGTATCAGAAAAAAAAAAATTACAGCTATAGAAAAATGTAAATAAAAAATGGGACAAGAAAGTACTTTTTATTAATTTTCTTCTGATAAAAATATAAAAATATAAGCACATTCTTCTTTGCAACAATATGTCTTATTATTAAATTTAAATCAGAACAAATAAAAAAAATCTACTAGAAGAATGAAATTTAAGCTTTCCGTCAAAATTTCTACTAAAATGAAGATAATCTCATTTGTATTTTTACGTACATATTACTATATATGCTTTCGTGAATAGTTAAACTTTCATAATCTCCGAAATATGAAAAGTGATATATGCTTTCAATTCCTCCCCAAAAGGAAATGAAAGCATATTTTAGGAGATGACTAGCGCATAACAGTTCGCAGTCGATAATGTAACAGTACATTAACCATTCAGCGTTTCAAACTTACAGTTTAAATTTACTTAAATTAGATAAAATTATTTAAAAGGAGAAAAACAAACAAAATGTATGTAGCAATATTTGCGTTGGCAAAGAATTATTTGTGTGCAAACATATAACTTGAGGCAATTAATTCGGAAAACAATTGCACAATCATGTATTTAAAATCTGTTATATAATTATTTATCTAGAGAAAAGATGAGTAAATAATATTTCCTTCTATCAAATAACATAAGTCAGCAAAATGACGATTTACTAACAATGAAAATGCAAAATATTCAAATGGGAATCATTCTGAAGGGTTCGAATATTCGTAATAATGTAGAACAGAAATACATTGTGATTATTTATGAGTACAGATGTGTCTTTATATAAACAGATATGTTAAATTTTTCAGATGATGTATATTTTATATATATATATTAACGCGGGGTAAAATGATAGACATATATTTTTTTTTTCGATGAATTTTATTTTAAATAAAAGTTTTAAAATGATATTCCCCTAAATATTATAACATTATAAAATATAATTTCAAACTGTGTTTTTAAAAAAATAAATAGTTTGATTTACAAATTTACAAAGTATTTAATACCATCGTGTTTCAATCAGTACTTCTTAGATAAGTGAATTTTATCTTTATTAGCACTATTTTTTTTTTCAGTTTTGAAATGTTTTCCTTATCATCTGTTTTTTTTTTTTTTTTTTCCCGAGGTTCAGTGGTGAAAAGAAATCCCCCCTCCCTCTCCCACTACGAGATTTTTAATTTAATGTTTAATTTTTATTTTCTTCTATATATTTTTCATTTCTGCAAGCACAAGAGTTGACAAAGTTTCTATTGTATAATGTATGAGCCAAATATATTGATCTTTTTAAGTAAAAATCGCACTTAAAAATGGTTAAAATTCAAATATAACACCGACAGAATGAAAAGAGTTTCTCTAAATGACAATGTAGTGTCATGTGCGATTTGATGTGATTGGATAGGTTCTTTGTGATTCAGTTGGAGAAATAATATAAATAAGCTCGTATTTTCGTCCTTTTCTAAATTATAAACAAATTACTTTAATTGATAAGAACACTCTAATTTTTTTCTGATTAAGTTTAAAAATTTCGTCTATTATTTTTGCGAGAATGCTAAATAATAGTATACTTAACCTCAGCTTAGTTCTTGAAAATCATGAATCACCTATTTAACTTTTTGTAATTAAAATGTGGCGATGTCTTCTGTATTTATCTCAAGTCTCTAACCACTTTTTGGTTTTAGGAAAACAAATGCATGGTGTTACTACATTTATAAGCAAAAAAAAAAAAAAAAAAAAACATTTTTAATTAAAAGTAATCTATATATATATATATATATATATATATATTCTTTATTGTTTTAAGGCAGAATAGATTTTAAAGGGGATTTGACTTGACACCACTAAAGATATCCATATAAAAGCGTATATTTCAAATTAATATTTATAAATTTAACTCTATTAGGTTTGTTCAATGAAATATATATTCAGGTAACGATTATTAGGGGTGGTTTAAATATATATATATATATATATATATATATACCCAAGCAGCACCGAAACGTTCTCTGAACGTTCAAAAATTGTTCTGCAAACACGTTCTAAGAACGTTCACTTTGAACGTGTTATAGACGTCTATCTGTCCATCTTGAAGACGTACAATAGTACGGTTCAGAGAACGTTCAATGAACGTGTAACTATCACCATCGGTGTTATAGAAGCGTTCTGAGAACGTTCTATGTATACGGTCTCAGAGCGTTCTAAACGTTTTTAGAACGTTTTCAAAACGTTATACACATTTTCAGAACGTTTTCAAAACGTTATACACATTTTCAGAACGTTCCAGAAAACGTACTGTAAACGTTCTAAAATAGTGTAGTTTAAAAAAAAAAAAAAAAAAAAAAAAAAAAAAAAAAAAAATGTGACGTCATTATAAAAAAATCCCCTCAGTACGAGCGTTTAGAAGTAAAAATTACATAACTGATGACGAATAATGATACAACACATGAACAGGGATATGAATTACTTTTTTTTTCAATTCAAATAATGTTTGAGAAATTTTAACATACTTACTATTCTTTTAATTTCAACGTATATGCATCAAAAATTCTATATTCTATGACGGCTTTCCCCAAAAAGTGTCATAACGTCTCTTTATACCTTAAAAAATTTCTTAAATTTTTGCATTTTTTAAAAATTTCTTTTTTTCCCCTAATCTGTAGATAATGAAGTTATAGTATTAATTACAAAACTTTGAATAAACACCATAAAATGCGAGAACTCGCACCAACTGTTTCGGGTCAAAAGAAGACACAACCCTTCATCAGGCGAACACTGTAGGCACGAGAGCTGCAAACAAGCACGTTGAGTGTGTGGAATGCGTTGCCGCTTTGTTTGTAGCAGCCGTGCTTTGTTTGTAGCAGTTGCGAGTTCTTGCATTTTATGGTGTTTATTCAAAGTTTCTTAATTAATACTATAACGCCATTATCTTCAGATTAGGGGAAAAAAGAAATTTTTTAAAAATGCAAAAATTTAAGGAATTTTTTAAAGGGATATAGGCACGTTATGACACTTTTTGGGAATTACAGTCATAAAATATGGAATTTTTCATGCATATACGTTGAAATTAAAGGAATAGTAAGTATGTTAAAATTTCTCAAACAATATTTGAATTAAAAAAAAAGTAATTTATATCCCTGTTGCTGTGTTGTATCATTATTCTTCATCTGCTATATACAACTAAACTCTTGATTTATTTTGCTTGTTTTAATCCTTGTGATTCCGAATGCGTCATCCTATGATTAATGTTTGTTTTTCATGGTTGTTTTCTGTTTGATTCTCTGATTTCTTGAAGTAAATAATTTATTCCAATTTATTCTTCATTTCTAACTTCAATTAATTTCTTGTACGATAGGGTGCCCGCTAGCAATTTGCTATTATAGCTGCTAACGAACGAAATCGTACATTGGTGCTCAACGACGAAAAGGGTCACCCTTGACGAGTTTTTTTTTTTTTTTTTTTTTTTTTTTTTTCTACCATTCTAAGCTTTTCCTACAAAAAATGTTTAAAATGCTGTCTTAATTTTTTATTTCCTCGTTGCTTGTTTGTATCTTTTGATTTGAGTTTCATGTGGTTTTTACGCACCGGCAAAATTATTAAAATTGCAACTAACAATATAGGAATAAATTTAAGATTAGACTGAAGTTAAATAAATTAAAAATCAATAAATAAAATATAAATGTTTCAATAAATCACAATCAGTCTCCCCAGGTTATTTAAATTTGTTGTAATTTTCTTCTCATTGACCTATGTGGTTTCAGGGATCTTATATCTGTTGCTTGGCTTTAACTAAGATTAAAAATTCATTTATACATACATATATATATATATATATATATATATATATATATACATATATATATATATATATATATATATATATGTTTTTTTTTTTTTAAATACAGGGTGCAAAGCATTGTGACGAGAATACCTTTATCTCCGCAACTATTGGTCGCAAATACATAGTTTCAGTTACAAAATGTTTTAAAGAATATGAGCATTTGTGGTATAACATGTTTAAATTTAAAATATCTATTTTTTCAAAATTGCAAAAACTAAATTTTTACATAGTCCCAGATCCCTATAATCATATTTAGAAAACTGACACTCATCCTAACAAACAGTTTCATTTCTATTCTCCCAAAATGGAACATGATATTTAAAGTTTGGATTTTCTAACATATTTCGGCCTTCAATAAGGGATCGGTTTAAAAATCCTAATTGGACTTTGTTTGCATTTTCCCTGGGTTTATTAAAGAATTTTTCATTGACTTTTTAATAAAGCCCGAGAAAATGCGAAATAATCCTAAATTTTGAAACTAACTATCTCAGACAATTTTGGGTGCACAAAAGTGAAACTTTTTGTGTTATATTTTTTAGGTTAGAACTCAACTTACACTATTAGTGTCATGAAAATTGTATAAAAATTATCAGTTTTGTGATTTTTAGTAAATTGATTTTTTAAATTTAAACATGTCATATAATGAATTCTTACATTTTTTTTTTAAATACATTTTCTTATTGGAGGAAGTTTGAGACCAATTGTTGCGCAAATAAAGGCCTGCTCTCGACTTTGCACCCTGTATATTCTAAACATTTCTGGGTACTACTTTGTAAGTCCATGGATAGTTTATAAATATATTTGAATGCTGAAGTTTATAGAAAGTTTTAATATTTCAACATAAAAAATAATTTCAAAAATGAATGTACCAATACACCGCTAAAATAATATATAATTGAGTTTAGAATATATTGTTAATTTATAATAATAAGAAATTGAAACAAAAAATTAAAAATTAGTTAGAAGGAGGAAATTTTTAAAATGTCCAAATACTTAAATACATATATATATATATTTAATCATAATATTTTTCTAAAATATTTAACATACTTCATATTTTTAAATTTCAGTGCATGTGTGCATACATATTTTCAGTTTACAGCAGCAGTTTACAAAAATGATGTTTGCAGGTATTTAAATTTATTCCACATGGCAATGTAATTGGTATTTTTTAAATGTTTAAATTTCTTTAAATTGAGTCAACGCAATTTTTACCTCATTTGATGTAATTATGCTATCATGGCATATTAAATAATTGATAAATGTAAATATTATTAGTATTAATAAATAATATAGTAAATCGTCCTTTTTTTAAGCAGAATATCTTTTTTTATAAAGATGTGGAATAAAATTGAATTGAATCTTTGTTTTATTATGCAGTTAAACAATTTCATATATTTTATTTAATAAATAAACGTAAAGAGATATTTAAAATTGTAAGTCGGTGAAACTTAGGATATTATTTTAAAAATATGCAATTTGCATAACCTAGATTGTATATATATTATCATATAAACATTAAATAAATACTTCAGAATTTAAAAAGAAAAGAAAAGAAAAAGAATTACATACCTTCCTCATTTTCTTCATAAGAATTTCTCCAAGAAAACACCCTTCCAACTAGCATTTTAAAATACATAATGACCAGTCTGGAAGGGTATTCACTTAAAATTAGCTCTCATCTTTTAAATTCTTTATGTTACTTCATTCAGAAGCAGAAGCATAATAACCAAAAATAGTCATTTTAACAATTTCCATCTCAGAAGACTGAATTAATAAAATGAATCCATAATTTCTAAGCGGTTTTCTGTAACAGGAGCAGTTTTTTCTGCGATACAATGCTACTTACAAGTATATCAAATGTTAGGCTAAAGAACTTACGCAGATATGAAAATGATTGTTTAATTGATATTAAAATAAGACTTTAATAAATAGAA
This sequence comes from Salticus scenicus, assembly GCA_963930645.1. Lineage (NCBI taxonomy): Eukaryota > Metazoa > Arthropoda > Arachnida > Araneae > Salticidae > Salticus > Salticus scenicus. Next base: position 179,882,488 of record OZ005648.1, on the reverse strand, counting down.
AATAGAGACTATTACAGGTTAAAAATATTACATTTTTACCTTTTCTAAAGCTTATCCAAGTCATTATAACGCGAAAACTGAACAAAAAAGATTACATTACACGTTTTAAAATTACCGCTTCACATAACGGCACGACATTCCCAAGACCTTTGAATTTGCACGGTCAGCGAGAATTAAATAAATGCAATCCACAGATGTCAGTTTCATCTGCTCTTCCCTTGTTACATCCGGAATAATCATGTTTCAAAGTTCAACGTTTGAAACATAAATTTATTAAGCATTTATAGCTATAGAGGTCAATATTTTAAGGAAAAATGGAGCTGAGTTAAACAATTATTTAAATTTTTATAAAGTATTTGAAAAACTTATGAGATCACTTTATTTTTCCATTTTAAAATCTCGAATTAAACGGAAAAGCATATTTTGTTTTAGTGTATATTTTAGTATTGAATAAAATATTCAGTGAAAATAAATAAAATAAAATAAGAACAATCAAACAGAGTAACGATTTAACAACATTATCAATATTAATAATTTATCAGTAACATTTAAACTTAAATAGAATCATAAATAAAATATAATAAAAGTTGAAAATTATGCTTAAAGAAAAGAAGAAAAAAACTCATTCTGTAACTTCCCGATGAGTATTAGAGACCGCGAGGTTCTACTCTCGAACCTTACAGACGGGAAGTGTTGGCTTCGATTCCTGGTCACGCTCGTCGACTTAGGTTTTCGGAGTTTTCCCGTGATTTTCTTTGAAACTCGCGTAAAGTACTATATTACTTATTCAATAACATCCGTGATTAGCTTTTTGTATCTAAACTTTGGGTCTGGGGAATGCATAGATTTTCATGACAGAAGACAATCATTTTTATGCTGTATAGAAGATCTTAGAAAATGTATTTTTCTAGGGGTTTATTATTATTATTATTACAAATGAAAAAAAAAAAAAAAACGGTAAATTTGTTTTAAATCATCAGAAAACGATGTTTCAATTATTCGTTTTAAAGGTGATATCGAATTCTTTTGAAAGATAATTATAGTGAAAATTTTTATCCACCCTTCCCCCATCCCCCAGGGATCATGCATACTTATTCCTAGGGGAAAAAACAATGTCCTATGAATGATAATAATAATAAAAAAACTGTTTGACTATTACTCGTTATACAGCCAAATTGAATCAATATTATATATCAAATGTATGTCACGCAGAAGGTTTGGTGAGTATATATATTACAGAAGCTGATAGATAGCCTTTCTGTGAATGGAAAATATTGGAACGTGGCAGTGCCACCTGTCGTCCGATATGCACCCAAAGGCAATCTGTAGAGTTTTACGTAATATTAATTTCACTTTCCAAATTTACAATATTTATAAATCACAGAAGTTGAGATTTTTCGTTTCTGTTATGAGATTAAATTGCAACATAGCCACGCCACCTTTTGGCCGATGTGCATCCAAAATGGACCAGTAAAGCTTTACATAAAATCGATTTCACTTATAACTTCAGTGTATCACAAAATTTATTGTTAAATCACAAGAGTTAAAATATTGCCTTTCCGTTAAAATGATTAAATTGCAGATTAGCAACGCCACCTGTTGGACAATGTATACATCCAAATTGTATTAGCAGAGGTTATGATGATATATGCCAATATATCATGTTTAATACATTTGTACACTATAGAAGCTGAGATATAGCCGTCCCATAAATGGAGGGTTTCATTGCATAGCACCGTAATCTATCGGGCGATATATCCCAAATGAAATTCAAATAAACTCCAATTTAGGGCAAGATATAATATTGTAACAAGTTTGGTCGAATTCCATACATTCCTGAAATACAAAATCCACAAAATTTTTCCATGAGTTTAAAATTTTGTAATTTTTTTTCACCTCACCGCTACTGATTATTGGGAAGCATTCTTTACTGACGTGCTAACAAAACGTTAAACTGAAAATGTAAAAAATGCTCTATTCTCTATCATGCTAAAAATTATAAATTTCGAATAACTTACGAAGTTTTTAAATTAGAATGTTGCAAATCTCTCAATAAGATTCTTATCAATATCATAAGTGATATTTTAAAACTGGTCCGATCTCTCTGCAATCATTTGTTCTTGAGATATCGTGTACATGAACTAACGGGCTATCACACTAATAGGTGCCGATACACATTAACAGATACCATACCAACCTTTTGACTTCCGGATTCCTCACGCCACAAAACGTGTAAAAAAATCAAAAGCTGAAGTCAAAAATTTTAAAGGTTAACCTAGTTTCCCAACCAATAGTACTAAAAAGTCATTTTGTCATATTCGTTATAATTACACTGTTACAGAACGTGTTATGACGGTGTCACACTTGAACGTTCTATATAGAACTAGAATTGTACGTTTTATAGATGGTACAAATCAAACATTTTCAGAACGTTCTAAATAATACTATTTCTGAACGTGTTTTAGAACGTTCTTTTGACACGAAACACGGTGTTTGAACTATTGAAACCGTTATTAGACGTTCACAGAACGTTCCTGTGCTACTTGGGTATATATATATATTATTTTTTTTTCCTAGATATGCAGTCTAACTCAGTTGGAATTTTTTCATGAATTTATGATCTTCAAGATGCTGAAACTTATAGAGTTATTTAAGAAAATATTTAGCATTTCGTGGGTGTTTAGTAGAACTTACATAAAAAAAAAAAATAACGATTTTGAAATTTATAATTAGTTTTTGAGAAAAAAAATAAAATGTGCATTTCTATGGGTGAAAAAAAAAAAAAAAAAAAAAACCGCATGATTTTGTTATATTTTTATTTCTAATAATTTTTATTTAAAGACATTGGAAAATCTATTCCTTATTAGGCTCTATTAAACATACAGAAAAAAGTCTTTTCTTGAATATATGAAGAAATTTAAGAATTTGGAAGTTTATAAATTCATGAAAAATTGCAAACTGAGAAAACATAATTTAAAGATTCCAAATCTGCAAAAATATATCATAATCCATTAGAATTGTTGCTGAATATATATTTTATAAAACAAACATAATATAGTTAAGTTTCTAAATATTGAATGGAAAAATTTGATTTTGATGAATTTCATTAGTGGTGCCAAGCCCTCTTAAGAGAGGAATGTGTGAGAAAACTGCTTTGTTGAGAAAACGTGTAGCACGGTAAAAATATTTTCGACCAAACAAATCTTATAGAGATTATTCAATCACTAAGATCATAAATTCATTACACTTCATTTTTATAAATTACATGGGTGCGTGAATAATACAAAAGTACCTCAAATACAGATACACTATTATAATCTTACGTTTTTTCAAATAACATAAAAACTTTAACATTGTAAGACAAACATATTTCATTAAGTAATTTTGTTAATGATTATCTTGCATTCAAAACAGAAAATACAATTTCTGGTAGCGGCGAAATTCCCATTATATGCTTGTTCTAATCATGGTTGTGATAATGATTTCGCTAAATGCTATGTTGTTATCTAAATTACGAATTCATATCGCATTTGCTTTGTCTTCGTATGACAACAATTTTATGAGCTATTAAGAGCCATTTGCTTAATCACTTATTTCAGTAATTTTACTGTGCATGTAATGAGAAATTAAAGAATAATCAAAGAAACTATCAGTGTTATCCTTTTCATAGTAAAGAATAGAGGGGAGGGGAGATTGTCTGTTATATTTTAACGATAAATATATACTTTTTCTTTTTTTTTTTTTTTTTTTTTTTTTTTTTAGATGGATATATTTTTTCTTATCTTCACTACTTACATATTACTATAAACGCCCATGCAAAAGCATAAAGGAATTAAAAATTAACAATGTATAAAATATGAACTACTGTTAAAAACATATTCGGCACTAATCCATTTTTTTTTTAAGAAAAATAAAAATAAGCAATAATTTTAACATAGAGAAATTATATTAGTAATTAAAAGTACAAAATATTACATATAATAAATAAAATTTAATGTTGAAGCATGTGCAGAGCAAAAATGCTCATGAGTTATTCATATGGAAAATTCCAGACCTGTGTAACATACCACTTGCTTTACTCTTCTGTTCCATGCAGTTTCACAGATATGTCATTTCAAAGTTGGGGACTCCTTTCTAAAACACCGATCGAATTGAAGATATTTTTCATTAAATTAGGTATTTGTAAATATTATTTCCTCTTAACCTGTTAAATTAATAAAATTCTCGTTCATAAAGCTACTTCCTTAAATAGCAAATCAGAAATTAAATTTAACTTAAAATGTAAGAAAATGCTGCACATGACTCATAAAAACATTGATTTATAAAGATCTGAGTGTGAAAACAAACGAAACTATTTTTGCATGTTGCCTTTCATTTTCTAAAATTTATATTTTAGAAGCCATATACTGGTATCTAAAAAAAAAAAAAAAAAATAGTCACATCCTTTGAGTGAATTTGTCATAACGTTACTAGGAATTGAGTAACATGACCGATTTTCCGTCTTCTTTGAGGATATCGTAAAATAAAAAGGAATTGAAGAAGACTTTGATAATTTTGCGTGTTGCTAATTTAAACAGATCCTCCTCCAGAACTGAGCGTGTAAATTTTATAGTTTTAAGTAGATACAAAAGCTTTAGTCAATTGGGAATGCAATAACCTGCAATATTTAGATATTCTAAAATATTTTACTAACCCTCTTTATCGAGATTCATACCTTCCAATATTCTAGTTAATATTTCGTAAAATTGTTAGTGTATATATATATACATATATATATATATATATATATATATATATATATATATATATATTTGTGTGGGTACTAACAATTTTACGGAATATAAATTAGAATTTTGGTATTTATCTTCAATTTATTTCATCAGAGAAATTTCGTTAAAATATAAAGCGGATATGTTTATAACGAATTTTCTGGCATACAAAAATCTCATTACTGAAAGTCTACTCCAAGGATTTAGAGTTTTATGCGGTTATTTTCTAAACTCGTATAAATACGGTCTAGTAAACCTTAGAAAAGTCCTCAATGTGTGCAATTCCACCAGGTTTAGAACCTGTTGCAGTCATCTGGCATAGGCTCAGTCATCTGGCTATATACCAAACAACAACAAACAGACTATGTATAGAAATTTGTATATGAATTTGCTAAATTAAAATAAAAATCTGTTATTTTTCATTAGCGTTCGACTTTCATTTATTATCATTGATTTTTTTCATTTATTATCATTGATTGTTTTATGGAATAAAAAAAATTTTTTTGGATTAATATTTTTTACACTCTTAAAACTGTGCCTCTTATTTCAGAGGTACATTTTTCCCGATTGTGCCTTTGAAAGGTAAGAGGCACAAATGGTGACTTTGAAATTAAGAGGCATATTTTTGATTTTTGTGCCTCTGAAAATTAACAAGGATATATGATTTTTGTGCCCTTGAAAATTAAAAGGCACATCTGGTGCCTTTGGAATTAAGAGATACATTTTTACTTTTTTGTGCCTCTGAAAAGCACATGTTAGAGGATGGTACACATTGAGAATCGATCTTTGAAATTATTGTCTTAGATGTATGAAGATTTACATACACGTGCATTGAAATGGCTCAATGTTAAATATGTTAAAAATTCTCAAAAATTCTTAAAATTTTAAACCATTTTTTTTAAAGTATTAAAATGCTCCATTAGACTCAGTTTCTAAATTTTCCTCTCGATTTCACAATATTATAATTTATCAATATAATCTAAACATATTTGTGTATTAATTTATATATTGATCAGTTAATTTCTTTGAAATATTTTTGTGTTTGTTAAAAATTTACATGTAATTTCAGCATTCAAACATATATATATATATTTTCATTTAATTTAACAATCAGTGGTTAAATTCATGCAGAAATATGGTTAAAATATATTGATAAATTATAATAATGTAAAATAGAAGGGGAAATTTAAAATGGCATTCTCATGAAACATTTAAAAAATTTTCAAAATAAAATAAAATTTTAATACTTTGAGAAATTTTAATATATTTAATAGTGATACATTTCAATGCGCATGTAAGCAAAATTTTCATAACTCTAAGACAGTATTTTCAAAGAATGATTTTCAATGTGTACCATCTTTCTAGGCACAATGGGCTTTTCTTATTTTAAATTCCTTTTTGCGCCTTTTATTAAAGGCATGTTTCAGTGATTTCATGAAAATTGCTCTTGTGCCTTTTTTTTCTCATCTACTAAAAGTTTTATGCTTATTTGGACATAAAAAAAATTGTATATTTTCCCAATTTATGGGGTTAAGCTTATATAAATGTTAGTTTGCATAGATCAGATACAAGAAAAAAAGAAAAAAAAAAAGATATTCATAAGAAGTGACCAAAAAATATAGTTATAGGAATGCACATGAATATAGCTCATTAACTACGCTTCTGAATTAAGCGCAATCATTCATCTGGAAGAAAAGAAAGAAACAAGATGCAGCATGAAAGCCACAACATTTGTTGCAGCTGTCATGCTGTTTTCGATGCAAAATTTCTGTATTTTGAAAACAATTAGCCAACATTTCTTTTTCCTGATGGTGCATCAAACTTAATAATTTTCACCCAAAATAACTGTTATTTGATTTTTCCCATTTATGGCATTTGTTAACCTTTTTTTTTTTTTTTTTTTTTTTTTTTTAAATCTTTAAAGTGTTGTTGTTGTGTGTGCGTGTGCATGCACTTTACAATTATCTTAAATTTAAAATATATACAAATAAATAAAATTTAAGTCTAAAATCTCATAATTTCCAATTTGTTTCTTAACTTCACATATTAACATTACCTTTATGAAATTGATAATCATAAAATTAAAAATGTTTGTCAATTACTGTTAAATAAGCAATACACTTTAAAAATCATTTACATTCTATCCCCCCCCCCCACCTGCAAACACCTTTCTTCCTTACTTTCTTTTTGAGAAAGTAGCTTAACCTAAATTGCAGAATAATTTGTTAAACACAAAAGTACTTAAGTTTTAGAAAAATAAATAAAATAAATAATAAAGATTATTTGATTGAAAAATGTTGATGAAAATAAAACTCTTTTAAACTAATTATTTTGCTGTTTGTCAATCCATCGTTTCTGCTATTTAGAATATTTACAGGGATCACAGTGTTGCTCTAGTTTTATGTGTTATTTTACTCTTTTGTCACTATTATTTCAGAACAATAATTTAAAAAAAATATTATAACATTGAAATATCAAGAATTATTTTTTCTTTTTAATAGTGGTAACAGCTTATTAAAATGCATATAAAAATATAGAAACATTGCGACTCCTGCATTCAATATCTTAAATTTCAGAACTGCTAATCCCTCAAAAGAGATAAACATGAAATGTTAACATTTACTTTAAATTTCCTTACTATAATTATTATAACATTCATTAATTTTAATTATGTTTAATTATCACTGATTACCTAATAAATAAATGAATAAAATTAAAATTTGTAACTTTTTGCTGCTGAGTAGTTATAATATGTAGTAAATATAAAACACAAGCGAGTTAAATAATTATATTTTATTAACATTCACATCAACATTTTTAATATTTTAATAAAATGATTAGATAGAAATGGTTTTGAAAACTTTTTCAACAGTTACATTTTGAAAGAATCTAAAGAACTGACTATTGTAAAACTGCTACTTGTTCTCTGTAGAGCTTTCTTTCTTTTTCTTTCTTTTCTTTTTTTTCACTATAAAAAATACTGGGCACTGGCCTCTTCTTCCCTCTTCTTCTGAGAACATTCACCTATAAAGATTTAAAAAAAAAATGCTCACGATTTTATATTTATTTATGATAAGTTTAAATATCGGATTAAAATATTTTAGTTATTGTTTTTAATAACATGCATATATGAAACAACTTAAAATGCAAAACACTGTTATTATGTGCCCAGAAGCAGAATTTCCTGTATCTACCTGCAGCAAAACAAAATTTATCAGGAATTCCGGAATACCGGATTAAGTTTAGCATGAAGGAGAGTAAGCAATTCATAAAATATATAAAATGCCCACCTACAAAGAAAATAAATTAAGAAAATAAGTGCTCCATCAGTAGCCAAGCGGTTGTGCTCAAAACTGGTAGACATGAAGTGCTGGGTTTGATTGTGACATGAAGTGCTGGGTTTGTCAACCTATCCATTTAAAACTTTCTATAGTTTTCACTGAAACTTGCATAAATATACTGGATAGGTCCCCTTATAAAGGCCCCAACGGAGAGCAACTCCTTAGGCTCAGGTCACTAATGTAGACAACTGGCCTTAAGCCGAACACCAGATGGTAAAAACACACTGGAGAAATAAATTACTTTAACATATAAAAACGGCAATATTTTCACTAGTATCAACATGTAAAATCTTATTTAATAAGATAGTGTAATAAAAATACACATTTAAAAAAAAACTTCTATTTACAAAGCACAAAATTTACAATGTGTCACATCATTACAGGGAGAATAAAAATAAATTATTATAAACCTAATAAACTTTATCTTTGAATTTAAAATTAAAATATTTTTTACCATACTTAAAGGAAAAAAAAAAAAAAAAAAAAAAAAAAAAAACATGTATACTTGTGGCATACAACGTACGAGCTACATTTAAATTTTAACATAAAATTCAAACGAATGAAACTATTATTTAGCAAAAGGTACTTACTTACTTTATCCTTAAGTAATTTTCTATCCACTCTTCATAATGGCTACTCTACTTCTATTCCAAGAAATTGTTTCGTACCTATTATCGTTCAAACTTCAATTCACATTTGTTTCACATTTATTTCACATTTTCAATTTGTCATTATTTCCAAGCTTTGAGACTTATAGTTACAATGACTTTTCACTCGACTGATCCATATTTTTACAGAAATTCACGGAAACAGGTGCACACACAATATCTTGTAGCAATATTCTTCGAACGTAAACATCCGCCATCGAAAACACTGATGCATGCTGGATTCGGTTGTTACGCATGCTCAGTTCCGTTATATGCAGCGCTTAGAAATCTGAACAGCGTTTTTAAAGGCACAAATTTGAGTTTGTGACTCTCGCTGAGATCGAAGTTCAGTCGGTGCTTTTCATTTTGTTATGCCTTCTATATTTCTTCCAGTATCAGAGGCACTTTGACAGTGAGCCTCTTGATAGAAGGCATAATTTACTTGTGCCTTATGTTTAAGAGCTACAGTTTTAAGAGTGTAACAGGCTTTAAAACGTTTTTCACGGGAGAAACTACGCTTTAAAACACACTGTAATTAACGTATATAAACTGAACAAACTTATTTCAGCTAGTAAATTTTTTAAACTGAAAATTAACTAAGAGATAACGAATTGATGAAGGAATTCACTGCGTAAAAATTTAATATATTAAAGAAAACGAGTAAATATTTTACCTTATTTTATGCCGATTATATGCTATTTTTTTTTCTTTGTAAGATAATGAAAATTAAAATAAGCTAAATTAGTTTTCTCATTAAAATTATGGATCAATGTTGTAATTTATCACTGTTACATAATGAAAAGATTTTTAGTTTCATTTTATCAAAATATTTGTACACTAAATGAAATGTTAAAACTGTATAATTTTTATAAAACATAATTTTGAAAAACCGATGCAATATACGTATCTATCTCTCTCTCTCTCTCTCTCTCTGTATATATATATATATATATATATATATAAACATATATATGTATGTATGTATATATAGGAATAAATTAACAAACGAAAGAAATTAAATAAAACCCCAAAAAACACAGAGGACTCCATTCATATTCATTTCAAAAGTTTTATATATATATAGGAAAGAAATTCTCTTCCTATAAATAAAATTCGATTTGTAGGAAATTATTAAAAAAAAGTAAATTAATAAATAAAATTAATCGTTAAATTATTGCGTAAAATAATCAGTAAACTAAACAAAATTCAATTTATTCACATAATTATGTTTGTTTTGATCTTAATCCACTATAAAGAACTATTCAGAAATAGTCTAACTGTAAAATCACTGGACATTTACTTTTACATAATTATTACAAAAAACTATGACTCTATAATAAATAAATTCCTTCTAAAGATTCAAAAATCGTTTTCTAAAGAAAATAATTTCTACAGCGAACTATATTATTCCTTCAAAACAATTTATATATATATATATATATATATTTAAAAAAAAAAAAAAAAAACTTTGGTAAATTAGTTAAATTAAATAGTTTATTATTTGATTCTTTTAAAGAGTTTTATTTTAGTGTTATATCATAACGCAAACTCTAGTTTACTCACTGTCCATATTGCACTTTTGGCTTTGATTTATTTTTCCTAGGCATAAGATAAGCGGTACTTCTACCTAGAGATGACATTCATGTGTGTGTGTATATAACTTGCTCTATCAGACGTGTCTTCGAATTGTTAACTTCCATTTAAAGAGTTAAAAAGAGAACAACGCGGTGCACATAAAAAATGTTTTACAAGGGATGCATAAAATTTTAATTATTGCTAAGAAATGTGCGATATGATTGCATAAAACATGGGTAAAAATTTTGCGCAGAACTCATGCCGGAATTTATGAAATACAATTTCCTTCTTATTAAACCAGCGATTTTATAAGTAGGGTAAATTTTTAAACAAATATCGCTATGTGTTCTGCACCAAATTTCTACTTCCGCATAAAATTATTTCTGCACATTAATTGGCTTTTATGTGCGTAATTCTGTAAATTACACATAATTTCAAGAACTTGAAGATTAAAATAACCCTCAACTACACCATTCTACAATGACAACGTGTGAGCCTATCCATATCTGTAGACCTGCATGGTGATTATGTAAGAATTACAAATTAAAATTAAGTTCCTACCATAACTATCTTTCAGAGTCCTACGGTATTCCATGATGTGTGTGTGTATACATATATATGAAAGGATAATATAAGCAGGATTCTAAATTAGTATTTAAATTAATATTAAGTGATAACTTAATATTAATATCTCATAGTAAATCTTAATTTTAAGAACAATTTTATGAGAATTCTATTTGAGTGCCCAGGTAAAGTTAGTTTCTCAACAGAGCTTCATAGCGCGGGAATCTGATTTCAGAATAAGTTTTGTAATAAAAATTGTGCAATAGTCGAAATAAGCGGTAAACCATTGCGAAATACTAAATCCTAGATGTCCGGGTCAAACAATGAGAAATGTTAGGCGTGTTTTAGAGTAGCAAATTATCCAATAAGCATTCATAAGAATAGTTTCGGTTCCCGCCGAAATATGCAGTATTTAAGCGGGAGCACACGAAAAATCGTGGCTTTTTAAGATAATCACTTGTTAAGTAAACTCACGTTTAATTAAGATTTCATCATGTAATAATCTTACTAGCTAAACTCGCGGCGCCCTTCGGGGTTCGCCGAAAGTGCCGGCCATCGGCACCTTTTTCCGGGATATACTGCTGAGGATGTCTGAACAACCGACCCATGCATGCATCATCTATTGTGACTGCATCTTGTGTGTGTGTGTGTGTGTGTGTGTGTGTGTGCGCGCGCGTGGGTATGCACATTTCTGTTAAAATTGAAAAAAAAATACATACACTTTCTCTCTCCATATATATATTTATGTATATCTGTATATAGAAAATATATTTCAATTTTAAGATAGACATATAGTAAACCTTTAAAGCGATTTACTCGAAAAGTATTACTTAAAGATACTAGAGGACACTAAAAAACATAATAGATTAATTTTAATTTTGCATTGTCTTTTCAATCAAAGAATTGAAACACTAAGATACTTCCTAAAGACATACTGTTTAATTCACTTTCTTATGTATTTCTATGAAACATTTATAAGTTAAAATAACAATTATTATGTGTAATTTGATTTTGTTTTGAAAAAAAAAATCATTATCTGTGTTAAATTTTTTTAAAAATTACTATCATAAGGAAAACTTGATTGAACACTACAGAAAATTAATATTTGCTTATTATGTTACATTCTTAAATTTTCACTGAATGTGCGAATATCTGTAAAATTGAGCAACATAAATATAACTCAAATTTTATACAGATATAATACAGAGAATTCTGTAACGGATTATGGGTAGTGTATACCAAAAATAAACACCAAATTAAAAACACTTTGTTTTCTTTGAGAATGATATTTATTAAATATTTTTCAAATATTAGTTAACTGTACTAAAATATCATGATATATTTATATCTGTGTTCTGTTCGAAAATATCATGCATTATCTTTTAAAAAAGTATTCAGAGTCTTAGATACAATAAATATTACTTTCAAAAACCTTTTAAAAGGTACGTGAAATATTTTGAAACCTTTGTATAAAAGTATATAATCTTATAATCCATATAGGAAAATAAAAATTACAAAATCTTATCAATTTTTTTTGCATGTAAATGGGAAATTCATAATGTATTTATGCGATATGTTAACTATTCAGCATCTTTTTCCTGTACGTAGACATATACACGCATATATTAACTTAAAAATCCTTTCGGATCAGACAAATATAATATTTAAATATTTTTGAAAATAACTTTTGAAATTTTTAAAAGCAGTATTAAACATCATTTAAAGTAGATACTTTTTGAAGATTTTAAATTTTTATGCATAGTTCATGATTTTATTTAGAGTCTTGATTTTATAGGTTTTTATTTTTTTAAATGAGAATATTGAGAACGTTTTGTACATTGGTTTATAATTTGCGAAGCACTAAATAATTAAAAACCACGTGCGAAATAACTATTTAAAAGAGTAAAATCCGCTGTAAGAGGCACGTTAAAAATATTTAAAAGAATTTTAAAAGGTTAAAAGACAGTTAGACAACATGTTTCGTGCTTATTTACTAGCACATCATCAGGTCTCGTCAGTTAATGAAAGCCATCGAGCTTTATCTTGTTGTTCTAAGAAAGGCTGCCATAGGGTTGCCAAGTCTTTACTCTGATTCTCGTTGATGCATTTATCGCCAAATTTCCAAATCATGATCTTTTCGTATATGTCTAATGTGTATTCGGTGTGAGGGGTTGCTAGAATTTTTTTGTTAATGAGCTGCAGAAATAGGCATTGTTAGTAATTTATAAAAATTCAGAAAATAATTTTTATCTGAAATACATTTGTATTTTCATTTTATATTCAGAAATCCCACTTTATATCTGAGTAAGGCTGAGAAATTTCTCACGAGTTTTTTTCCCCTCTAATGAGAAATCTGAAATACAAAATTTTATTAGAAAAATGCAGAGTAAAAAAAGAAAAAAAAAAAATCTCCAATGAATTTTATCCACACATAATTATATGAAACTGAAATCTAAAACTGGGTTCACGTAACTCGAAACACTTTGATCGGTAATATCTGTTATTCTAATTATCTACTATTATTATTATCATTATTATTATTATTATTATTATTATTATTATTGAGGAGAAACTGAGAATTATGAATATGGATGAAAAAGTTTTCTTAACTTTAGTAATCTAAACAGAATCACGTCGTAAACTTTTTTTTTTTTTCTAAATCGTAAAAATATGAATTATTTTTCAAATTGATAGTCTTATGTGAAAAATTACATAGAATAAAATAAGACTCTTTCATCGTTAGTGGGCCGCGGTAACCCAGTCGTTAGGACACCAGTTTCGTAATTGGAAAATTTCGGGTTCGGTTCTCAAACAGGCCAAATACCGTCGCGTACACTAGTGGTGGCTGGCGCACGTAAAATCTGTCGTGGCCGCAATGTCTACCATGTTCCCATCAAAATTATATCCCTGGAGGTTACCGAAGCGGGGGAGCTATTTTCTCCGTTTCTCTCCGGACCACCTCTAGGGTTAAATCCCAGACCTTCGCCCATTGCCCATTCCGCAGCACTAGTGCAACGTAACCCCCCCCCCCCCAAAAAAAAAGCAACTTTCAGCGTTGAATACATGCATTAAAAGATTTTATAATACATTGAAAAACTTTCTTAAAATAAATAAATAAATAAATGGTTAAAGGTAGATAAATTTTTACTACTTTTGTAACTACTTTAAAAAAAATTCTTGTGCGTTCTTTGTTGTGAGGAAAACTTTAATTCATGAGATGTTACAAATGGATTGGGCTTTATCAAGAAACTTTAATGTACATACTGAAAATGAAAAAAAACCTTTATTTGTTTGGGGTCTGTGTGTTTGTCTTTTCGAATCTCTACATTTACCACGATAGCGACCGTAAAAATCACCTGAATGTCTTGCAGATTCATAGATATATTCATGAGTTACAATGAGCTCTACAATTTTGGGTGTATAATCTGTTTGCGTATCGTGTACAGCAACACACCATATTTTTACTTATCATTACGGCCTACGGGCAGAATTTCATTCAAACACAATTTAACATAGTTACATTACTTTCAACAAACTAAAATTAACATAAATTTTTGAAATGCTTAAAAACATTTTTTTCTTTAGAAAAATGTGTCCTTTGACATAGTACTTAATGTACAGGACCTTACAAAATTGTTCCTACAATGTCACGTAATCATATAAATTACGTAAAATTTTGAACAATTTTTCATGAGCTACATAGAAAATATTGTACAGATTTACTGCTGCATTTAAAGTTTGTGGTTCGTTTACAAGGACATAAAAAATTTCATAATATTACAGCCTATTAACAGATTTCAATGTAAGCGCATTTTAATTTCTTTTATACTGTATTCAACATAATTGAATCGATATACCTTATAAATATACTTAAAAGAATATTTTATTTAGGAAAAAAGGCGTGTGTATACTCAGTAACTTCTTTACAAGACTACATAAAAGAAATCCGATGACATACTGATATCATCCAAATGTTGTCAAATTTGGTACAATTATTAATAAATTACAATGTATTTGTTATATGCTTTTTATTTATGTATATAATAACTGTGGGTCGTGTACAGGAATACGCAGAAGAATTTCGCACCATTATTGGCTACAGTCAATAAGTTATAAGGTGTATATGAAATCCCAATAGAAGCAAATAATGAACACTTTTATTATATTGGTCAAACAAAAATAACTGTAGATAAACGAATTCAAGAACATATCCGTAGCATCAAAGAAGAAAATCTGCATTATTCGATTTTGTATGTATTAACCCAGGTATAGTATCTAAATGGAATAAAGCTAAAATTATCTCAGCTGCACATAACCTACAAGAATTCACTATTTCAGAAGCCATTAACATTACAAAATGTCCAACTGTAATAAACTTTAAAGATGCAGCAATTTTACTAAAAATATGGCATTTCCTTCTAAAATCAGTTTTGTTTATTACAAATATCTTATAGTTTTCGATGTGTCAAGTATCAGTCCCCAGAAAATTTTCTCTATAATACGGACTCATATGTGTTCTCTATTGTTCAAACTCACGTAATCTACTCCATAACTCAGCATCTTATTCCTTGAATTCAACTAAGTATAAGTTCTTCGACGCCACCTTGTTGATCTTGCAAGATACCACCCTTTCAATTCCTATAGTTCATGTTACAAGTCTTCACTCTTCAAGTAATCTACTGCATAGCTTAGCATCTCACTCATATGGATATAGGTTCTTCGTCACCACCTTGTTAACCTTGCAAGATTCGACCCTTGTGTTTCCGAGATTTCTTTCATGAAAGTTCGTCTTTGAAATAATCTCTACCATTGCTTCGTATCTCACGCATATGGATTTAAATTCGACGGCACTACCTTACAAGACTCCAACCATGTGTTTACAAAAAACACCTAAAATTCATTGATATGTTTTCTTGCCAATGGGCAGCTTACGTACAATAATATACCAAGCTATGTTTTAACTTTAACTGTAAACTGTTATTTTAGTATATTTAAACTGCAAGAAAGACACATTTTTGTGATTCTTGCAGATGCCGTCAAAATTAAAGCAAGAAGCTATGGTTGTACATATGCTTTTAAAATGGTTTTAATTAAATTTAATATTTTAAAATACGTGTTTGTGAAGTGTTTTCTTAATGAATAAAATAATAATAATAATCTTATAAGTGCATTTTAACATGTTTACACTTCATTAAACATAATGAATAAAACATTGTTATTAGAATGTTTAAATGCATGGTTTCTATAGAATATTGAAGGCATAGAACTGGTAAATAATTTTCAAGGCTACACAAAATAGTTCCGATAAGTTATGCAATCATTCAACATCAAATTATGTACAAGTATGTATGAGTTATAAGGAATTAACACAAGGCTATACGTTACAAGGAAATATATGTATATATACATATGTAGGTAGACAAATATAGACATACGGGGGTTTGGGAAGGAGTCTGACCGCTCAGATACGTATCTGATTATGTAGCAAATTAATCATATGTATGTACATGTATATATATATATATATATATATATATATATATATATATTTAAACAACATAGAATAAATAAAAAATGACCTTCTAAATATTGAGTGATGCAAATAAGAAATTGAAGCTCTTGATCTGCAGATACATTAGTGGTTAGTGTGCTATATTAAATAAGTAATCTATTGTTTCTTGGTTTATATTTCAAACTAAGAAGACAGTATCAGCAGCTCAATCAGCTTGAGCAAGGGCTTAAAAAATCATTAATAATTATCCTACGATTTTTAAAAGAAACATTTCTTTGTGCATCTGAATAATGAGTGTTAGTTTCGTTATCTTTTATGCAACATAACAATATTAGAATATGTTTTAAAGAAATAACTCCAACAGACATCCTAATTTTCTTGTGGGTTCCTAAACACAATTCATCAATGTTATGTATACCATTTTTAATGGGAAGCATAATAATTAATCTTTGATACTGTACATGAGTTTCGAAACATTCTAAAAATATTTACGGAAACATGATTGTAGGTAAAGGAAACAATACTAACTTTTCAACTTTCGGTGAAAAGATGAAAAAAAAAGTTATAAATACATGCGCCATTTTTCCCTTTGTAGAAATCAAGCTTTTTCTTTTCTTTTCCTTTTTTTATTTATTCATTTATTTATTTTTTAATAAATTGAAATATATTAACAAATATTTTACTAGATTATCTTTCGTTACCGGAACATAAATTAATGTTTTTTTAACACATTTTTTTTTTTTTTTTTTTTTTATAAATGTTAAAATTTACAATTCGATCTATTCATTTATTTATTTATTTATTATAGTAACCACATAATAATTTTTGAAACGGAAAAAAAAGTGCTTACAGAACTTCTACAAAAAAAAAAAAAAAAAAAAGAAAAAAAAAAAAGAAAAAAAAAAAAAAATGCGTGTCATTATACCACTTTTTTCACAAAATATCCTGCAATTATTAATTTTTCCTTTTTCTTTTTCCTTTTTTTTTTTTTTTTTTTTTTTTTTTTTTTTTGCATATATTTGCACCTTTCTTTACTCAAAACAATAAAAAGAAAAACCTTCCGGATGCTGTTTCTAAAGATAAACTCCCTCGATAGAAAATTATACAGAAGAAAAAAAAAAATATGCTGTACGTCCTAAACTAGTTCCCAGGTTTATGACAAGTTTAGGAGAGAAAAACTGTTATTATTTTTTGTGAAATATTTAAAAATATACTAAAGTATCACATTAAATATATTTTTTTCTTCTCCTTAGGAAGTGCTTAAAAAATAAAATTCCTTTGAATTGTTTATTAGCTGTGCAGAAGAGGAAATTAAATTTTCGAAGAAAAAATTATATTTAACAGCATATTTTAGTTAACTTTTTAGAACAATATCAATTTCCGCCCATAAATAAGTTTTAAATAGAATTATTGATTTTTTTCGATATTATTACACTTTTTTATGTAAGTAAACAATAGCTTTTCCTGAAGAATAAGAATAAAAATCTATTATTTGCGACATTTTATATACATCCGCGCATATATGCATACATAATATATTTAATCTAAACTCATTATAAATTAATGCCTTTTAATATATCATTAAAAACAAAAACTATAATTATCATCAGTTGGAATATACTTACTTGATAATACACTCCTTCTCATAATTATAAGGACACCCGTTTTTCTATATTAACTAAACACTAAACACTATTATTTAAACAAATATATTTTTTATTAATTTGAATTTCATTAATAAACTATATTTAAAAAGTTTTATCGTTTTTCTATCATAAAAAACTTTAAATATGGTAAAAAGATAATTTTTCAGGTGTTCACAATTATAAGGACAGCTCGAATCTTAGTAATTTTTTTTTCAGTTATTCTTTAAATTAATATTTTATGGGGTCTCTTTTTAGGGTTAAACAGTCAGACATTCTCTCTGGTATATATATTTTTATTATTAAGTTTCAATATCATTTCATATAGCATATATGATATTCTTAATACATTTAAACTATTTAAAATTGCTTTCCACTTGCATGCACTTTTCTAATATCATAAGTTAAGGTTTTTTGAACTTTTAGGCCATGAGAAAGGCAATAATACAAAAGTTTCTTTCTTCAAACTATTTCCTATTGCTCTAAAAGTAGAGCAAAATTGTAAGTCTTGTTGAAAAAAATATTATTACCCCAAAAATCTAACAAAAAACTGACAATTCCACGTTTAAAATTTGCGGATATTCTCTTAATGTTCATATTAATAGAAAAAATTACTAAATTCATTCTGCCTTCTGTAGAAGCAGCTCCCCAGAGCACCATAGATCCACCTTTTAAAATGCCCGATTCATATCTGCCTTTAAAAAATCTGCTCTGTCTTTTGCTATCTTCAGATCGTGCCTGTAACTGTTAAAACCATTTGGTTAATCAAGAATAAAATGTTTTTCATCCGAAGATGCAACATTTTACCATTTAATATTATCTTTATTCAAATTTAACACAGACGTTCTTTTCCCCATTAAATGCTGATTGATTATTAGAGGTTTTTTATTAGAGGTTTTTTATTGATTATTAGAGGTGTTTTTGAAGAATTTTTCTTTGTGTTCCTGTAAAAAAAACTATAAGTGCTAGAATCTATACAGATTGCGTACCTGTGACCTATAATATGTGTATACATTTTTTGCTCAATTGCATAAGGCGTTTAGATGCTATCGCACTTTTAAGATTTTGGTCCCATAGGCCATAATGATAAAAAAAATTTCTTTGTGTCCTTGTAAAAAAACTATAAGTGCTAGATTCACCAAAATCTATAAGGTTCGTACTATGGTGACTTACATTATACGTACCAACTTTCAGCTTATTCGAACAAAGCGTTTAGACGCTAGCGTGTTCACTCACAGACATACACACATACATACACACATACATACATCATCGCAAAAATAGTGAAAACGGACTCATTGGACCTCGAAACGTATAGAAACATCAAAATCTCAAATTTGGATTTTTGACATGATTAGAATATTTTCCTCACTATAGTGTTCGGAGAGTAAAAAAGGATATAGTTGAAAACAGACATAAATTTTCTAGTGCATTCAGATTGGTTTCACTTTCATGCTGCTGAATTAATTACACACTATATTTCTTTAGTTTAAGAAATGAGTGTGGAAGCGTTATTTTGTTTTTCTTCTTTTAAAATATGAACATTATTATCAAAAGTTTTTTTTTTTTTTTTAATAAATAATAAAAAATAAAAATTGTCGGGGTTCCGTTCACTGAAAGAGCCTCCCTAGTAATTACTGTATGTGTCCCCACGGTATTAAATTTTAAAACAATCCGTTTGTTTTATGCAGATTGTATTAAATTCAGCCCAAAACATCCTTATTATCAACAGCTTTTTTAATTGAACTTGAGAACAAATGTAGAGACGTCCTCAAGTTTCGAAGACAAGATAACGAAAGAATTTTATTTAAAAAAAAATTAGTAATTTTTATCTATGACGTACCTAAAAGGACTTTGTTCAGCGTATATATTATAATAAATTATTATAATAAAAACATAATAACTTTATAACCGACGTCTACAAATTTGTTCCAATTTTTGGGGGACGAATGCAGTTTTGGACAAATGTCTTCGGGATTTCAAATTCGAGGATGGGAGGTCACCCTGTGAAACGTATTAATTTTTGGAGCTTTTCGTACATTAGATTATCTGACCTTTAAACTCGTTTGTTTTCCTCTATGGAGGTCTGATGTAAGAGGTGTTGCATACGGCATATCAGCAGGCAGGGCTGCCTACTAAATATGTATGTCGCAATAGTAGCCAAGGCTACCGCAGAAGCCATATTGACTTTACCAAAACATTACAAGTATTCTTTTTTTTTTTTTTACTTTGACAACTTTGAAACCAATAGATATAATGGATTTCGTTGTCTACTAAAGATGTCTGTCGCAATAGTAGGCAAGGCTACCGCAGAAGCCATATTGACTTTACCAAAACATTACAAGCATTCTCTTTTCTTCTTTTTTTTTTTTACTTTGACAACTTTGAAACCAATAGATATAATGGATTTCGCTGTCTACTAAAGATGTCTGTCGCAATAGTAGCTAAGGCTACCGCAGAAGCCATATTGACTTTGCCAAAACATTCTCTTTTCTTTTTTTTTTTTTTTTTTTTTTTTTTTTGACTTTGACAACTTTGAAACCAATAGATATAATAGATTTCGTTGTCTACTAAAGATGTCTATCGCAATAGTAGCCAAGGCTACCGCACTGACATTTCCATTTTACTGCTTAAAAATTAATCACCAGATTCCATTGAGTGTAAAATTAATGTAGTTTACATACCTAAGTTTGTAGGGCAAATACCATTTGAAGATATTGCTATTATTGAAATTTTATAATTCAAAAGTTTTCAGTATTTGTATACTTCATTTATGTATGCCGCAAAAATCTAAATTTTTACTTTAAAGCATAGATGATACTGCAAAGTATTCGGAGAATCACTGTGTTTTAAGGATTATTTATTTATATTAACTATCTTTAAAAATTCAGATTTTTTTGTAAAAGTTTAAATAATAGTATATTTTAACTGTTTTAATGAGTTTGATAAAAATTTTTACGTTACACCTAAAACAGTGACGTTTTGTTTTAGATTTATACTGAGTGTTTGACATCTGTATCAGACTTTTAAAAAAAATCAAGTTATAACTACAGAAAAAATAATAAATTTCGATAAAAATGTACTTTTTACCACTTTTTTATTAACTCGCTTTCTTATTTGTTTGTCCAGTGCAATTGAATTTTAACTAACTTCCCGACTAGCTAGACACTTGAAACTCTTAGAATAGCTCAGAACACGATAACAATGCATTATTTTAATACATTTCATCATCTTTAAGCAGAATAGAATTCATTTTCAGGTCCGAACTGGTATGACGTGTCATATATGTTGTTTACACTACACTTAGCCTCTCATATACTCAATATGCCAAGCCTCACCTCCACGCAGCCTCACCTCCACCTGGCATTCCAAAAAAGTTGGAAACCAAGTAGGCTCTGGTATTAATGTTCGTAAAAATCTCATATATGTAATTTAATTAATATATGTTTGAAAATTTCTTATAATTGCTCTCTTTATTACGCATTTGATCTTTTTCTTGAAAGTTGAGGGGATAATTCCTCAAAAAATTTTTTAAAAAGTATTTATTAATAGATAGAATTGTCAAGTCTGTATGATACAACATGAAATTTAAAAACGTGGTATATAAAAAGTTATTTTTATCTTGTAATTATTATTAATTTTCATCTAATAAAAATACATAAGCACATTCTCAATTACAACTTCATCTCTCATTATGAAATATATATCAGAATAAATAGATAACAAAATGTAAAAATAATCTGAGGAATGAAATTTAATCATTTTTCAAAATTTTCATTTAAACAAAGACAATTTCATTTGTATTTTTACATATATATTACCATATAGGCTTTCGTGAATAGTTAAACTTTCATAATCTCCGAAATATGAACTGAAAAGTGATATATGATTTCATTTCCTCCCCAAAAGGAAATGAAAGCATATTGTAGGAGATGGCTAGCGTATAACAGTTCGCAGTTGATAATGTAACAGTACATTAACCATTCAGCGTTTCAAACTTACAGTTTAAATTTACTTAAATTAGACCAAATTATTTAAAAGGAGAAAAATATACAAAATGTATGTAGCCTTATTTGCATTGACAAAGAAATATTTGTTTGTAAACACATAGCTTGAAGCAATTAATTTTGAAAACAATGGCACAGACATGAATTTAAAATCTCTGCTATATTTATCTAGAGGAAAGATGAGTAAATAATATTCACTTCTACAAAATGATGTAAGTCAGCAAGATGAATATTTACTAACAATGAAAAGGCAAAATATTGAAAGGAGAATCATTTTGGAGGGTTTGATATCGGTGATAATATCGAACAAGTATGTGTTATGGCTATGAATACAGATAACTGTTTATATAAACAGTCATGTGAAATTTTTCAAAGGATATATATACATATATGTATACAGTATCAGGCAAAAAACTGCATCAACAGTGAAAAAATATCAAAATACCCAAAACGTGTACTTCATGCTTATGTTTAAGGAAGTACCAATTTACTCCTCGAATGTCATGAAAATTAAAAATACAATATTTATAGAAATTCAATATTTTAATTCAAATTCAATATTTTAATATAATGTAGGCTTGTAAAAGTATAATTTACACATACATGCTGTTATCAATAATAAATTTTACATAAATAAAGTGATAGTACATGCCTATTAACCCTAGTTTTCCCAAGACCAAGGCGTTACTGCAGAAAAGTTGCTTTCAGGTGCTGCTTGGCACGTTTTGCAAAAATCACCAGCACTGCGATTCGAGCTTAACTAGATTTCAACTTTAAAATGGGGTCAAAATGACCCCATCTAACGAAAGCGAGGGTTAATCATAATACACGTAAAAAAAGATATTTCAATACTTCCTAGGGCCACCACGAGCTTTCTCAACAAACATACAGCGGTCGAGCATGGAAGAAATCAAATTCTCAATGTTTTCTTTACTGATTTTATGATTACAAAACCTATTAAAGCATTCCTGTAAATGAATCATAGTATCAGGGGTTTTTTACAGAAATTTTAAAACCCATTATATGACAAACACTTTTAATAGGTTTAAAGTTTGGATTATTCCCAGGCCAGTCCAAAACCTTAATACTCGAAATTTTCAGATAATCTTGGACCTAAAAAGTAAAAATAATAAGAAAAATATTTTTATAATAAATATAACAACGATAAAAAAAAAATGCAAATTACACAACAAAATCAAGTAAGAATAATTTAGAATTTACTTACTGATTTTGCCAAATATGAGGGTGCTGAATCTTGTTGAAAAATATGTTTCTTTGTAAATCTGAAATTATCTAGAATAAATGGCTTTAAGCACCCTTCCAAAATATCAGCGTAAATCGATGCATTACATTTCCTCTAACAAGTTTTAGTTTTCCAATCCGCTTGCTTGATGTGCATCCACACACCATTTGTCTTGCAGGTAACTTCACAGTATGTGACATATAAAATGTGGATGAAACGCTTCGCTTTTATGTCTTATAGGTGATGCAGATTTCTTTGCCCAATACTGTATGTGTGATTTTTTTTTTTTTTTTTTTTTTTTTTCGGGGAATTTTATTTTAAACATAAGTTTTAAAATGACATTCCCCTAAACACCATATCATTATAAAGTAGAATAATGCATATTTTAAGCATCGAAAAAAAAAAAAAAAAACTGCAAGCAATTTGATATATATATATATATATATATATATATATATATATATATATATATAATATATATATCTTACATTATCATATAATAAAGCAGGGATTTCACTGTTTTTGTATTTTTCCGACAATTTTTTGTTCTAACATATTTCTGTATTCAATAGAAGTAAGTTCGTAAAACCTTTTTTACGTTTTGAGAGTTCCTGAATACGATTTGATCATTTTTAGAAAAATTCTGTTTGTCCGTCCGTCTGTCGGCCTGTTTGTTTGTGTGTGTGACAAACATTTTGTGGTATCTGTATCTCGAGAACGACTACACAGAATTTCATATAAATATATATGTAATTGCACCTTAACATAAATTAGGGTTTATTAATTTTTGGTGCAAATCGCTCAGAAGGTAGCTCTGCTATAATGAAAATTCTCCCGCTTAAGGAAAAGCTATATCCCAGTTTATATTGTACATAATAGAACAAATCTTTGTATGGAAAATATCCATTATAAAAAAATTACATAGATTCAATTTGGGTGCATTTCGGCTGATAAGTGGTTCTGTTGGATTGCGATTTCTCCCATGAACGAGAAGGCTCTATTTCAGAACCTATTGCACATAATCACAAAAAACTTTATATAAATGTTTATCAATTAATGATCACTATTAGGCATTTCGTTGGTTAAATCTGCATGCATACTCTTTCTGTACTAGAATTTAACCCTTGAATAGGAAGTCAAATTCTCAACTTCTATAGTACATGTATGCATCAAACTCGATATGTGAGATAACCGTTATGAAAACTGTTGCTAACTTTATTTTTAGGATCATCTATCTACAGGTGGCGCTGTTATTACTCAACTACTGTTGTTTTCTACATTTCCATATCTCAGCATCTGTTGATTAAAATTGCATCAAACTTCATACGTAAAAGTTATACTGTTATATGATATGATTAATCTTTTGTGAATATTAAACAGTAAGTTGAGAATAATACAGAAGAATGAATTGTAATAGCCCCAACATACTAGTTTTTAATTGTAAAATAATTCGTTATACCTATGATATCTGTTCTCTTTTACCGTTTCTGTATTTGACGTTTCTAAATAAATAGTTTGATTTATAAAGTATTTAATACCATCGTGTTTCAGTCATTATTTGGTAAGTGAATTTTCTTTTTACTTAGCTCTATTTTTTCGGTTTTAAAATGCTTTTTCTCTCTTATTCCTGTGTAAGACATAAATTTTTGCCTGGTTCAAAAGAGAACGGCATGGTGTAGTTTTATTTTCAATTTATTTTTATTTTCTTCTGTATACTTTTTACTTACCAATGTTTTAGCAAAATGTATTGATCTACTTATATAAAAATCTTAATTAAAATTTGTGAAAATTCAAATTCAACACCGATAGAATAAAAAAGTACATCTTTAATGACAACGTAGCATATATGCTCAGGTAGATGTTCACTTTCAATTTTTTTCAGTGTGAAATTGATTGGATGGGTTCTTTGGGCGTATCCATATGAAAGCGTATATTTCAATTTAAAATTTATAAATTGATCTATATTAGGTTTGTTCAATAAAATACTTATTCAGGTAACGATTCTTAGGGTTTTTAATATATTTTCTTACAGATATGCAATCTATCTTACTCAGTTTGCATTTCTCAATGCATTCATGATCTTCAAAATGCTGAAACGCCTAGAGGTATTTAAGAAAATGTTTACTATTTTTAGGGTGTTTAACAGAGACTACATAAAATAATTATGGATGGATTTTGAAATTTATGATAAGTTTTCGAGAAAAAAAAAAATACATGGGCATTTTTATAAAAAAAAAAAAAAAGAAAGAAAAACGTGATTTTTTTTTATTTTTAATATTTTTTTTTTTAATTAAATGCATTGCAAAATCCATTCCTTATTAGGTTCTATTCAAAAATAAATAAATAAATAAAAATAAATAAATAAAAAAGTATTTACTTGAATATATGTAGAATTTTAAGAAATTGGAAGATGATGAATTTATGAAGAATTGCAAACTGAGAAAATGCAATTTAAAGATTCCAAATCTATAAAAAATATATTAAAATTCATTAAAACTGTAGCTTAATACATATTTTTTATTGAAAAAACCTAATATAGTTCAGTTTCTATTTTCTTTTTCATGAATTTCATTTAGTTATGCAAAGTCAAGTGTTCCAAATCCTCTTAAGAGTAAGAAAACTATTTTATTGAGAAAACATGTAGCATGATAAAAATATTTTTGACCTAACAAGACTTATAAAGATTATTGAATCACTACATTCATTAATTCTACACTTCATTCTTCACTTCCTTTTTATAAAACCCAGTGGGTGTGTTAATAATACCAAAGTACCTCACTCACAGATACACTATTGTAATCGTAAATTTTTTCAAACAACATAAAAATTTTAACATTGTAAAACAAACAGATTTCATTAAGTAATTTTGTTAATGATTATCTTGCGTTTAGAAAATACAATTTCTGGTAGCGGCGAAATTCTCATTATATGCTTGTTCTAATCATCGTTGTGGTAATGATTTCGCTAAATGCTATGTCGTTATCTAAATTACGAATTCATATCGCATTTGCTTTGTCTTCGTATGGCAACAATTTTATGAGCTATTAAGGGCCGTTTTCTTAATCACATATTTCAGTAATTTTACTGTGAATGTAATGAGAAGTTAAAGGATGATCAAAGAAATTATCAGTGTTAGACTTTGAATGCAAAGAATGGATGGAGGTGATTGTCTGTTATATTTTAAAGATATGATTTTTTTTTTTTTTTTTTTTTTTTTTTTTTGAAGATGTATATGATTTTTCTTATTTTTTCACTACTTAACTGTTACTACGCTCATGAAAAAAAAAAATACCATAAAGGAATAATAAATTAACAATACATAAAATATGAACTACTGTTAAATATATATTCAGTACTAATCAAATTTTTTGAGATATGAAAAGTACGCAGTAATTTGAAATTAAAGAAGAGATATGAGTAATTAAAAGTACAAATTAATACGAATAATAAATAATCGCTAAAAAATGTCAATCTATTTGCATATGTTACAAGTATTTGAATACATAAGTATGTGTTTTATGTGCTAGACGCATAGATTAGTCCGAGAAATAACCGACAACATCTGTACGTAGAAAATGAAAAAAATAATATCAACAAACGTTTAAATGTATTTCAATTATTACACTATATTTAACACGTCTATATACCAGGTGTCCCCTAAGTCTGTAGACATTTTAAAAATTCATAACTATTTAAGGAATTGGTAAATTTAAACGCGATTTGCAAAAAAAAAAAAAAAAAAAATCTCGTGTTTTTTTTTTTTTTTTTTTTTTTTTTTTTTTTTTTTTTTTTTTTTTTGAGGGGGGGGGGATAAAGAAAAAATAGTTAAAGTTTTCGTTGATAGAGGGCGTTGTACGTGAACAAATCACAATTTTCCGTAAAAAAAAATATGTATATATATATTTCCATTAAAATATTTACAGTCATATAAATCATATTCTGTATGATCGCCATCACCACAAATTACAGTTTGCAAACGAGTTACAACAACGCTAATTATAGCTTCAGTCAACGATTCTGAGCTCAAGGAAAATATCTTCGCCAATAACACGTTATATACCAAGTCAGCATCGCAATTAAAACATCATGAATGCACAAGAAGGAAGCAAAATATGAAATAAGATATGTAATATAAAGCCTTTGCAGTTTATAGGACTTTGACTTGCTTATTTCTCGTTACTCGTCCATGCAGCGCCATCCATCGATGAAATATTTAACTTTTTATTTATTTATTTATTTATTTATTACTTATTAAAAAATATCTCCCTTGATGAAAATAACTTTATCGCAAACCGCTTTCAGTTCTATCAATTCCTTCAATATTTATGAATTTTTAAATTGCCTACAAATTTATGAGTCACCCGATACACAACTTTCAGAAGGTACTCCCGAACTTTGAAATAACATGACTGCAAAATAGTTAGAAACAAAGTTAAAACAAGTGTTACGTTTGAGGAAAAGGTCTGTAATTTCTTATACAATGGTTCGCAGAATTAGTTCCAAGAATGACTAAAAGGAGGCGCCACAAGCGCATAAAGCTTTAAATAGTACTCAGAAGTACAGAGAGATTATTCGTCAGTTTGCTTCATTGCTGAAACGCGTAAAAGATTTTTGTCGAATCAGCAATTATAGGAAATTGAAGAACACCATGTAGCATTCCTTGGAGCAACGTATTTTTATTGTGCTGGAATGTCACCAAATATAGGTCGAACTCCGACGATGACAAGGCAAAACTATCAAAATTTAATATTACAACAGGTGCAGACCAGAAAAAATTTCGTAATTTATTCATATGGAATTTTTCCTGCGTGACACTTAGAAATATTGATTTATAAAGATTTGGGTGTGAAAATAAAAGAAATTATTTTTCTATGATACCTTTCATTTTCTATAATTTATAGTTAGGAAGCTATATACTTGTATCTAAAAAACAGAAGAATAATTCCATCCCTTTGAGTGAAATACCACTTGTTTCACTCGAGCACCACTCGAGCACCACTCCACTTGAGTGAAATACCACTTGTTAAATATTATTTCCTCTTAACCTGTTAAATTATTAAAATTCGCTTTCATAGATGGCCTTCCTTTAAATAGCAAATCGAAACTTTTATTTAACTTAAAATGTAAGGAAATGCTGCATGAGACTTAGAAAAATTGATTTATAAAGATCTGGGTGTGAAAAAAATAGAAATTGTTTTTCTATGATACCTTTCATTTTCTATAATTTACAGTTAGGAAACCATATACTTGTATTTAAAAAACAGAAGAATAATCCCATTCCTTTGAGTGAAATAGCCATAACGTTACAAGGAATTGAATAGCATAACAAATTCCCTGTGTTCTTCGAGAATATCGTAAAATAAAAAGAAACTGAAGAAGACGTTGGCAGTTTTGTGTGTTGTGTATTTAAACAGTTCCTCTTTTATAACTGTGAGTGTGTATTTTATAGTTTTAAATAATTGTGAATTGAACACATTGCAATATTTAGATATTCCAAACTATTTTGCTACCACTCATTATCGAGATATTATATCTTCCAACATTCTAATTATTATTCTGTAAAACTGTTAATACCCGCTTTTTTTTTCCACCAATCTTTTTTTAGAGAATTTTTCTTCTTATATGATCGTAATTTCACATGTAGGAAATTACACGACTGGTGTGAAAACAGGGGTGGGTACTAAGAATTTTACGTAATATTAATTAGAATGTTTGCAGACGTGTGAAAAACCGGACATATATTGAAAACACGAGTTGGGCTCATTGGTCCAGAACAGCTGCAAATTTTCCGGGATAATTCTTACCATTATTCCTTATAATTTATTTTTAATTCATTTAATCAGAGAATTTTCGTTAAAATATAAAGCGTATACATTTATAAAAATTTATTGGTCTACAAAAATCACGTTAGTTGGCAAGTCTGGCCCAGTGATCTTGAGTTTTCCGTAGATATTTTTGAAACTCGTGTAAATATGGGCTAGTAAACATTAGAAAGAACCTCACGATGAGTCTTCTACCAGGTTTAGAATCAGAGTGCAGTCATTTGGCTTTGTGCCTATTAACAAGAATAAAAATATTCATGAGAATTTTGCGATAAAAACATTTTCATTTTATAAAATACAATCTAATATTTTATTAGAGTTTGAATTTAATTTATTATTATTCATTTTTCAAGTTTTATCAAATTAAAAATATTTTACTTGTACTACTATTTTTTCAATTTTCCTTAAAACACTTTTCACAGAAAAAAATAGGCTTTGAAACACAATGTAATTAATTATCAAGAACTGAAAAAAATTGATGACAGCTAGTTTTTTATTTTTTTAATATTTTTATTATTATTATTATTATTATTATTATTTTTTTTTTTTAACTGAAGATTAATCAAGAAGTAGTGATTTGATTGAAAGATTACACAACGTATAAATTTAATATATTAAGGAGAGCGAGTAAATATTTTGCTTTATTTTATATTCATTGTATGCTATATTTTCTATTTCTTTGTAAGATAATGAAAATATAATTAGGTTAAATTATTTTTCTCAATCAATCTTATGATCATTGTTGTAATTTATCAATGTTATGTAAATAAAAATTCCTTACGTTCATTTTACGAAAACATTTTTACATTAAATGAAATATTAATTATATTTTGAAAACCTATGCAATATGTATATATATATGTGTGTGTGTGTGTGTGTGTGTGTGTGTGTTTATTTATTTATTTACTTATTTATTTATATATATATGTGTGTGTGTGTGTGTGTGTGCACTACCTGCCATAAAGTATTTGGGCAATTTCTAATTTAGACATTTTGTCAAATATCTAAAAAAGTTCTTTTGGAAATCATCTTTTTGGAAATCATCTTCAAACTTTGGTAGCGTAAAGAACACGTCATACCTCATATATTTCAGCGAAAATTGTGTGCTGAAAAGGAAAAGATGGCCAGTAAAAAAGAAAGAAATATCCTTTTTTTAATCACCCTGTAAAAAGTAATGCTTGAAAAGTATTTTAACTGTAGCATGTGATTAAGAGGAATTATCTCTATAAATTTGTAAGAGGGTACCACAAATATTCATGGAAATATAATGTTAAAAAAAAAATCTTTTTATTTATAACACGTGGGGTATTAAACCCAGAGCAATTACATTTTCAGAAAATTTACCTTTCTTCATTAGACTCAACATACTGCAATCAGAATGCTAAAATGTTAAATATCTTACGAAATATGACCATTCTTGCTAAATTATTTTTATCTACGCATGCGCTCGCTTTAAAAAAAAAATTCATTTGCATAAATTAATAGCAAAATGTATTAAGCAACGTATATGAAAACCCCAAATAAATATCGTGTAAATTTAAAGAGTTATGAGAGATAGAATGAAAAGAATTTCAGTTTAATGGAATTTTATGTTTACATAAATACTCCAAAAAACAATTTTTCTATTTATAAATAATATTATAGTTTTAAAAAATTAAAGAACACGATTTTATAGAAATGTGAACTAAAAAGCACAAAATATCTATCTTAGTATAAAAATTCAGGGTAAGAGAAAATCGTGTGAGTGACACACCGTAATATTTACATACACTTAAATCTTTAATTAAAATAACTTAGAATTAACAAAAACCATTTTTAAAAAATCTCGCCTGACGGGGATCGAACTCTGGACCTTTAGGTTCGTAGCGCGGCGCCTTATCTCTACGCCACATCGCTCACGTGGGGAAAGTATTTTTTTTTTTTTTTTTTTACAATATAAATTTTTTGTTTGCTCCCAGAGAAGTTACAAACATACATACAGGTGAAGCTAATAAAAGCGTGTTAATAAGTTCCTCTCAAAGCTTTAAAAACCGTTTAAAAAAATAAATAAATAAATAAATAAATAAATCCACAGCAAGCTAATTTATTACTTCAAAACGAATTTAAAATAAAATAAAATGAACTTCTGGTCAACTGAAATTAAATTAAATATTTTGTCTTTCGGGTCTTTTAAAGGAAATTTACGTAGTTTATAAAATAACGACGACTCTGGATTATTCATTGGTCAAAATATGTTTTTGACATTACATAATTTTTCATAGGTAGAAGTTATGCGTCACCTCTACCTAGACATGTTCTTCAAAAATGTTAAGCATTTTTCGTAAAATGCCCATGTGTATAACTTGCTCCATCAGACTTATATTCAAATTGTTAATTTTCTTTAAAGAGTCAGAGAGAGGGCAATGCGTTGCATATAAAAACTGTTTACAAAGGGTGCATAACATTTCAATTAATTCTAAGAAATACACGAGATGATTGCATAAAACAGGGGTGAAATTTCGCGCAGATCTTATACCGGTATTTATGAAATAAAATTTCCTTCTTAACGATTTTGTAAGTAGAGAAAATTTTTAAACAAATACCGGTATTAGTTCTGTGCTCAAATTTCTACCTCCCCATAAATCTATTTCTGCATATTAATTCATTTTTATGTACGTAATTATGTAAGTTAAAAATGCTAATCTTAATTTGTTTTCCACAAGATGTAGATAAAAATAACCCACATCTACACCATTCAATAATGAAAACCTGTGTATAAGCGAGCCTATACATATCTCCAGGCCTACGTGTCGATTAAGCTCCTACGACATAACTATCAGGTTTCAAAAACAATTAAAGCAATATAACATTCCAGGGTATACATATATATGTATATATATATATATAGATAGATAGATAGATAGATAGATAGATTGATAGATAGATAGATATACATTGAGAGAGAGAAAGGCAGAATGCTTCACAATTTTATGTAAATCCCATAGTAAATTCAACCTGTAAAACGATTCAATCGAAAAACATTACTTAAAGATAGTAGAGAATATTAAGAAGCATAATGGATTAATTTTAATTTTATATTGTCTTTTGAATCAAAGCGTAAAAACCCTAGGAGACTTCCCAAGAAAAGCTACGCTGTATTTCTGTAAATTCCCTCTGTATTTCTTTAAGCATGTGCAATTTAAAATAACAATTATAATGTGTGATTTTATTTCGTTTTGAAAAATAGCATTATCTGTGTTAAATTTCTTTTTTTTTTTTTTTTTTTTTTAATTACTATCATAGGGAAAACTTGATTGAACAATTCAGAAAATTAATAATTGCTTACTATGAACATTCTTAAAGTTTCACTGAACGCGCGAATATATTTGAAATTCAGCATCTTAAAAATAATTCAGATTTTATGCCGATATAATATAAAGAACTTTGTAATTGATTATGGATAGTGCATAAAAAATAAACACCTTTTGCTTTTTTTCGAGAATGATATTTATTAAATATTTTTCAAACAATAGTTAACTATACTAAAATATCATGATATATTTAAATCTGTTTATTATTCGAAAATATCCTGCATTATCTTTTAAAAAGTATTCAGAGTCTTATATACAATAAATATTACTTTCGAAAAGCTTTTAAAGTTAAAAGAAATATTTTGAAACCTTTGTATAAAAATATATAATCTTATAATCCACATCTGAAAATAAAAATTTCAATATCTTATTAATTCTTTTGCATGCTAATATAAACTTCATAATGTATTTTACGATATTTTAAAAATTCAGCATCTTATTCGTGTACGTAGACATATATAAGTATATATTATCAAGAAAATCCTTTCGGAACAGACATAAGAAATATTTAAATATTTTTGAAAATAACTTTTGAAATTTTTAAAAGCAGTATTAAACATCATTCAAAGTAAATACTTTTTGAAGATTTTAAAATTTATGCACAGTCCAAGCTTTTATTTCAAGTTTTGTTTTTACAGATTTTTTTAAATGAGTATATTTGGATTTTTTTTCCTTGCTTTATCATCTTCGTGGCATTCATAATTCTAACTGCCATTTACCACACTTAAAATATCCATGCAGTTACTACACTGGGTCCGTGTATAACACGAGAAGCTTTGATCGGTAATATTTATTATTCTAATTATCTCTTTTCTTACCTTTCTGTTTATTATTATTGAGTAAGAATTCAGAAATATGAATATGGTATGCAAAAGTTTTCAAAACTTTTGCATTAATCATTATCACACTGTAAACAATTCTGGCTTTTTTTTTTTTTCTGAATCGTTAAAATAGGCTTTGTTACTTCCATTACCCTACTACCGTAGCTAATGGAAGTGTTGTATTTGGTCCAAAAATTTGATATCGAGTTTTCACCTGATTTACTCGTTTTAAATCCCCTGAGTCCAAAAAAGTAGCTTTTGGCAATTGGTCAATGTGTATGTTTGTATGTGTGTGTGTATGTGTGGAATCTTCTGGCTATCATATTTCATAAACTAATAAAGATAAAACTACGAAACTTCAGAATTGATACAAGTCTGGTGTACAGATGAATTTCCTAAATTTTGTTGAAAATTGGAAAACCGGAAGTGGATCATCGGAAACCGGAAGTGGGACCGAAAGTCCGTAGCTCAAAATCGCCTCTAACGATTTTCTTCAAAAATGCTATATAAACACTCTATTAATTGTCCTTTCGAATGATACAGTTGGTTAGTTCAGGAAAATTGATAGGCATCCTGTATAAATAGCTGAATTTCAGGATTCGCAAGTGCGTTCCTTTGAAAATGGCTGTACGGATCTTTTTCAAATCCGCCATATTAACTCCCTTTTTAATATCCTTTTGTATGTAATTATTGTTTTCCAGTCAATAATTAAGTCATCCAAGTTTTAGTAAAGTTGGTGTCTCAAAAACGGCTCTAATGATTTTCTTAAAAATTGTTACGTAAATCCCTTTTAAATATCCTTTTTTCATGTATTATGTGATTATTACAGAAAAAATTACGGTCGTTCTGATTAGGTAGTTCAGATTTAGATATCGGATTTTTTTTTTTTTTTTTTATTTTTTTATTTATTTATTTTTTTTCTTTTTTAATAACTCGATCATATTTTTTTTTTCTTATTTTTTAAGTCATTGTGTAAACTCTGTTTTGTATGTCTTTACACTTTACGCAAATTTCTCTTACTGGAGAATTTCAAAAAAATGCATATAATAATAGTGGGTAATGGAATAGTGGGTAAGTGTAATAGTGGGTAATGGAAGTCGTGTGGTTGTTTTACACCAGATTTTTTTTTTTTTTTTTTGGTAGTTTTATATGGAAAAATCAGAATAACACCAAACACTTTCAGTGTTGAATACATTCGTCAAAAGGTTTTATAACACATTTGATGATTTTTATTTTTTATTTATTTATTAATTTATTTTTTAATGTCTAAAGTTAGACAAATTTTAGTATTACTGTAACTTCTTAAAAACATTCCTGCGCGTTGTTTGTTGTAATAAAATTTTTAATTCATGAAATGTTGCAAATGAACTAGACTTCATCAGGAAACTTTAAAATATATATAATGAAAATGAAAATAGCTTCGTTTGGGTTCTGTGCGTTTGTCTGTACGCCTCTCTGCGTGTACCGCGATAGTGGCCATAAAAATCACCCGGATCATTTGCAAATTGGTATTTATTTATTGCATATTTATGAGTCACATGGCGCTATAATTATATTTGTTTAATTTGTTTGAGGTTCGTGTACAAAAACGCACCATATTTTATCTTATTATTACTGCCTATGGACGGAATTTCTCTGTACCTCGATAGCGACCAACAAATCTCTCGATTGTTATGCAAATTGGTATATATGCTAATCCGCTATACAGAAACAGTTGCACAGTTTTTCAAGTACATATTGATCATGGTTCGCATACAAGGACATACAAAATTATTTCTTATCATTGCAGCCTTATTACTGCGGCAGAATTTCGTTCAAACACATTTTATCATAGTTACATTGCTTTCAACAAACTAAAATTAACATACATTATTGAAACGCTTAAAAACATATTTTCTGTAATAAAATGTGTCCGTAGACATAGTAATTAGTGTACAGAACCATACAAAATTGTTCCTAAAATGTCACGTAATCATATAAATTACGTAAAATTTCGAACAACCATTTATGAGCTACATAGAATAAGTTGTATAGTTTTTAATGATGCATATAATGCTTGTGGTTCGTAGGGACACCCAAAAATTTTCGTGCCATTAGATCCTGAGAACAGATTTTTATTCAAAGACATTTTAACATTTTCATGCTGCATTCAAAATATTGAACTAATATATAGTATTAATATGCTTAAAAGCATGTTTTATTTAGAAAAAAAAAGTATGCATAGATTCAGTAAATTACTTACAGGACCACACAAAAGAAGTCCGATGTCATTCTGATACCGTCCAAATGATGTCAAATTTGTGTCAAATAAAATTAAATGACAATAAATTTGTTGTATAATTATTATTGATGTATATAATAACAGCGGCTCGGATACGAAGATACACAAAAGAATTCCGCACCATTACGGTTTACAGAATGTAATTCTTATAAGTGCATTTTAACATGGTTACACTTCATTAAGCATAATGAAATAAAAATACATGGTTTCTATGGAAAATTGTAGGCATACAACTGGTAATTAGTTTTCAGGGTTACACAAAATAGTTCCGATAAGTTATGCAAATATTTGACATCAAATTCTGTACAAGTTTTTATGAGTTATAAGGAATTAACACAAAGCTATGCTTTACAAGAAACTATATACATATATTGTTACAAAATTGTAAATAATTGTGTTTATCTTAGTATAAATTCTTTCAAAGAGTCTTAGTAAGTTGATAAAGTGCTAATTTTGTGCATTTCTAATCGTTTTAGCGTTGAAATAGCCTTATTTTCCCATAAAAACTCATTAAAAAAACCCCAATAAGGCAGGTAATGCATTTGGCGCCAAATTTGGCGACATTTCCCAACTTGGCGATTTTTTTTTGGCCACCTTGGTGAGAAAATCCTTATAAGGGATATACGAAATATGGAAGCTCTAATCTCATTGGCTGATGAGATACGGAAACTTCTGGAACTTTCCACACTTTTCTACAGGGGTATATAAAGGCTGTTTTCTTCGCCATGGAGAGTCAGTTCAGTTCAGGCTGAGATCAGCTTCTGTCAATGTTGCATTGCTTTGAGCCTCTTTGAAAGAGACTTGCTTTATGTGTTATTGCTATACAGTTTATTCTGTGGATTTGCTATTGACAGCTGTTGTTTAAGCTGTGTTTACTGGTTGAATTGAAACTGATACTTGGTTTATAGACCTGTATTTTTCTGGAACTTTCTGTGAATAAATTACTGAATTTTTTGTAAGTTTTGCCTTTCATACTCGGACAACTCACGAACCCCCAAGTACGCAACAATATGCTATGAATCCAGCTACACGCGCCCTAGCTCATAGTGTATTATACTTTTAAATTTTATATCTGTTTTATTCATTTGGATTTTGTTTCACTCAGTTTACTGTTTTTATACCTTATATATATATATACAGGGTGATTAAAAAACATCAAAAAGTATTGACCGTAGTATTATGCGGTTTTCACTGAAAAGTGCACAAAGACATAGGATTGTTTTAGGTAACAATATATTTGATAGAAATTTAGTTTAAATTCTCTTCATATGTGGGCACTAAAATCGTAAATTCACTTTTATTTTATTTTTTACAGTCGTGCAGTACATTCAACAACGTAACTAGGACTATAAATGCTCAGTCTAATGGTCTTCATTCGTTTGAATGATTGTCAGATGTTGCATATTGGAAATTCTCATAAAGAAGCTTCAGTTTTTGAAATATGGCGCCATTTGATCAGACGAATCTGCTTGAAATGTGAGAGGATAATGCAAATACAGCGCAATATGTTGGCGAAAAATGCAGCTAATATTTTCTTCTTATATATCTGTATACATATATAAATTGCGTGTCACGATGTTTGTCCGGGGTAAACTCCTAAACTAAGGAACCGATTTTAATGAAATTTTGCACACTGTGTGCAGTTTGGTCCAACTTAAGAGATAGGATAGTTTTTATCTCAATTTATTGTCACAATATTGTTTTATTGCAATTATTTGTTAATTATAGACCTTTATTAAAGTTGCTCCAAAATATCTGTGAGTTCCATTAATTTAATTGTTGCCAAAAAAAATATATATATGTATATATACGAGTTCATTTTCTTTCGACATAAAAATAAATACATTTAATCAAACGTGAACGTTAAAAAATTATAAAAAGTTAAATTATGCATCTCACGAAAATTGACGTCATAATCAATTTAAAGATTTTATACACATTCATAAAGTGCTAATGTAGTTCTATCATAGATATAGTAATATATATAGATCTCTCATCCCCATGTTATCGTACAAAGATTTTTGATGCCGAAAAAAAAAAAAAATAAATAAAAGCTTTAG
Source organism: Salticus scenicus (assembly GCA_963930645.1). Classification (NCBI taxonomy): domain Eukaryota; kingdom Metazoa; phylum Arthropoda; class Arachnida; order Araneae; family Salticidae; genus Salticus; species Salticus scenicus. The sequence continues at coordinate 179,844,853 of OZ005648.1, read as the reverse complement.
AAACAGCCATTAAGTGGTATTGAAAAAAAAAAAAAAAAAAAGAAAGAAGAGAAAGAAAGAAATATGAATTTGAAACTGTATCTGGAGTCTTCCATTCCCCTTTAGCAAATAAATTATTCATAAATTTTATTTGCTAAAATATTAGTATGTATTCCCGTGTGTATTCACTCGGGGAAAGACGGCCATATTTTGGTAAAAACGTCGTCTTTTCCCAAATGAAAAGGAATAACTTTTTTCTCCCCAATGATCACTTTATTCTATATATGCTATACTATATCTATGAGTTCTATACGCAAGCGAAGTGTGACTCACTGACCGTCTGTGCAGCCAAGAAAAAGATTTCCTATGTTAATTGCCCACTGGATTTTTTGTAAGAAATTATTAAAAATCGAGGAAATTTATTTCCTGATTTTAATCCTTATATTTGGGTATAGATATGTATTAGTTATCGCGGGTGTTAGATTGAATTATTTTTCTGTCAAATTCACAAAATTTTAATTTTAAATTTCAAAACTCTGTCGCCCTTGGCTTTATTATTATTATTATTATTTGGCGATCAAAAGCGTAACACGAAAATATACATGCCAGATGTATGCATTGTACGAAATGTAATATGTATTATTCATTGTACGTATGTATGACATGTAATATGTATTGTACGAAATATTGTTTCATATTATTCATTACTCTTTTAATATAAGTTGTTAAAATAACCATGATTTTTGAAAGGAATTAAATATTTTCGCCAGATAATTTGGCGATATTCTTTTTTTTTTCGCCAAGAATGACAGAAATGAAATCTATTCCGCTGCAAAATATTAGTATCTTACATCAGATATTTTATTTAGACATTTGAAAACAAATTTGACTTCAAACTATGATAGAATATTTATCATTTTCCTTTTAATTAGTATATTATTAGTATATTAAAATTTAAAAGCATGGTATATAAAGAGTTTTTTTTTTTTTTTTTTTTTTTTAATTATTCTTATCTTAATTCTCAATGTTTCCCATCTTTATTAACTTGAATTTACTATTAAAATTTTAACATACTCAAAAACTTCTCATCACTTCGTTAAAATACACTAAACTTTTCCAAAATCTTTTTCTATTTAAAATGATACATGTATTTACTTTAAATGTCCAATATTTCATAAGATTTCCAATTTTAAAGTTTTAAAATATTTATCAAATTTACTTATTTTTCTGGTTTAGCCTTATTGTTTTCCTTTTTATAACTACAGCTGTTGCCCTCTTTAAAATATTTAAAATGATGAGGTCATTTTATAGTAAAATTATCCATTATAGCATATATTATATTTCACTCCTCCATAAAAATTGATTTTAAAATCGTCTGTTTCTTTTATACTTTTATTTTAATAGAATTTTAATAGAATTTAATTTATATATTAGTCATTTTAGCAATTTTATCCAAAGTAGCAATAGAAATAATATATATCACTTCTCCATTAAAATTTATAGGACCCTACAATAAAATTAATTTGTGCTTAATATCAACACTACGAAAATTTTTATCAATCGTTTCCAAATTTTGACCTAATGTTTCAAATCTCAACCCTGTGGGTTTTTACATCGGCTACAACGTTTTCGTGTTTGTTCGTAAATAATAATTTGACTGTACTAAGTAGTTTACAGCCGTATAATTCAACGTATAACTTAGTCACAGCAACGCGTGGCCGGGTCTGCTAGTATATATATATAATCCCATGCTTTGCTGTATATTTTAGTGAAAACAGCATAGAACTACAGTCAGTAATATTTAAATAATGTTTTTTTTTTTTTCTTTTTTTTTTTTGTGTGTGTGTGTGTGTGTGTGTGACTAAAGGATCATCCAGTACATATATATTAACAATGAATACAGTCGCAGTACGAAAAAACATAAATAACCTTAATCAAGGTATAAATATCTTTTTTTCTTTACAAGCATTTTTAGCACATTTTTAAATTCTAATGTCAGATTTTTAAAATAACACTGATATCATATAAAACGGCAATTTTAAATAGCTGAAAAGTTTAGCATGCAGTGACTATCAGCAACGAAAATATATAATAAAACATAAAGATATTTCTAAGATATTTACTATTTATCTCAAAAGTCAAGAAAAAGCAATTTGTTTTCTCGAATAAACAAAGAGCCTTTCGATGTTGATTTTTATTAAGTGTGTAATAAAAATTGTATTTTAAACCTTTCTGATGAAGTTTATTAGATTATGTTTACATTGATTTTGTGCGCTATTATTATAAAAGGATCTAGCTGAAAACAAACATAAATTTTCTAATGCGTTCAGATTGGTTTTACTTTTCGTTTGCTGATTTAATTATATATTATCTTATGTAGTCTAAGAAACGACTGTGAAGCGTTATTTTGTTTTTGTCCTTTTAAAATATGAACATAATTATAAAAAGTTTTTATTTTTAAATAGTGAATAAAAAATATTTTGGTGTTTTCGTTCAGAAAAAGTCTTCCAAGTAATTACTGTATGTGTCCCTACGGTATTAAATTTTAAAACTCTCCGTTTGTCTTACGCAGGTTTTACTGAATGCGTGATAAATTTGAATGCGTGAGTGAACTTAACTACCTGTTACTAAGCATTCGTTACTCGTTACTTTCGTTACTACACTGTACACTGTAAAAAAATAACTATTACCAGCTGCAAAAAACTCTGTGTGATTGGAGAAAATAATTATTTTCTCCAATCACAGAGAGTTTCTTGCAGCTGGTAATAGTTATTTTTTTACAATGTACTGAGAAAGTGGATGGAAACAGGACAACAAATAAATGTTATCGTCCATTTTACATTACTGACGCTCTTTTTACGATACAGAGAATAGAATATATATATATATATATATATATATATATATATATATATATATATATTAATGATGTTTATTTATATTAAAAAAACGGAATAGTGGTAATTATTTAAATTTTTAAGAGCAACATTTAACAAAACAATTTTGATTATAAACTGGTTATTTTCAAAGATTGTTTTTCCTCTCAGAGGTTTTTACACAGCAACTGAAAACTAAGTAAATTTTGTATTCAAGTTTCAGATTAAAACCCTGAATTTCGAGTAGTTAAATATATATATATATAAATATATATTTTTATAAATTTGTTACCTGAGAAGTATATACAACAAATTAATTATAAAGCAATATATATATATCTTTATATATATATATATATATTCAATTAGAACAATGAATCTAAATACTGGTGTACTAACATCATAAGCAGCAAAAACACGCACATTTATAAATGGTACTGAATTAAAATCTTTAAAATCAGATTTCTAAGGACAAGAAAACTGTTTCTTTCAGAAAAACAAAAAAGTTCTTTATCCTGTAGTAGAGAACCTGTTTCCGATAACATCCACTTGAAAATAAATAAATAAACTGTTGCCTATTTTTTCTTTCTAAGTAATAGATATAAAATTCTGTGCAAAACAGAATTTAATTTAGTACAAAACAGTCTGTTCTTCCATATAAAGGCATGCGGTAACTGAGTTGCGTTTCTTAGCAACGGTTACTATGCTCATTTCTTAAAATTTCTTTCAAACGATTTGTTTTTATTCATTTAATTTTAAATACTATATCTATAACTTGATGTGAGAATTAAAAAGAAAAAGAAATTATGTTTTTAATTCGTCTAAATATACAAATAGCGTAAAAATAAATACATAAAAACTAAATAACCGATTTTAACTTTCTCTTACCCATAAGGTAGAGAAAGTATTGTTTTTGGGCCAAATTTTCGAGCGCGAGATTTTGTTATATTTACACGTTTTGAGGTCCCCTGAATACGAAAATCATGTTTTTAGCAAATGGTCTGTGTGTATGTCTGTGTGTCTCTCTGTTATCAGCATATCTCAAAAACAAATTGTGGCAGAAAGTTAAAACTTGGTATTCTAAATGTGTATCATATAAGGATGCTACAGTAAGCTTTTCGTTAAGATCAAACAAATGGTTCGTGTACAGGGACAATCAAGAGAATTCTAATACATTACGTCTATGGGGGAAATTGCAGGTAAGTAGAGTTTAACGTCTATAGACTGCACTAAAACAAATGAAAGGAATATATATTTTTTGTAATAGAGATAGTTAACTGGGAAAAAAATTTTGTGTATGTAGGAGCCTCGCCTCCCCCCCCCCTGGGGGGAAGTCCCCCCTCGAGGGGAGTAAATTTTCATGATGGGTATCTTTCAAAAGAGCTCGCCAATACCTTTAAAACGAATGGTTGAACCATCGATATGCGATAATTTAAAACAAAGTTATCGATTTTTTTTTACTTTTAACGAAAAAAAAAACAACGAGAAAAAAAATCGTTTTTTTTTTTTTTTTTTTTTTTTTTTTTTTTAATATTGAGAATAAAATGGGCTTTTATTTTTTAGAAACAGAATTATTTTTTAATAACCGAATTAAATTCTATATAAATGTAGGTGCATTAATGAAACGGGGGGTTGAGGGGGGCAGTAGCCCCCCTCACACAGAACTAATTATCATATAAAACTCTTCAGAAGCCTAATATGAATTGTTTAATGCAGGTTTACGTTAAAGTACTCCTTATCTTACCTTTTAATCTGCAACCTGTATTTATATTAATAAATTTCAGGGTAAGCGAAAGTCGTGTGGGTGACACACCAGATTATTTACTTTAAAATATGAATTCCATGCTTTAGCGACTGTTACTATGTTCATTTCTTATTTTTTTTAACTTGTTAACAAAGAGGAAAAAACTTGACATATTCAATATTTAACACAGCAAATGATGACAAAGCGAAATGTCTAATTGAAAGCAGAATCATATTTTACTAATAAAAAATAAATAAAAATATACCTCTTGTTCAAATTAAATTCTATTGGGGGTAAAATTTTAATTTTTGTTCTTTCGTTGTATACAATATCGATAATTTTCGTCGATTATTTGCTTTTTAATTGGCTTTCAAAGTATTTTATTTTCTTTATTTTGTTAAATTTTTATCCGTGTAAAAAACAGGGCTGTTAAAATTATAATAAAAAGCATGTTTTTTTTTTTTTTTTTTTTAATTAAATCGTTGTTCTACAGTAATCATGTATTTTTAGGGAAAGAAAGGAAAAAAAAAACCTCTAAAATTTGTTCTTTTCCTTTACATAATAAATGTACTCAAACAAAATTGAGTAGAAAGCTTGAAAGTATTATTTTACAATGCATTTACAAAAACAAAACTATGAGCGCAGCATTTACCGAAATCCAAAGCATACGGAAACAGCATCAAAGGGATAGCGAAAAAGTAACGAGTACGAATAAAACACCCATCTTTTCGCGTCTAACAATGAAACAATCCCTGCACCAACAGGAAAGAACTAATCCGGTAGAGATTTTTTTCCCCGCACGCCAGTGTATGATGCTAAATACAGCATCATACACTGTAAAAAAAATAGCTATTACCAGTAGCAAGAAACTCTCTGTGATGGGAGAAAATAATTATTTTCTCCAATCACATAGAGTTATATTTTACTACGCATAACGAAAAAGTAACGAGTAACGATAAGACTCGCATCAGTATTCCGCACAAATGTTCGAACTTTGCTCTGTGTGCGCCATGCGGACGATACGATGATGTAGGTTACACTGTAAAAAAATAACTATTACCAGCTGCTAGAAACTCTCTGTGATTGGAGAAAATAATTATTTTCTCCAATCACACAGAGTTTTTTGCAGCTGGTAATAGTTATTTTTTTACAGTGTACAGAAACGAAATATGATAGTAACGAGTAACGAGACAAATTCGAAAATACCGATTCGTTCCTTCGAGTCTGAAAGAATACCCGTAATACTCAGTAACGAATACATACGGTTTGCTACAGCTCTAGTTAAATTACTTTACTTCCTAGGTTCGACATTAACAGGTGAGGCAAGATCTGATTAACCTGCACGATTTAATGTCTGTGGGAAATTAATGCATTATTAGAAAAAAATATGACCCCAGATTTTAAGTTTTAGAGAATAATAATTTAATTTATTTTATTTATTTATTTATTTATTTTTAATTTCCATTTAAATCTTTTTTTTGTAAATTACTATGTTTGAGTTATAAAATTTGGTATACAAATGTTTTGAAATATAACAATAACAAGTATATTAAAATTTCTCAGAAACTATTTAAATTTAGGAAGAAATATTCAAATCATTAAATCTTAACACCATATTTTATGCAAAATTTAATGACGTAAAATGAAAGCGGAAAAAATCAAAAATTAGAAATCAGGAAGAAATTTAAAAAATTTTCGGAAATTTAACTTTTAAAATTTTATTTCTAAACTTAATAGTTTCTGAGAAATTTTAATATGCTTGAGATCGTTATATCCCAAAACATGTGCAAAATTTTATAACTCTTAAGCCAGTAATTTAGAAAAATGGTTTTTAATGCCTAACATTTTTTTTTTTTTTTTTGTAAATTACTGTGTTAGTTATAATATTATGCATATACATTCATTGAAGTATAACGATATCAGTTATATTAAAATTTCTCGGAAACTTCTTAAATTTAGAAAGCAAAATTCAAAAATTTAAATTTTATGAAAATGTTTAAAATGCTTCCTGATAAATAATTTTTATTTTTTTCCTTCTATTTTACATTTTTAAATTCTAGCAGAAAATTTCATTTAGCGTTACTGAATGAATTCTTTGAAAATATTTTTTTAAATATATTTTACTTTCTAATGTTTAAACTTACAACAAGTACAAATTTTCAACATAAGTTATTTTTTTTAAAGAAGTTTCATATTGAAAATTTGAATTTTTTGCAATTTTTTACGATTACAACACAAAATATGTTTAAAAAATTTTACTTATCAATGAATTCATTAAATAATGCCCAAATAGATATTATTGTTACAATTTAATGATATAAAATAGACAGAAAAGTTAAAATTTACTTATCTGGAAGCATTTTAAACATTCTCATAAAGTTTAAAAATTTGAATTTTACTTTCTAAATTTAAATAGTTTCCGAAAAATTTTAATATACTTGATAATGTTTTATTCCAGTTGCATGTATATATGCGAAATATTATAACTAGCACAGTAATTTACAAAAAAGATTTGCAACGTCCACCTTACACTTAAATTTACATTATTATACAGCGTACAAAAAACATTTTTGAAAACGTTATGAGAACGTACATATAGAACATTCTTAGAACGTTCCTGTAAAACTGCACTGTAAAAAATAACTATTACCAGCTGCAAGAAACTCTCTGTGATTGGAGAAAATAATTATTTTCTCCAATCACAGCGAGTTTCTTGCAGCTGGTAATAGTTATTTTTTTACAGTGTGATGGCGCACGTTACACGTGTACTGAACGTTCTTTGGCGTGTTACGAAGACGCGATGACACAATCAAATTTCAATAAAAGGCTTCTAATAATGGATTTCGTTAAAGAGCAATAAAGTTATTAGCCTTTACTTACATCCATCTTCGGTGTTAACTTAGTAAATAAACTTGAACACCGAACATATTTCTTAAAAGATAGTATCTGGATAACTGAGTTTCCTCAGTCTCATTGTACATTCATTCATAGTTCAGATATAGTTTAACCACGTTTCCTAAAACTAGCAGTGAAGAACAGTCCAAACGCTTAGAGTGGTGACAAATTGACCTGCAGCTTGTTATTCGGAAAACATCCAGTAATTTGGCGCTCTCTTATCGCTTATTTTGTCTTAATCAGGCGGCAAGCTGAATCAGATGATGATTTAATAGCGAAAGGTAATTCTCCAAAAGATGAAAATAAATGTGGTGGGTTGATCGTTTCAAAGCAGCGTTATTCCTATGTTTCATATCAAAATAACTTAACAGTTCTCGAGAACAGCAGGGATAAACTCGATTTCTGCCAAATTTTTCAACGGAGGGAATAAGGGTTAGCATTAAAGGTTGATTTTTCTAAAGACGAAAAATAAGTAGCATAAGTTTGTCTTCTCAAAAAATCTTTAACCCTAAGTTTTTATCATAACCGTCATATCCATTTCTTAGTAAACCCAAATTCTGACATATATTTATGACGGCAGCTGATAGGTTAGCAACGAATTCAAATTTTCTTGAAGATGATGATAAATCCAATCAAATTTCTTTTCATAAAACCCTTAATCTCTATCTTTCCTGAAAGTCATTATATCTATTTCTGAGTAAACCGAATTTCTGCAATTTTTTGCAACAGGTAGTTAAAAGGTTAACAGCAAGCGAATGAAATTAATCGAAATTAATCGAGTATGAAATTAATCGATTTTTCTCTTCAAAATACCCTTAACGCCGAACTTTAATTAAAAACTGTTATACTTATTTCTGAATGCACCCAATTTCTGCCATATTTTGCAACTGGCAATTAAAGGGTTAACAGTGAACGCAAAATTTCCTGAAAATGAGAATAATTCTATTTAATTTTTCATCCAAAACATTTCTTGACTCCAAATGTTCACCAAAATCGTTATATCTATATCCAAATAAACCCAGTTTCTGCCATATTTTGTAACGAAGAGATAAAGGGTTAACAGCAGACCCTAATTTTTATGAAGATGAGGATAAGTCTAATGGATTTTTTAATCCAAAAAATAATTAACCCGAAACGTTCATCAACATCGTTATATCCCTTTTCGAGAAAACCCAATTTCTACCATTTGCAAACAGCAGTTAAAGGTAATGAGTAAACGCAAATTGTTCGGAAAATAGGTCTGATTGAATTTCTAAAAAACTTAATCTTAAACTTTCTGCAAAATCATTACAATAATTTTTGAGTAAACTTAATTTTTGTCGTAATTCGCAACCGGCTGATAAAGGGGTAACAAAGTGCAGAGATTTTCTGAAGATTAAAAAAAAAAGTCTAAACAATTTTGCATTTCAAAAAAAAAAAAAAAAAAAAAAACACTTAACTGTAGATTTTTAACAAAACTGTTATATGAGTTTACGAGTAAACCTATAATGCAAAAAGGGTTAAAAGCAAACACAAATTCTCCTGAAAATGAGGATATCTCCTATCCTCTATCTCTTCCAAAAACTCTTAACCCCAAACTACCGTAATTTCTCGTATATAACCCGCGGCGGAAGGTAACCGGCATCATAAAAAAATTATTTAAAAATAATTATAACCAAAGATATCCCGCATCAAAAGATACCCCGCACTTCTAAAATCACATGATAGGCAATCACCGTTTATAATTTCAATACTAATTGCTATTATTTTAATAATAAGTAGGAAAAGATACAAATAAGAAACAAATAAATATAAATAATAAACAAATAAATTTACTTACCTATAAAGAAAAAGCAAATAATCATAACTTAGTATTAATCTTTCTCTCAATATAAATTACTATAAACTGGATTAACTTCTAATGATTAACATCTTTACTGAATTTACAAGAAAAAATATAGATTAATAATTAATTTATTTACAAGACTCTTTCAAATCCGTCGAAATCGTATTCTTCCGTATCAGAATTAAAAGTTTCAATATTGTTTGGGACAGTTCGTCTTTATCATTCTTATTATCCTCTTCATCAAGTTCCATTTCGCTGTCCTCAATTTCATCGTCATTGTACGTTAGTAATCCAGACTTTTTTAATCCAGGTTTTATCGTTTGGATAGTAATAGAGTCCCAAGCTTTTTTTATCCATTCAGCTACTTTCACTAGAAATGCTTTTTTTTAAAGATTTCCTGACATAGTGTATTCTTTAAGGCCGTTAGACATCCAGTCCTCCCACTTATCTCGAATATTGCTCTTGAATGATCGGTTAACAGAAATGTCTAATGGCTGTAATAATTTGGTCAAACAATCAGGGATCACCACTAAATTTGCTCCAACATTTCGCGAGGTAAAAGCAGTTTTTTACTACATCATCTATATGAGCTTTCATGGAATCCATAATGAGCAGTCCTTTAGAATTAAAATGAGACTGGTGTTGATATTCTTGTTCGCGATAGATACCCCGCACCGGATGACAGCCCGCAGGACATACAAAGTCAGGTTTACTTATAGATTACCCGCGTGTTATATACGCGAAGGAAGGTACGGTAAATCAAATTTCTGCCATATATTACAACTGGCCGATAAAGAGTTGACAACGAACGCGAATGTTCCTTAAGATAAGGATAAGTTCAAATATTATATAATATGATATGATTAGCCATCATATTTACAGGGACACACAAAAATATTCAGTTACATTAAGGTATATCATTTAAAATTGGTGAAATTTCATTTTGGTTTACATTAAGCGATTTTAACACTTTCAACGGAACTTTTTAAAAGAAATTATGTAAACTTAATAAAAATATTTATATATTTACAAAAATAAAATGCTTAAGGATGTTTTGAATTTCGATATAAATTTACAGGGATTATCGAGCATCATTTATGATTCCGTGGATTTCTTTATACTATAAATACTCTTATCCACATATTATATCAGACAGTTGTGTATTTCCTTATCTTCGTATTAAGATAGTTGTTATACATAACCATTGAATTATAAGTCTTCTAAATTTTTCTACTGCATTAAAAACAGAAAATATTTCTTTCCCAGCTAAAAAAAAAAAAAAAAAAAAAAATGCAGCTAATTTAGAGGTATTTGGAACAAAAATTGTAAAATCAGCAGAATAACAGCAGTTTGGAAGCGGACAATTTACAGATTTTTTTTTTTTTCCTTAAACTTTTTATAGTTCCAAATATCTTCAGACTATCTGAAGTTTTTTTGTTTTCTTTTTTAAAGTTTTTCTTCATTTTTTTTAAACTGATTTCTCTTATATTACGCGCTTATCGATGGGTGGTGTGCATGCACCAGTCTCCATTATTAATACTTTTCAATTGTACATATTCAATGCCTTAAATATTGTTGGAGAGGGCTAAAATCGCTAAACACTAACGGAAAAATTCATTTGCAATAAATTCTAGTTGTAGCTCGTAATGCTACTGAATGTTTTAATGCAGCTTTCTAAAGCTTAATGCTAAACGTACCATATCAAACTCGTCAAAAGTGAAATTGCAACACCATGAAAGAATTGTCAGAATTTAGTGAAATTTTATACAGAAATGACTAGTATTGGTGCAAATAAATGGTTAAATTTTAAAGGGAAAAAAACAATGTTAAGTGTCTTAAATCAGTATTTGGTGTGACCATCATGCGCTGCTGTAACTGCTGTTATACGACGTGGCATAGAGACAAACAGATTTTGAATGTATGCTTAGGTAAGAGCATTCCATATTTCTTGTAAGCGTACCCAGAGTTCATATCTTGAAGTTGTAGGACGAAGATAACGAGCGAGATGGCGACCAATGAAATCCCACATATGTTCAATCAGATCATATCCGGCGAATAAGCAGTTCACGAAAGACTTTGTATGTTTTCTGCTGAAAGAAGTCTTGCACATTCCTGAATACTTATGGTTGAGCATTTTCCAGCTGAAAGATAGATCCAGGAATGCCTTGAAGGAAAGGAACGACTTCAGGTCCAGCACTTCTCCGATGTACCTGTCACTGTTAAGTTTACCCACAATTCGTAGCAGCAGATATCGTCCATGATACGCAATCGCATTTCAGATCATAACTCCCGGTGTTCGTCCGCTAAGCGTTCGATAATGTTCTCCAGAAGGTAGCGTTCACCGGCATAGTGTCTAACATGAATGTGACCATTATGATGCCTCAAATTAAAGCAGGATTCGTCAGAAAACACCACTTGCTGCATATCTGCACGTCAGTCTCTATGTGCATGAGCCCATTGCAGCCGTAAGCTTCGATGATTTTGCGTGAGGGGGAGGATCCCGTATAAAGGAGTTCGTACACGGAGTTCACGGTGCAGCAGACGTCAACAAATTGACAAAGCAGACAGTGATACACATGTAGCAGTGGATCAGTATGCTGCCAACTGTCTAGATGAAGCTGTACGCTCCATCAGTGCCATGCGGACCAAGTGTCTATCATCGCACACTGACGCCATTTTTCGGCGTCCACTACCATATTTTAGAGTTGTCCTATTCTCGTCTGTTCACTACTTCTAAACTCGCATCACTGTGCTGCTGTTACGCTGCACACGAGCTGATTTTAAATAGGAGCTGAGGAAAATCCTCCTTCATGAAGGCCGATGATTCTTCCCTGTTCAAACTTTATAAGTTGTTAAAATTTCATCCTCTGTCGTTGACGAGGAATAATTACATCTCTTCTCACGTTTACCGCAAAGAGATAAACACAGACTATTTTAATCATGCCGCTACAGCCCTTTATTTATACGGTTTCAGCAGCTAAGCCCACGCACGCGTGATGGCTTTGATATTTTAATCATTTGCTTTATACAGTAAAATTTGTATTTGCTGAAAATTTCATCTTAATCGCATCATTACTTCATGGTGTTTTAATTTCAGTTTTGAGGAATTTATCTATAAAACATTTTTCAAAATGATTATTGTATTATTGAGTTACTTATATCTGGTTTATAAGAATGCCTCCAATAAAACGCAACGCATTGCATTATTTCGAGTGCCCCTATGCATAAATCAGTTGTGCTATTTATACCATTTTAAATAAAGAACATGGGGTTGCGTATTTCAATACCATTATATCGTTCTTAAATAATTCTGAAAACATTTACGGACGCTAGAGGCGGACAGTCGGACAGATAGTCAGACGGACAGAAAGATAGATAGAAATATTAATCGAAATCATAATCACTCTAAAATTTTGTTATAATCTGTTAAAAACTTATAATGAAATTGCAAAAATAACTGCATCAATTTCAAATTATAGCCCTCAATGTATATGAATAATTTTGTGTGGCCTTGTAATTCTTAATGCTAATTAATTTTTTTTTCTTCATAGAAAGCATTTTTGCTTACATATAAATAATAAAGATGAATTTTGTTATGATATGTGCAAAATAAAGTTTTTTGACTTTATCGAAATTACTTCTCATAGACCATATTCCGGGTTTCCTTGTTCGCAATACAGTGGGGGTATTTATTCAATTTGCAATAGCGATCACACGATATTGAACTTGGATACCATATATAAGCTACAAGAAATTCCATGAATATTTTTTGGTAGGGCAGTGAGACAGACGAGAGCAGACACACAAACAACTAGAAGTCATAAAGATTCTTTAACTTTTTTGGGAAGCGTGAAAAAGCAGTACTTTGAATATTTCTTAGAAAATGAGTTTCATATCAATTTTGCTTTCCAATATGCTTACAAAACACATCTGAAACTAATTAGGATATGTATATATATATATATATACAGGGTGTCCTAAAAGATCCAGTACTCCAACTTAAAGAACACATTGTGTCCATGATTTTTTTTAATATTAAATTTTATCGTCTGCTTATTATTGCATCAGTTCTTTAATTTTTATAGTTTGTTTCTTTTCTTGCTCAAGTTGTGTGAGAATAAAGTTTTATGTTATTTTGTTCTTCATAGTGAAATGTGTTTATCACGCATTCAGAGAATTACGCTGTTTGAAGCTTATTTTGAATGTAAATCGTATGAAAGATGCAAATATGCTTGGCGATATAAATATCCAGATGATGCAATACCAAAAAAAATATGCTATATCAGATCGTTCGACAATTTCATAATACAGGTTTTGTGCAGGTGGGTACAAGTTTCTCTACAAGAAGTCACTCCCAGCATGTTAAAACGTGTTTCTAAACACATGCGCAAACGAGTTCAGCGTTGCCTCCTAGAAAAAGGTGGAGATTTTCAACATTTATTATAAATACAAGTTCTGTATTTTTTCCTCCGTTATTTTAAATGTGCCTTTTATCATTAGAATAAAAATAATCGTTTTAGGGTTTGTTGTTTTGTAAATAAAAAATACATCAGCATCAGTACTGGAACTTTTAGGACACTCTGTATAAATAAATTCTCTAACAGATTATTTTTATTACATATTTTAAAAGCATTTTAACAAAAATCTAGGAAATAAAACGATACGTATACTCCCAACGGATGTTATTCCTTTTTTCTTTATCTTAAATCGTATCAAAAAATTACAAGCTGTCATAAAAGAGTTACAGTTTTAGATTAATGTCAAATAAAGAAGATCGGATGAAAATAATGAGTAATATCATCAGCCGCAAGTGACAGATTTATCGAATAATTCTTTTGCTGAAATGGCTTTCACATTATGAAATAATCCTACAGGATAACACCAAAACGATGAAAAGTCATTTTTATAAATATCTCCTATTTTGTAAATAAATAATCTGGTGTGTCATTCACACGACTTTCTCTTACACTGAAATTTAATACTATAAATACAGGCTTGAGATTAAGAGGTAAGATAAAGAATATTGTTATGTAAACCTATGTTAAAATAATTCAAATTAGGCTTCAGAAGAGTTTTATATGATAATTAGTTCTGTATGAGGGGGGTTACCTCACCCCAAAACCCCTCGTTTCATTACTGCACCTACATTTTTATGGAATTTAAATCTGTTATTAAAATTAAAAGTTCACTTAAAATTATTCAGATAACTTTCACACACAACAATCCTTAGAACTTATAAGTCTTGATTAAACTATTCCAGAAAAATTATATTAATTTTAAAATACAACTTTTAGATCTCCTGAAATTATTCGTTTTTAAGTTACTCTAAGACACACAGACAAAGATCAAACGCAAAAAAACTTGACGTCGGTAATCAGGAATCCTCAAAACGTGTAAATATGCAAAAAAAAAAAAAAAAAAAAAAAAAGTGATGAGTATTTAGCTTTAAAACATACATTATTTATCATATGTCTATGAGAAATTCGTTTCAATTCCTGTGCAGCTTTCCTGGACATGGTAAAATATTAAAGTAAAGCGCTTACAGTAACAATTTAAAAGAATGTTATCGCTTAAATATTTGCAATCCTATATATCTTTTGAAGATTATGTACAAACCCCATGGTGCACCTAAACATTTTCCTATAGTAAAAATACACGGCACAACCTGAAATACACTTCCATCAATTTCTAATTATTGTCATACAATAATCTAATCCTTTTGTGTAGCCCTGTAACCGAACAGTGTATGATATCCTTACCATATTCTGCATTGGGCATTTTTTTACGCATATATAAAATATATATTACTTTCATTTGGTTTAGTGCTGTCTATATATGTTAAACTCTACTTATCGGCATTTTCCCCATAGACGTAATGTATTTGAATTCTCTTTGGTTTCTTAGTACACGAACCATTTGCATCATCCCAAGAAAAAGCTTAGTGAACCTTCCTGTATGATACATATTTAGAATACCAAGTTTGGACTTTGTGATGCTATTTGTTCTTGAGATATGCTGATAACACACACACGGAGAGACAGCAGCATAAGTTCAACACCAGACTACAGGCCCGTCAACCGTTGCAACCGCCCCCACTTCCACTCCAACGAGGAACGAGCCTATGTCCACGCCTTTTGGGATACGGAAAAACACCGCTCAACCAGTCTAAAGCCACATTTTTAGAGAAGGAACCCCGATATCAACATATGCCTACACCTTACCCTCGTCGATGTTAATTCTCACCTCATGTCCCACTACAGTCAGCAAATCAAATGAAGTTTTTCCACTTTTCTATCTCCTTCCATTTTTCAATTTCTTTATTTGATTTAAGAGCTGAGCGAAATATGGTTGACATATATTCAAACATTTCCATTAGGACATTTTGTTCTTTATCAGAGACGAACTTTTTAAACAAATAATAAGAATAACAATAATTAAACTAAATTACATCAAGCATATGTCACGCAGTTTCGTGTCGTTCTATTCTATAAACGTCTGATATGCATGTATTATACACCAGTTTCTTTCAGATCAACTGCAGAACGGGTGACTATATATATATATTTTTTTATCTTTGTAAATATTGTAAATTGAAGTGGTTGGTTGGTTGAATGCTTTTTTTTTTGGCGCAAGGTCCACAGTGGGACATGCTGCGCCACACAAAAAGGTGAAAGAAAAAAAAAAGCAGCTTCTGGATGGGTTCACCCATCCAGATGAACATAAAGAAAACACAGTAAAAATGAGAAACAAAAATACATAAAATATAAAATCAAAAGTAACAAAAACAGTGTAGACAATAAAAACAGATATAAAATAGGATGAACATTGTAAATAGTAATATCAGATGTCGAAGTAAAAACCAGCCTCCTTCAAAACGTTTGTCAGATGATAAAGAGGATTTACACCTAAAAGGCTCGTCAGAGTGGGTGATGATGAATTAAAATGTTGTCGATAAAGGTGACAAAGGCAAGGGCAGTCAGTGAGGACATGACGAATGGTTAATGCACTATAATGACGTTTTGGACACTCAGGTTCCTTATGTCCAAGTAGTAAGTATTTATGTGTAAATCTTGAATAGTAGTAGTTGAGTAATAATAACATCATAGTCGAGTAATAATAACATCGTAGTCGAGTAATAATAACATCATATTTTCTAGGGTTACAAGAGCTAGAAAAGTGAGAATCAACAACACTCTTTGAGTCTGTATAGATTATGAATTTTCTACTTTGATATGATGAAATAATGTTAAGAGCAACCTCAACAGCAAAAAACTCTGCAGAGAAGATGAAAAATGAATTAGGGAGCTGATAGCTAAAACTGATGTTACCACTGACAACACCACAATCGACTTTATTGCTTGTCTTAGAGCCGTCGATAAAAATCTCGACGTAGTCCTTGTAATGAGAGCAATGAGATGAGTAAAATGCCTGAAAAATAGAAGTATCTGTGTTAGGTTTGTCAAATCATTTAAACGGATGAAGAGAAGATATAACCTGGAAATTGTTCCCGCCACTTTGGTCCCATCGAATTGGTCTCGTCACTTTGTTCCCGAGGAAATTTTGTTCCCGCTGTTTTGGTCCTGTCGTTTTGGTCCCGATATCAGAGATAATAATCAAAGTATTACAGAAAAAAAGCGAAATTCTTTTTTCATATTTCCAATTCTTGTCATTTGTCTTGAAAACACGGGGCTAGGAAAAGTCAAAATTACTATTAATAATAAAATTATTATTATTATTATTATTATCATTATAATTTTGCAACAGAAAGTTGTAGTAACAAATAAAACTGAAAAAAGTCTAAAATTCTGAGATTTAGATTTTTTCTTTGTTCGATAGAGAATAAAGAACAGCAAATACATGAGAGAACTTCGGGCAAAAGAGAACTTGGACGAATGTTTACAATTGGAGGTTAAATATTTACAACCTTTGTTGAATATGATGTAACTACAGGACACATGGAACAGAAAATTTATAATTTCGGATCGAATTTTGAATGATAATAGGGTATTAGTTATCAGCAAAGATCTAAGCTTTGTTAATTTATCAAAATCCCGAAAATTTGAGTTTCAATAAAATACATGGTTTTTAATACAATACACTGTAATGCGACTCTTAAATATCACATTCAAATTAATAGTGTTCGAATACAAAATTTATGGGAAATCGATGCTTTATCCAAGCATCCTATAAATGTTAGAGTTTAATAATAAGAGAAGATACGAGGAACCTAAATAAAGATTTCGGGATTTAATCTGTACAGATCTTCTAATCTTGAGTCATTTTCTTCTCTGTCAATTCGGAAACCTTTGTCAAACACAGAAAATAGTTATATATCACACAGAATTGGAAAAACATTTTCTTCACTTATAATCTCTTACAATATTGTTTAAGAAAATTTCGATTAAAAGGTCCCCTCCTTTTTTCTTTTTCTTTCAAATGCGCTAAAGCGAAACAGTGAAATTCCATTTTACTATCTGTGAGAGAAACAAGTGTGAAACGAAACCCAATAAGCTTCAGAGATTTCAGTGTGGGCATTGTTTTTAGTCATAGAGACATATCAGACACATATATTTATAAAAAAAAAATCACAAGTTTTAACTAAAAACATAAAATTTGTGAATCAATATTTTTCATACCTTGATGCTTGCAATGCGCACAGTTGATTAAATACTGGACTAGTTATATATATATTTTTTTCATTTTTACAATAAAATCATTGTAATTGAAAGAAAAGTAATTTATATACATATATGCATGGTTAACATAATTAAATATTATGGGCAAACAAACATGTATTTTATTATTATTATTAATATAACACATATTTTGAAATAAATTTCTCTTAGATTAATGATAAAAGTTACAACCAAATCGAATGAAACTTATCTCTTTCTTACACACTCACACTCACACACACACACTTATACATACATATATATATATATATATATATATATATATATATATATATATATATATATATATATATATAAATTCATGTATGAATTCAAAACCTTCATAATTTGTCCCAAGCCTATGCTTATGAAGATGGGTCTATGATGGGAGCACGTCAATAATTAATTCTTTGAAAGAAATAGCATTCTGCCACTAAATTATATTTAATATCCTAAGATATTTCTTTCTTTCTTTTCCGACTTTTTTAAATCAAAATTTTTCTATATTTTATTATTTTTATATTACTTCAGACTTTACCCAATGATTATATTCAAATGAGGATTCTTTTTCAATAAGAAGGCATTGTTATTATTGTTAACAATACTTTTAAAATCACAAAATTTTGTCACTAAAATGTATATTAAAAATTAAATTATAATTAAGTAAGTTAAATTGAAATCAAATGAAAATAATCTCAATAAAAAAAAAAAAAAGAAAGTACAATTGCATAAAAAAAAAGTTTAAATATACTAAATCTTAGTAAACAATCAGAAGAAAATTTTCCGAATCTCAATGGCTAGGGAGCAATCGTAATGTCGAAAATTTATGTATTTACCTATAAGATAGTCTTCAATTAAAGATATTCTAAGACCATTTCAAATCTCCAGTATCAACAAATAGGCTATCATTAAAAAAAAAAAAAAAAGAAAAAAAAAAAAAAAAGAAAAAAAAAAAAGAAACTGATATATATTTTAAAGGTAGAAAAAATTAGCGGGATCAAAATGTCTTGGGACCAAATTGGCCAGGGAACAAAATTTCCTCGGGAACAAAACGTAAAGGCCAAAATGGCGGGACAAAAGTAGCAGGACCAAAACGGCGGTACCAATGTATCCTGCTTCAATATTTTTTAAACTGATGATACATTGTTTCGATAAAGAGAACGTTTTTTGCTATTATAATGTCCAGGCGAGGAATTTTGATGAGTCGGATTCAAAGAAAAGTAGAGTGAATTAGATAAAATCGTTCATTGGGATACGAATCATCATGCTAATAAAAATACTAATAGAGCTTTTTTTTAACCAGAAATTAAATACTACGAATATTGTTTACTTTTATTGAATTTATATTATTGTTACTTAAAGACTTATTTGAAAATATGGTCTAGTTTCGGCAACTGGGCGATACTAGTAAAGATAAAAACGCAATCTTTATTTTTTATTTTTATTTTATTTTATTTATTTATTTTATTTTTTTTTTTCATTTTGAATACAGAAGTTTTGTTTTCAAATTTAATCTTGAGTACCTTGATATTGAAATAATTATTTTGTATCATTAATTATTAATTTAAAAAAATAATTATATTTTATCAAGTATTTAAAAAAAATTAAAATGAAAATGTTAATCTGTTTTATTGTTAAATAATTTTTCGTTATAAAGAATACGTAATTTTTCGTACGTTTAAAAAATTTGATACGGCTACAACATTTAGAAATATAAAATCATATTTCTATAAAGAGAAAACACGTATGATTGAAATAATTTTGTCTTTTATCTTAAACTTTTCAGATTATATACTACTACACAAGTTTAAATATGCATATGAACGTACGTGGATATTTTTGAAGTATATTTAAATCTTCATACATAATCTTATTTCATAGAAATTCAAAGTAAGTATTGCAAAACTTCATTTTATCTTTCAAAGGATTGCCATTTGAAAATAAATATTTTTAAAAGTATGAGGTATTCGTAAAAGATTTCTATTCGACCTTTTCAATGTATAAAATACTCGATATAAATGATGATTGCAATTTCGGTTTATTAGCTTTTAGGTTGAAGTATGACTGTTTAATTATAGGATTTATTCGTAGATATTTTTCTATGAAGATTTCAGAGAGACAAATAGGTAACGAGGTATTTCATTTTGTTTATTGGTTTGTTTCGTTTGTGTATGAATAGAATGGATTATAACAATATATATATATACGTTTATTACAATGTCAATCTAAGGGAATTCTCATTACATGTAATACAGATTTATGTAATTAAAGTTGAAACTTGTTTGTTATATTAAAATTACATAAACTGTAAAAAATATGTCCTATTTTCTGCCAGAAATTCTCTGTAATTTAAGAAAAAATAGCCCCAAACTTTACCATTTTAAAAAGTATAATACGGAAGACATTAAACCCAGTTTAAAGATATTTTTATGAAACTTGACATAATGCATTAGACACAGCATACTGCAATCAGAATTCAAATAAATATATAATAAAATATGAAAATTTTTATTAATTAATGTTTAATTGTGCGTGCGGAAACTTTAGAAAAATTTCATTTGAATAATTTAGCATCCAAATGCATAGAGCTGCTTAAATGGAATCTCTAAACAAGTATGGTGTAAATAAACTGGTTCGCAGTTCCTGTGAAACTAAGACTAAACTATGAAGGGTTTCATTCACATTTTTATATTGATTCAATCAATGATAATACAATGTTCGTTGATTGTAAGTAAGTATTGAGAAAAACCTCTAACCAATCACCTTATTTTTGAGAAGACCTCAAATTTAGTTCATTCTATCGCGTACAACTGCTTAAATCTATAGGATATTTGTTCGGTTTTTGAAACAAGCAGCTCAGTCATATTATTGAAATGAAATTATTCTCAAATTTTCGCATGCGAGATTAAAAATAATTTAGTCAAAATACTGATACTTTATTAGATATTGATTTTTTCTTTCTTTCTTTCTTTCTTTCTTTTTTTTTTTTTTTTTTTAAATCTTGATTGCTTTATGCTGTGTGTAATGTTCAAAAAGTG